>CM048755.1:495565570-496220570 GCA_026315105.1 Locusta migratoria
CAGCATACTGACATGCTGAATGAACAGACTGACAGCGAACAAAACAGTTTACTTTCTGTATTTAATGAAGATTGCCTCTTCATACACCAGCCACACAAAAAGTAAACAACACAAGTACGTCAATTAACTCCTACCTCATGCAAATATACACATATATGGTGTATATTTGCATGAGGTAGGAGTTAATTGACGTATATATATTATATCTCGAGGAGACCACATGGGTATCGGATTTTTGTAATTTGTTATATTCACGGTACGTCAAAGTTCAGTCCTAAAATAGTGATCAACCAAAACCATTCGCTGAACTTTCAAAAATTCTCGATAAAATAGGCTTTGAAGTTTTGCAAGCACGTTCAAATTCCTGTAATGGTGACAATAAATGCAATTGTCGGCGTATCTCATTTGGTAGTTGTAGACTGTCGATCAAGTTAACGTAGGGTGGGCAATCCGGCCGTAAACCCCCTCCCCAAATGTGTTTCAATACTTCAAGCATTTTAGTATAAAATTCATTAAACATACGGCAATAACAAATCTAATCGTTATTTTTTATTGAAAAATGCACAAATTTTTATTTCATATATAATTTATAAATTAATAATAATGATTTCAATAAAAAAATTTAAAATATTGCAAGTTACTTTTTTTTCTTTTTTTAGCTATACTGAGAAATCAGAAACCCTTTATTTGTACTTTTTGATTTTTTTAAATCACAGTTGTGATATCACATATGCCAGGGTGGTAAGTATCGTAGAAACATACTATCAGCTGAAAAGCAAACTTCATTTACGTTCATGAAGATTTCTTTTTTCACTAAGTTTAGAAGGGAGCCACGCACACCTCATCATTTCGTCGAAGATTGGAGAAGGCAGCTGGTGATTAATAACTGAATGTAGTTCATGCAATCCTCCCTACCTCGTTCTATGAGATAGGCACACAACAATTAACAGAATATGAATACGGCGGTATTCGAACCACCGAACCTATGTACACTTTATCCATAATTTACAACGCTACCAAATGAGCTACGCCGACAATCTGAATAACTGGCACCCTAACAGGTATTTAAATTTGCTTGCAAAACTTCGAAGTTATTTTCTTGAGAAATTTTTAGAGTTTCAATGAATGGCTTTGGCTTATTATTATTATTATTATTATTATTATTATTATTATTATTATTACTGTTGTTGTTGGTCTGAACTTCATGTACCACAAATTAAAAGAAAAAAAATTAACATCCGATACCTGCGTAGTCTCATCGGTACAATTGCTTGTGGCTCCACAATCACCTGTTTGAATTTGACTCAAAAGGCACAACGTACGTAACATTAACATTATGAAAACAGATCATTTGAGTGAGACTAAGGGAAACCCATGTACAAAAGCTGATTCAAGGGTGTCTAAAATGTGTTATTCGCGTCTGTTGCCAGAGTTCGTATTTGTTTACCACCTAGGGGAAAAGGCTTAGTAGGTTGTGCGTACAAGACGCGGTCATTAGTTCAAATTGTCCAAAGGTTTTCTAAATCTATAGGACTTAGCTGCTTGGTTATTAGTCCCTAGCTTACCAACTACTTTAAGTAACCTAAGGACAACACATACACCCATGCCCGAGGGAGGACTCGAACCTCCGCGGTTATTAGTATCAAGAAAGATATAATATACGAAAAATCAAAGATACGAAGCAGAGTAGTTCAAATAATAAGTCTCAAAGAAAGAACAATGGTCATATAAGTAAACGTTTTGTTTCTGTGTAAATTACTTTCGTTTTGAAGTCAGACCATACTGTACTAGCCTTTGGTTTTAAATATAAAGACGGGAATCAATCACCGAACAAAGTACTACGATCGCAGACAAATGCTTGTGTGAACTGCTCCTTCGAAATGCGTTCCTATTCATAACACTCCGTTCTCTCTCTCTCTCTCTCTCTCTCTCTCTCTCTCTCTCTCTCTCACACACACACACACACACACACACACACACACACACACACACACACACACCAACCATTCAGTTTGTCGACGAATAAGAACTTCATGGGCGCCAGTAAGTTCGTGGAGCTAGGTTCCGTGGAATCTGAGAACGTAAACGGTCGCACAAACTTTCTCGTCGACTCCACTAGTCGGAAGCACAAGTCGTATGTTCACCCTCCCCACTGCTGCATTATACAACCGAAACGAAAAACAGAAAATTAAAGTGAACACCAGAAACTGAATTTTGCCGGTCCCGTGTGTAATGTGATGAAGGACTTTCACCAGTTATAGATGAGCAATTATTTATACAAACTGCGTGAGGCTCGTGGCTGTTTTATACACTCAACGATTCAATCTGGAGCCAGTACAGTTAACATATTCCGGTCGCTGTTAGTAATAATCTTACTGTACTTTAATTTCGCAGCATCTTTCCCTCTTCAAGACTGCGTGTACCTACCGGGATCTAATTACTAAATCGGCTGCTGGTATAACTAAAAGTTCAAAGCATAGTAATGAGAATAGTCCAAACGGAGAAAACATACGCGATATGTCGTCTACGGTGGGATCAAAGAATGGAAGTGTCAACGGACTGCTATCGTTGGCAGATCTTCTAATACGAGGCTCTGAACAAGAGTTCTAGTACCCCAAATTATAATCTAGTACATAATCTCCATACAAGAAACTGTGACGAGATGCGGGAAGACACAAGCACACCGCACAGAGTTCGCACGATGTCTGATACAAGTGCATGTTACCTCACGTCTCGGTGATACTGCGGACTATTTTTTATACATGCCACAAGATTTTAATTAATGACAGTAATTAAATACCCCTGTTGCTGAACACCACCTAATGCTGCCAAAAAACAGCGAAGCTAAATTTAAAAAGTTAATTCTGGTTCGGATTTAAGAGAATTTGCCTGTCAAACGGGGAAAAATAACGCCGTTGCGGCAGCTGTCAACCGCAACGCCATCAGCGATCCCGGCTGAAGCGTGGGACGCCGCTGCGCCCTCGTGTCAACTGCAAGATTCGCCGGACAGCCTACCTGTCACCGAGCGGAAAACCAGCCGAGAACAGCTGTCCGATCTCTGCAAAACTTCACGCTGCAACACGTCGACAGCATCGACGTCTGTGCAAAATTAACGCCTTATATACAAGGCGTGGTTTTATCAATTTCTACAGTTCTGTAACTTCCAGTTTGTGGTGCTAGGCATTTCCAGTATTAGTATCATTTTGATCATTTTCCTATTTTTTTCCTGCCATTCCCGAATGGTGTGAGGATGTAATTAATTGTCGGCTAAGCCCAGTATTACCCACAAGAGAGAGAGAGAGAGAGAGAGAGAGAGAGAGAGAGAGAGAGAGAGAGAGAGAGAGAGAGAGAGAGAGAGAATTTTGGAATTTTAATAGTGACGCAGATAATCTAAGTCTGCCAATAGAATAAATCCTCACCTCATATGCACACTCGCGCTCATTATACGAATTCGTGACGAATCGTGGTACTCTTATTTGGATTTTCTCTGTTCTCCTATGTATCTTTTGAGGAATGGATCATACACTCACCACCAATTGGCAAAACTAGACAGAACGAAAATTTTATGAGGCATCTCCTTAACGTGGGAATCATTATTCATTTGTGTTCTTGTTATGAGTCTCAGTCTGACACCTACCGTCCCTAACATTGCCACTGTTATGGCCATTCTACATTACCTCTTTCTGAAGTTACATTGCTAAACATGTAACAGTTGGTATCGTTTCCAGTGACTGCCCGCTAGTTTAGCAAGTTGTGTTTTTTCAGTGCAAACACAGGTTTGATGTAGCTCTCGATACAATACGGGCCCTGTGATACGAAAAGCAGCAAGGCAACACGAAGCAAGTGTTTCAGTTTAAATCTTAATCACGACCTTGTCTGAAAATAACTTTACCGCGGCTTCTCATAAAGCTTGAACACTAAAAGGAGAAGGTGAGGTTTGTCACGATCTGTGTCAGCACTAACACAGATAGCACTAATTCTACAGAATAAGTCCAGAAAGTTTCCATTTTTGGGAGAAACTAGTACCAGCTGCTCTCACAAGGCAGGACACAAATTTTCCTACATCTTGTTCTGCTGGAAACTTTTGAATGCTGTTTAAAAGTCAGATTTAAAAAATACATATTTTAACTACGATGTGAACTACTTTTTAGTGTGTTACATGTACTTATATAATATCACAAACTAATTAAGACGTGATAGAATTTCAACAAATGTTCGTTTTCTGTAAGATATTGTTTAGCTTGAGTATTCAGAAGTCACCGATGGTGTTGCAGTGGGCTCTGACCTCTGCATAGGGCAGACAACGTTTTCAAATAAATGGAGGAAGCTAATGACAAGGAAATTTCTAACATGCCTGTGGTGCGTAGCTACCAACCTCACGTCTTTACTGGAGAATGCAAAGAGGTACGCCTCTCCTTTCCGAGTTAAAAACAATTTTCACAAATTAGCTGTATTTCGTATGGTGTAAAACATGTCCTAAATGTTTTAAATGTAAACTGGCCAAACAGCCTAAGAAACTGCTGTAATGAAGGGAACAACTCTTTTTATAGAATTTACAAAGGGTCGTACAGGTATCCAATGGACAAATATATTTCTTCAAGGTAGTAGGTAGAGTTTCACTTTCAAATTCATTGAAGCTGATGATACTGCTCACCTCGCGACGAGTTGAATTCGTTTCCTTCGTCCAAATCATCAATTCCGTGATGAACTACATGTGCTGTCACAGGACTACTGAAGCACTGCTTGCCTTTCCTATTCCTCAGGCCGTCGCTCAGCACGTACACTGGTAACCCAAAACGGAGTACCTGCTAGCGTATAGCAGAGGCATAAGGTAAAAGGCAATCATTTTATAGCCGCGAATGGGCAAAGTCAGACTTTGGCAAAGGGTAGATCGTTGTGGCCCTGTGCCTGAGAATGAGTATACCGCCAACTGAGAAGTAGGCCGACTGCCCTTGTGTACACTCCTGAGTAACTATCGCAAGTAGTTGAAGATTCAGAAATGTTCAAATGTTTGTAGAGCTTATGGGACTTAACTACGGGGTCATCAGTCCCTAAACTTACAAACTACTTATGAACTACTTACGAACTAGGACGGCACAAATATCCATGCCCGAGGGGGGATTCGAACCCCCGACCGTAGTGGCCGTGCAGACCGTGACTGAAGCGCCTCAGTCTCCTCGGCCACCGCGGCCGGCGGTCTGCGCACCATACAGTTGCTACTTGTTCTGTGTTGCCTCGACGATATCGACAGTTACGATTGCAGTGGACACGACATTATCGAGGTTGGAACGTGGATCGATAGGAACAATTCGGCCGGTCGGATGAAACACGTTTCGCCTTATATCAGGTGTACAGTCGTGGTGTGCGGATAAGCAGTCATCCACGTGAGTGGCTCCTCGAGAAACATGACCGTCTTCGGAGAAGAGTTGGTAGAGGCAGCATTATATTACATTATATATTCTAAGCGATGATGCTTTCAAACTATTTGCGTGGTTACTACCCTGAGACACACGGTCGCTATTTGTATCAACTCAAACACAATGACATTAATTCACTTATCAAAAAGGTTGCACTGGTCGATTCAGCTGCGTCTTCCTGCGGTGGTTTTAATAATTTTGTATAAACTTCATCGGCCATCCAAAATGAAAAAGACTGTCAACAGAGTATCGGTTTCCTCTGCTGGTCGAAGCATGTCTTCAAAAAAGTTAACGGAATTAGTTACCTACGTTGTCAAATGGAATCATACATTTTTTTTATAATTTTTTGACATAACGAACAAAAATTTCTCGCCTCTCCTCGAAGTTACAGTTACATTTATGTAGATCAAAATTTCTGCTTTCAGTACTTCGCTGCTCAGTCTCAGTAAGGTTTTATTACAACCAGCCGTATCTTTGCTGGTAATCTACCTTTAAGTTGTCAGACCACGGTCGGCTACCTCAATCCTTGAAAGGATATATAAACGCCAGAGGTCTGCTGTGAACATATTGTTCCCCGTTATGTCTCTCCTCAGATAAGACGAAAATATCACGAAAAAACTTCCTACCCCCCAAACAATATATGACCAAAGGTAAGCTGCTGCTAAAGTCAAAGGCTGCTCACCGACTGTCCACACTGACTGCAATATGTTTCTTATTTATACGGTAGTCTGATTCCTGCACGTTTCTTCAGTAATATATATACCACCAACACTGTGCACATAAAATTATTTGTGACGTTCTGCTTTCAAAGGTCCAGTGCATTAACTGAAGCAGGGTAGGCTTGGACGAAACCAACCCCATTCATTCCAAGATCATTTTCGGTTATTCAGATAACGGGCAGATATGGACTCACGTCGCATCAAAATAGAAATGGGTATTTGAGTGTGGTTAAGGTTAACTACTTAGTGTCTCCTTTTAAGCAACATTCTTGCTTACGGTTGGAACAATTTTTGAGTATATTATGACATAAGCAGGATAATGGGACCTAAACGCTAGAGAATGATTTTTTCAGGCCTGCTTCAGGGAAGTGTTATAGAACCATTACTTTTCACAGTAATATACCGACATCGGAAGTAAAAAAAAATGTTCAAATTTTTGTGTTTGTTCAAATGTTTGTAAATCTATCGGACCAAACTGCGTCGTCATCAGTCCGTAGCTTACAAACTACTTAAACCTAGGTAAACTAACCTACGGACAAACACACACACCCATGCCCCAGGGAGGACTCGAACCTCCACGGCGAGCAACCGCGCGCTCCCCAGCGAGACGCTTTAGACCGCTCGGCTACTCCACCGCGGCCGGAAGTTCAATGACGGTTTTTGCGGACGATGGTGTAGTTCATGAAGTCGCAACACTGGAAAAGGGTAGCGAAATGCAGGATCATGTGCAGTAGAGCCGGTCATCTCAGCTTGAGGCTCGCTCGTAGCGCCAGACGCAGCCACTGAGGGCAATGCGGCAATGCGAGTCAGCCGCGGCCAGCCTGCTACGATCTTCCACTGCGCTCGTGAGACTAGTGTTAGACCCGTAACGACCGTAGAAACACACAGCACCGATTCTTACAGGGCAATGACGACGGAAGAGGCCGTTCTGCGAATGTTAGGAGACGGGACGTACGTTGTGTTGGACTGGCCCGCAAAAGCTGCGGTAGTTCCTGCTGCGATAAGCGTAAGATACTAATTTAATCAGAAATTGTGTCATTTCATGTTACATGGACGAGGTGCCTACGATAATATCCCACATTTCTTAAGTTTATAAATATTTTGAACAAGAGTGTTGAACCAATTTTTGTATCGCTTACCTTCTAAACAGTTACACGTTAAAACTTGCAGTAATTATTGTACTATAGGAATGTTGCTACATATGTACACGTTGCGCGCTCGTAAAGGATATACAGAAATACTGAGGCACTTCAGTCACGGTCTGCACGGCCACTACGGTCGGGGGTTGGAATCCCCGCTCGGGCATGGATATTTGTGCCGTCCTTAATTGTAGGTAGTTCATAAGTAGTTTATGAGTTTAGGGACTGATGACCCCGTAGTTAAGTCCCATAAGCTTAACAAATATTTGAACATTTGAATACAGGAATACAGAGTTAAAATTTTTGCCGTCTTTGCTATACATTTATTCCGCGCACTCTTCTATATCTACATACTGTATGTACATACTCCGCAATCCACCATAAGGTGCGTAGCGGAGGGTACCTCGTCTCACTTGTAAGAGCCCTAATTCCCCGTATTTTATCTTTGTAGTCTTTCCGCAAAATGCTAGCTGGATGCAGCAGAATCGTTCTGCAGTCAACTTCAAATTCCGACCCTCTAATTTTTCTCAACAGTGTTTGCTTCTAGCGATCATTTCGTCTGTTTAGGATTTTCTAAGAAATGTACGTTTTTTTTTAATAATGGAAATAAACCATGTCTATCAGAATTTTGACTACATGATTTAAAACATCCCATTATCACAAGTTCAATTAATTAGTGACGCAGTACACTGATTGTACAGTTTTCTGATGAGACACCAACTACAGAGAATGTAAGGTTATTAACGAGCTAGCTATTAAGAACAACATTGTCTATAGTAGGTTCTGCTCTAATGGATTAATAATATGGTGGTGAGGAGTGCAATATTTCATTGTCAGGCGCGTTTTGCTATGTCTTTCTTACTTCTTTATCAAATTTACAAGTGGAGAATATTGTAAAGCTGATTAAGAAAGCGGTGTTAACACGTATCTTCTCCATGAAAAAATACACGCATGCATAAATTCATTGTCACTGGTCAAACAATGTGTAAGTCTGTTGTAAAGTATCCTCTGCCACGTACTATACAAAACTTAATGTAGACAGTAGTCTTCCTCTTGTTTAGAAGGTCAAGTGTGGAAACTTTCATCAAGATTGGTGTAAAACTGTAGATTTGTATACATAAAATGTTCCTATTGTTTTAAATTATTTGGCACTCCTTTTTACGACGTTTAGAAAAAAAAAGGCGAGGAATGAACTACTGTCCTTTAGATGTTTGCGGATATTGTGTTCTATTGAAGGAAGAATCTATTGGTAGCATTCGACGGCGGTGAATTGAAAAAAGTGTACTGATGCCGCTGATCTTGCAGCAAATACTGCAATCAGATTAATGTGGGGTAAAATGTACTATTATACCTCAATAAAAAATATAAACATAGCTAAATATATTTCCTTGTGAAACTAAATCCTTTACTCGCTGGAGCTCTCAGCAGACATCAGCGGCAACTATAGACCAAAGATTGCCGTTTTCTGTTATCTAGTTTACCGCAATTGGTCTGTTTTCTTTATCTCCGCCGTCATTGATGACTATTCAGTCACAGTCTTTTGTAACATTTATTATCGTCGTATTTCTTACACAGAAGGATTTTTCAAGGTTTTCCTTTCATATCATACATTACACAGCTGTTAGAAGTATATCGTGTTTACTATTATTATGGAGTATTTTCATACGCCACATTCCAAGAGACGGTACACCGCACTTGACCGGTTTCCTTCCGCTACGAGTCCGACCGAAACGCCTCGCGAGCGAGCGTCTGTGCTAGAGCCACGAGCTGCTCGCTGGGCCACTCCACAGCATGGGCCGCGCTTACGAGTAACGAGTGAGCTTATTGCGCCTGCTGACCGGCCCTGATCTGCAGGTGTGGCAATTGAGCCTCGACATAAAGTGCTGCGATACACAGGAAGTAGGGTCACTTATTATATAGGATGAAACTATCACTCTGCAGCGGAGTGTGCGCTGATATGAAACTTGCAAGTCTTGCAAGATTTGCAGGAGAACTTCTGTGAAGTTTGGAAAGTAGGCGGCGAGGTACTGGCAGAAGTGAAGTTGTGATAACAAGTCGTGAATCGTGTCAGTATAGCTCAGTGGTAGAGCACTTGCGCGCGAAAGGCAAAGGTCCCAGGTTCGAGTCCCGGTTCCGGTACACAATTTTAATCTGCCAGGAAGTTTCACTTATTATATGATTACGCAATAACAATACGAACATTGGAAGCAGTTACTTCTAAAAAATACCAGGTAGTAGACATAAGGAGTGATTTTTAATGGAACGGCCACATAAAATTACTAGTAGTTAAGGCCCATGTCAGACACAGACTCTCTGGAAGAATCCTCAGGAAGTATAGTCCGTCAACAAAGGAAGGAGGTTACAAAAACCATCGTTCGTCCGTCGCTTGAGTATTGCTCATCAGTATGGGATCCGTACCAGGTAGGGTTAATAGAAGACAGAAGATCCAACGTAGAGCAGCACGCTTCGTTACGGGCTCAGTTAGTAAGCGCGAAAGCGTCAAAGAGATTACGGAGAACTTCAGTGGCAGACGCAAGAAGGGAGACGTTATCACGGTACGGGCTTCTGTTCAAGTTTCGAGTGCATATGTTTCTCGTAAAGTCAACGAATATATTTGTGTTACGTATATCTCGCGAAACGACCACAAAGATAAAAACAGAGATATTAGGGCCCACTCGGAGGCTCACCGGGAATAGTTTTTCCAGAGAACTATAGGCGCCTTGAACAGGACAACCAAGTGACAATGGTACACCTCCGCCTGTAGAGAAGCGATTGGCGAAGACGGGTCCAGAAAAATGGCGTGTAGAGAATGTGACGAAGAACGTGAAGAGGCCGAAAGCCACAGGAGACGACGGCATACCGGTGGATCTGCTTAAAGAAATCTGAAATTAAGGTTTGAAAGCGCTAACGCAATTTAACAAAATCTGTGAAACTGGAGATTGGCCTAAAGATAGTTTGGACTCCAGACGGCTGGAACTCATAAGTGGTAATGGAAGATGACCAGTTTGGATTTGTTTGGATTTACAAAAGCAGAAGGAACCAAAGACGTAAACAGCATGTTCAAGATATTTTAGGACAAAATTTTGCGCTTGGTTTATAACCTGGCAAAAGGACTTGGACAGAATCAATTACACAAAATTAGTGAATATTGTTAAGGAGATTGCAATCAACTGGAGATACCGGAGGCTAATTCTAAATTTGTATCTGGAAGAAAGAGTAAAGGTGCGACTGAATTACGGAGAAACGACAGCGTTTGTCAGTCACTCAATCGCCAAGTCTCTTCAATCTGTGTGGTGAATGGCTGGTGAGAGAAATGGTGAAATTACGCGTAAAGTTCAGGATACGAAGACGCCTCATCAACACCAAATATGCAAATGACCTGGTAGTACTCGCCCAAAATCATAGACAACTGCAACATATGATTAACAGGCTGATGAAAACTGGAAGGAAATGTTGGATGGAAATCTACGTCGATATCTCAAATCCAATGCGATTTTCAAAACTAGTGAAATCTTTGAGTATAACGATTGACAATCGAGAACTGGAGAATGTGAAGCTGTTCAAGTACTGGGGAAGCTTTCTGACAAAGAATGCCCACTACATAAATTAGACCGAGGATCACCATGGGCAAAGAAGCCTTCACCGAGGAGAGGACTTTACTGATCAAGTTAGGTGTGATTTATGAAAGAAACTGGAAGAGCTACATTTGGAGCTTTGCACTGTACGGAGTAGAGAGGTACACCATCAGAAAAAGGGGGAAAAGAAGTTTTGAAGTGTGTTACTGGAAGAGAATAGGAAAGATCAATGGATAGTATCTGGTGACCAATGACGGTGTACTGAGAAAAGTAGGCGAGAGAAGTATTGTAGTGCAGTACAATTCTTCACAGAGTTGTCAACTGAATCTGACACACACATAAGACACATGGGGCTCATACACGACGTCATCGAAGGACAATTGAAAGGAACTACAGACGAGGAAGAAGAACATCTGAATGACTTGAAAGATTGAAGAAGATACAACCAACCGAAGGAAGAAGCTGAAGACATGGAACATTGCCATCACAAATTGTCCGTACGAAGACACGAACCTGCTACCAGGCAGAATACTGCATAATAAATAATAAAAGTTGTCAGTAACAATCGAGTGGCGTGTTTCCCTATAGTGAAGGGTATCAAGGGAATACATCACAATCACTGATTATTTTATGGCTTCCAATACTTGGTCGTAAACGATATTTATAATTCACTACAGTGGTGTATAGGAAGTAGAACTATTTTATATAGGAAACTTGTGGTTATCAGTCCGGGAAATAATCTCGAACAGGCCAACGAAGGCCACGTAAGATACTTCCTCTCGCCCTCTTACGCCAACGGGCCAAATCTGTCATCGTTTGAAGCTTATTCATTTTTTCCGCTGAAGTCAACTATAACACAGCTCGTTGATGAACTTTTAAACTGAAATGGGATTTACACATCAGTTAATTTTACCAAGCTTTGTGAATTTCAACTACCTACATTTAAAAAATTAGAACGTGTTGTTTCTTTAGTCTTCTTACTAACACGCTAATGTGCTTAATTTTGTATCACAATAGGTTTCTTCCATTACGCTAAGGAGAAACTTTAAGGTTCTAATGTTAAAGGAAGAGGGACTTAACTACGGGGTCAGCAGTCCCTAAACCTATAAACTACTTATGAACTAGCTTCTACTAAAGACGGCACAAACATCCATGCCCGAGGGGCTATTCGAACCCCCGACGGGGAACGGCGTCGCGCATCGTAGCATAGCGCCTCAATGCGCTCGGCCGCTCCGCCGCGGCGGTATTTTGTCGTTAAGCACAATATAACCCAGTTATAGTGATATTCTTAGACTAACTTATATACAATGCAACTTCATTCAGAATTGTATGTAATGGAACGGGTTATCATATTGTTATTCTGAAAAGTTTTATTGATGCGTTTCCTTGAAAGCGAGGATTTTTTAATAACTAATATGGGTTTGGAAAACACTCATGTGGTACACAGCTTTCCCTGTTCAGTATGCGTAAATACTGTTAGTAGGAACTGTGACCTTACTTTCCGAAATACTTTCTGCAGACTGATTGAAGCTACTTTACTGACTGTAACTTATATGCATTATGTATTTAGGAGTGCCAAAAATGAGATATGTAAAGTTGTTTGTCGATTGCAAAAACGGTCTTGAAGATGGCAATAGAAAGCTAGCGCTCCTAAGAATATTTTTTTGAAGAGGCTGCTTATGGAAGCAAATTATTACTTTTTGTATAGTGGTATTCATGTTTGTTGTGTACCTAAAGAATATCTTCCTACAAGAAGATACGCAGGACTGTGGAATTTTTTCTGGTAGCTATAGTGTTCAAATGTTTGTTAATCTTATGGGACGTAACTGCGGGGTCATCAGTCCCTAAACTTACAAAACTACTTATGAACTAGCTAACACTAAGGACGGCACAAACATCCATGCCCGAGGGGGGATTCGAACCTCCGACGCGGGAGGCCGCGCTATAGTGTCTCGTTAATTCTAAGTGAGAGGGACCGGTGCCACGACCTACCGAAATTTGTGCGAGAAAGAATTATTCTACCTTCAAAACAATACAGATGTAAAAAAAAAGATTAAATTTTAAACGAAGTGTTTGAATAGGCATTTACATTGGCAACCTACAGGTTTTAAAGTCTTAACTATTTACTTCCCGATATATTTTTTCGGTGAAGATAGAATGTAGCCGCAGTTTTTGTTTCGTTTTATGACGCTCGGATTTATGGGAAGCTCTTAATTCCGAGGCTAGAAATATCGATACTCTACTGTATCGAGTTCAGTTTAAGTCTTCTCTAACTTACTTGTTTTTTTTTTTATATAGAAAATGTCACAATGAGATGAATACAATTTGGAAGTAGTTTCATGAAAGTACAGTCGATTTGTCTAAACTGTTCGCCTCCCATGTGATCTTCTACGGACTCTTGGTTAGGCTTCCATACACTCTAGTAGGCTTAATACAGGAAGGGTATCTAGCGAAATGTGGAGAAACTAATGATTTGTGATGTAAATTTACCTCAAATTCTAACTTATTACGCAAGTTTCGGTATCGGTCGCAACGTTAGAGAAAAGCGCTTCATATTGTTATAAAAGAGCGCAAGAATTAGGAGATAATGTGCTCTGATAGGAGTTTAATCTTCAATACAGAAAATAGCATATCGCAAGTAAATCATCAGATCTGAATACGAAGGACATACTGTTGCCGGTCGCAGATGGCAGAATATAATATAGTTACGATAATTTGATTTGATTTTCTCAGGGAGGCCAAAACAGTCTTGGTCCAACCCGCCACTGCCCGCACCGAAACTAAATTTATTGTGCGGTATCGATCCCTGTATATCTAGTAAAACCAACCAATGCCCTTCAACAGTGCAAGGAGTCCCTTTACCAGTTCTTTATTAGACACAATTTCTTCGGGTCTGGTTGTCCCAAATGTTCTGTGCCTATCACTCTCCAATGCATTGCATTCGAAGATTAGATGTGATGCAGTTTCATCACCGTCATCACAGTTCCTATATTTAGGGTCCTCTTCTGTTATTCCCATTGTATGTAGGTGTTTTTTTTTTAAATTCCCATGGCCTGTCAGCAATCCAACCATGAGTCTAATTTCTCTCCTGTTTAGGCCCAAGATTGCAGAGCTTCTTTTAAAACATGGCTTTGGCATCATTACCTTGCCATGTTTTTGTTGATGGACTTTGGTCCAGTATTCTACGTGCTGTCTTCTGAGCCAGTTACGTAGCTCCAATTCGATCATTGCCTTGGTGATTGTCAGGACAGGTTCCGGTCCAATAAATGGAGTCTCTGCCCCCATCCTGGCTAATGTGTCGGCATGTTCGTTGCCACTGATCCCCGAGTGGCCAGGGACCCACAATAGGTTTACTCTATTGCTTTCCCCTAGCTCCGCCAGAACCCTGTGACATTCTGAAACAATTTTAGACCTTGTTGCAGGAGCTGCCAGTGATCTCAGGGCTGCGTGGCTTGTCTGAATAGATATACATGCTACGATCTTCGTAGCACCTATGCAAATTCTCCTCCACACACGCCCTGATGGCAGTGGTTTCGGCCTGGAACACTGAGGCCAGTTTCTAGTTACGGTAATAATAATAATAATAATAATAATAATAATAATAATAATAGTAGTACAAATATTTCAAACTAAACACTTTTAGCGGCAGGAAAACGAAAACTAGATCCGCATTTTCGTAGTTTCTACAGCATCATTTAAGAGAGTACAGGAATGCCAAAATAGTCGGACGCGCCCGGCTCGTGTCTTTTTCGAACCGGCGCTACCTTACGAGGTGCAAGACCCGGCGAGCACGGCTTCGGTTTTGGAGAAGGAATCGGGTGGCAGACAGGGCGGCAGCACGGGGCGGTATCTGCGGCCGGTGTTAATGCTGTGCAGAGATCCCCGACACAGCAGAGGCGCCAGCTAAGCCACAAAGCGGCCCCGATAATGCCCGTATCAGGAACACATAGAACGGAGCCGCGGCCATCTGTCGCGCGGCGTCTGCTAACGCCGCCAGCTTTGTTTCCGACGCAACGACGTGTTAAGGCCGCGCGCCGGACACCGCCCGCCCGCGCTACAATCCCGACACACGGCCCGCTCCACAACGCCGCCAGCAAGCCCTCAGGAGCCAAACCACACCCCTCCCACTGCGTTTCCTAGGAAACTGCTTTTTCCACCTTGTCACTAAGAGGCGTTGCTGACACCTAGCACAGTGACTTCATGCTAGAAAAAAAGTTCTTTGCAGCTCCTTTTATATCGTGTAAGATGATTAGTTTACCTTCACTTTATCTTATTAAAAACAATTTTAAAGACACTAGACATTTCTCAATATTTCTTTTTAACTTAACCCACCTTACTCGAGATCCTGCCGAATTCGTTGCGTTTTAACTACGGCAAATTAAGTATTTGCCGCACTTTCAATGTATAACTACGTCGTGGTATATCCAATACTATAATCCTGCCCACTTAAGAGCTCGTATGCAAATCAATACAAATATTACAACGTTCATTAGGACCTTTTACGTCCCCTTAAAGTGAAAAACGTTCTTTTTCTAATACGACCATTACCTCCAATGTGCGTAACAATGATTTAATAAACGTAATTGAAGTTTTCTACGTGACAATTGATATAAAAGCAGGAATTAGTTCCGTACAAGTATTTAAGTTATAGACTTTATTCTTTAAAGCTGCAGTTATTAATTGCTATAATTAACACTAATGCACAGTTACTATACTCAGTAACAACGGATAAGACAAATTAGAGACTACAAGTTATCATACTTCTTCCTTCTCGCTGAGTAACATATCGCCAAAATGATTGTACTTCAACAGGCAATCTACAGGGATTTTAATTAAAGCTGTGTATTTGACAGAAAACGCTATAAATTTCCTGTACAATTTCTGTCAAATAATTTAATTTGTATCTGAATAAATGTGAGACATTAAGGCGTTTCAGGGTGAATAACATTTTATTTCAAATGTTTGTATAGGTTATGGGACGTGACTACGGGGTCATCAGTCCCTAAACTTACAAACTACTTATGAACTAGCTAACACTGAGGAGGGCACAAATATCCATGCCCGAGGGGGGATTCGAACCCCCGACCGTAGTGACCGTGCAGACCGTGACTGACGCGCCTCAGTCCCCTCGGCAACCGCGGCCGGCACATTTTATTTACGAGAGTGCTTTCCGTTTAATGCATAAGAAAGAACACAAGAAAATGAAAATTAAGTTGAGCGAGGTGTGTCTAAGCTATTCAAAATATCAAGAAGAAAATGTCTCATTCGATGCTACATAAAAAATACATAGTAAACAAGGCGTCATAAATTTTATGGACAATTTAAGGCAATGGAATTATTGCGAGTTTTCTCAGTTGTCAGCATAATGTTCGAAAGTTAAAAGTAAGTACCATTTTTTATTTAAAATTAAAATAGTATATAGATGAGCATATGTAAAAACCATTTATAATTAAATAGGACCGATAGGTGCGAACCAATAAAAAACAAGAAAAAGATTCTTTTTAATACGTCTTATTTCACGTAGCGGCACGAATGTCATTTCCACGGCGAAAAGTAACATAGGCGATTTAAATATTCATAATGAGTTCAGCACTGTCGGAAAATGCCACAGTTTGTAAATCAATAAAAAACTAATTATCACAAAAAGAACAACACGTATGTGAGTTATGCAGTTTGTCCATACACGGATTTGCTAATATTGCTTCTTAAACACGCTTACAGAACACGGGAGCCAAATACTCGTGCCCAAATCTAGGAACGACTGCGATGGGTGCAGCGGCGGCCCCGAGCAACAGACCTGACAGGCAAGGCTGTTGTCTTGGGCAAAAAAGTAGAAAGAAGGAAGAGCGGGAGGGCGTGACGAGCATGCTGTAATGACCGAGGTGCGAACAGAGGGCGGCCAGATTTCATTCCGGTGCAAGTTATGTGCAGCGGCAGCTGCGGCCTCCGTCCCCTCATCACTTTCCATAATCGAAGTTGCGCTGAGCGCGATCCGATGCCCGCCACAAAACGCCGCCGCCGCTCAAGTCTTGTTTATTTCGCCACGTCATCCCAGTTAGTAAAGCCGCGCTACCGATACTTAGGATTTCCACGTCTGTCCCAAACCACTGCACAACAAAGTCGCGATACTTCAATTAAATACAATGAAAGAATCCCTGAGACGGATTTTCGTCTCAAATATGTCAGAGACATTATTGATAGAGCTGAAGCATTGAATTAAAATTTGTGGTGCGGCCGGGAATCGAACCCGGACCTCCATGCTTACTAGGCAGACGTCTTAACCGTTAGACTACCACACCACTAACGATTAAGGCGCCTCGGAATAGTCTATGTACGATTTCCCTCCACAACACAAACTTTAATTCAGCTTCTTTGTTCCAAAGATAATTGCCACTACTGCCAAGGCTCTCCATGCAGCGGAATAGCACCTCAGCAATTACTGAGGTGCTATTCCGCTGCATGGAGAGCCTTGGCAGTAGTGGCAATTATCTTTGGAACAAAGAAGCTGAATTAAAGTTTGTGTTGTGGAGGGAAATCGTACATAGACTATTCCGAGGCGCCTTAATCGTTAGTGGTGTGGTAGTCTAACGGTTAAGACGTCTGCCTAGTAAGCATGGAGGTCCGGGTTCGATTCCCGGCCGCACCACAAATTTTAATTCAATGCTTCAGCTCTATCAATAATGTCTCTGACATATTTGAGACGAAAATCCGTCTCAGGGATTCTTTCATTGTATTTAATTGATATTTATATCACCATAACAGGATTGTTCCACCATGTCCATTGCTGAGGTGCTATTCCGCTGCATGGAGAGCCTTGGCAGTAGTGGCAATTATCTTTGGAACAAAGAAGCTGAATTAAAGTTTGTGTTGTGGAGGGAAATCGTACATAGACTATTCCGAGGCGCCTTAATCGTTAGTGGTGTGGTAGTCTAACGGTTAAGACGTCTGCCTAGTAAGCATGGAGGTCCGGGTTCGATTCCCGGCCGCACCACAAATTTTAATTCAATGCTTCAGCTCTATCAATAATGTCGCGATACTTCATTCGAAAATGCAATGGCCCGTTTCCAGCACCATTCTTGTCCGACCAGAGTGTGTGCTCCAACTCTAAAAAATCGCACTGACGTGTTTTACGGCCCACTTTAGATTTGTAGTTTTATGAGTTTTTGAAAAGATTTTGGACCAAAATAATAATCTAAATAATAATAAATTATTTTCCTGAAACCGTTTTAGCAAAAAAAATTTAAGTAGTGGCAGGTTTCGAACCACCGATCTTTCGCGTCACAGTCCAGCACCTTGCCCACTACGCTACGGCTATAAATCAAATCAGTAGTTCTTTAATCTCATACTATTCACGGCCGTTGTTAACTGATGTTAATATGGCATTTGTAGTCATTAGATTATCATTTATCGTAGGAAGAACGATGTGTTTTTGTTAAATCCTCAGTGTGCTGTTGCTTTGAAATGACAACGTGTAATTTACAATAAGAAAATCATCAAATACGCGAGGAATGTCACGTGACATCTCCGAACGGCTGGTTTTCGTTAATTCAATGGAGGATGTCAAATATCCGTTATTTTTGCAAATATGTCTCAAACAATACGAGATATGAAAAAACATAAGAGAGCAAAGTTGTAGCGAATTTTCTCCTCTACCAATTAGGTTATTCGATTTTCGTGTCAGATGAATGGTTACGCCGTTATTTTCATTTAAATTTCGAGCTGTTAAAAGAAGATCGCAAAGGCCCACTTTTAGTGTTACTACCGTAACCTAAAGTGGGCCAAAATGATCGCCAAATTGACGGTACTGAACAGAATGTGTTCGGTTTTGTTTCCCATATGTATTACCAGCAACTGGTTATCACTGATTTCTTGGACACTATCGTGTTTTTTCGGATAAGTAGTTGTACTAGACACATACATCACTGCTTCAAAGACAATGCTTTCCTTTTCTGACGCCCCCCCCCCTCGTTACAAGCAGACGCTTCGATAGCTATACCGTACACTACAGAAGCTGTCTCTCCAGACACTAGAAGGTGTAACTCCTTTCCCTCCACTATAAATGTTTGTTTCGGTTCTGTTACTGCTGCTAGGAATCTGCTCGTACACCGGTCCTAATGTAGATATGTTTCCTGGGACATAACCAATGCTGGAAAATCATTTCACTGATTCTCCTGTCGGTTCTTGGCAGAACAAAATACATTGAAAAGCATAATTTTAAAGCTATAATAAAATGCATTTAGAACATTCGGCTATTTTATTACATTCTCGTTTACTGGAGTTATTCATAATGTAGTTTCCTGATCATTTTATACTTTTTATCTAGTGATGGTCATTGAGCGAGGCCAGTTAACGAGCACTTGAGCAAAGTAATGAATTATAAGTCTTTTGCAAATGATAAAGGAAGGGAAGCAAGAAGGATGGGAAAGAAAGGATTGACAGTGGTCGCATTTGGGCATTGATATTAAGCAATGGCGACAAGTGAAAATGTGAGCCGGACCGGGAATCGAACCCGGGTCTCCCGCTTCCGGCCAGCGGTCGTCTTAACCACTTGGCCACCCGTGCTCGCCTCCCGTCCGTCTCAAATTCCCACATGTCGCACGCTATGTTTGTAGCGCCCCTATCGTCCATGCCCTCTTACACTCGCCATTACGGATCCCCGTGCGAGGTCGGACGTATAACTGCATCTGCGGTGAAATAACTGAAGTTACGCCGTCGTCGCGGTTAAATACTTATTGTATTGGTGTGGTGTCTATTCTTTCGGACGTCCGAAAGAACAGACACCACACCAATACAATTGTAAGTCTGTTCTGCAAGATCCTGTAGAATATACACAATGTCATTTTAATTCAAAATACTGCGGTAATTTATGCATTAAGTACTTGCGGGAAAGAAGTATCCTCATGTAGGAATAAGGCGATCGCATGTCAAGTTTCAGCAGTTCCAAACGATTGCAGGAATGTCGACACGAGCTTCTTACATGCGAAGCATATTTCAATGGAAAAAAAAGTGTCCAGCGATTATAAGTCTTGTCATCAACTTCTAATAAGTTTAATTCTCCCTCTGGACAAATAGTTGCAGACAGAATGCTGAAGCTCTGGATTACAGCCGAGTAAAAGAACAAAATAATCGTCACAAAATCGCTGTCTCTGGATACTACCGTCACAACTGTATTCGAGGCAATAATACGTCGATCATCACCATCGCAGCCGATTGTATTGAAAATTTCCTCGCGTAGAAAAAATTCAGACGGGAGTAGGGAATGAAAGACATAATTTAGATGCGAAGGGAAGATCAGATAGAGTTGTGTTGCGTGGGTCGATTACCGATTGTAGCCCCTCATGAATAAGCTGCAGCCTTTCACAGGGACAAAAAGTGCGCCAGCGCAAATACCTGTTGCCATCCCTAACCGCCCCTGGATGCGAACAACACTTAAGTTATGTCGTCACATAAGTGTGCCCACCATTTCTCAGTCTTGCTTATTAGCGCCCGATCTCGAGAAACTGGGTAGCAACCACATTCAAAAGCAAATGAACTTTCTGAATTAAGGTCTTCATTATAATGCACAAAACCATTGTAATTTACGAGTACCGGAAGTTTAGGAAGAATATGCGATCGATGAACACACACGTTTTATACACACCGAACGATTAATTAGGTTACGAGGCTTTATTCTCTTCAAGGTCCAACTATGTGACACAGTAGAATTACTATTTTTCAGTACCTCTGTTTGGGAAATATTATCCAAAGGAAACATCCATGACAACTATCAAGTCGGCAGACTTGTTCAAATGTTTGTATAGCTTATGGGACTTAACTACGAGGTCATCAGTCCCTAAACTTACAAACTACTTATGAACTAGCTAATCCTAAGGACGGCACAAATATCCATGCCCGAGGGGGGATTCGAACCCCCGACCGCCGGCCGCGGTGGCCGAGGTGACTGAGGCGCTCCAGTCACGGTCAGCACGGCCACTACGGTCGGGGGTTCGAATCCCCCCTCGGGCATGGATATTTGTGCCGTCCTAGTTCGTAAGTAGTTGATAAGTAGTTTGTAAGTTTAGGGACTGATGACCCCGTAGTTAAGTCCCATAAGCTTAACAAACATTTGAACATTTTTGAACCCCCGACCGTAGTAGCCGTGCAGACCGTGACTGGAGCGCCTCAGTCCCCTCGGCCACCGCGGCCGGCTCGGCAGACTTGTTTTTGCACGAAGAACTGGTGGTTTGATGTGAATTAGTTAAATATATGGACCGTGTTATGCATCACAGGACCAAGCGCCGTTACTTTATATTTCTGATGTAAGCGCATTTAGTAGTGTTTAGTAGTTATGTAGTGAGATTTGACTATTAAGTGAAAGTACACTAACCCTACTTTGGTACAAAAAGTTGACACACATTCTTAAATATATTTTAAGAACACGTAAAATTTAGGTTCCATTATGTCAGTTATGACCTGGCGCTTGGACTAGTGATGCATAATACCGTCCATATATACACCGAAACACGTAATGTGGCATGTCGGCGGCCGGGAAATGGTATACGAGTCAAGCTCTAGTGACCTGGCACGCGGTGGTGTGCCCGCAGAACCAGTGGGCCGCCGTTAATTGCTATGCACTACCTTAATTAATACGCACTTCCACCCCACAGCCTGAAGCGTTTCTACAAACAGCTAGCGCTCTCTCTCTCTCTCTCTCTCTCTCTCTCTCTCTCTCTCTCTCCTCCCTCTCTCTCTCTCTCTCTCTCCCTCCCCCCTCTCTCTCTCTCTCTCTCTCTCTCTCTCTCTCTCTCTCTCTCTCTCTCTCTCTCTCTCTCCCCCCCCCCTCCGTTTACATGGCTCCCAAAACCGGATTTCCGAAACCGATTTCCCAATTCCGCTTTTGGTTGGTCATATAAGCACTCCAAAATCGATTCTGGAAATCCGCTTCTCTAAAGCGGTTTTCCAAATCCACAATCGATTTTCGTGCCCATGTAAACGCAACCGTTTTTGAAGCGTTCTTGGCTTGTCAGATTGTGTTTTCTTGTTACGAATTTTTCGGCATATATGGAAAGAGTGACATTTTCTAATGTGAAATAAAAGTATAAATATTAGAGTGAACATAAATCTATGTACTTAAATAAAGAAAAATAGCGATTGTACAGACTAAAGACAGAACTGAATCAGCTATTTTCCAGCCGCCATGTTAAGTGAGCTCGGGAATCCGATTCAGGCTCCGCCATGTAAACACGACAGCGAAAAACGGTTTACGAACATCGGTTTTGGTCTTCCGGAAGATGTGTTGCATGTAAACGTAGTCTCTCTCTCTCTCTCTCTCTCTCTCTCTCTCTCTCTCTCTCTCTCTCTCTCTCTCTCTGCCGCGGTAGAGTAGCCGAGCGGTCTAAAGCGTCTCGCTCCGGAGCGCGCGGTTGCTCGCCGTGGAGGTTCGAGTCCTCCCTGGGGCGTGCGCGTGTGTGTGTGTGTGTGTGTGTGTGTGTGTGTGTGTGTGTGTGTGTGTGTGTGTGTCCGTAGGTTAGTTTACCTACGGACTGATGACCACGCATTTTAGTCCGATAGATTTACAAACATTTGAACATTTTCTCTCTCTCTCTCTCTCTCTGTCTGTCTGTCTGTCTGTCTGTGCGTGCGTGCGGGCGTGCGCTCGCGCAATAAGGCACAGGATTTTAGTGGCAATCTTAAGATTTCAAGTAACCGGTGTGGTTAATCATATCTAAAACATGACAAACTGAGGGGCATCTCCAGCTGGACTACGCCCTGTATGGAGACAGGTAAGGGTATATTTGAACCGTTGTTGTCACTGGCAATACTTTTTGGCAGTAGACCCGCATCGCAGAATGTAACGGAAGGGCTATAAAGATACCAGTTAATTTTTTTTGTAATTGTGGGTCTACATTTCGCAGAGCGGGAGAAGAAAATGTTAGGTATGCGGCAGACACGACCGGTGTCCGCAGCACACCCCGAGAGATTAACTGCCAGAGCATGTAAATAGCTTATATTTTAGTTTATGTATAATATCAATAATGTATCGCCGACAATATTGCCGGCTACAAATCGTGTGAAATTGTGCGCCGAAAACTGGCACGAGACCAATGCGGGGGCGGGGGCGGCCGCGGCGATAAATCGGCCACCCGCACTTTACGCGCGCGCTGCCGCCGGCCTTCCTTCAAACGTCTGCGCTTTCTCACTCCCTGCTTTCGCCAAAATATCCCGCCGTGTTTACGATAGGGAAGAAAGCGTCACGTTAAATGCCAGTTCTACATGCTAATAAAGCTCCGATCGACACTAAATCGAATGTTCCTAGTACCGGACAAGGCGCCTTTATACTCTCGGCTATTGCCGCGCGCCTGCAGTCGACAGCCAGCTATGTTTAGATCGCACAGTCTTCGTACAGAGAGACCACAGATTTGCCCCAGCGATAATAGTTATTCGAAGGTATTTTTCTGCGGGTCGGCCATTTTTCTCGCGGCAGCGAAGCAAAAGTTCGAAAATCGTGTGAATTTTTCAAAAATGTTCAAATGTTTGTAAATCTATCGGACCAAACTGCGTGGTCATCAGTCCGTAGCTTACAAACTACTTACAGTAAGGTAAACTAAACTAAGGGCAACACACACACCCATGCCCCAGGGAGGACTCTAACCTCCGACGGCGAGCAACCACCCGCTCCGCAGCGAGGCGCCTTAGACCGCTCGGCTACTCTACCGCGGCGTGAATTTTTCGGGAGGGTGAAACACATCACCTTCCAGTTTGCTGAGTGTATGGAAAGACTTTGCAACCAACATATCTGTATTAGTCGAAGAAGAAAAAATATTTAGGGGTGTAAATTAAGACAATGATGAGGGCGACTGTGACAAAAAATGTTCGGTTCATCAGTGACAAAAATGTTCAAATGTTTGTTAAGCTTATGGGACTTATCTACGGGGTCATCAGTCCCTAAACTTACAAACTACTTATGAACTACTTACGAACTACGACGGCACAAATATCCATGCCCGAGGGGGGATTCGAACCCCCGACCGTAGTGGCCGTGCTGACCGTGACTGGAGCGCCTCAGTCACCTCGGCCACCGCGGCCGGCTCATCAGTGACAATTCATCCGAGAAATGAAGACCTGGCAAGCAAAAGGCGATTTGTGTGTGTACGATCTACCCTAATGTGAGAGACAGTATCCAAACATCGGCAACACAAACGGAAATTCCGCCCACGGGCTCTGGAGGGTCGTGACACCCTCTGCCAAATGCGGTATGGAGGGGCGTCGGGCCGGCCGCGGTGGCCGAGGGGACTGAGGCGCTCCAGTCACGGTCTGCACGGCCACTACGGTCGGGGGTTCGAATCCCCCCTCGGGCATGGATATTTGTGCCGTCCTTAGTATTAGTTAGTTCATAAGTAGTTTGTAAGTTTAGGGACTGATGACCCCGTAGTTAAGTCCCATAAGCTATACAAACATTTGAACATTTTGAGGGGCGTCGAGTCAATGCACCTGTCTTCCCGCAGTTGGCACTTACCGACACTCCTCGATGAAGTATCTGCGCAATGCAGCCATTCCAAGCCACCCACGGCGGAAGGAAGATCGGGGTTTAACGTTCCCTGTACAGCATGGTCATTGGAGGTGGGGTTCACGCTCTGATTCGTTGGGTAAGGGAATCGTCCGTTCCTTTTGACAGGGGTCATCCCGGAATTTGTCTGGAGTGTTTAGGGAAACCACAGAAATCTTAAATCTGGATGGCCGGAGATGGACATGAACCACCGTCCTCCCAAATGCGGGTCCAGTGTTTTATCACTGCGCCACCTCGCTCGGTCCACGAACGTAAAAAATTTGTGGTAGCACCACGAATCCAACTCAGGTCTTCCACACTGCCGTCACCCGCTCTCACCATTCAGCTACGGAGGCCAATATCAAAAAATTTTACAACGGAAAATAAATGATGCGATTATTTTAATATGTTTTACATCGCTCAAACGATGACGCGTTATACGCCCTTAAAATATGTGATCTGACGGACAAAACCAAGAATGATAACACCCAGTCGCGGCGGAGTGGCCAAGCGCATAGAGGCGCTATGCTACGGTGCGCGAGGCCGCTCCCCATAGGGGTTCGAATCCCCCCTCGGGCATGGATGTTGTGTCGTATTTAGTATAAAGTAGTTAATAAGTAGTTTGTAAGTTTAGGGACTGATGACTCCGCAGTTAAGTCCCATAAGCTCTACAAACATTTGCCAACACCCAAACATTAAAAACTTATCTATTCGCCTCACCATTGCTCTCTATAACAAACGATTTTAACTCATATCTAGCAGCAGCTTCGGCGCACAGTATTAGTATGTTTATCACTCAAGTCAAATATCTTCATAGTACTAATTTCAAATTTTTAAAAAGGTACTTTTGCTACTAAGCAAGCAAAGAATCGATCGTGGAATTATCCAAGTAACTACAAAAGGTTTCTCACGACAGTAACAAAATATCCAGCACGAAACATTACAGGCAACAAAAGCTGTACGAAAAATGAATGACATTTTCATTAAATTAAAAAAAAATAAAAAAATAAAAAAACAGAACTTGGTAAGTATCTCTTGCCGCCCCCTTACTCTTCAATTTAGCGTATTTCTGATGTCCATTAATTTGCGTGAATATACCGTAACTTACAAGATGAAGGTATTTACGCCAGCCTACTGAAGCAAGAGTGTCTATTTGGAATACATCTGGTTCGACAATTCCTTTATACTAGATTTCTGCATTTTCCCTACATTGCGCAGATGTGAAACATTAACTCCGACGAATATCCAAATAATTAGACGCAAGATGAAACGGTTTTCCATAGAACTCACAAGTTAGACATTGTTTCGCAAGGAACGCAGGAGGTATTTAACCAGTAGAACTTCAAATATCGATTTTCGCTGTACAGAACTTGCATTAAGTGCGGTAAGAATTACTGCGTCGTCTGCTCTAAGTTCCAGTAATTTTAACTGGCTTTCAAGACGGAGAAAAATTTATCAGAAATTCAACATTTAAAGACTCTGCAACCATTACCTTACAAAGAAAATGTGATACATTTTTCCGTCCTCTGAATACTGTTCTCGGTATGGCAGGAGAGATGAGAGAACAGCTGGATACATAAGGAGAGTGAAGGCGACAAGGGAGGGAATAATGCCACGCAACAACTGCACGCCGCCATCATCAAATAACACTCCACGATCACTGCAGTCACCTGGTGTAACTCAAGTCTTCTGTCCAATGCAAATAAAATAAACAACATCAAGAAACAATGTTTCACTAAATTTCACACAGTCTAGTCAAGCCTACATATGGTAACTTGAAAATAATGGAAGTCTAACTATATATTTGACATTTCTGCATCTAGGGGCGATGCATCTTTTTTTAATGCAAAAATGCTTATGTTATCCAAAATCGCTTAAAAAAATCTTCTACTTCTGAAGATGTAAGTTCTGATCATGGCAGTTTAGATCTGCTCAAACCACTCTAAAAATATTTGAAGCTATCTTTGACAACCTACGCTTTTCCCCCCATTATTAACCCATTATTTAGAAATGTTGCTCTCACCAATGGCGAATAGCATATTTTCGGAATGGGTCAAAATTAATGTAAATATAAAGGAAGTAATTTCAAGTAGACATCCCATAATATTTTTTATCAGTTTTGCTGCTCATAATCATAGGATGATTTGCGCCGAATTCCCTGTTACTTCACTGAGTTCAACCTTTTTTATAGTTGGCATTAAATAACAAAAATAAAGCTTAAAATGGCACAAACTTCACAACACTAACACCCACTCCCGTTACCAATATAGGAAACTGTAACTGCCTATCACGGCGGTACCTTCGCGCATCACTCATTAAAATAATTCAGATACCTTAATTCTATTTCCATATCTTCATTATTTCGGGTTGGGGCTAGTGACTATGACGTAACATCAAAACTGTACAGGGTTTTCTGAATATTCTTTAAGTTTCGACCTTTAATGAGCAATGGTGCTTGGAAACATTTAACTCGCAGAGACAGCGATGTTACATAGTCTTTTGAGAAAAGTTACGGAATAGTCTCAATCTTTGGCAAACACTGCATGAATACTTTAGCGATGTACATCTTGTGGCAGTATCTTGTTCTTATAGAAGGAAAACTGCTTATAAATAGTAAGAGGAACCCTTGAAGACGAGTTGTTATGCAAATATGTGAGCGAATTCATATCTGGGACATATCAAATGGGTTGATGACTACTAGGAATAGGACAGCCAGTCCAGAAGAAAGAAAACAGCGTCTCCTCTACCAGTGAATAATATACCACATAAAAGCTATGGTCAACAGCCACATTGTGGGCCAGATAGAAAAAAAAAATTGGCTTCGTCTTCACAGGAAACGACAATAAAACGTGCAAATTGTGGGATTGGGCTTCGTACCAAAAAGGACTTATTTCCAGACCTTCACATGAAATAGTGTAAAATACAACAATTTTTACAATCCTACTAACTACCTCCTCCTTCGTAACGCGGCTTCAGACCACCCAGCGTCACAACCTTTCGCTACCGCGTCCAAGTTACGAGTAAAAAAAGTATTTTCTACGAATTATTCAAAAGGGCATTTAACGCCAGCTGTATTCGAGTCTTACTCCGACGTTCCAGAAACGCGACGAAAAATATGAAAGTCATAAGGTGAGAGAAGCAGGCTGAGGGCTGCATGCTGAGGTGTACTCCCAAAGCTGTATGCCCCATGGCTATTTTGATTTTATGCAGCGATTTCTCATCTTGTGTTTTGATTGATCCGGGAGACAAAAAAAAATGTCTGTAAATCTATCGGACCAAACTGCGTGGTCCTGTCCGTAGCTTACAAACTACTTAAACCTACGTACACTAACCTACGTACAAACACACACACCCATGCCCCAGGGAGGACTCGAACCTCCACGGCGAGCAAGATCCGGGAGACACGTGGATTTAACCGGAATGCTAGATTGCTTAGTTCAAGAAGTCCTTCGTAATACTTGTTGACGAATTACTTTATTTGGCTGTCAATATTAGATTGTTTAACCTTTCATTTACAGCCTAGTTCTTCCAAAGTTATGCGATTTTCACAGGGCGTTCGTTCTAATTATGTACGAAGTATGTATGTATCACCGAGTTTTACTTCTGACTGTGAAAATATTTTGCTAGCACCCACCTACATAGGGACACATGACCACCAATATAAAATAAGAGAAATCAGATCGAAAACTGAACTATTCAGATGTTCTTTCTTCCCGCCCGCTATTAGAGAATGGAAAGATTGTGAAAGTGGTTAACGAACCATCTGCCAAGCACTTAAATGTGATTTGAAGAGTATCTATGTAGATATATGTATGTAAGAGACCACGAAAGGGAGGCGATGTGAGAGCAAATTTTTAGTATCTGTAATGTCTACACATGGAGGTACTTATTACAGTAAGTCCACGGATATTCCCTCAGATGGTGTGAAACTGAACAATACTTCAACCAGAAGGTCCGGCAAACACCACATTTGGTCCCTCTGCAGTGCCACGTCGGTGAACAGAATACGCCAATCTCATAAATTTCTTAATAAGAGAAATAAAATAGACTTGTATAAATGAGTGGACGACTACAGTAGTCTTGTGTAGTTCGCGAACGAACTAGTTCGGAAGAGCGCTCCCGCAGACGAACTACGCGAACTAGTGCGCAGATCTCTCGCCTCTTAGTTCGTCTGCTCCTTTTCCGAAGACTGACGGGGAACAGACAGGACGCGAGAGACCGCAGAATCGCGTGATTCCCTCCTGCCAGTTACCGTCATTTCGAGCCGAGATGCAGCTCAGCTGTAGTTTCATAGTTCACTGCCACAAATTTTCTTTTCTAAGATATTCAGCAGTGTCTAAATAATAACTGGTTTATTTGCTTAAGTATTTGATGTCTAATTGCCCAAAAATACGGGTACTAGCACACGCTTGGGCAACACTGATTATATAAAAAAGCTGTAAAAAGAAGAGTTCTTTTAGTAGCGGTAGCAAAAGCCAAAAACAGCGGATGAACTAAAAAGGGCGACCTACTTCGCGGCCGAGCTGCGAACTAAGAGAACTACCGGTCGCTAACTAAAATATGCGAGATCGGTCGCGAACTAAAATATGTGCATTCGGTCGCGAACTAAAACATGCGTTACCGGTCGCGAACTATTATGCCAAACGTATCTCGCCTCTTTGTTCGTTGGATTCTTTTTCGAAGACCGACGGGCAATAGCGAGAGCGCGCGCGCAGCAGAATTAAAAATCTGCGTGTTTACCTTCTGCTGATTAGAGCTATTTCGAGGTGTGTGTCTGCCTGCTAGATTACATAGTTCAGTGCTACAAAATTTCTGTTTTGAAGTATTCTGCACTCTGCAATATCTGACAAACTCCATAATGCCAAGATATAGAGATAGCTCTAAACTTAAACGCGAGAAATTATCCACAAACTGTTTCTTTTAGTTTACATGATATCGTTAGCTGCTTCATGCGCTTGCTGCTTGAGCCGCTAAGTGGGGGAACTTCTCCCTCCACCTGCATGCGCAGACCACGCCGCTCAGCCGTTACTGGGAGCGGACGAACTAAAAGAACTATGCTCAAGTCTAGACTACAGCTCTCCTAATCGTACCAGAAGTATTCTGTTGTTTCTGTAGCAGTGTTCGACGCCCCAAAATATTTTAAGCGTCTTTGCGTCTTGAAACCCTCAAACAGTAACGCTATTATTAATCACACTTAGTTGAAAAATCGACTGCCAACTTACGTGTAGCTAATTTGGAGCTCTATGGAACATTGGAACAACCCTGCTTAACCGACAACTTAACACTTTCGCTGCGGCTGACGCTTATAGCGTCCGCGCTCAATGTAGGATAGCGTCAGCCTCAGCGAAAGTGTTCAAGCAGTATACGTATCTCCTGAAATAATTTCACATGGAGATCATAAAGCACAACTGAGACAGAGGACTTCTCGACATCCAACGCATATTCTTACACCAATGTCGATCTAGTGGCACCTACAACATCGGACATAAGGCTTCAAATTACTAGATTCTTGGGTGAACAAACATACCGAGTAAGGATATACTGAAAATACGAAACTGCAATGGTTTCTTTCCGATCATGGAAAGTGACAAAAATTTTAACCCGAAGACAGCTGATTTCAGAATGCAACTGTTTTGCAGCTACATTCTCTAGTGGCAAATTAGAACCTTTCTTACTGCCATAGCAAGATCCACGACCCGCCTTTTGCTCCCTACCTTACGAACTCACATTTTTCTGCTAACTTTGCGGGATTAGCAGTCCTACTTCTCCTAAATACTCTCTTCCTCTAGGATCGCTAGTACCGCAAGGTATGTAGGAGCATTTCTGCAGCATTTCGAAGCTACAAGTTACTGGCAAAAGTAACATTATTAAGTATTTATTCTGGAAGCCATCGGAATCCAATTCAGTGTAGACTTCTAACCGGAACAGTTTGTGATGTTACACATGCAGGGGGAAGCTGATTGTTTCCATGTAAAAGGCGGGTTTTGCTAGGCTGTTGGGTTCCCCAGCCGGCCGGCTAACAGTTTGGACCTAGTTAATGGGATACACAGGTAGACAGGGTTTCCCAAATGTGCTCGGAAACAGGAAGCGACTGTCTTGAATAAGCGAGGGCGGCTATTGCAGATTGCAACTGAAATACAATATAGCCACACACATTCTAAAAATCTATATAAAATCACGGAATGATCATACGGAAAATATAATTATATGAAGGGATTTAGGAGAAACGCCATAATTACTATTTCAATATCCCTTGCAGATAAAAAGCCGATAAATTTCAGTACTGTAATAATATTATAAGACTTATGTTTACAATTATTGATGCGTAGTGTTTATCAGCAACAGTTTAAGAAGCAAATGGACAGCATTGTACCACGCTACCTATCTTAAAAGACGTACCACGTTATTTCCGTATTCTTCCAATAAACTTTATTTTACTCTCTTGGTCTGCTTTTCGTTGAGGTAGCAATATTCTTGTGTCAGAATACAGATTCCACCACAGAAACACAAAACATGAACCCAGCAAAGAGCATTACATTTATGTATGTATTTTATTATATTTAATATTATTCTTAGTAACGTTCGTTGTATGTTGTAGACTGCCACTTAAATATTTCATGTTCGACTAAAAATAGTAGATATGCAGCAGATAAACAGTTGTAAGTATTTGTGGACAAGAACTGAATATATTTGTATAAAAAGCCATGATAAATATTGTGTAACTATATTTCGACGGCGGCAGTATATTTGAACAGTGAGACGCCATGCTTAATGGCTATCTGAGCAAAGAGCTTCAGCCTCAACTGTTTTTTAGTATTGTTAAATATATATTTGTTAAATGTGAACAACATTCATAGGGAGGTGGTCTAGGCATTTAATTCTGTGATATTCAAATGTATACTATTTTGGAAGGGACATTGTATTTTAAAGATGAGGCGTTAGGATGCGCGGAAGGATACAAATTTGGGAGCAGGTAGAGCACGCTTTCGAACGCTTGGGAAGGAACTCCTAACTTGGACGTGGTAGCGAAAGGTTGTGACGCTGGGCGGTTTGAAGCCGCGTTACGAACTTGTGATTTGAAGAGACGGACTTATAAAATTTACGGGACTGTGAGTGAAGAACTTAGTCTCTGGTGAAAAGTGACAAACTGTGCACGGTAGTAGGGCTGTGGAACTGTGATAATTCAGCAATCGTGTACTCGTGTGATGACACACTGTTTTATAACTAATAATTTAATCGCCGATTAATTAGGACTACACTAATTTACGAGTGATAATTTGGAACTTTTACTCTCTAGTGCGTGTGATACTTATTGTGCTCCGAAGCGAAGCGCTTTAGACCGCTCGGCTACTCCACCGCGGCTAACTTTTTACTACCCTGAGTTATGTATTTGCTAAATGTTATTGGTGAGTACCGATAGGAAGGTCGCAAGTTTACTACTAAATACCGAATACCTCTTCAGAAGTAATAACAGCAACGAGACATTTCGTTACACTGCAACTGCCAATCTAGTTATTCTGAAACGGTAACTCTAAATTCTCCATCTGCCATACTGACACAATCTTATAAATTAAGAACGTTGATCCACCCGTCGACAAGCTCTATTGCCATAATAATTTAACTTACAATTAAGCCCTCTGTAATCCCATAGTCTATCACCGACAGATGCTAGAACGGATGACGTTTAAGTTAACATTGGAAAGGACTGTTGCAAATTTTGTAAGAACAACAGAACACACAAATGTCTCACTCGTATACGCTTTTTAATCACGGCTTAAGAGTGAATTCTCGACTAGACCAGCGTTTTCTCCTCAGTCGTAAGCATTCACATGATGGAATATATAAGTAATACTTCCACATTCACTCACTCAAAGCATAGTTTTGATGTTGCAATATCAAATAAATGAATTATCAATATTAACGGTAGCAGAGCTCGCAAAATGCAGGATACGCGCTACGGAAAGAAATAGTAAGTCGCGCGCGCAGACAAGTGTATGTTGTCCTTAGTGTAAGTAAGGGTGTAACTCTAGATTCCCTTTTGCGCAGTTTGGTCCAATAGGTTTACAAACATATGAATATTTTGAAAAAAATGAAAAAAGCTCTCTAACACTTCTAAAAATTTGGTTTAATGTTACATGGACTCTGAAGTGTTAACAGTTCAGTGCTAATTTTTTTCTGCCCTTTTATTCTGCATTGGGAGGGAAAGAATTTTCTTCTTAAGAGTTCTCGTGAAATAAAAATGTTTCTCATGGGCTAGGCGTAGCCCTAGAGCACGTGCAAGTTGAACGTTTCTCAGGAAAACGTAACAATTAGTCTTACCACGATACACAGCTACAGGGTACACTTTACCACTTCGTCTCCATTATTACTATTAACACCTAAGCAGTTAAATATTTTATTATAAAGGATCGAATGTATGGAAATGGAATTTCCGACGACGCTAAGTCTATCAGAATCATTGTTGGGGACCCGACCGTTGGTAAACGATGCACTATTGTGTACAATATTCCCGCGGTGCATTTTTTCCTTTTGTTTTCGTTTAAGTATAATCCCCAATAGGTAATTACGGTAGAATAGCTTGTCTCTCAGCACAACATTCGAGTGCAAAACGTTACGCCCGTTGAAGTGCATCCACTGCAGTGGTGATAGTCTGAGAACTTAGTTTAATCTTTAGTAACTTGTAAGTTGGTTTTACTGGAAAACTGAATATTCACTTACAGCCATTAGTTCGATATACGAACGATCACATTTTAGAATCGTCTACAACCTGCATAAATTTCACCCTAAATGTCTGAATATCACTCTATTACAGCTATCTGTAAGATATCAGCCAGCTTACGTTGACCCTGCCAGCGTATACGTCATTAACTTACACGTAACCCTTTAACAGTGTTGCTGAATGCAATAGCATTATATTCGAGGCATTTTTATCAGTCATGTGTGATCATATTTCATATCGTTAGTAAAACTGTTCGTTTGACAGATGTAGATAAACAAGTGGAGGGTCACACTTATTTTCTTTCAGCCACTTGAAATAATGAAGCCCAATATCAGCTGCTGAAAGGCAGTAAAAATCATCTGAAATATGGCGCAAATAGTGTTTCATAGTTTGGTGTCTGTGACTATGTTAACCTTTGAACGTTGATAGATATTTTCACTCCCACTACTGCGCATGCTCTAAGAATTCTGTCCAGTTGGCGCAGTACTCTTTGAAGAAGAATCTCAAAACAGTAGTTAATATTCGCATTCTTGACAATGCTGCTGAAAGGCAGTAAAAATCATCTGAAATATGGCGCAAATAGTGTTTCGTAGTTTGGTGTCTGTGACTATGTTAACCTTTGAACGTTGATAGATATTTTCACTCCCACTACTGCGCATGCTCTAAGAATTCTGTCCAGTTGGCGCAGTACTCTTTGAAGAAGAATCTCAAAACAGTAGTTAATATTCGCATTCTTGACAATGCTTTCTCGTAACGTTTATGTATGATATACGTTTGGAAACAAATTGCTGTAATTACACAATTTTGCTGTGTACCCAATGGGAACACTATAAATATTTGCTGTGGAGATATGTATATTATGAAGCCGTCAACAGAAAGCGGATTTATATTACAGTCACGGGCAACATGGTGGTTACATTTTTACACGAACATTTGATAGTAGACTTGTATTTAGAAACGACGAAAGCACTACTCAATTTTACAAACTGCAAATTTACTAGCGCTGAAAAACAATTACAGTGTTACACTCCTGAAGAATTTGTGAGCGATACTGCCACGTTTAATCTATCTCCAAAAGAAAGGATGATAAAATTATTACACTAAACAAAGCTGAAGCGGTGGTGCAGTGAATGAACTAAAGTGGTTGTATTTGTCTTCAAAGAATCGACCGATAACTTTGCAGCACGCTTGAAAAGAATATTCTGCGCAGAAGACAACAAAGTCTGGCAAAAGGGAAAACTTGAAATGTTGCAAGCGCCACACTTTTCGTTATAACTAATTTTTTCCCCCGTCTTTGTTACAACGCAAAAATTCTGAATCATTAGTAGCAGCATTTCGAAGTCTCTCTGGCCAGTACGTACAGATACTGGTGATTCCATTAAGTAGGACCATTAAGTAGACCGAGAACCTTTCCGGCAGTGGAATCATTTTTACATAATACTTACACAGAAATATATTATGGAAAGAGCAGTGCAGTTATTAGTGAACAATGATAACTGAACTATGACGTTATAATCTGTAGTATAAATTTGTTTTCGATATTAAGTAGAGAATTCTTCAATATATACTGATATTGGACAGTACAATTCATAGCTTTGATCCATTTTTATACATATTTTAAAGGTCGAAGTGTTTGCTATTCGCAGATCGATAAACGTTATTTACTTCCATAAAGACAGGAAAAACAAAACTTTACAATAGATGAAAAACAGTAACGAAACACATGTTCACTTGTTTGTTAAGCTTATGGGACTTAACTGCGGGGGTCATCAGTTCCTAAACTTAAAACTAGACTTAGACTATAGAAAGCACAAACATCCATGCCTGAGGGGTGTGGGGAGATTCGAACCCCCCCCCGACGGGGAACGGCCTCGCGCATCTGAGCATAGGGCCTCAATGTGCTCGGCCACTCCGCCGCGGCTAAAAGTAACGTAGACCCATAGCAAACATCAGACCTTATCCATGTAAGAACGCTGTATTTCAGTAATAACACCTAGGTTTCAATCGATGAATTAGCTGTGGCATCGCTGTGAGAAGGGAGCAGCGGTTATCTCGAGCAGCAGGCAATTATATGGCTGTTCAGCAGGCGTGCGCGGTAGCTCGACAGCGCGAGTAACGTGCCACCACACATCTTCATCTGTCACCATCAAGTCATACACCTGATATTCGCAATAGCAAGGCTGTTTCTTGTATTTACTTTGGACCTTGGCGGCACCGGCGTGGAAAGAGAATTCGAACAGGTGATCTGCAGCACTCAGTCATTTTTAAAACTGCTTTATTGTGCGGATCCACATTTCCGCAAGGGACATTCTCTGTGCTGCTTTTTTTAATACATCAGTATACCAAGCATATACATTCCTATAATTGACATTCAGAACCTTTATAAGCGTTTAACTTAGCTGCATCGAAGTAAAACTGTGATAAATGTTTTGAATAGCGATTATCGGAATGCACCTGCTGAGCATACTCATGTAAAAAATTATGCATTGAGAATGGCAAGTTACTTGCGAAATGTGGATATGCACAATAACACAGTTTTGACTGATGGCTGCAAATCACTTATCTGAAAAATCAAATACAGTCGTGAGCACAAAAACCTCCATAATGGACGGCAACCTTATGAAGAGAATTCAGGTCTGTACAAAGACAAAAAATATAGTTTTTATTAATTTTTTGGACTAAAATTTATGTAGGCAGCAAAATGTTGAATAAGGACAATTTTGAAATACAATGAAAAAATAAATCTACGCATATTTCGAAATTTGTAATCTGACAAATCGTTGTAAAAGTTTTTGGAGTGCATAAAGCATTATGTTATATAATTATATATACGTAATTTTCGCAACAGTTCGACAAAATGTGAAAATAAACGATATTTCGTTGATAAGTAAGTGACTGCCAACTTCTTTTACATCAGGCACAATCATACACTACAATAATGATAACCGGTTTCAATCTACATTGGTTATCTGCAGATGCTGCAAAGAGTTAAACTATAAAAGCCACTCTTAATCCACAAAATGTATTTAAGTTCTAAGTAAATTGTAAGAGTTATTCATTAAATGTAAATATCGAAAAAAAAAACTGCTAAGCTAGTAGAACGTACTTAAAAAATCTTACAAAAAAACAGAATCGAAACGGTTACGATAAGTATTTCCGGCACATCATCCCGTGTCAATTCAGGTTGGGCAATGGGGAGGGAAGTGGCGACAGAAATTCAGCTGACGCGGCTGTAATGAATTATCTGAAACAAGTGAATCTGACGACGAGCGGCGCCGATATACAGGGGAACCAAAATTGGCGCACTCGGCCGCTGTAATTAGATTTCTTGCACACAAACAGTAGAAAAACAATATTTAGTCCGCGATATTTCTGGCAGAAAATGGACGTCAAATAAGTCTATCTGGTCACAATGCAATCACACGTCCGATGAAAACGTTCACTCAATACTGCGAAGCAGTACCGCCACGACGGCGCAGTAGGTACTGTTTTGATAAAATGTTCAATTTAGTGACTTCGATTTAAGGCCTGGGTGTATTTTCATTTTACACTCGCAATTACGTAATAGCAATACGGTAATGAGAATACAATGAAGAGCACTCGGTGCAGGGCGCCCACAGTAGGGGACGACCCCTTGCTGAGGGTCTTCGGCTCTTTTACATACGTGGAGTCCACCTCAGCGTAAGTGCTGTACTATACAGCTAAATTGTCAAGTTTACATTTATCCCCCAAAGGCTTTAGCCTGTTGAGATGATGCGCGCGAGGCAGCCGCGGGCAGTTTACAATTGGAAAAACAAACACTCTAGAGAACAGTCTAGGAAGGTCATATGTGCACAATGACCAGAGATTATATATCTATATATACTAGCTGAAAACCCGGCGTTGCCCGGGTATTTATTTATTTATTTATTTATTCGAACCTTGAGTTAGTACTTTTCCTATCCCCTCTCCCTCTCTCTCTCTCTCTCTCTCTCTCTCTCTGTCAATCTCCTTTTTTTCTAAAAACATGTTACATTTATCAGAGAATATATAAGAAATCTCAGGTAAAAATGCACTCGTTTCGAAGAATCCAATCACGAAATTCAACAATAATTTTTGTAATCACATCATAGATGAATCACTTGATGTAATGCGCGAAACGTCAAATAGATTTTTTGAAGATATGTATTGCAAGAAATTTTTTTTACTGCTTTATTTATTTATTCTTATATTTCCTTATTCGTGTGCTTATCCTTACAGAGAAAGAGCTGAAGACATTGTAGCACGCATAGACCAAAGATATGGTCTGTGGCATCACGTTTCGCTGTACGTAACTCCTTGCTATACAGTCGCAAACGTCATCGCTGGCCTTCAGTGTGAATTTGTTTATAATTTGACGACTTAAAACCACCATATCTTCCACCCCCTTATAGCTGTCGGCATGGAACTGCTATGGTGTACAACGGGAGACTTCGGACAATAATTACAAACACACACCATTCATTCGCGTTCTGTAATTTTCGCTGCAGAGCGAAATATTAACACACACACGTAGAATTTTATATACACCGATAACTTTCCATCCCAATATACTCCACCCTTTTATCATTATCAACCCTCAAGCAACAATGCAACCAATAAAACCATTTTCAAAGAGTAAATATAATTTTCAAAGAATCATTATTGTTCCGCATTTCGCGTTATATTCTTCAAATTACTAAATATCTACCATGTCGCTATAAAACCGTGCCTAAAACTTTCCTCGGGTATAAATTAGTAACTGTACAAATATTTAAGTCTCTGCGTCTTATCGTTTGGACGTGATAAGCGTACACCGAACAGACATTCACATTAATATATATAGATAAATAGCTATCCGACCGCCATGAACCCGTTCCTAAAGCCTTCCCCGGGTAGACATTAGTAACTGTACAAATTTTTAGCTCTATGTCTTGTGGTTCAGACGTGATAAACGTACACCGAACAGACATTCACATTTATAGATATATAATTTTTTTGTAAATAGCAAATTACAGTTACGTAGTATTTATGTAGCGTCTTATTTCAGAGCTAATTAAGTAGCACATAATTAACACAATTAAGGCAGAGACGATACCTTCAATGCGGATGCCCACCACACTGCCACTGGACGAAAAGGCGCGAGCAATCAAGCTAATGGGCAGTACAGGGTGCGGGTCCGCCAGGGTTGTCAGCCCTACTGCCTAGTAAGCACGAAGAAGCGAGTTCCAATACCGGTCCGGCACAAGTTTTCAATTTCCCCATCGATTAAATTCAATGCCCATTGGCAGTTAAAGATGTAGATTGCTCTCTTAATTACAAGTTTTGCATTTAGTAATAGTGGACATTGTTTAGTATAGACCACAATTCAAAAAAATTTTGCCATGTATTAAAGTCATGCATCAAAGATTAAAATATTTCCACTCGTTACATTCACTCAGTATGGTACGTATGTTTGAAGGCCCAAAACTTAGGTTCTGTTGTTATTTCTGACCTAAATATTTTTATTTCCGCATGGTTGTAGAAATTCAGGGATATTTCTGCTACATCCAACCAATAACCCATGTTTTCGAAGTTAAATTATTAGTGTAGTATGATGCACATCATTCGAAAACATATCCTACATATCTTAATGACGATATCAGAATTATAAAATAAAACCCATTACGCCCCGACGTCCAAGCGAACTGTTTAACTCTGATATTGCAACGCAGGGTTTTATGTAATTTCCCAGAACAGCTGCAAAATACTTCAAAATCAAATGTCTGTAAATCTATCGGACCAAACTATGTGGTCATCAATCCGTAACTTACAAACTACTTAAACCTAGGTAAACTAACCCAAGGACACCACACACACCCATGCCCCAGGGAGGACTCGAACCTCCACGGCGAGCAACCGCGCGCTCCGCAGCGAGGCGCTTTAGACCACACGGCTACTCTACCGCGGCGCAAAATACTTAACGAATATACACCTACGATATTTGATTATAGTGTTATGAAATTATCTTTTTCTGTACGGGACGAAATTTTGTTGCAGACTCTGTATTCTTAGCAATGTACAACTTTGACTGAGAATGTTTGGAACCACAAGAAACCATCCTTAAAATAACAGTATCACAAAAATGTGGAAGAGAACATTTACATCTCACTGAAGCCACATTCTTCCATTGAAAACCAGTTTCGTATTCAAACAGTCCAATATCAAGTCAACAGTAATCACACTATCAAATGACGATGTGGGTATGTCAATAGCATAATCGCCTTTCCCCAAGCATAACACAGCATAGGCTTATATTTTCGTGCAAAATACTGATTGTACCGTAAATCAAAGAGTTAAGTCTGATGATACAACGATCATTTATCTCGTTAGCAGTGTATACAGGAGAGGTTTCGGCTTACATTCATTCCAGAAAAAGATGTTTTCCCAGGATCGTTTGGTATGGTGTGCATAAGCCAAATCTAAGTTTTAGTGTTCAAAAGTCGAAGAATACAACTTTTGGTGGCCGAAAAGCCTCGAAATTATCGGACTTTTCCAGTTGTTCGCTTTTATTTTGATTTGTATTTATCACGATCTGAAGTACAAAATTGATGAGTAAGTCTCCATGGTCATGGAACTATTTAATACATGAAACTGTAACAAAAAGTAGTAGTAGATAAAGTGGAACGCACAGTAATCCTACGCACACGACAAGCGTAACCGTAAGCAAAACAGAGCAACAACGTAACACAGATATTTGCTTGATTTTCCCAGTAATTCCTCAACATAACAGAAAGTGAGCCACGGAGAAACTTTCCACTTTAGCCTTCAAAGTCCGTGGATTACTGTATTACTAATCTTTTTCAATTCTCGTGACGGTTTATTACTAATGGATGCGGCAGAATACTCCACACCTTTCTGCACAAGGATCAAGGAAGTGTGATCCAAATACAGATTCTATTTCTGTCTAGTATTAAGTGAGAGAAAGCTGCTAACTCTCGGGAATAAGCAAATCCCATCAAAAACATAAAATGTACAAAAATGCAAGTCTCGCGTCGAATTCTTACCACCGCAAAAAGGCTTGAGATCTCATGGGAAACCAAATCTGTTATTTTAGTATTCATGGAACCACTTATTCAACACCCTGCCGAGGATTATCTGCTTTGGTATCCAAAACATTCATATTCTCGGACGTCGATGTTTTCCTTTTGATGTTCGTCGTACATCGATATCTTTGAATTTAAGTTAACATTTATGTTACCATCGATGTTTTTCTAATGTCGATCATCCCTATGACAGTAGTTGGTAGCACTTCAGTTTTTGACGTTCAGTTTTTATTAGAGATGGAGAATTTAAATCGTTAAAACATCTATTTCGTTTTACCATTCTTATTGGCTACGTACATTCAAAATTTTTGTATTGTGCATATCCACAGCAAACCATCTTTCGAAATATGTACGTTTCATTGGCCTCTTGATAAAAATTATCGTAGAAAATCGGTACTACAATGGCGTCCCCACATTTCTGCCGTGTTGTGGTTTGTAACCAGCGTCTAACGTTTTAGCCCCCGTCATGTGACGGAATTTTCGACATTCCGAGCAACAGTTTACTCATTTATAGCTGAAATCAAGCTAGAATGTAGATGTCATTGGTATTGTTTCCATTTGCAGAAATTTAGGCTATACGTTACTAGTTATTCTTCATTCTTTAATCAGGTGCAACATGTCATTTCTGACGACTCTTCACTTAGTAGAAAGGTGACGGTTACGTTAAAATGAAAGACGAAGAAGAAGATACGCCACTAGAAATCGATCCCGCTACCACTCTGACGTTAACCGAACGCTTTACCCCAAGACCATTACCAGTCCAATCCTCACAATGCCAAGGTAGCAGATACTCTTCCGTCAAGCGAAAATGTGTTAGTGAACGGAAGTAATATTTACAGATGTTTTAAGTTTTCCTTCCATTACAGGCTAAACACTGTTTAAATACAAAATTTGACGTTTGTGTGTCTGATAGAAATATCTTAGAATTTTGATGATAGGTGAGTCAGTGAGTGACAGAATTAGCTAATATTTCGTAAACTAAGGTGTAGAACAGCATAATTTGAAAATATAGCTAGTTATAGAAGATACTCTTGGCAACCGAAAATTCAGGCTTCTAGCTTTATCCACAACTGAGATACAGGGGAGGGGTGTCTAAAATGCCTTCCACTGCTTCGAGAAAAGGACGGTACGGCCGTGCGCTCGACTTGGCGGGGGCACTGCAGTGCCCCCAGATATTAGCACCGTACGACATTACAAACAATATGTCTTGAGAAACCAATGTCAGAAATCCCAGGCTACTAGACAGGGATCGACAAAATGTACTCGAGCTTACCCCACATATTGCTCGAACTGTGCGGAATAAATAGCCCTTTCAAACCAGAGGACTTACCTCCAAAAAGTAACACCAGACGTCATAGGGGAATCAATATAAGCAGAGTAGACAACTTTCGGTATTGAACTACCACTTATTTCAGAATGGTAAGCAACGCAGCATTTAGATTTTGAGTAAGATGCTGAAATGGGCTTTCCACGACAGCGTACTGTCTATCTGAACGCCTAAAATTTGAACTGTTCAGTCTCACTTATGTGCCCATTCCGTGAAACTGAAATGTCAGTTTTTGTTCAATTGTGTGTTACAAACTATAAACACAGTGCATATCACAGCAACACTGCAGAAAATCACCTTCTGCTGTACGTTGTTGAAGTAAGAGGAGAACCAATTGTCAGCTATTGCTTTTACTGCATAATGTTCCAACTTCTGCAAAAATATCTTGTGACCCACACAATTAAATGCTTTTGTTAAATCGAAGAATACGCCTAGCGTTTGCAGTTTTTTTTTTTTTATTTTATTTAATCCATCGTGTTCGTGAGTGAAACAGAAAGAATAAATATAACACTTTCGGTTGTTAACCCTTAAGTGCCCTGGCGGGGTCATATTTGACCCCAAGAGTTTTCATTTTAATATTTATTCACTAGGTGACATGGTGGGGAACTTTTACGAAAGCTTCCAAGTCTAAAGAAGGTAACCAACGTATGTTTTGTACAAATTTGCAAAATTAGAAAAAAATATAAATCAATATTCAGCGTAGGAATTTAAACAAATATGGTTCGCAAATCATATTTTTTGTTTTCATATGGCAAGAACCATGCCTTCAGAAGTTCAAAACACAGAAAAATAACTTCTTTCTAATGAAAAATTATTTTTATGTGAATTAAAACATGTCAGATAAATGTAAATCTTTTAAAATAATTTCGTTGTGCTTACTTCTATGTTTAAATAAATTTGTTTACCTTACAATTTGATATTAACTAGACAATGAATGCTTTAAATTCAAAAAGTCATTTAATTACCCCAAGAGTTTGGGGTAAAAATGACCCTGCCAGGGCATGAGGGTTACTAGATTCGCCAGGGCAGTTAAGGGTTAAACTAGTACTGAATCCAAACTGTACATTGACAGCAAATTATGGGAACTGAAATGATCTAGTAACCTCGAAAAAACTAACTTTTCAATAACTCAAGCAAAAACTGGTGGCATAAAAAAGGTGTAAAGTTTTCTTCACTGTTCCTTTCTCGCTTTTTATAAAGTGGTTTCAGTAATGACTATTTGTCGGGAAACTGACCATTCCGAAAGGAAAAATTACAAATACGGCTTTAACTGGAAAACGGCCCATATTCAGGAAATAACCGTCCTATAGTAAATAGCAAAAATCCTGATTCGATTACAAGAAAAAACATTGAAAATTGTTCCAATAGTTACTTTTTAGTAAATTTGGAAGAATCCCTATAAAATCGGTTTCTCGAATTTAAATGTGTGTAACTTTCCAGATTCAATTTTTATCATTATCCCCGCACGCAACCGCAATTCCATACCTGCCAACCTTCAACATGTAAAAATCGGGAGATTCTTCACAAAAAATCAGGAGATGCGTTCCATTAAAAACTGCAGCGCACTTTATTAAAAACTTTAAGATGACTGATTTTAGTCTTTTCCTGTCATCTCATAACGCTACATAATGGCTACAAAAAAACACTTGCGTTAACCCAAATGTTGATTACATCCTTTTATTTTGTAGCCAGTCCAGGTAAAGTGATTGATTTTTTGATTAAAACAAAAACGTTCACAGCTGTATATTTGTGCTATATTGGTATCTGGGAACATATGGGACAAATTACCCACATAGTCATCACATTTAATTGGTAAACCGTACTTTACAATATACAATGAAAATAAGCACTCTGCATGTATTACATGATCACTTTCAGTTTTTTCAGCAATTTCAGTCTTGTATTGTTACTCACACACTTTTCATTTTTTCTGCACGTATTTTGGTGCATCGCTTTTTCCACCATGTGATGTGGAAATATCACATCGACAAAGAGCACAAAATACAAAAAATGTTCCGAAAACTGCTTAAAAATTGATTATATTTTTTGCCATACTGGAACACATACCACCGAACTGAAATCCCATAATGACATAAAATAGCTGTTTACAAGAAAGTTGCCTTTCTGCAATTCTCGTATGAAACTGATGGTCCTAACTATCCAATCAAAAGGTGCGGGGATAATGATAAAAATTGAAGCTGGAAAGTTACACACATTTAAAATGCGCGAAACCAATTTTATAGGGATTCTTCCAAATTTACTAAAAACTAACTATTGGAGCAATTTTCAATGTTTTTTCTTGTAATCGAATCAGGATTTTTGCTATTTACTATAGGACGGTTATTTCCTGAATATGGGCCGTTTTCCAGTTAAAGCCGTATTTGTAATTTTTCCTTTCGGAATGGTCAGTTTCCCGACAAATAGTCATTACTGAAATTACGTTATAAAAAGCGAGAAAGGGATAGTGAAGACAACTTTACACCTTTTTCTATGCCGTCAGTTTTGCTTAAGTTATTGAAAAGTTAGTTTTTTCGAGGTTACTAGATCATTTCAGTTCCCATAATTTGCTGTCAATGTACAGTTTGGGTTCAGTACTAGTTTAACAACGGAAAATGTTATATTTATTCTTTCTGTTTCTCTCACGAACATGGAGTAAATAAAATAAAAAAAACCAAAGAAGTGATTTCACTTACGTACAATGACAAAACATCACATTCAAAAACAGCACAACATTGAAACACTACATGTGTCCGAGCGGTCTAAAGCGTCTCGCTGCGGAGCGCGCGGTTGCTCGCCGTGAAGGTTCTAGTCCTTCCTGGGGCATGGGTGTGTGTGTGTTTATCCTTAGGTTAGTTTACCTAGGTTTAAGTAGTTTGTAGGCTACGGACTGATGACCACGCAGTTTGGTCCGATAGAATTACAAAGCCGGCCGCGGTGGCCGAGGGGACTGAGGCGCTCCAGTCACGGTCTGCACGGCCACTACGGTCGGGCGGTCGAATCCCCCCTCGGGCATGGATATTTGTGCCGTCTTTAGTATAAGGTAGTTTATAAGTAGTTTGTAAGTTTAGGGACTGATGACCCCGTAGTTAAGTCCCATAAGCTTAACAAACATTTGAACATTTTTTTTAGAATTACAAACATTTGAATGTGAAACTACATGTGTATTTGCAAATATGTGAAAAGAGCAGAAAATCGTTATATAAGTAAAGCGCAACTCCTAATTTATATGAATTTCGAACGTATTTATTTTTAACTGATAAATGAACGAAGGACTTGTGACCATTGGCGGAAAAACGGATCTTGCGTTTCAGAGCAAAAGGTAAAAATCGGGAGAAATAACGGCAAAATCAAGAGGCGGGAGAAAAAGTGAAAAATCGGGAGACTCCTGTCAAAATCGGGAGAGCTGGCAGGTATGCAATTCTAAGCACGGTACCGCACGATTACGAGTGTAAGAAATCGCGCCGTGGCAGCCGAAACGAGAATTTAGCTTTTAACAAAGCAAAAAGATGAGCGGCGCAAGACTGGCTTATTGGCGAGTTGCGAGCGGGCGGTTGCGGCTGTCATTAGGCTATCGCTGGCGGCCGGCGGCGGGCAATCGCACAAAGAGCGCGCGAGACTTTAATTAAACAATGGGCGGCGGCGGCGCTGGCGCTGACGTGTCGCGCGCGCTGCCACCTGTCAGCCGCAGCGGATCACTGCGAGCCGCCTCTGTGACCAGAATCGAAATTGAAATGTCACAGTGTCATTTTCAGGGGCCGCGTGTAGTTAACGCCGCGCCGCCGCCTTAGTCACTAAATGTCACGCCACCGCCGCCGCTAGCCCGCGCCGCGTTCAAGACGCGACCCCTTTTATTTTTTCTTACGCACCTGTTCTTCCCGCGCCAAGGCTCCTCCAATTTTTACCCCAGAGGTCTTATTTGGGCAATGTTCGTCGGCGGAGCTGTTTCGTGGAAGGGGTGACATTTTTCTTCGCCGGGATATTATGAGGCGCGATAAGCGCTCGCTTCCGAACCGGAGGGGTGCGCCGGAGGCGAAGAAACGTGCCGGGGCACGGCCTTCACCAATCACTTAGCCGCGCTACAATTCAAAGTACCCAAACAATTTAACGCTCGACGCCGACGTGCAAACGAACCGCGCGTTTAACATCCATTCACATTACGGCGTACACGGAACCTGGGGGAAACGATGCGACAGCCAGATTCGTCAAACTATTTGAGATTTCGCAACGGAAGTAAACTAAGAAACGTAGACAAGGAATTACGACACACGGTGCGGCCATGTTGCAAAGCGAACATATTCTTCGCAAAAATTCGTGCCCGATAGCGACAATTTTTTCCACTCCGTCCGAAATAAAGGATAATGACGTAACACATCTGCAATTTACGAGGCTAAAGTTATTTTTAGGCTCCCTCATTTTAAATGCAGCAAATACTGTATTCGTCAAGTGCCAAGCATTGCTCACCTTAAATATTACATTTTTGCGGCATACTTCCTCGTCTGATTAATTTGTTTTCCCGAGATCCCTAGTAATTCCCAGCGGGCAGTTCCCCATTACACAGCACAGAACTCCGCCTTGACATGGTTTGCACATTCATCGTCCTCCTTTCACTGACCCAAGTCAAAAACTGTCAGTTCACACGAATTGCACACTTGCCGTTCCAGAAAAATCTGTTGCTAGTTTTTAAAACCATGATTAGTTTACAACAACCGCTTCTATCATGTTCTGCTCGTCGGTTAATTTATTTCATCTGCGCTGAAGACCTAAAATAACCAACAGATTGTATAATGCGGTTGATTTTCTTTTCGGACTTAATAAAAGAAAAAAAAAAAAAAAAAAAAAAAAAAAAAAAAAAAAAAAAGAAAAAGAAAAAAGGCGCTGCAATACACAATTTCAAAAATGTTCAAATGTCTGTAAATCTATCGGACCAAACTGCGTGGTCATCAGTCCTTAGCTTACAAACTACTTAAACCTAGGTAAACTAACCTACGGACAAACAAACACACACACACACACACACACACACACACACATGCCCCAGGGAGGACTCGAACCTCCACGGGAGCAACCACGCGCTCCGCAGCGAGGTGCTTTAGACCGCTCGGCTACACCGCGGCTACACACTTTCCAAATGGAATTCTAAACCCTTAACTGCCCTGGCGCATGTAGTAACTCTCATACCCTGGCAGGGTCATTGATGACTCCAAATTCTTGGGGTAAATGTAATTGTAAATAAATTTTTGAATCTAAAGCATTTATTGTTTAGTTATTATCAAATTGTAAGGTAAACAAATTCATTTAAACATAGAAGTAAGCACTAAGAAATTGTTTTAAAAGATTTGAATTTATCTGACATTTCTTAATTCACATAAAAATTAGTTTTCATTAGAAGGACGTTATTTTCCGTATTTTGAACTTCTGGAGGCATGGTTATTGCCATATGAAAATAAAAAAGATAATTTGCGAACCATATTTGTTTAAATTTCGACGCCGAAAATTGATTTATATTTTTCCTAATTTTTCAAATTTGAAAAAAAATATATTGGTTACCTTCTTTAGACTTTGCAGCGTTCGTAAAAGTTCCACATGTCACCTAGCGAATAAATATTAAAATGAAAACTCTTGGGGTCAAATATGACCCCGCCAAGGCAGTTAAGGGTTAAGTTATTCCGCGCATTCTAAGGTGTACCAATAATACAAGCAAATGAGTGTAACGCCATAAGGGGGCATCTATTAATTACGTGAGGCGCTTGAGGGGGGGTTGAGCCGAATAGCATGCAATCCCACGTGAGGCAGATACTTATCGCTGTTAAGCGAACGCCACACACAGTAGTCTTATACGAATTTAAGAAAAATATGTTTCCTTTCTTTTGAAAATATCACGTGAGATTGGGGTTGGGCAGAGGGTGCGAGCTATATTTCACAATATGTTATCACGGACGGCGGTAGCCAAAATGGCTTTAAGTAATTAATGGACGTCCACTAAACAAAATAACCACATATTCCTTCCTTTTCCTAATTTTGGAGCCGCGAAGAAATCATCTACGGCTGGTAACAATAGATTTCATAGTATATAACGTCTCCTGGTCCAACTTTTTTTTAATCCCTGTATCTCAAATGCTGTTAGCACATATCTGGATGAAACTGAGTAAAAAGCTTTCTCAAAATTAAACATTCCTCCTCCTATACAATTTCCTAACTCATACTCATCGCTCGATACTTCAGTTTCAATCGTGGTATGCAAATGGTAACTGTTTTAAGTCCAATTCTAAAACCATATAAGTACTTCTATTTAAATCCAATATACTTTACGTACAGCTAGTGGTAATGTTTTAACTTCTACATTAGGGAAAGGTCCCTCCTATAAACGCCTGCAGTTGCTTATCTCTGCTGTTGCCTCCTTAGGTATTTTTTCAGTTTTGAGGAAACGTCCTCCTCCGTAACCGTCGTGTAAATAATTTTACAACACAGTTTGAATTACTTTTGCTAAAGCTATTTTTTTAATGACGTGTTCTACAACACTGCTTTTCTTTATACCTCACTACAATTACTTACAGAATATTGTTTTCATAATTCTGTATCTCATGCCTTAAACGAAACGAGAACTTAAATATTCTTATTGCTGTAGCGTTTTCGCTATGTTATTACTGTGCCAGCTGACGCTGGGGCAAAAGTGAGGAGTAAGGAAGTTCAGCTTGTGTTCACTTTATTGTTACAGTTCTAACCTTTTACCGCATCAAATTATCATTGTTACGTCTCAGTTGCTATCTAAGACATTTCTAAATACTTTTTGTTTGCTTTAAATTGTTCAGTAGGGAGCAAGTTACTGTTTTCTGAAAGCTCTTTAAGAATATGAATTTATTTGGTGCCCTTTTCCCTCTTCATACCTGCAACATAGTTTGTTATTGTTTGTTCGGCAACCTATTAATTGCCACTGTTCTCTAAGTCTACACAATCAAAACTTTCTGCGACCAACTCAATGATAGTTATTCACTTGTTAATATGCAAATAAAACTATGTATGTTAATGAACAAGGTATGAGTAGCAGAAATGACGACCCACTAATAATAACCTGCATGGTGGTGAAGTATCTGCTAATATAAAGCTACGGTTTGTCACTGTAGAGTACGACGGCAAGAAATACAAATCACAAAGCAGATGTCTCAGTGGAATTTTACAACAATGAAAAATGCAACTTACACTGTTTAATACGAATGGCACAATAACAGTAATTCGCCTTCGACTAGAATCTCTTCCTCCGTCTTACACGGACGGCTGTATAGCTCAAGTTTATTCTACAACTATGGATGATCAGGGCGGTCGCTGTGAGGACTTACAGCAACATTTAAAACTGGTCGTTTGAACTGAAAACGGCAGCAGTCAGTATTTTGTCTCTAATATACGTCAGGGCTATAATGCCTGAAATTAATGGATGTTTATGTAGATCAACTTTTAAAATGGTTCATAAAAATCGTGACCAAACAACTTTCCTCGAAAGAGGTGTTCAACAACCGCATTTCAGTTCGACCTCGTGAATATAAAAACAGTTGAGAAGATTTAAGTAAATTTGGTTCAAACGTTCAAATGTTTATAAATCTATGGGACTTTCCTACACTGGTTATCTCTCCTCAGGCTTACAACCTACTTTAACTTATGCGAAGGACAACAAATACCCCATGCCTGAGGGAAGACTCAAACCTCCGGCGGTGAGGAGCACAGCTAGGCGCCTTGGACGCTCGGCCACTCCAGCGCGGCTAAATAAATTTTGAAATAAAGATACAATCCGTACATCATCACAGTTTGTATCCGATTTCAATATAGAAACAGCTTCGGTAGCCAATAGCTGTCTGTCTACGTTACCCAAACAATTTCTTTAGTAGAAATTACTGATTTGCGTCGAATTTATGCCAAAAGAATGCTCCAACAATTAAGCAAAATTGGAAAAAAATTTAAGTTCCACAGTAAGACTGCAAGAGTGGCTCCATATTTGTCTCCACAAATGTGTTCGCTTATCTTTACAATTACCTAATTGAAGAACTGTTTAGTTTAGTATCCCCCTTCATACAACGGACATTAACAATTACAGTTGAAAAACGTTCTTCCTATTTCTCCCGTTTTCCTTCAACTTACGATAATGTGCGGAGGGGACAAGGATTGGAGAAGGCACATATTCAGCCACACACCAAAGTGCAAGCAATTTTTAAAAATCGCTAATACTACCTTGTATTGGATCAGTGAAAAAAAATGGAACTTCTTGGTAATCCTCAGATGAGAAACCAGCAAACGATGTATTCGGTGAAGAGCTCTTATAAGCGGTCGCTTTGCCTTTGACAGGGAGGTCATTGTCGCCGTTCAGCTGGCCTTGCGCGTTAAGTAGTTGAAAGGCTGCACTGATGGCTAAATGAAATGCGCAATTAAATGCTTATAATAGCCCGACAGGAGCAGCCATACGAAGCTGGCCCTTTTTAGCCGCTGAGTGGCAGGCGGCTGACAATTTGTCGCCGACAGCGGTTTCATCACTGCCGCGCAGAGGGTTCCAGGGCTCGCCAAACACACTTCGTGCTATCAAACTCTTATTTGCTATACCAGCAAAAGTTGTTCGTAATAGCGCGGGCTCTTCATTTCTTTTCCTCCGTATTATTATTATTATTATTATTATTATTATTATTATTACTACTACATGTGAATACAGGAGGCAAATTTTTCTAAGATAATGGTAGCCAGGAGCAAAATTATTTGCACCCCAACAGTTATTTGACGACCAGGAGGCGCTACACCTATCGACTGCAGGTACTGGGAAGGTTATTTATTGCACGGGTGCTACTACCTGCTGTCGATTGCGATCAGCTGGAGCTTAATTTCTACAGTGAGCCGCGGCGGAGTCGCCGAGCGTATTGGGGTGTCATGCTCCGAAGCGTGAGACCGTTCCGGGTCGGGTGTTCGAATCTTCCTTCAGGCGTGGATATTTGTGCTGTCTTTAGTGTAAGTTACTTTGTAAGTAGTTCGTAAGTTTACGAACTGATGACTCCGCAGTTCAGTCCCTTAAGCTTAACAAACATTTGAACACTTTTTACAGGGAGATAGAACCAGTGGTATCCGTATGGCTGCAGTTGAAAGCTGTTTATTGGCGGCTTACTGTGTATCTAGCTGTTGTTCTTCGCCGATTTGAAGCGTCTGCCATCTGTTACATGATATGGCGTGTACATTTCCGATGGAGACCTTAACGAAGAACTGATGAAGTGTAGAAATGAAGAAACATTCCGCCGATTTTGTCGCTTCTGACTATACATATTAACACCTATACACATTAATGTATGTGATAATCTGTTCGCCGGCCGCGGGGACTAAGGCGCTCCAGTCACGGTCTGCACGGCCACTACGGTCGGGGGTTAGAATCCCCCTTCGGGCATGGATATTTGTGCCGTCCTTAGTATAAGGTAGTTGATAAGTAGTTTGTAAGTTTAGGGACTGATGACCGCGTAGTTAAGTCCCATAAGCTTAACAAACATTTGAACATTTGATAATCTGTTCTTTGTTGCGAGACGTTGGGGAGTCACGTGTCATTAACACAATCAAAGGCAAACAATGTTGTCGTTTGGGAAACCCAGTATATTAGAGCAACGTTTAGAAGTGTGAATTTGAATTTCGAGTTTCACTTACTGTTATCGAACGTAAGTATATGCAAACATTTCGTATGATGTGATGAGAAACCGACGTGTCTCCATAACGTAGCCACTTACATTACACTCTCGACGGACTGCATATTAGCACTACGGCATTGTTTTCGCTGTCCGTTTAAGAAGTCTCGGAATTTTCTTGAAAAGACTGAATAAATAGAACGAGACTCAGACACATCATAAAATTCCTATAGTTTGTTCTAGTGATGTTATATTAACAATCTAAGATCACAGTTGTGTTCATTTGTATCTCTCTGGGAACATGTAGAAAATGTTGCTACTTCTCTATATATTTAAGAATGGCTTTTTGTTATAATAGAGAATAACCTTCGAACTGTACATGTAATACGACACCAGAATTTCGTTACATTTCATTAATATGATGCATATTTTGGAAAGACGTCTGGAAACAAGTATAACAGTGACTGGTATTTATTTACTCTATATTAAATATATCTAGTCGTCCGCTTGTGAGCACCTAATTCGTGACTGAACGACGAATGGAAGTGTAATAAATGATCGAATATAGTTATTTAATGAACATATGCGAAAGACAACACTGCGCCAAAACTTTATTTCAAACTTACATTTTTTTCTTTTCGTTTCACTGAAGTTTCGAAGAATTTCAAATAAGAAAGAAACATGAAGTGTGCGAAATACAGAGCAGGTTCTTTTTTTTCTTTTTCCTACATACGGAATCAGAGTTTAGTGCGTGACTGACGCAAGGCTTCTCGGAACATGTGTACGAACCAGCTCACACAAACGTACTCAACACCCGTTTTTTGTAACTCTTGCCCAGTAGAAAGTGAAAATAGTACATAGTAAGGAGCTTCAAATGCAGGTATTTTCACTAATTTTTAAGCAAACGATGGCATTCAAGCTCTGCATGGAACATGTTAAGTCAAATCTTTCTGTTTCACCCTTTGGCACAAAACACTTTTGTACAGGAACAATACCAGTCTTTATTTGGATATCTTTTAAGATTCTGTTATGCAACTAGTTCAGCACTACATAGCCAGATAAGTTTGCCTTTACGCTTCTCGAGCTACACTAAAAGTAAAAGGAACGAAGAAAAAAGTGAGGAGGAAGGTAAGGGTTTAACGTCCCGTCGACATCGTGGTCATTAGACACGGAGCATACGCTGGATAGTTGTTATTAGGGATGGGGAAGGAAATCGGCCGTGCCCTTTGAAGGGAACCACCCCACCATTTGCCAGTAGTTGATACAAAAAACGGATTGATCCGATTCTGCAGCCGCTCTTAGCAATTTAGAATGAATAAATGAAAAACCTAACAGTGTGTGGAACACACTGCATATCTGGCAACATTCAAAATGTAAGAATCATGAGATTTTTGACAAAATCTGGAGATATGAACTATCAGAAACTGCGGCTCATTTTAGTATAAACTATGAGACAACTGATTTTGCCTTTTCTTAATATGTCGCAACTCTATATAATGGCTACCAAACACTTGCAGTAACCCGAATGTTCGACTAAATAACCCCTTATTGGATTTTTGTGCCTAAAATTAACTATGTAAGTAGGCATTCGGCATGTATCACATTCAGTTTCATCAGTAAATTTCAATTATGTACTGTTACAGTATTCCAATTTTTTCTGATTTTTTATTGCCTGTTTTTTATATAGCTTTTTAAATCACGTGATATGAAAATAACACATCGACAAAACTTACAAAATGCAAATAATTGACCTTTTCTAAATTCGACAATGCCCGTGAATTGTCCCAAACACTGCTTCAAAACAGCAAATAAAGAATTTATTTTTACCATACTGAAACACATACCATCGAATAGAAACCCCCATTATCGCGCAAAATACTAGTTTACACGAAAGTTACCTTTCCGCAAGCCTGTATGCAACTAACACTTATAACTATCCATTCTAAAGGTTTCCACCGAGTAAAAAATCTACTCACGCGACTTTTCTCACATACAACGATAATTTACGTTCAGACAGCGCAGTACGCGTGTATTTGTAAATGCGCAGGAAAGAGCAGAAACAATCGGTGTAGAAGTCGGGCACGACTCCTACTGCCTATGACAGGTTTTTTAAAACGAATCTAAGCTTGCACGATAAAAGAAAAAATGGAAAAACAGGGAGGCAGGGGAAAAGGTGAAAAATTGGGAGACTCCCGCCTGCCGAGCGGAATGACCGGGTGGTCTAAGGCGTTATGCTACAGAATGGGCAACCCTCCCCGCCGGAGGTTCGACTCCTCGCTCGTTGACAGTCCCACCTACGTAAGGCAGGATTGGCGGGTATGCACACTATTACCAGAGATGCCAAGTATTAAAAGAAGATATCCGTAATGGCGTTGGGATTAGGCAGCGCCACGGTGTAGTAGCCGAGCGGTCTAAAGCGTCTCGCTGCGGAGCGCGCGGTTGCTCGCCGTGGAGGTTCGAGTCCTCCCTGGGGCATGGGTGTGTGTGTGTGTGTGTGTGTTGTCCTTAGGTTAGTTTAACTAGGTTTAAGTAGTTTGTAAGCTACGGACTGATTACCACGCAGTTTGGTCCGATAGATTTACAGACATTTCAACATTTTTGATTAGACAGCAGGGGCTGGCGCGTACCAGGGCCTTAAACGGGAATTTATTTCAAAAGTTGACAGTAAAAATCTCCTCTTTGTATAAAAGTAATTATTAAGATACGAGTAGGCGCATATTAAAAAATAAATATACCTCTGGCAGAGTATATGTGATTTTAGAAGAAACAATTACATACATCGAGGGTTACATTCGGTTACCCGTGTTCGAAACAGACAAAAATTAGTGAGAGAATTTAAGGGCTACACAATGATTTACACTCGGTAATGGCATAACAGAATGAACATTATTATGCCAAATAGCAACCTAACTACAAGTTTACGCACCCGCAATACCGAAGTTATCGAGGCTATACTTCAGTGTTTGTGAACATTATACTGTTTGTACAGAACTAATGATAAAAAGCTGCGGTATTGCGTCAATTCTGAAATTTTAGTGATCCATAAAATGATACACACACTAAAGTAAATCAAATAGTAAATTCCTTAATTTTAGGTCAGACTCGCGAAACGCCGTATATTTTGCCTAGACAGCGTGATATTTACGGGCACATTGTAATACTTGCCATGTCTGTGTTAGTAACAACAAAATGGGCTACGAATACTAACACGCCCCACAAAAATTCCTCAGATGACATTAGAAGGAAGATACGAAAATGAGGTGTAGCAAGACAGTGATAGAAAACAATTAGCGATCAAACGGAGATACAGCGTGTGATTAAAATGTGGCGAGAGTCTGCGCGCGTGGGGTTGCGGCGCGGGGCCGCCAGAAGGCGCTTAATTGGGCCGACGGAGGCGAGGGGAAAGCCGCGAGACGCCAGTTATGCTTAGTGCGAAAGTACGCTAAATCGAATTAAACCTGGCCTGACGCTCTCCAAATTGAATGGTGCGCGCCGGGGCATGCAGAGCACGTGGGCCAAGCCACTTACTTATCAAATTGGGCGACATTTGCCGCCTTCTCTCTCTGCGCGCGGATCAAACAGTGCTCGGACGTGCCGCCGGCGCTAGTTAAGATACACCCAGACGTGTGCTCGCGCGCACCTTCTCCCCCCCACCCCTTCTGCATTCGTTAGGGAAAAATAATATATTTCCTTGCCCCTATGTATTTTACACACGACTGATCAAAACTGATCTTGGAGGATCGCCTATCAGCACAAAAGAAGACTAGTAGCTTTAAGAAAGGGAGCAGATCGGAACCAGTTTCAATTTGTAACTCGTCGCACACTGTGGGAAGGACGTAGCCAGTCAATCGACATACAGAATTCGTCTAGCACAATTCTGATTTGACAACTACTGTGCTTTACTAGCCAGAAAAACATTGAATTATGTGCGCTTATCTTCCTATAACGTCTTAATCTGCTTCCGTTACGCAGTGGCCGAGGGGACTGAGGCGCTTCAACCACGGTCTGCACGGCCACTACGGTCGGGGGTTCGAGTCCCCCCTCGGGCATGGATATTTGTGCCGTCTGTAGTCTTAGCTAGTTCATAAGTAGTTTGTAAGTTTAGGGACTGATGACCCCGTTGTTAAGTCCATAAGCTCAACAAACATTTGAAAATTTTGCTTCCATTACGCAGGCATCTACAGGTACAACAGTAATTATAACCAACGCATTACTCTTAGTTATGCATACACACACAAAAATCTTGCAATGAAAGACATTTAACGGTAGGAAACACCCACGGATACGAAGTAAGACAGCCTTGAATCGTCACAGAGCACAAGAAGAAACGTTAATAATTTTATACTGTTGATAAGTGAAAAACGTTCACAGCAGTGGAAACGAGATTTCTAAGTGGTTTCAGGGAATTTAAATTAGCTGTAGCCTTCCACTGATACGCGTCCACATTGCCCTGAAGTCATTAACAATCACCAGAAGATCTGAATAAGAAACTTTGATTCAAGATGTACTCCGGATACTGAAATAACTGACATAAAATAATAGCCCGAACTTTAGTATCCGCACACCTACATACAATGGGAATAACAGAAGAGGACCCTAAATGTAGGATCTTTGATGACGGTGATGAAACTGTATCACATCTAATCTTCGAAAGCATTGCATTGGAGAGTAAGAGGCACAGAACATTTGGGACAACCAGACCCGAAGAAATTGTGTCTAATAAATAACTGGTAAAGGGACTCCTTGCACTGTTCAAGGGCATTGGTTGGCTTTACTAGATGTACAGGGAGCTATACCGCACAATAAACTTAGTTTCGGTGCGGGCAGTGGCGGGTTGGACCAAGACTGTTTTTGGCTTCCCTGTGAAAAATCAGATCAAGAATCAAATCAGTATCCTCTAATATCTGTACCACGATGCAACATACATGAAAACTCAAAATTTGAAAAATAATCATAATAATCTGATAAAGGCAGTCGCAGGATGGGTCACATAAATTAGGCGCGAAATGTCTGAGAAGATGACTCAAATTTCTAAAATATCTCGCTTAAGTGGGCCATAGGAAGAGAGGAAATACTTGCGAGAGATTTCCTATCACAAAATATGACAGTATGCGGTAGTCTGAGGGGCAACATCTATAATGTTGGCGTACTGCAGTGAGTAACTGAATAATCTGCGAATTTTGCGGCCAGGGTTCGATTCCCACTACTTCCTAATTTATATTTTCGTTTCATATTTTTACTTATAGTGTGTTAAACTTTCAATATTGAATTTTAAATTTAAACATTTCAGTTTATATACGTAAATTTATATACACGGTTAAGTAACAATTACCTTAGGTAACCTAAACGATGTACCGTATTTAGACGGTTAATTTTCATAATTCAGCGAAATTTTTAAAGAAAATAATATTTCGGAAAATTATAGCAATTATCTGTGGACGTCACGTTACATTTTAGTGTGATAATCGTGAGCAAACTTCACACCATTTAAATTTTTCGAAACCATTTTTTGAACTAGAGCATTTTTCCGAAAATGCAATGAATACTCCAAGTTTTTACATAAGATTCTTTCCTTTGTCAATTTTGATGGATACAAAGCATAGCGAATCACTGGAGTGGAAACATGGTCACAGAATTAATACTGTATGATTAGGCGTATTTAAGTTGTATCTTCTATTGACGTTAACGTCCGGTTTAGCTGTATCAATTCAGGAGCACTAAATTGTTTACGTATATTTGAATTTTGTAGTTTAACGTTGTAAGATATAATATAAAATGCAAAATTAAGAAACCACTTTCATTTTTCAGTCTCATGTGTACTATTGCTATCGAAGTTTGGCCTTTATTTATGAAAAATCAACTATATCACAACTGTGACTGCAGTAATATCTATATATAGTTACGGTTCTTTTAATGCTAAGGCAGCCATTATAGTGCAACCTGTCTGAGATATCCACGGTCGACAGGTAATGCCGAACTAGCCATAAATTTGCAACGGTTACCGATTCTGTAGATAAAATTATATGCGGATTCGTATTGAACTTTTGAGATGTAGGCCAATGTACTTCCTATTTTTGGCCTCGAAATGTCTAGCTAAGCAAAATAAAAATACCACACTGCTACCACTCACACTATTACAAAAATGAATCATATTTTGGCCCCCTATTGTTAAAGAAATCTTTACGGCAGTTACGGAAATTCATGACTACGTACCTAACAGCGCAGAAGCCGTCAGGTGAGGCAGCGCACTTTTGAAAAGACTGAAGGCTAAACTTAACCAGTATAATACAAGAATAGATTGGGTAATGGTTAACTAAAGATCGATGAAACCCCACCACCCAAATAACCGAATAATTTTTAGACAAGGGAGGCAGAATATTTCTCTAGAGGCATTATGGAATCGCAAACCTGATATATGCCAAAAGTATTTAAAACCAAGTGTATGCGCGCGCGCAGTATAAGTACTGTCATTGCCACTGTTCTTATAGCAGTATGTACAGAATTACATAAAATCGGGTGAGACAAAATGTAAATGTTGGAAGTGAACATATACTAAAATAATTAAGAAACAAACAGCACCACAGTTTCTACAAGATCTGTGTTACATAATAATGCTCGACTGGTGCAACGAAACGCTCGGAAGAAAAAAGCTGAAAATGCGGCGCGGAACTATTAAAAGTCATACCAAAAAAAAATTTTTAACAACTCTCTAACTTCTCGCGAAATAAATTAGTTTACAATTTTGCACGTGATCTAACGCTCATTAGGTCCCTTCCGAAAACATGTCTATTTGTCTCAGACGTCTGATTCGTGTTTTTATTTTCAATCATGAGCTATCCGCGTAAAGGCGTATCATTGTTCTTAATAACAAACATTTCACGTGCGGGTAAATCCAAATTCTTGCAGTTAGTATTGTCCAGGTTGCGTCGCAACTTGGGCGACAAATGTCAGAGCGAAGTGAAAGAGGTATGTTGCATGGAGGCTTAGTGCACGCAGGTGTGAAGTTGCACGTGTGCTGCGCGTGCCTGCCAGCGAGAGAAAAATCCTAACAGTCTCTCTGACGTGTACTAATCGAGTGTTATGGTCGCCACCTGCAAACTAACATTACTCATTTATAGCGCGATTCCATCAGACGCAACGGCAAATCCCTAAGTCACACGGATGTGTGTGCCGGGAAAGCTGTGTGCCAACATAGTTGCGTGCACGCTAAGCAAATATTGAAGGGCGAGCAGTGAAATATGAGAGCGCCGCCGACCGGGCCCACCTGACGCCCGCGCGGCGCCGCGCAGCTCAAGACAAAAATCCTCAAGCCGCAATTCACCGCTCATTCCCATCTTTACCGCTGACCAAACACACTAAGCGGCCACACACTAGCCCTCTTCACTTTTTACTTTTCATATCGGACCGCGACTAGCAGCCCACCTCCAATTGTTGTGCGTGTCCGCGTGTCTCGCGCTACGCATTTCTCTTGTCTGTCCCGTCAATCGCTATCAATATCGACAAAGGTTACCAGGTATCACGTATTTCCCGGGTTTTAACCTTATTTTTTTCAGTCTTCCACTCCCGGACTTAATATTTCTCCCGTATATAACAGTGAAAGGCTGAGCGATAGATCAAACTGTATAACGGCATCATTGTTTTGTTCCGAAGCAGTAATGAACCTACAACAATGTTGTAACTGATAGAAGATTTCTGAAAGTGTGTGTGTAAGAGGGGGGGGGGGCGTCAAGGAGGGGGAGAAATTGCGGCGGAAACAACACCCTCGACATAGACCACGTTTATCCCTCATTAGGAGGAGAGACCCTGTGAAAGAAGCATGCATGTAAGGCTACAATACTGCGTCCGAAATATTTCTGGACGGAGAACGTAGTTAGAGCCATTATCCGGTATTGAAAGAACAATAGATTGCCGTACTACACGTAATTATTATACTTGTAGAATGCAGCAATTATATTAATTCTTTTCTAAATAAATCCTAGGTCTAGACATCTCCAGTTTTTTCAGTTCGAAAACCTGGCAAACCTAATCGCAACAGAAGTGAGTTTTGTCAAGAGGAAAGTATGCAGGCCGTTGCCACACAAGTGTTTCGGCAATCTGCTGGGTTGGTTTGTTTGGAAATAAGTATTCAGCGTTGTACTGAAATTATTATTAATTTTTTTGTCTATGCACTGTAATTTTATGTTAAAACTGTATACGCACGATCGTTCGAACTGGCTTTTTTAGAGCATTACTACGAACTGCAATGGACATGGTCGAATGTTCTGTCACTGCCTTTTTTTCATCATTCCTGTTAGGAAAGCTCTGATGCGTATTAACTTTGTTATCCGCATGTCTAACAGAACAGCGACTTCGTTCCGTTAGGGTGTGGCGTTTTGCGTGCCGTTTTGGCAGCGTTTACCGCACTCAGCTTCTGGTTTCTACGCAGAGTACGCTTCCGCGAAGAAACAAGAATAAAGAGCATTATGAACCATCTTAAATTTAGTATGTCCGGCTGAGGTTCTTCGGGCAGCAGTATGTGAGAAACACAGTTAAGACGCTTAATTAACCACCTCCAGAAAGAAAAACATTAAAATACCAGCGATACAAATAACTAGCAAACAGCGAAGCAATTTGCACCCATTACTCATATATATGAGCAATGTAATAGCAAAAAAGCAAAGGGAAGGATTGTTTCAAGCACTTTCACAAAACGCATTGTAAACTGCACTATGTCCTAAATATAAATTCGTTGTGATCGTCAACTTTTATGACAAAATACTAGACGCAAGCAGGGTAAGGTCTGAACAGCATTTCTATCGAGTAAAATAAGAACAGTCTTTTATTCACTAGTTTTCCTCATATCAGGTAAGTTTAGAAACGTCAGGGCAAATAAGGTGAAATTAAGCCTACCTCGCACAACTGTACTAGATGTCCGTAAAATAATGATTACTTTTTTCTCATCGTCTACTATGGAAACATATGTGGAAATTGAAACTTAATTTCCGTTTACTTTCAGTATGTATTTAGTGCGGAAATGGCTTGGTTGAATTGGCATATAAAACTAAACGATTGCCTCAATCAGACACCCTTTGGAAATAAATTTCCCGTATGAGACATTCCCAAAATCATCTTTCTTATGAGTTCATAGAGTGCAACCAAATGTGAAAAAAGGCTCAAAATGATCTCAAGTCAAAGGTGCAGAAATACGTAGAGAGACGCTACTAAAACTTTTATAAAAGAAAATCGGTAGTAATCTGTGCTTACTCTTACCCGCAAATAAATTTGTGGATTAAGTATTTCTTGTTTGGCACGAGCGAGCCCCCATCGTTTCCCATCGCCATTCAATCCTAGCCTTTGGATAAGCAACTCGCCACGGAATTATCGACCTTTGCCAGTTAGATTTGTCAACGTCTATACCTACCTATCATTCCAAAGAACGTTCATAGGTCAAAGAAAAATTAAACTAACAGAAAAAATACGTAAGTCTGCGATACATGCCTTCCTTAGACTTTGTATACAAATTGTCGAGACAATTAGATTTTACTAATGTGAAAAGGCTATTTATTAGTTTAATTTTCCAGACATAACCAGCCTCGTCGAAGAATGGTGTGTATCTACACTATCATGTAATTCAGTTGCAGGAACCTAGCTTTTGGCATTATCCGTAAGTATACACGTTTCTAACAAGATATAACGTAGCTCCAGAATGAGACGAAATACTGAGATAGCCCTGGATTCCCAAGTAGATCGGGAATGGGTTTTTAGGATACTTCCACCGTGCCGTAAGTCAACAGCGGGCGAAATAATTTGTCGTCCAACTCAAACATACATTTTGCAAATAATCATAGAACACCACCACACACACACGATTTCTGGATTGTGGATAATAATGAGGTAATCCTCTCATTAACAACGGAATCTAAATGACGATAAAAGCAAACTAAACGCGACTTCCAGAGTAGTATTAATTTGTTCAATGACGCCAATGCACAGTAAACACCTGTTTTTTTTCTGAATTGCACATACAAAATAACTTAGTAAGATCAAAAAGAGAGAGAAGACATTTTCTTTGAATCGTTAGTCAATAACGCAAATCTTTTACATGTATGTATTCCACTATTCGCTGTTTTATTGTAGTTTTGAAAAAATTATGTAATTGCAGAATATCCGTGCACATTGGGGCGTCGTGCTCTGCGCGCGTTCGTGTGTGTGTTTGTGTGTGTGTGTGGGGGGGGGGGGGGGAGATTGTCCTTTCTCTTTAGTTTAACTTAGTTTAAGTGGTTTGTAAGCTAGGGACTAATAACCAAGCTGTTGAGTCCCATAGATTTACAAACATTTGATCATTCTGAATTACAGTCAGAAAGACATAACACAATTTTTTTATGATGAAATGTAACATGGTTACAACGAATCGTGATTTGAATTTGTAGATTTTTTATATCTTTGAGCACATAATTATTTATTTCACTGAGTAACTAGTTTCGATTATTTTTATGATACTCAAAACGGTCAGTCAGTAATATGGTAATGGGGCGTACTAGTAAAATCTAAAAGCTGTCTTTTCGTTTCATCCCGTATTTTTGACATTGTGCTAATAAAAATTTTAACCAAGAATGGCAGACAGATACAATCATAATTCTCAGCAGTAATCGAAAAATCATTTTATGATAAAAACTCGCGCAAATTCCACTAAAACTGTTCTAAGATACCGAACTCTTTGCCGCCGTATATACGATACACCTGTGAAGCGGTATGCATTTTTTCTCTTTACCTAAAAATTCTACAATCTAACCACAATGCAATTATTTTTTCTCTCCGCCGTTTCGAATTTTCTGCAGCAATTCAAATTTTCTTTTACACTTACATTAAATATAATACTCAGTCGATGAAATCGGGGAAAAGAATTTGTTAATAAAGTGAACTAGGTACACACTAGGCATGAGGATTAGGACGCCGCCGTTCTTTAACGAAACCACCGCATACAGCCGTAAAGTATATAACTTTTTATCAGTAATACTAAAATGATCAACCTCATCATTAACGTCTTATCTCTTTTGTATCAAAGCAGTACATATGCTGAGCTAACTAAACCTGGGGAGGTGGAAAATAAGAAAAATGAATAACAAAAAGAAATCGTTTGTCTCTGTGTTGCGAAAGTCACAACAAATTGTCTGAAGTTTTTTTGGCCTAAGCCCAATGAGGCTGTTCCACTGTCGACAATAAATGCATATTAATACCATTTATGTTGTATCCACGTCTGGTTATTTTGTGGCAAAATATCATGAATTTTATATAATAAGTTTCTATTTTGCATGTATGGTACGATAACGGCCGTTTCTCAAAATACGAGATGTTGCCCGGCAGGGATAATTAGGAGTATTAGATGAAACGCAAATATAAATGATGCAGGTCACAAAATTGGTCAACACAGCCAGCATAGTGTTTTTGCTCGTTAATGACCAAGAAGATACCGACTGCGGAATCCTATGACCGCGATAACTGAATCTCTCAGCTCTGAATACAAGATTATTTAAACTACTTTTTTCTTTACTCAGCGACATGGCGTACTTCATCCGATGTACGTGCATGTACTAATAATAAGACGCATGTTCTCTCACGTTTCGGCAAATATTTGTAATTTCACTTCTGCATTGTGTATCTAGAGTACAATCCAAACAAATGTTGCCTATGACCACTTTCCTGCGGCGTCTATAGTTACAATGGAAAACGTCTGGCCGCGGCAGAATAGCCGTGCGCATTAAGGCGACTAGCTGCGGTGCGTGCGGCCGTTCGTCGTCGGGGGTTCGAGTCCTCCGTCGGTCATGGTGTTGGCCTTAGCATAAGTTACTTTAAGTTAGTTTGTAAGCTTAGGGACTAATGGCCACCGTAGTTAAGTCCCTTGGATTTATAAAAATTTGAACATTTAATCAATAACGCCTGTTATCCACTACTAACAAAATTATTAAAATGCAACTTAAGGTGCCCATGCGACAGAGCGGTTCCAACAAGTGTACTGCTGTACTTGATTTAGTCAAAATGCATCAAGAGGTACAGTAAAATATGAAGAATGGTCTGTTCAAAATAAGAAGAGGCAGCTACGACTGAAGCAGGAGAGGAGCAGCCCATGCGGGAGGCACAAACCACCGTATAATGACTCAGTTCCAGGCAGCTTGCTGTCCTGTGTGGTCGTTGCACCTTTTTGTGGTTGCAGAAGCTAGTATTTCATTTTTTGCGTGGTACTGATCAATGTCAGACTGAAGTTCGTCGAATGTCATCAGCGGTATACCCCATCCGTTGTATTAGCCAGAGGACTGCCGTAGAATGTCAGTCGACAGAAATGGTGTGCATGTATCGTGCCTACTTGGTCCACTGCTCTGCAATAACTATGTATTTGATATAAATTCTTCATCTCTGAGCAAAATGAAAATCATTGCGAATATTCGAGAAATAAAACACCGAAAATGGGAACTTTTTTTGGGAGCGGGAAGGATGGGTATGTGGATTACCAATATAGTTTTCTTTGCCGAGGATGCAATTCGTCGTTATGTTCACTATTGTTATCGCAGACTGTTAAACAATCAGGCCCTTTGCAAGCCTCTTACACTCACTATCTAGATAGCACTATGGAAGTTGGGGATGACTATTTCAAATAATATCGAGTTAAATTCAATTAACACCATATAAATTAAGTGCAGACGAATTCAGCTGCGCGTTAACGTGCGTAATTTACAGTGGTAAATAGCTACAAAACAAAACCCTATTTTCGTAATTTTTGATATTTTAATAAGAACGTATAAGCAGCAAGTAACTCCAAATGAGGTTCGTATAATTTACACCACTAAAACAGATATTCGTTTTTGCAACAAAATTTCTGCAATACTGAATTACTTTTATTCCCTCTTTCATTAATAGGTAGCCTACCTAAGATAGTTTTCACACCGCGACAAAGACGCATAACTCTTACATTAGTAATTTTAGAAATACGTGGCAGGTGCAGAAAAATTAGTAAGGGTTCCAATGGTCTTTGACACATGCAATTACCACAGTGCACGTAATTCATATTCTATTCTCGTATTCTATGTATGCTGCACTGATAGGAGATTCAAATACGAAAATTTTATTTTTGTCAAATTGACTGCAGCTGTTATCAGCCAGATTTATTTTATCTAAGGAATTTTCCAAAAAAAATTTTTACCCTTTTTATCCACTAGTCGATTTTAAGGAATTAATAAACAGCTGATTAAGATGTATTCTATGAAGAAAAAATAAAATCAATGATAAACATTGCGATCCTTTTCTCGTAACGACGCCATAAGGGCGACCACTCAGTACTTGACGTGTGAGAAGGCAACAGTACGTCGTATTAACTGAAATTATCTGATGTTACAAAAATTAGAAGAGACTCAGGTTTGGAGCAAAACAAACTTTATTGTGTCGTATTCTTAATAGATCATTCGTAAAAATGTGCTCACCTATAACAGCACGGGAATTATCGAGCGATTTGGTTCGTCTTGTTACGGAGCGCGCGGTCGCTTTCGCCGGAGGTTGTGTGCCTGTGTCCACGTCAAAGGGAGGACTTGGACCTCCGAGGGCACAATCCGTGACATGGCGCTTCAGACCGCATGGCCATCCCCGCGCGGCATACACGAATGTAACTTGCATGTTTATTCAAGAAACAGTTTGCTTATTTGAATGAAATGTGAGAGGACACAAGAGTTCGATGCGAGACATGGCAACCGTCTTTCGTGCCTCCACGTGCTGGCAATGTTACGTAATTGTGAACAGACTTTAGTACTTCAGGGATGGCCTGACCGCGCGAACTCGCCGTGCAGCGGCACTATCCCTCCGTTGCTGGAGTATTGTACATTCTTCGCGTTTTACTAAAAAAAAAAAAAAAAGTTCAAATGTTTGTAGAGTCTATGGGACTTAACTATAGGGTCATCAGTCCCTAAACTTACAAACTACTTACAACTAAGGACGGCACAAATATCCATGCCCGAGGGGGGATTCGAACCCCCGACCGTAGTGGCCGTGCGGACCGTGACTGGAGCGCCTCAATCCCCTCGGCCACCGCGGCCGGCCGCGATTTACTGTTTCTCTTAATACATATGAATAGACCACATACAGCGAACGAGTAATTTTGGACCGCTCTGTCGTATGGGCACGTTAAATTCCATTAAAAAAAAAAAAAATTGTTGGCAGTGGGAAACTAATCGACGTTTCCGTTAGCACCAGGAGCCGCAGTTAAGAGGGGATGGGCAGTATTTGTTAGGATTCACTCCAGCTACACCTAGTGAGAAAGTAATGGCAAATATTTCACAAAATACTAGCGAAAATACGTCATATGACTTAGAGAGACCGCGTATAAATAAAAATAAGAAAATAAACTATAATCCATTACGAAAAATAGTGCTACACAGGGCCACACATGTGGAATGAGTAGTTATCAGTAACAAATGTAAGTAGAACCCGCAACTAGTGAAAAACGAGGAACCGCCTGACTATTTACAAATCAGCTGTTCATGGACCAAAAGCGAAAGTGCAAAATTACTGTAAAGCCATATGAGAAGACGATAAAGGGATGAAAGAAGCAAATTACGATTCTGAATATGTAATTTCTTTTATTGAGCCTATAAAATTGTAGTATCCAAGGGAATTCAGATCCCATTGCACAGAAATCAGACCTAACGGAGAGATTCAGGTGTTCTTTTCCCCGCGCGCTGTTCGAGAATGGGAGATAAATAGTATGAAGGTGGTTCGATGAACCCTCTGCCAGGCACTTTAATGTGATTTGCAGAGTATCCCGCGTAGATGTAGATAATGCTAAAGAAATAAAAATGAGAAAATTTGGGGTTTAACAGCTATTTCAATGACTTGCTCGGACTAAAAACGTATGAGAGAGGAAATCAACGTTGGTCTGTTCTATATATATTATTTACCCACAAGAACATAAGGGGAAAAATGTGAACAGACGAACAAGTATTTGAATCATGTCACACCTGATTGACAATTGCTGCACTGTCTTCTTCAGTCCGAAGATGGTGCGGACAGAGAACAGAGGGTTGTGTGCGCTGTGGGTACCACAAAAAGAAACAAACTGCCGGCAGCAGCGCCCAGGCAACAGCAGGACAAAATCCCACGAAATTATGTTACCCACTGCACGCTTTAAATGCTGAAGTTTGTCGAATAGTCGCAAAACTGGAGAAGGTAAGCGAAATGCAGGAGGATCTGCAGCGTATTGACGCTTGGCGCAGGGAATGGCAACTTAGCCTCAACATAAACATGTGTATAGTGCTGCGTTTACGTACAAATAAACATCCTTAATTATATAACAACGGTGTAGTAGGACAAATAGTGGAAGCAGAGTACACATTTGAAATGGAACGCACACACAAAAGATGTAGTTAAAAAAACTCATCGGCCAGCACTTGAGTATTCCTCATCAGCATGGGATCTGTGCTACGTACGGTTAACAGAAGACGTGGAGAATATCCAACGGAGAGCAGCATGCTTCGTTACGGGCTCATTTAGTCAGCGCGAATGGGTCACAGAGATGATTAAGGAACTCCAGAGGCAGACGCTGCAAGAGGCGTTCCGTATCGCATACGTGCAATCTGTCATCAAATTTCCGAGAGCGTACGTTTCGTAAAGAGTCGACAAGAGTATTCCACGAGGGTAAAATTGGAGAGATTACGGCCCACAGAGAGGCATATAGGCAATCAATTTTCCCGCGAACCATACGCGGCCGGAACTGGAGGGCAGCGCAGGATAGCCGTGCGCTCTAAGGCGCCTGGCTGCGGAGTGCGCGGCCTTTCCCCGTCGGAGGTTCGAGTTCTCCATCGGGTATATGTTTGTGTGTTGTTCTGAGTATACGTTAGTTTAAGTAGTCTGTAAGGACCGATGACCACTGTAGTTAGGTCCCATAGCTTTACAAACATTTCAACATTTGGAATAGGAGGCAGTGACAATGGTGCGCATATGACCCTCCGCAACATACTGTGAAGTGGCTTGTGGAGTATGGATGCAGATGTACAAGAAATAGAAAGGAAGGAAGAAACAAAACTGTGTCTAAGCCCACCCTCTCACATACACAGTGATACCCAAGCATAAGTTAATGGAATAAGGTATCTAACAATGACGGTAATGCAGCCACCTTGCACTCTATAAACGTTATATGCCTCACGGTAAGGTACTAATAATTTATACGAAAGAAAGTAGCTTGTAGAAAACATAACTCGCTCGAAAATTCAGTAACAGGCGTCTTCTTGTAGTATGAACATCTGCCGTACAGTTCGCACATACAACTCAGAAGTGTGAGATCTTGAGTATTAGTTACTCGCTGCTGAACTAGAGGGCACTACTTCGACGAATGGGCCGTATCTACCAGTTAACATGGCCTTTTTATATTCAGGTGATCGGTATCGAGGCTAAAAATATAGACATGTAAGAGCAATACTGACACGAATGCAAGAGAAAATGAAACTCAATTATGAGAGTCCTAATATAAAAGTCGAACAGCATGAGTAGTTAGATGGCAACACAATGACCGGTTAAGAAACACTAAAAAAGAAAAAAAGAAAAATAAATTCTGAAGATGAGCTAATGAAATTTAGGCGATAATTTTTTACTTACTGGAAATACTGTTGGCAATATATGCAAGTATGAAACAATACAGAACAAATGTCTGTGTACGCTCACGCAGTATTTAAAAAAATAACACGGGTAAGGAAGCAATAAAGAATGGTTAGAGCAGAGAGAATAATTTTTATCAAATTGCACCACTGGCGGCAATCGGATAAAAACGGTATGAATACGGCTTAGGTATGTATACAGTAAGTACTGATCATTTTCGAAATCTCAAATTTATCGAGTATTGACGAGAATATCGTCATGTGACCTTACTGAGCCGCCAAGTAGTGACGTTATCTCTAACCGCTCATTACACGGCACAAAACGCGTCTCATTACTAGAAAGTAGAAATGCAGTGGAACATACATCAAATAATTTAGATTGTCTTGAGCTTTGGTTGCTGTATGCTCTCCGTGGCTGGTGGTGGTGATGGTGGGGGGGGGGTTAATGCAGCGTATTGGCACATCCCGAAAATCGGTCACGATAATCAAATCAAAACCATATTTCGTTGGGAACGACGTTAGAACAATTAAGTTGGACGGTGCACCTCGGCGACAAAATATTGCCGTTCGGTGAGTGCAGCACTAGGTACTAGGGAGTCGCGAGTTGTGCAACGAATTAATTTGCGGCGCGGACAGCGGGGATCGGCGCGGCTGTGTTTCAGTCCATCAGCGGCATTTGCGCTGCCGGCTTCCGCCACCAGCTTCGTGTCACGTTCTACGATACAACGAGAACGCCAATTTCAAAATCAGTGGCGCTCCCACACTTCACAAACGGCCACTGCAGAAATAAATCCCCGTCAAAGATCTGTGGAACACCGCAGCGTCACGCGCAAAATACTATTTCTTCCAGAGAAATGTTTACTCGTCCGCGCGGCAGAGGGCGTTCCATACTGCACAGCAAGCTGAAAGTGATCTGCACAAGCTCGCGCTTCCAAGAGATAGGACGGCATAGCGTAAAGAAGACTACACTGGAGTAGCCCAGTTTTGGTCGAAATATGTTATCGGTGGGGGAACGACAATTTTTCTTTATTGGCGAGCATGCTGCGCTATACCCACCTTGCCTCCCAAACACGTATTAGTTTTACAAGCTTGTCTCTTAAGCGGGGTCCAGTGATAGGTAAGGGTATACAGGGCGGTGTTATTACAAAACGCGAAAAAAGACAAATCGAAATTACAGTTTAAGAGACGGACCGGCGAGTATCGAATGCAAGGGGGCGGAACAAAACAAAAGCACTAACAGAACAATAAATTATTATTATTATTATTATTATATTATTATTATTATTATTATTATTATTATTTTTGGCGGACGTATACAACGGAGCATAATACGCCATCAGCAGCAACGCACTTGTCGGCCTCGGAGTGCATGTAGGCCATTATAGTGTGGACTTAAAAAGCAGGAAACGGCAAAAATACTAAGGTCATTATAAAACATCCAGGTAACATTGTTATCAGTTTATTTCCCCACTTTACACACATTGAATTGTGTTGACTTCTAAGGAAAGTTCTTTCGACGTAGCATCTGATTGTTGCGTTAGAACCTCCCAATACTTACATACTCAGAATTCTTTTAATGATATGTTACGTCAATCCCCAGCGCCATCACCTAGTTAGTATGGCAACAATAGAAAAATCCTGTTCCCAAAAAGCAGTACCAGTAATAAAGACGAATTTCAGAATTTGTGCGAGCTGAGACTGCCACAACAGCTACCTCGCACGTGCGCTGGGCCCCCTTCGAAATAATGAATGTAAAGAAAAGAATTATTTTTATGAGTTAATGTCAACAATAAAAAGTTTGATCTCGGTAAAGTAAAAGGGGCTTCAGCGCAAATTCTCCTCTGCATATGAGTAGCAAAAATTATACTACATCATCGAGTGTCTACTTAAAACTATGTAATTTATCTTTACACGAGTCTTGGTCTCCCCAAAAATATATGCTATATTCGCCAATGACCACCATGTACCGAATTGTGTGTAAGGATTTTTAAACAGCGCGACAAGAAATACACGCCCAACATTAAACTGTGCAATCCCATTAAATTATGTTTACAATAGTTAATTCCTCCTATCACAAAAATATCTGACGCAGTAATGTAGCAATGACCAATAAATGCAGAATGACGGATTGATCATAAACATGGAAATCATTTTCATGTGCCTTCAACATTCCTGTACAATAACGTCGGTAACGTTTATCTGTGTCTGACAAAAATAATTTAGTCTATGCCCTGAAATCAGGCATAGTTTCAGAAGTTAATTCGCCGGCCGCGGTGGCCGAGGAGACTGAGGCGCTCCAGTCACGGTCTGCACGGCCACTACGGTCGGGGGTTTGAATCCCCCCTCGGGCATGGATATTTGTGCCATCCTAGTTCGTAAGTAGTTTGTAAGTTTAGGGACTGAAGACCCCGTAGTTAAGTCCCATAGACTATACAAACATTTGAACATTTTCAAAAGCTAATTCGCTTAGAAGTCTTAAATAACACATTCATAAAACTCTGGAACAAGGCAGTCCTAGTATCCTCAAACGTCATTAGAATTCTACCGCATGTCAATTATACAAAGGGCGTATGTGATTGGTTGTGATACGTAAAACCACTGGCCAAGTGCTGCGCGCGTTAGCGCACCCGAGTTACAACCAATGTCCGTGTATTTTGAGGACAAGCGAAATAGTGCACAGCGATATCCAAAATTTTCTGTGATCTAAAGAGCACGCAATCACTCAAAACCAAATATCGGGCACGATTAGAAATATTCTTGTCTGGTCGGCAGAACTATTACGGTTGGAGCTGGTGGACATGAAAAATAGTGCATTTTTGAGTCGTCCAGTGGATTAAAAGTACTGTGGGATGACAGACTGGCGAGGGGGCGGCAGCGTTGCCAGCTTGCACCAGGCGCGCCGCCTAACCACACAACGCGACTGGGTGGCGACTCCCATTTAACAATCGCAATCACTATGAAATTTTACTCACAACATATCAGACTTAGTCCCAAATTTACGTCAACAGACCTTTTCTAAAGATCAACTTGTGAAAATTTTTCGTATTTGAGATGTTCAAATGTTTGTGGGAATCAACTGCGGGATCATCAGTCCCTGAACTTACGATCTACGTATAATTTTAAACTTATACTAAACATCCATGCCCGAGGAAGGATTCGAACCGCCGACGGGGAACGGCCTCGCGCATCGGAGCATAGCGCCCCAATGCGCTCTGCCACTCCGCCGCGGCTCAAATTTAAGAATCTGATTCTGCAAGTACAAGTTACGTCACACTGAAAAGTTGTATGAAGAGTTACTAGTTTTATCGGACATTCTTTTATCAGGCTTTCGATATAAGGCTGTTATTCCCTTTTTCTGAAGGGTGTGTTAGGAGGAAATCTAGCTTGAACTATCATATTTTTTCTTTTATCCCTGACAACGTTGAATTTCGTGTTTCTCGAAAGATACTTCAATGGAATTAATAGAACCAGCTCGATCTATTGCGACTGTTCTCGTATCCCTCCCATTGTTGAATTTCCTCAAAATGTTTCTCCAAAAACACATTTCTGTAGCTTCTTGAGAGAGTCTCAAAAACTATGATGAAGTTTATGGAGCTTCACTCATTAATCATCATTTTCCCCAGAGGTATTCCAGGTTTGTTTCGACAAATTATGTCCGTTTATAAAATGTACGAAAAAAATCCCCGCTATCTTCTATTTCCTCTTCTTAATTTTCGGGATATTCTTTTTCGAAAACCCAATTTCTTTCAACATATTAAATAACCTAGTCTTATTACGGGTAAACCACAAAAAAACTAATTATTAAATATTCGTTTAGTGAAATGAGTACATGGGCAATTAACAACAATTTTGTGTACAAACAAAACACGAATTTTGTGACCGAAGGCGAGTTCGTTTTATTTTACAATTAACAAAAGCTTATGCCAGCACTTGACGCGCCAGACAAGCTAGATGTAGCGAAATTTCAGCCCGTTACAGTTGCCAATGGCACAAATTCCAATGCGGCAGCCGCAAATTCTTGTGGAGAATGGGGGAGGGGCAAGGGAAAGTCGGTCTGCCAAGTTGTCTTGCTCACTCAACGTTCGTCCGGCATGCAACTTCCAATCGTGCTCCCCACTCTCTTCACAACACTGAACCCCGCGTTAAATCTCCATCTAGTAACCACTCAAAATCGCAGTTAGAAGCTATGCTGTTACATTTTTGAAACATCCTTAAGGTGTGGAGGAGAATAAAAATGAAAAATAAAAACTGAAGTCCGTGTATCTTAAAAATCAATTTGAACTTAAAGCACACACAAGAGCCGATGTAAAAGTAGCGTTGAACGATTATTTCGTCATTCCCCTATAGAATATCTTCTTGTTTTAAAATATAAGCAACAAATTTGTAACGTTCTACTGTTCCTCATTTACAACAGTCCTTGTCGGAAACGGAAATGTGACCGATGACGGGAAGAAAAAGAACGTTTCCAGTACGTATAAACGTTACTACAGAAAGTATAGCACAGCGTGGCTATTAAAACCGACGAAATAGCCTTGCAAAACTTGTTACCAATCACAATCCACAAATTTGACCAATACACAGAATAAATTAGAAAAGAAAATGCGAATCGGATTGAAATACTGGAATACGAACATCTCAAACAAGACTATCACACTCCAAAGGTTTAACGTATATCGAAAACTTTACATATGGAAGAAATGGAGTTAAAAAATATGCTCTCTCTATCATCGGGGCATATTTGCAACAAACGTGAAGGCAACGTTTAATAAAGAAATTTTATATATAGGAAAGTTGATATATATTCTTTAGGGCAACTGAAGGTGTTTCCGCACTTTCCGCGGTGCAAAACCACTCTATCTTCGGTGAATATTTCTGTTAGTGACCCACCAAAAAGAAGTTTCGAACTTCTGTACTTAAAAATTGTGTTCTGTGACAAGACATAAGAAATGTCACACCATCTGTGTTTTATTTACACGACATTTTAAACTGAAGAGTTATCGTAGGAGACGTACTGACTAACGTTGATTCGGATATCTTTTTTTATTATGCCAAGGTACGTCAGACATATCTCAGAAAAATACGGGGTGCATTCTTCACATGGGCAAGTAGAAGTGAAAATGATTCCCTCAGTTAACTGGAAGTAATCATTTGGAATGTAAAATTGCATTGATTCGCGCGCAATATGAATATATCGAGAAACTATTTGTCCGCGAAAGGCAAAGGTCCCAGGTTCGAGTCCTGTTTCCGGCACACAATTTTAATCTCCCAGGAAGTTTCATATTGAGAAATTGTTAAAGTAAGAAAGTCTTGGCAGAAACCGATTCGATATAACATAATCAAAAAACAAGTTACGACGGAAAGGGCTGTCATAACATCGAACGCTGCGAACATGTTTATTCAGCGTTTACGTATTCGCGCATTCACTCAGTATAGTGCACACCGATTTTCCGGTCTATTCCACTGGCGTACTGAGAGAGGGAATAGTTACTTTCAATACGCCTCTGTACGCGTACTCTATAATGTGAGCGCTGTAACAGTGGGAAAACAGCGTAAACTTACTTTTAGGCCGAACATGTTAAAATTAATCGCTAAAAAGTACTGTCTTCGATTTAAAAATTACACAAGTAAATATTTAAAAAAATAACAAATGAAGTTATAAATCCGCTTACCAGTGAAACGAAGTGTTTCAAAGAAAGTCTCCGAAAACACGTGGAATCGCGAATCTCAAGGGAAAAACAGTCATAATTACCCCAGACTAATACAGTATTCAAGTTCTAAAAAGAATTAGCGTCCCTGTTTGGAGCGCACAGCTCAGCTTTACCCTTTCATGGAGTTCCACTGATCGAACCAACCAGCTGTTCAGCTAACTGACTTTATGTTGCATCTTTAGACCCAAATGCTTGGCTAGAAACGAAACCCGTAGGTGCACGAGCTTATCGGCAGTATCGCAAGCAACATATCCGCGACCACGGAAGCCAAAAGGCGACCAACATCAGCCGAACTTATGCAGGCTGAGAGAAAACGAGACAATTTTTGTCGGGCTACCGTGTACTTTCGATGGACACCGAATGATACCAATTCTCAAAATGTAGTCGCCAGTAAAACTGATGTGACGATTTAATTATGAAACTAATAAAACGAAATAGATAACTGGCAGAGTCATTTATATGAGGACCGTTTCTCAAGTGGCTATGTACATAAATATGCCACAAAAATTGCTCAATATAAGCATAGGAGTATACTGATAAATTCGATGTCCAGAGCAATAAGACGGAAACATTTGAAATTTGCAATTGTCACATGTGAATCTGGCTCTCTATCAGCACAGAAGTATTAGACATTGCCTTTAAAACCGTACTGAGAAGTAAGAAGTTCGAACCTCTCTCCCATTATTTACGCAGAGCGACTTGTACACAAATGAACGACAAAATGTAAGATATCGGCAAACGGATGGTTTCGAAAACCAGCTGTCTAAAAAAATCTACACGGTGTAGACATTTCTTTGGTAGGGATAAATATATGGATTTTGAAAATGGGTACCATCCCACATCAAGCGCCAGCAACCACAATCCGCCTCTATAAACCTGGGTTCGTGACCCCAATTTTTATCCGTGACACACGACTGACAATAGGATCTAAGATAGCCACCTTAGTCCACCAAATACAGGCGAAATTACAGAAACGTGACACCGAAAGAAAGAACTAAAACTACAGCTGCTGTAGCTCTCTTTCGGTTAACGCCTCATCAAAGGCTTCGACGAACCAACAGTAACGTACCGGAAAGAACGCACAGCCAACGAAACTCGCCTTTAGGAAGGCAAAAGTTTGTTCTGGCGCCTGGGACGCCACCGTGTGTTTCCAATAGGTGCGCATCAAATTCAAATACACAAGGCATCACATGCAGCGCCTAAAAATATCCCGAATGTCAGCTCCAAAGTGGCGGCCAAAATGTGCCATCTGGCGGTGGGCCGCTATTCTGGAAGCGTTTAACTGCCGCCCGAGGGGAGAGCCTGACGCCCGCCACCCGGCCTCTACAAACAAACCCAGTCGCGCCGCGCGAAATCACACATTATACATCTGCCTCACCCGCTTTTCAAATTACCTACATTTTAAAATATTTAAGAATGTCAAAGCCCTCCGCCAAAAGATTTCGTAAATTAACTTCTGCATCCTCACAGCTGTAAACAATATCGTACTACTAATTACTTCCTTTGAAAACCTTAAGAATTTCACACACACACACTGCAAACCGACACGGAACCACTAAAACTAGAGAGCATCGGATTATCCGAAAATTAGCGACAATACCACAGGAACAATATTACAATGTGACACCATTGTATAGGAAAGCTGCAGGACACACCACTAAGGTGACTTGATTTGGCCTGCTGTTCAGAGAACTAATAGGTGCTCTGATTGGGAAGAGAATTCATCAACCTGTTCCACTATCAACTTGCTGAAAATTAAACTGAGTAAATTATATTGGCTGTGAGTCATACATTGTACCACTACTGCAACTGATTTGATAATTTCCAGCTCCTATTGCCAAAATTACATTTGATGCAAGCTGCATACCTGAGAAAAATATCTCTAACACCACACATTTTATCTCTACACAAACAAGAGAGCACACACAATCTCTCACACACAAATATAAATATACAAACAAAATTTCCACCAGAGGTCTCTCAGATTAAAGAAAAATTTGGACAAAATAGAATCTAAATTTCATAACATTATAAAAACTTGAAAGTGTGCAATCCTCTGATAAATCTCAAACGCATTTTAAAAAAGTAATTTTGCTTCTACACTTCATAGGAAGTAAGCGTGAGGTATTAAAAGCTTTAACAAAACAGGATTCAGCCAGTAGCTGCAACAGCACGGCAAGCAAAAATGTAGAATAGGCCTATCACTGGCTGCATTATCACCCCCTGCCCCCCCCCCCCCCAAAAAACTGAAATTACTGCTCCAAATTACTATTTGTGCACTTTATGATGGGATTGCAATTTCTATTTTTTTTATTACATGTTAGTGAAGAGTGGAAAGAAAATTAGACCAGTTCATTTACTACATGTACTAGAAACACAATACACACTACTAATGTTAATAGCATGCAGACAACACTATTCCCAAAAGAATAATAAAAAGGTAGCTGAAGGGAAAGAGCAAAACAAAAACATTCTAAAATTAACACCCAGATTACACACTTCACATATTCTATCATTAAATGTCAAAACTACATAGGTGCTCACTGCAAAGGTACATTATCTGAACTGCTCATACTACATTTAAAAAAAGGTTCTAAAGCAACTACCACAAACTTGTAAAAGGTTCTTTGCTACGGAAAGACCTCTAGTGGATAGATCTAAAATAAAAATAAAAACTAATGGAAACACTTACGTCTATAGCCACGTCCCTCCTCCGGTGTAAGCCGGTCAGCAACATTGCCTTCTGACAGGGATCCTGGAGTGAGTGTGCCATCACGGTCTCTATCTTCCGACAGTGGTGTGTCAGACCCCTCCTCCTTCACACGGGGCTGTAGAGGCGGTGTACTGTTGGGTGAGACAGAGCCTGCCAGCCCCTCACTTCGGTTACCAGAACTAGACAGTGAGGGAGCGGGAGGTGCAAATGCAGACAGACCCCCAGTCTCCATATCACCGGCACCTGGGTGCCCTCGCCCCAGGGGACGGAAGGCACCAGCTCCTGCAGAACCAAACGGAAGCCTAGGATCCAGGGCTGGGTGCACAAACTGAGGTTGCAGGTGATGGAGCAAGTGGGCTGGCAGCCCTGGGTAACTGTCCACGTGCCGCAGGCCGAAACCGGCAACAGTTGCACTGCCAAAAGGGACGTGCAAGTCTTTTGCTTCTGGGACCTGCAGATAGGATGTCAGCTTAGACTTCTCCTCTCTAATTTATTAATAAGCTAAACCAAATGAACATAAACAAGACACACAATCTTAATTTGTATGGAGATAAAGACACACACACACACACACACACACACACACACACACACCACACACACACACACACACACACACACACACACACACACACACACCAGTGTTAGTAATACACTACTGGTATTCAGTTAAAAAATTAATAAACACTAAAACAAAACTTTTTCACAACAGAAGCAAGTCCCTATGGCCTACAGAATTTTTTAATGCACATATTCTGTTTGAATACATTCTTAATAATATTATCTAAATGAATTAATCCACTACACACATGAGGCCTAAGTGAAATGACTATAGAGCACACACTTAAAAAATATAAAGTAGGCCTACCTACACTTTGTTTCAAAATGTTACTGTGTAGAGTAAAAATACAAACACACACACACACACACACACACACTAATCAAACACAATTAACAAGACAGTAAAGGTGTTTCTGGTTTAAGTTATGAAAGACAATATTCATTTAGTTTGTTTATCAAAAAACAAACATTTCAAAGTATACAAACCTGGGGATTAAAGGGCCTCTGCATCCTCAGAGCCTCTGGAAGCCCTCCAGCCTGAGAGAAGACAACAAGAGCAGGTGGTGGAAGATGATTTGGTACATATGCAGAATTTTCCATCTGTAAACAGGAACACTTATTAGGAATTGTGTTGGTGATGTCACACAGTGTTGTGTAAATTGCACATTATTTTCTTTAAAATTGCAGAGCTCAACATACTCTACCAAACACATATCTTTAGATTCTTAACCGTATAGTAAGAGAAAATAAACGAAAAAAAAAAAAATCTTTCACCGAAAAATTCATGTAGTTCAAGCTTTCAAAACAGTGTGCCTTTCAGAAATCAGTTCCAATAAGTATACAGTTGCCTGCTATAGAAGTGCCTTTCAGTCAGATTTGATAAAAACTAATCACAAACTACCGGTCACGGTTTGTTTACAAACTATGTGGCACTTAGAAATAGGTAAAGAGTTTAAAACAAACAGTTCACTGTAGTTTACATGAAACACTACCGGCTTCACATAGCTTACATTAGTCTGTCATTTAATATCACAGAAAATATTTCATTAAATTTCTCACGTAGCGTCACAAAATTGCGTGTAACACTGAACTATGATTTTAAAATCAAGTTAAACAAACACGGCACATTAGCATACGCATACTACAACAAAACTACAGTCAGACAAATGTAAACAAAGGACGACGCTGATACGACACTTCAAGCACAAACATTATGTTTTCGATAATATAGGTTGTAACTCCAAATTTACGTCTGCACTAAAGCTACGTATTGACACTGCACAAAAACACAACGTAAATACTCGTGAAAACAACACATTTAGTTTAAAAAACCGGAAGACTCAAAAATGAAAAAATACTAGTGAAGAACGACGGATCGTTTACCTTACAGAGCCTTATATGGACTATAGCATAAGACAACGAAAATAAACACAGCAATATAAACAACTCCACATCTACTGGATTACTCGATCAGCGTACTGTACGCCGGATCGTTTCCCCTGTATCCACCAAACCACGACTGAGCTCCATAAACACGTACCTACTCGCTCATGTTGTCCCGCGGTGCATGCCGGGTAGGTGACAAAGCACGATCGCCCGCGGTTGGCGGGAGGAAACAAAGATGGCGGCTGGCGCTTGTAAACGACTGCGGGCGGGAAGTTCGGATCAGTACGCTGCACGTCTGCTTCGCGTATATGAATACGCACAGATGTTAACGACAGTCTCAATTATTAAGACGCGAAAACGCATTTTTATTTACTTACAAAGCGCTTGCCTTAAACATTCGATAATTTTCAGATGTCTTTATTCTACGAGAAGTACTTGAAATTATATATATGAACCCTTCTCGTTGAAACTGGTAATTTCTTCGCACGTACAAGTTACGAATACTGCTATTAACGAACATCTGAAGATACATACTTGTTATTTCAAACTTTATATTTACGCATTACTTACCGAGCAGTGATGTATGGAAATAACGAGCAGTCAGTCATACAGTCTAACTTCAGGAATCGCTCAATTTAATTCCCTTCGTGCTCTCCACTAATACTGCAATTGTAAGGATATATATTTTTATACGAGCTTTTTGGTGTCTACATGTAGTCGCGATTTGTTTTCCTTTTCTCAATTTCAATGTGAACGCCCTGACTCGGAAAACGAAAAGTTATAGTACCTTGTCACCCAGACGTACGTAAAATCCACATTCTGTTACGTCATCTTTCATAAATATAACGTGACGGACAAGCACAGGGAATGAATAAAGTGTATTTAAAAATGATGGTAACAGTTTGCCTTCTCACGAATTGGAAGGAAAGCTAGAGTTCCATATTCTGTCGACATTTATGTCCCGTAATTAAGAAGTGAATATGTGTTTGTTTGCCGTCCGCGATGGCCAAGCATTCTGCGGCGAGCCAGTCACGGTCTGCACGGCCACTACGGTCGGGGGTTCGAATCCACCCTCGGGCATGTATATTTGTGCCGTCCTTAGTATTAGCTAGTTCATAAGTAGTTTGTAAGTTTATGGATTGATGACCACGTAGTTAAGTCCTATAAGCTCTACAAACAGTTGAACAGTTAGTTGTGTTTGTTTGGAAAAGAATGAACAAGGATATTAGCTCTGGCTTTGATAAAGGAACAGTCACATGAAGTGACAAAGACATACTCGTCACGTTGTGAGTTCTCAACAATTACTACTTCGCACATTGAGTATACGGGGATCTAAGGTCGGTGTGTGTCGATACCGAAAGGACTGATTTTCAGTCACGGTTAGTTAACATTTACAAAAATCTCAAGTCGCAAACGAGCTTTCGTATCTGCAATATCAATCGTAAATGATGTGTAACACAAGTCCATGAGATTATTTGCTCACGAGAAATAATACATAGTGTGGTGACTAATTGTGAAAGTGCTGTACAATGCTTGCTGTTGAACTGTTTCGTAATGCGGCTGGTAATAGCGATGAATTCAAGAGCTGCGAACAACAGAATCCTTACATTTATGCCTCTGGTGTCTAAACGCCACTTTGTTTGCAACGTACAGATTGGCATTTTCCCATTACATAAATAACACCCAAATACGAAAGAAGTGACAAGTAACGGAAAAAGTTTCATGAGCCAATGACGCTTAAATCCTGCATCTTTGTTTTTTCAATTTCCCTCACACTTCGACACCGAACAAAAACAAATAGGTAATGCACATTCTTTAACGTACACTGTATTAATTCATCCTTGAACATACTTTAAAGTACAAATTACAACTGCTTAACACGCCAAAGACTGTTAGGGTGTCCAAAATGCGTGCGTTTTTAAATCCTGCTTCAGAGTCCCTAGACTTAAAAACTACTTAAAGTAACTTAACTAAGGACATCACACACACTAGCGCCCAAAGGAGGACTCGAACCTTCAGTGGGAGTAGCCGCCCAGTCCGTAAAAATGTTCAAATTTTTGTATAGCTTATGGGACTTAACTACGGGGTCATCAGTCCCTAAACTTACAAACTACTTATGAACTAACTAATACTAAGGACGGCACAAATATCCATGCCCGAGGGGGGATTCGAACCCCCGACCGTAGTGGCCGTGCAGACCGTGACTGGAGCGCCTCAGTCCCCTCGGCCACTGCGGCCGGCCCCACTCCGTAGCACGATGCCTTAGACCAAGCGGCTAATCAAAATCGCTAAAAATAACACGGCCACTAGTACCTAGTGTGCTAAGTGAACTGGCACACGTGTTATCTTAGTCACATAGCAAGTACGGAATATACGAAACGGTGTAAGTGCTAATCACTTAGAAAAATAATAAGCCCATTCTACAATTACATACTAGACCTAAGGACTATGAACATGAAAGAAGTTATAAAGAGCGCGGAGCAGAGAAATCAGCCAGTTGAAAAATGGCCCACTTTAGGTTTTCCTCTAGGGTTTTTTTTTTTTTTTTTTTTTTTTTTTTTTTTTTTTTTTTTTTTTTTTTTTTTTTTTTTTTTTTTCAAACATTCAGGACACAAATAACACTAATACAAATAAAAATAAATATGGACGATACGATTACGACTCTAGTAATGTAATAATATCTATGCACTCAACAAGTAAAATTCTCTCTGACCGTATTTTAACAAACAGCTAAAATTATTTGATATTTGAGTTTAGCTTTGACAAACACACACTTTTTTTACCTCTTAAAGTATTATTTTAATATCTCACCCATATTTTCGTTGTCTTTTTCTGTTAAAATATTATCATCTGTCTTGCCGTGGTAGTTTTTCATCTTTTTCAAGTTTATTTTCTTTGCCTGTATTAGATAACGTAAAATCAAGTGACAATGTCAAATTACCGTTATTTTTCTAAATATCTCTGAAACGGTGTATGTTATGGAAATAACATAAGAGAGCACAGTTGTTCAGAATATTATCCTCTAGAAATACGTTTATTTAATTTTCGTCTCAAATGAACGATTAAGGTGTTATTTGCGATTACAGTTAATGCTGTCAAAAGGTCATCACAAACGGTCTATTTTTAATGTTACTAACCTATTTTTGGTCCGAAATATTTGAAAAAGGGAGGTTCTGATCGTTAGCGGCCAAAAATTGCGTCTGTAGAATTTGGTGGCGATCGGTTGAAAGGCGCGACCCAAAAAGTGGGACACGTTACAGACAGTGTCAAATCGCCGTTATTTTTGCTGTTATCTCTGAAATATATATATATATATTACCGTCTTGCTCTCTTTTATATATAAAAGAGAGCAAGACGGCAGAGCATTTTCTTTTCTACAAATTCGTTTATCCAGTTTTCATGACAGATGAACGGTTAAACCGTTATTTTTATTTAAATTTCGAGCTTTCAAAAGGCGATCGCAAAGGCCCACTTTTAGTGTTACTACCGTAATCTCAAGTGGGCCAAAATGTTCCTCTTTATAAGAGTCACCTGCGGTGGAATGGCCGAGCGGTCTAACGCGCCTTGCTGCGGAGCGTGCGGTTGCTTGCCGTTGGAGGTTCGAGTCCTCTCTCTGGCATGGGTGTGTGTGTTGCCCTTTAGTGTGTTGTTAGTTTAAGTAGTTAGTAAGCCTAAGGACTAATAGCCAAACAAGTTAAGTCCCATAGATTTAGAAAAATTTGAACATTTTATAAGACTGACAGGAAAATGGAGAATCAGCTGTCTCATTCCAGCTTCCTCGACAAAAATGTTGGCATGAGGACACACTGGCGCTGTTTTAACAGTGAAGCTGGTAAATGCCCCCTTGCTGTAATGAAGCTTTGCTAACACCGCCACTGTCTCAATTTGTCCCTCTGCCAGTGTGTCCTGGTACTTCATGCTGTCTGCCTCTCCCACTTCATCCCCGCCTCTCTAACTTCCTTTCAGTCTTGGCCATTTCACTCTCTCTCTGCCATTGTCAATGTCCCACTCCTCTTCTTTCAGACTGTCCCTGTCTCTTTCTTTCTCATAGTCTGTCGTTTATCTTTCAGTCGCCGTCATCTCCTCACTACACATGCCGTTGCGGATGGATTGGTCGTGTTTTGTGAGCCCTTAGACTGTGAAGTTTTGACATGTGTGTCTAGAGGACGGTAAGAAGTAGGAAAAATTTTTCTTGGTTAAGTTCTTCGGTCTGGATGATCCGGACTCCCAAAGCTGACGTATGGTCGATTCTAATCTCTCTTTCTCATTCCTCTGTTTCCTCCGTCCTTTGCTCCCACTGCTGCTACCTCCACGTATTTATCTTTTTTGCTGCCACTGTCTCTCTCCAACCGTGAGTGTGTGCTCTCTCTTTCTCTGCCATTGGGCGCGCGGAATGACCGCGTGGTCTAAAGCGTCATGCTACAGACTGGGCCGCCGTTCCCAGCGCAGGTTCGAGTCCTCCCTTTGGCATGGGCGTGTATGGTGTCCTTAGTGCAAGCTGAAGTAGTTTGTAAGTCTAGGGACTGATGACCTTAGCAGTTTGGTCCAAAAGGTCTACAAACATTTGAATGTCTCACATTGGCACAGTCTCACCTCTCTTGCAGGGTCACTTTCTACTATTCCCTTACAGCCCAAAAATGCGCGATTATGTTCGCACGCCACAAGTTTTGGCGATGGAAGCGGAATGAGGACTGACGTAGCTGATTCTTTACCTTTCTGTCAGAGTCTTTTATAGGGGAAGATATTTCTCTGCTTTGTACCCCGACAGGAGCATTGTGAAGGTGATTCCCTTAATTTCCACGTTACAGCAAACTATTCTGCTTATCCAAGACCAATTCTATAGACCTGTAAACATAAGACACTTTACATGCTTCGACACATTTATATACAGGATATGACAAACAACAAAAATTAATCGTCATTTATCGAGAGAAGATATCAGACTATACATCGTCAAAAATCAGTTTATTTCGCAGAACAGTTTTCTTAAGACGGAAAGATAAGGATTTCCTAACAGCTGCCAAGTACGCTTGAACAGAAGTGGACAAATCGCGCGAGTTCACCCACCGCATAGGAAACCAATATCTCAAGAATGCTCTAAGATATTGCCGTGCTTTCAGTTTCATATAAAATTTCGATATCTCATCTGAATATGATATGCTGTTACGTAGCAGCTAAAATCAACCATACGGAAAAGGCTAATCCATTTTTTTACCTCTGGAAACTGTTTAAAACATATTGGAATACTTCACGTAATTAGATGCCACCCATTAAATGTAACGCATAACGAAAATAAAGTAAACCCCCCATCGAGCTCAAACTGTAAGATGTGGAAAAATCAGTTTACGCAGAGTAGATTTCTTTAAACCACATAGTAAAATTTACTGAGGCCGCATGCAGCCGCGGCGGAATGGCCGAGCGCATTGAGGCGCTATGCTACGATGCGCGACGCCGTTCCCGCTCGGGGGTTAGAATGCCCCCTCGGGCATGGATGTTTGTGCTGTCTTTAGTATAAGTTATTTCATAGGTAGTTAGTAAGTTTAGGGATTGATGAGCCGCTATTAAGCCCCATAAGCTTACCATATATATATATATATATATATATATATATATATATATATATATATATATATATATATATATATATATATATATATATATATTGCCAAATGCAGTGTCAGATCAGTCACCACTTTTGGTACCCAAACATCGTCGTTTTTACGGTGTATCTTGATTACGGACAAAGATTTTCGAAACCAGAAACTGGCGTATCTAGATAAATGTTGTTGTGGTCTTCAGGCCCAAGACTGGTCTGATGCAGCTCTCCACCCTGCTTTATCCTGAGCAAGCCTTTTCATCTCATCATAAGAAGAGCAATCCACATCCACTTGAATCTGCTTACTTCATTCGTCTTCTTGGTCGCCCTGTACACCGCGCGGGAGTAACCTTTTGGCCCAAAGCATCATGCTACGGAATGGGCGGCCGCTCCCGCCTTGCGGTTCCAGTCCTCACTCGGACATGGGTGTGTATGTGTGTGCGCGCGCGCGCGCGCGCGCGCGCGCGTGTGTGTGTGTCTGTGTGTGTGTGTGTGTGTGTGTGTGTGTGTGTTGCCCTTAGTATAAGTTAGTTCAAGAAGTTTACAAGTCTAAGGACTGTTGCCCATACCAGTTTGGCCCAAGGCTTACAAACATTTGAACGTTTGTCTCTCTCTCTGCGATTTTTACCCCTCGCAGTTCCTTCCAGTGGCACATTTACGATTCCTTGATGTCTAACGTCTTACCAATCGATCCCTTCCTTTAGTCAAAGTATGACAGAATTTCCTTTTCCCCCAATTTGTTCAGTACTTCCTCATTAGTTACGCAATGTGCCCATTTAATCTTCAGCATTCTTCTGTAGCACCACCTTTCAAAAGCTCCTATTCTTTCCGGTCTATTTATCGTCTATGTTTCACTTCCGTACAAGGAAACACTCCACACAAATTGCCCTCAGAAAAGACTTCCTTGTACATAAATTAACATTCGATGTTCGCAAATTTCTCTTTTACAAAATCGCTTTTCGTACCATTGCCATTCTTTATTTTATATCCTCTGTACTATGACCGTCATACGTTATTTTACTTCCAAAGTAACAAAACTCATCTACCACCTTTGTTGTTTCGTTATCTAATTCCTTCAACATTGCCTGATTTTCTTAGACTATATTCCATTGCCCTTGTTTTGCTCTTGTTGATGTTCATTTTATACGCTGCTTTAATAACACTGTCTATTCTATTATATTGCTCTTCCATGTCCTCTACTGTCTCTTCAAATGTTTGTAAATCTATGGGATTTAACTTCTTTGGTTATTAGTCCGTAGGCTTACAAACTACTGAAACCTAAGGAGAACACACATACCCATGCCCGAGTGGGGACTCGAACCTCCGACGGCGAGCAACCGCGTGCTCCGCAGCACGTCTCCTTAGACCGCGGCTCTGCTGTCTCTGACAGAATTACAGTGTCTTCAGCAAAACACAGTGTTTTTATTTCTTAACCCTCAACTTTAATTCCTTCTCCAAAATTCCCTTTGCTTTCCTTAACAACCTTCTTAATGTATAAATTGAATAGCATTGGAGAAATGCTACAATCCTGTCTTACTCCCTTCTCAACCAATGCTTCCTTTACATGCCCTTCGACTCCGATAACCGTTGTCTGTTTTTGTACAAGTTGTAAATAACATTCCGTTGCCTATATTTTACCCCTGCTGACTTCAGAATTTGAAAGAGCACATTACAATCAACATTGTTAAAAACCTTCACCAAGTCTACAAAAGTTAGAAATGTACGTTTGCCTTTCCTTGTTCTATCTTCTACGATAAGTCGTAAGGTGAGTATTGTCTCCCGTGATCCTACATTTCTTCTAATTTCAAACTGATCTTTCCCGAGATCAGCTTCTAACAGACTTTCCATTCTTCTGTAAATAATTCATGTTAAAATATTGCAACTATGACTCGTTAAACTGATGGTTCTGTAATTTTTACACCATCTGCACTTGTTTTCTTTAGAATGGGGATTATTGCATTTTTCCTGTAGTCTGAGGGTATTTCTCTTGCCTCTCACATTCTGGACACCAGGTGAAATTATTTTGTCATGGCTTGCTCTTCCAGAGACTTCAGTGACTATGAAGGAAGGAATGTCATCTTCTCAAGGGCTTGTTTCCACTTAGGTCTGTCAGTGCTCTGTCAAATCTTTTTCTCAATATAGTATCTCCTATTTCACCTTCATCTGTTTACTCTTTACTTCTTGCAATTTTGTCTGGCAATATTGTTTCCTTTGTAGAACCCCTCTACATATTATTTCCACCTTTCAGCTTTCCTTTCTTTGCTCATATCTGGCTTTCGATCTGCTTTCTTGTTATTCATACAGCTGATTTCTTTGTCTGCAAATGCCTCTTTTATTTTCCTATAGGCGGTATCTACTTTTCCCCTTGTTACACATTCTTCTACATATTTGCATTTGACCTCTAGCCACTCCTGCTTAGCCATTTTGCACTTCCTATCTCATTTCTTAGTCGTATGTACTCCTATTTCCTACTTCAATACTGCATTTCTATATCTTCTTCTTTCATCAGTTAAATACAGTATTTCTTGTGATATCCTTGAATTAGTAGGTCATGTCTTTCTATCTGTTTGGTCCTCTGCTGCCACCGCTATTTGATCTCTCAAAATTACCCATTCATCTTCTACTGTGTTATTTTCCCCGTTTCTGTCAATTGTTGCCTAAAGCTCTCTCTCAAACTCTCAAGAACTTTAGGTTCCTTCAATTTATCCAAGTCCCAATCCTTATTTTCCGACCCTTCTGCAGTTTTTTCAGTTTCAGTCTACAGTTCGTAACCAATAAAATACGTCCACAGTAAATACCTACCACTGGATATGTCTTAGAATTTACAACTTGATTCCGAAATCTATGTCTTACCATTGTAAAGATCTTCTACCTTCCGGTGTCTCCTGGTCTCTTCCACGTCTTTCACGATTCTTAAACGAAGAGATTATTATGATTAGATTATGTTCCATGCCAAATTCTACCAGACGACTTCCTCTTTCATTCCTTTTCCCCAGACCATATTCACCCAATATTTTTGCTTCTCTTCCTTTTCCTACTACCGAATTCCAACTTCCCATCACAATTAATTTTTTCTCTACCGTAACTGTCTTAATTATTTCCATTACCTCCTCATACATTTCTTCGATTTCATCATCATCGGCAGAGATAGTTGGCATATAAACTTGTGCTACAGTGGTTGGTGTTGGCTTCGTATGTATTTTGAGTACGAGAATGCGATTATTGGGCTGATCATGGTACTTCACTCGCATTCCTATTTCCTTATTCACTGATTTTGTATTTATAGCCCCGAAGTCACCAGATCGGAAATCCTGTTCATCTTTACGCCGAACTTCACTAATACCTACTATATCCCTTTCAGACCCAAGTTTGTAGGTATTGTAACATTAATATAGAAAGGGACGTTTAAGATACACAATACACACAATAATTCCTTACAAAAAAATTTTTTTTTCAAAAATTTTGTACCCACATAATTGTCTGTTTTGGGCCTTTACTACAAATTTTTATGATCTGCACCAACTTACAGTAACACGCCTTTGACTGAAATGACTTAATAACATCTCAGGACTAGCTGTCAGATATAACTTCACATGCCAAAACAAGGATATCAACACCTTGTCAACAAGTCTTTCTTGCCGCCATTATAAGCTTACTGGAAGTTCGCCAACTGCTGGTGTCACTCAGTGTAGAAACATGGTGTGACGCCGGCCCGAACTTCCTAGCACGAATCACAAACAAACAAAGCGAGCAAAATCAAAACCGCACAGTCGTGCGTGCAGGGCCTAAAAGGGATATCTGAATTTAACCACTCCATTTGCCCTTTTAAATTTTCTAACCTCACTAGTCGATTACGGGATCTAACGTTGCACGCTCCGATCCGTAGAATCTTTCCTGATGCCGATATTATCCTGAATAGTCCCCGCCAGGAGATCTAAATGGGGTACTATTTTACCTCCGGAATATTTTACCCGAGAGAATTCCATAATCATATGTTCATACAGGAGAGCTGCATGCCCTAGGGAAAAGTAATGGCTGTCGTTTTCTCTTGCTTTCAGCCATTCGCAGTAACTGTATGGCAAATCCACATTAGCTGATTTTACAAGGCCAGCTCAGTCACTCATCCAGACTGTTGGCCCTACAAAGCTGCTGCCCCTCTTCAGGAACCACGCGTTTGTCTGGGCTCTCCACAGATACTCCTCCGCTGTGGTTGCACCTGTATCTCTATCGTTGAAGCACGCAAGCCCACCCACCTGGGCAATGTCCGTGTTTAATGGGGGTAGGTCTAAAGAATATACTGATAAAATTTGTGCCATTTGCTATGGTTAGCCGCGCGGGAGTAGCCGAGCGGTCTGGAGCGTCACGTTACGGATTGCGTGGCCTCCCGCATCGGAGGTTCGAATCCTCCTTCGGGCATGGATGTGTCTGTTGTCCTTAGGTTACTTTAACTTAGTTTAAGTAGTTTATAATACTAGGGACTGATAACAATGTAGTTTGGTCCCACAGAATTACAAACATTTGAACATTTTTTTAAATTATTTTTATTTTATTTATTTATTTATTTTGTTATGGATAGTTATTTGGACATTTGAGGTACACAGTGCAAAAACGGCTAAAAACTGAATTTTGCATTTTTGTGCGTACGTTCGGTAACTTTGAACCTCTGGATGTCGGTAACGGATAAGTAGATCAACAAAAATTAGAAAAAAGTAGTTTGAGAATATAATCTTAAGAAAACATGGTAAAAATTTCGAAGATTTTCAATTAAGAAAAAGCGCAGAAGTGGCCATTCCCGGAATTTGAAGTTTTTCTACCCCACGGGAACAGCACATTAAAAACTGGTGCTTCTGTAAGTTACCCTAGACCACGCTTAATATAGAAATCAGCATTAGAGACTGATTATGTCTTTCAGCGTTCAGTCTGGAACATAGTGCCTCTAATAAAATTCCTCCATGATCCTCTATTCAATGCTAACATGATGCCTCGTCTGATGTTAAGCCTTTTACTTTAAAATCATTATTCACCGAATCCAAATACTTTTTCCTTGGTCTATCTCGACTCCTCTTAACCTCCGCTGCCGAGCCCATAAGTCTCTTGCTTCTTCCATGCGTGTAACATGACCCTACCATCTCAGCCTGTTCGCTCTAACTGCTTCATCTTTGGTGTTCATTTCCAGATTTCCTTATTGTGGACACCCTCCAGCCATTGTTCCCATCTATTAGTACCTGCAATCATTCTTGCGACGGTCATATATGCAACCTCAACCTTATGAAGAAGGTAACTTGTATCCATCCAGCTTTCACTCCCATACAACACTGCATTGCTAACTAAGTCTTAGTACTGACTTCCTTCTTGCAGAAGAGAGTAGATCTTAGCTGAGCACTCACTGTATTAGCTATCTACACCTTGATTGCCATCCCGTGTAAAAATACTTCCTAGGTGCTTGAAACTGTCTACGTGTTTTAACATGGTTCCTCTTTCCCATAGACATTACTTTGGTTTTGGAGATGCTGATCTTCATATCATAGAGGGGACTAAGGCGCTCCAGTCACGGTCTGCACGGCCACTACGGTCTGGGGTTCGAATCCCGCCTCGGGCATGGATATTTGTGTCGTCCTGTGCGGTTGCACAGTGGTAGACTGCCAGACTACAAATCCAAAGGTCGCGGGTTCGACCCCGCCAGGTCCTAGGATTTTTATCTGTCACTTTCCACTTCTTTCACCTCTGTCAGTATTGCTAATGTGAAAAACACCGAGTAGCACCGTGGTTCGGAACCCACGTTAAACTGTAGGTCCCCCTATAACTGGCTGGGCAAGTCAGTTCGAAGGTCGGAGGAAGGCAACGGCATACCACCTCCAAACAGGGCCATGCCTAGTAAAGTACTGTGGTGTTCAAACCAATCTTCGAATTGTTGACTGCTTTACCTTACCTTTTAGTTCGTAAGTAGTTCATAAGCAGTTTGTAAGTTTAGGGACTGATGACCCCGTAGTTAAGTCCCATAGACTATACAAACATTTGAATTTGATCTTCATATCATAACCCTTACACCTCTGATCGAGCTCTGAAATATTAGATTTCAACCTCTCAATCGAATTTGCCATCACAGCTAAGTCATCTGCATATGCGAGACTGCTTATTGTGTTTTCACTTATTTTTCACTTTTTTAACTTTATATACAACTTTTCATGTTTTATGAAACGACTGGAAAAATTAACCTATGCATCCCTTCTAGTGATGGGAAAAGTAGCTCCTTTTACGGAACCGTTGATTTCACAATAGTTCTTCTTACTGATCCGGTTCAGTAAACTACTTCATACGAACTACATAGTTCACTGTAAGTAGTTCAATGAAATATTAATTAAAAAAAAAAAAAACTTTCTTCTGACACTTCACCCACATACGAATTAAATTACCAAAACTCCTTAAAAAAGAATATTTTAATTTCTGATCAAAAATCCAGATATCAATTTTCGTAGTTTTAGCTTCAGTATCGCCTGAATAGGGACTTATTATCAGAAAGATTTTTCACGCGTATTTCATCGTCCGTTTTCCCCTCTTGGAGAAGAAGTTTCGAAAAAATCCCTTCTTAAACGATAACGCTAGTATAACACCAATATCCTCTCCTGATATCAAGTTCCTGTCCACAGCGGCTGTATTTGGGCGGTTTTGAGTCATATTTCAGCCCCTTAGGGATTTAATTTCCAAAAACACCGAATCAGTTATTTATTTATTTGCAACCGAGAAGTGAAATACCAAATTTAATAGACGTGGCTACAAAAATGATTCAGAAGTTGTTCAATTATTTATTTCCAGAAAAAATTTTCACCCATTATTTTATCCCAGTACAGGTAGAATTTCCAAAGTCTTTGAAATACGTATGTTTTAATGTCTGATTTATAAATCATACACAAATTTTCTTAGTTATAGTTGCAAAATTGCATTAATAGCAATACTTTTCACCCCTTTTATAAATGAAGATTAATAGAAATATCCGACTGGCATAACCTCCCCTTGTAAGTCAACTAACAGAACTGTTTCGGCCTTCCGACCTGACGTAGTTCGCGCAATTCGGCTAATTCTTAACTGAATTAAGTGAACTATTGCGGTCTTTCGATACGACTTAGTTCGCGCAGGCCGCGGTAGAGTGCCCGAGCGTTCCCAGGCGCCTTGCTGCGGAGCGCGAAGCTGCTCGCCTCGGAGGTTCGAGTCCTCAAAAAAGGTCAAATGTTTGTTAAGCTTATGGGACTTATCTGCGGGGTCATCAATTCCTAAACTTACAAACTACTTATGAGCTACCTTATACTAAAGACAACACAAACATCCATGCCCGAGGGAGGATTCCAAATTACATTATGCCATATACTTCGGGAAATATGAGGTTATTAACAATAACAAAAACAGCCACGTCATGCATGCCTTTTTAGTTTATTACGCCCTAACTAACTCTAACCGTGCCATATTGAGTTTTTACCTGGATGCCTCCTTGAGTACTTGGCTTTAGGGTCTCAATCTGATGACCTACGTCAGATTTTTCCCCCATTCTTAATTGATAAATAACGGGAGCGAATTTTACAGAATTGTTTCCCATCTTTGTTGCATCTTTTTACGAAAGGCCATATTACTGTATATCAGTCGCTGAAACAGCTCTTCCAGTCGCTTGTGGCATCGCAGAAACACGAAAAAGCACCGTAACGATAAACTAATTTATAGAAATCAAGTAACTCAGTAGTGATAACGAGATAATAATAGTTGTTAATAAAGCATTTACAACTGCAGTCAAATAAAGTAGGCACACTATGGAAGTCAGCCAATAGCACATTAATATATATAAATATAGTGAACCAGTAGAATATAAGTCTTTGACTGCCTCACTTGAAAATCGGGAAATTTAGCGTCCCGACTGAGTCTCTTTGGGGCAAAGGGTGAAAAGTCGGGACGTTTCCGATTACTCGGAATGTATGGTAGCCCTAGCATAATCCTTACTGAGATTTAGATATCGACATTTTTGTTGGGGTCTGATCTGTGTCATATATAACCCATGTGGTGAAATATACTCCATTTTTCGTTGTAAATATACCAGTTCAGCTCTGTTACGTATGTATCGAGTTTCATGCCCTGCAGTCATTATTTGAAGTCAGGAGGAAGGCCGGCCGCGGTGGCCGAGGGGACTGAGGCGCTTCAGTCACGGTCTGCACGGCCACTACGGTCGGGGGTTCGAATCCCCCCTCGGGCATGGATATTTGTGCCGTCCTTAGTTGTAGCTAGTTCATAAGTAGTTTGTAAGTTTAGGGACTGATGACCCCGTAGTTAAGTCCCATAAGCTCTACAAACATTTGAACATTTATCAGGAGGAAGGAAGCATAGAGTTTTACGTCCCGTCGACAGCGTGGTCATTAGAGACGGTATCTGAGATCAATCATCACTTTTCGTACCATGCAAATGCCTTGTTTAATTCATTTCGTATCTGATATTCAATTTATGATCACTTTATCAGACGTTAAATGACAGAATCATCCGCATGCAATCAAAGTTGTCAGTTCAGATTATCTCCTGAACCATTTATATAGATTAGAAACTTCAGGGAGCCTACAATACTTCCTTAACAAACACCAGATATAATTTCTGTTTAACTCGACGACTTTTCGACAGTTACTATGAACGTGACATTCTTACAGAAAATCAGGAATCCAGACGTACAAATGAAAATGTTCAAATGTTTGTAAAGTCTATGGGACTTAACTACGGGGTCTTAACTAAACTTACAAACTACTTATGAACTAGCTAATCCTAAGGACGGCACAAATATCCATGCCCGAGGGGGGATTCGAACCCCCGACCGCAGTGGCCGTGCAGACCGTGACTGGAGCGCCTGTCTCCTCGGCCACCGCGGCCGGCACGTACAAATGAGACAATACGCTATAGGTCTGTAATTGGATTAGAAAAAGCGTGCCGGCCGCGGTGGCCGATGGGACTGAGGCGCTTCAGTCACGGTCTGCACAGCCACTACGGTCGGGGGTTCGAATCCCCCCTCGGGCATGGATATTTGTGCCGTCCTAGTTCGTAAGTAGTTCATAAGTAGTTTGTAAGTTTAGGGACTGATGACCCCGTAGTTGAGTCCCATAGGCCTTACAAACATTTGAACATTTTTGAGAAAAAGCGTTTGAGTAATGATACCAAATGCCTTCTGAAAGTCTAGAAATCAGCTATGAATCTGAGGTACCTGTCGTGAGAATAAAGAGCTAGTTGTGTTGCACAAGAATGCTGAAGCGAGACTGACTGTGTGTCAACAGATAGTTCTCTTTAAGGCAATCAATAATGTTTGAAGGCGCGAGGAAAGGTCACGTGGTCAAATGCGTCATGCTACCGACTTTTTGGCTGATCCCGCCGGAGGTTCGAGTCGTCCCTCTGGGTCGTGAGGGCGGGTCGCGAAACGTGCCGGGATAGCTAAGATGGTAGAGCGCTTTTCCGCGAAAGGCAAAGGTTCTAGGTTCGAATCTCGGTTCCAGCACATAATTTTAATCTGCCAGGACGTTTTTTAGTTTTACTAGTTTGTAAATGTAGGGACTGATGGCCATAGTAGTTTGGTCCAATGCGTTTAAAAACATTTGAACACATTTCATAATGTTTGAATATAGTATATCTTTCAGCATGCCACAGCAAGTCGACATCAGTAATATTGGTCTGTAGTTAAGTGTATCGTTCCCATTTCCATTCTTAAATTATGGTGTGCATCTTTCCAGTTTCCAGGAACGGATTTTTCGTCCAGCAAGAGGGTTACTTACATTATAGCTAAAGAAGGAAGGAAGGAAGGAAGGAAGCTTAGGGTTTAACGTCCCGGCCACAACGTGATTATTAGAGACGAAGCTCACGCTAGGATTTTTGGGTAAGGATGGGAAGGAATTAGATAGGAAGGAATTGAGGCGTTATGCTCCGATGCGCGAGGCCTATCCCCGACGGGGACTCGAATCCGCCCTCGCGCTTGGATGTTGTGTTGTCTTTAGTATAAGGTAGTTTATAAGTAATTTGTAAGTTTAGGGACTGATGACCCCGCAGTTAAGTCCCATAAGCTTAACTAACATTTGATTTTGAATTTGGCCGTATTCTAAATGAAGTACGAATCTGTTGTATCAGCATACTCTTAAAGAAATCTAAATGCCATACAGTCTGCGCCGTAAAACTTGACTATGTTAAATTATTTGGATTGGTTTCTTGCACCGAGTATATCTTCTTCAAAATTGTTCATGTTGTCAGCAGTTCTTGGATCGCATTCTGGAATGTTTACTTCTCATTCATTGGCGAAGGAATTTCGGAAAACCTTATTAACTCTGCTTTAGTGGCATCACCATCGCTATCGCACATTGGAGATACTGATAGTTGTCTTGCCGCTATTGTACGTTACGTAGTCAAAAATCCCTTGTATTTTCTGCCAGATTTCGAGCCAGAGTTTCACTGTCGAAACTATAAAAAGCATAAATTTAGAGCTTCTGTAAAACTGCAACAATATTTGTGATTTTGAATTCCTCTGAATTTGGTGTCTTTTATCATGTTTGTGCAACAATGTATTAACCTGTTTTGTGTACCATAGGGGTCGATCGTCGTAGTCGTACCATATAAATTTATTTACATTAAATCTTTCACTTACTGTCAATACAATTTGTTTTACTGGAATTCACATCTGGTCTACGCATACATAGTTCGGAAAGAATGGTGAATTTCTGTTTGGAAGGCGTCAAGTAAATTTTTATCTGCTTTTCTAGAGTAGATATATTTTGCGATTATTTTAGGCATGTTTGGAAGTTTTCTTTGTCATGTTCATGAACTGTATCATCTGAGTTGGGGTAGGGGTGGAGGATCGCTGGTAGGAAGCAATTATTAGTTTATTCTGGTTGTTTCGTACAACGTCTACCCACACTAACTCATAGGAACTATCATATTTCGCTAAGAACCAGATTACTTCTGGTAGCAAAAATACGTAACCACCAAATGTATTTAATCTGTCGTTTATAAAATCCGTTAGGTCCTTTGTAAAAGTTCCGAATGAATATTTCATCCGGCTTTCAATACCTATAACGATTTGGGCTTCAACGATGTCTTTGTTTGTATGATTGTTTACCAATAGACCTACGACAATTTACTACTGTAATACATTTAGGCGCCAGCTTCCATCAGACCATCAGTTGGTTTGTGCACGCCTTCTTTCTTTGTGTATCTGCGAAATTATAACAAGAGGCGATTTCGTTTAATTTACTGTGTGTGCATTCTAGTTGAAATACTTAATTTTCTCTAATCTTTGTGTGTCTCGTAGTCACATTGCGGTGTATTTATGTCATTGTAGTGTATAGTTCCACTGTTTCTAACGCTAGATACGTTTGTTTACGTTTAAACAACTAGTTACAATTTTAGGACTTGCCAACTTCCGTCAGAGCAATAGTTCAGTATTGAACGAACAGCGACTCCTTTTGCGAGTTGCAATGAGCTTCTAACTACGTGCGATATATTTTGATTTATTGTATGCTTTTAGTTTAAATCATTGAAATTATTGTGTCCTTATGTATGTTGTAGCAACAATTCTGACTTTTATAGCGTATAGTTGCCCCCCCCCCTCTCCAGAATGGATAGCGAATGTAATAGCTGCGTTCGGATTTGAGCTGAGTTGATGAACCTTTACTCATAGCGCCAGGCAGTCCCGGCTTTGGTGACACAGCTAGAAGCTGTTGCCAATGGGCTGTTGGCTGTGGGGGCCGGACGTGGGGAAGGTTTAGCTCGTCCCACGTGTCCCCCAATTGGTGCAGCACTGTTTGCGCACCGGTTAGACAGGCGAGAGCCGGCCTTCTTGCCGGGCTGACACGAGACCGCCTCTTCACACCTACCCGACGGCCGCACGGCCTGCCTTGCCTTGATACCGTCAACTGCTCGCAGACTGTGGACCAGAGCGGTTATTAGAGTGCCTTGTCTTGTAGAGGCGTCTGAAGAAGGAGGGTGTTCATCCGCACACTATGACTCTGGTGACCACTATGTCGACCGGACGCTAAACCTTGATCTTCCCTCTTCGTAAGTAAAGCAAGAAGCGAATGCGCACATAGGGAAATTTCTGCAGTAATGTACGAAATATTATGAAGAATTATTTGAAGAAGCCTTAGGGATATGTAAAAGGCAATTATCTAAAATTTAATGTGACACTGTTTATAAAAATGTTTGTTTAACGTAAAAATAAATAATTTTACTTACTAGTCGTCTCTGTCTGCCTTCCGCTCAAAACCTTCGTTCTGTTCTTTGCAAACTTCGGGCCATCCATTTCTTGTTTACATTCCGTCCTTATAATTACCGAAAATCTCGTCCCAAAAAACTGGTCAATCCACAAATCCCATAAAACTTATCGATCCTCAACTATTGTTGTAAGGATTTTGATATCAGGTTTTGCCATGACAGAATATAATTGTCCAGAACAAACTGAACCACGATACCAAGCAAAATGTAACTGGCGGCTCACCAGGTCCGAACTTTCATGGGAATCATCGAAATGCAGCGAGTTATGACTGAAAATGGGCAGGGGCACTACTAGTGGATAAGATGTAGGTAGCGGGAGGCGTGCTGGGGTATTCCGAGCAGCCGCGGTGAGCGCTGTGTCCCAGTGACGTAGGGCTCGCTTCAGCTGCCTACTAACCAGGGGACCCGGCTGGGCACAAATTGTCAAGTTTAATTCCGTACTCACTGCCACCGAATGTTGTAAATTCCTCTTTGTCGTGATTCATATTAGCTGCAGAATCAAAAACGGTGTTCGTTCTTTCGGAAGAGACACTACATACGGTATACATACATAAGAGTCTCTCAGGTTTTCAGCAGAGGTCTGAATTGGTACACATTTCCAGTATTGAATAGAGTTCACAATCCGTATCATAGTCAACAAGATCTGTTTACTGTTCGCTTCCTCTACAATAATGCTCATCCAGAGCCTCGACACGAAATGGAAACACGGCAGAAATGCAAAAATGTTCAAATGTTTGTATAGCTTATGGGACTTAAGTACGGGGTCATCAGTCCCTAAACTTACAAATTACTTATGAACTAACTAAGACTAAGGACGGCACAAATATCCATGCCCGAGGGGGGATTCGAACCCCCGACCGTAGTGGCCGTGCAGACCGTGACTGGAGCGCCTTAGCCCCCTCGGCCACCGCGGCCGGTACAGCAGAAATGCAGACGGATCGTTTGATATAGAGTGGAGTGGAGGGACGAATTAGTGGCTGAGAAGGTTCTGCGACCCTGTAAGCTGCTGATCCAGTAAGTTGCATAAAATGGTGGTGTTACAGGTTCCACTAAATAGGTGAGGTGACTACACGGGTAGCGGGCACTGGACTGTTCTTTTGCGTTAGGCGGTCTCGGGAAAGTACAGAAAGGACAGTAAAGACAGAGGAAAAGTAGACCAAGAAACAGTCGGTACTGTAGTTGAAAACATTGCCATTTGTCCCGTAAAAAGCGGAACAGTACCGTTTCCATCTTTTACTGTCGTGAAAAATGCACGATTGGCATTTATATCACTTATTCTTTTCATTGTTTAGACATTAGAGTATTCTGTGAACAATGAAGAAAGATGAAGTTTTCTTAGTCTAGTGTTGGCCATTGACGTGGTGTGTTATTCAGTGTCTCCAGGTCCTCCGAAAAATTGGAAGATCTTCCGATTTTTTAATTATTCCAGAAAATAACGAAATTTTGTGTGAATCTTTCGAAATTTTCCGAATTCCATGAAATATCGAATGAATCTTCAGAAATTTTCCAAACTTCCTTCTCCGATAGTATACGCTGTTACATAACACATACAATATTAGTTCGATCCAGTAGAGAAGCCAAGATTTTGGTCGAGGGGGGGGGGCAGCCTCATAGACCTCGTCCCTGCTGCGTCATTGGTTGCATCACAACGAAATATTGCATTACCAATGACTACCTCTGTGCTTCTACAGTATTGTTTAGGAGCAAGGACAGGTAAAGCCACGAAAAGCGCTGAGTCAAGCAGAAGCAACATGTAACGCCATCGGTGAGGCAACCTTGCCAACATAAACTGAATACGAATAAACAATAAACATTAAATTGATTGTAACAGATTGTCTTATTTTCACTCCCCTGTTGACTGGTCTCTCACTCTCTTTATTTTACACTCCTGGCCTAAAATTGCTACTTTACGAAGATGACGTGCTACAGACGGGAAATTTCACCGACAGGAAGAATATGCTGTGATATGTAAATGATTAGCTTTTCGGAGCATTCGCACAAGGTTGGCGCTGGTGGTGACACCTACAACGTGTTGACATCAGGAAAGTTTCCAACCGATTTCTCATACACAAACAGCAGTTGACCAGCGTTGCCTGGTGAAACGTTGGTATGGCGTGCCATTGGTTACACATCTCGGTCACCTCTTATTCGCATCGACGGCACTTTGAACAGTGGCCGTTACATTCCAAATGTGTTATGAACCCTTCATTCGATCCCTGCAAAACCCTACATTTCAGCAGGATAATGCACACCCGCATGTTGCAGGTCCTGTACGGGCCTTTCTGGACATGGAAAATGTTCGACTACTGCCCTGGCCAGCACATTCTCCAGATCTCTCACCAACTGAAAACGTCTGCTCAATGTATGGCCGAGCAACTGGCTCGTCACAATACTGTGGTACCATGTTGAAGCTGCATGGGCATCTGTACCTGTACACGCCATCCAAGCTCTGTTTAACTCAATGTCCTGGTGTATCAAGGCCGTTATTACAGCCAGAGGTGGTTGTTCTGGGTATTGATTTCTCAGAATCTATGCACCCAAATAGCGTGAAATTGTAATCACATGTCAGTTCTAGTATAACATATTTGTCCAATGAATACCCGATTATCATCTGCATTTCTTCTTGGTGTTGCAATTTTAATAGCCAGTAGTGTATTTTATTATCATTATTAAAAAAAAAAGAATATTCGGACCTGGTAACACCGGAGTTATTATTTATGTGAACTACGCTATTATACCTAAACGCAAATGCACCTACACTTTCAACTTAAGGGAAAAGTATCCTTTCCGAGGAGACAAAGCTCAGTCATGAAGTTTACTTTGAAATTTGCAATGCCACATTTTCTATTCCACATGATGGGAACTCGGATATTGTTCGGCATAATAAATCAAACAAACATGAGCCGGCTTTTTCTGCTGTTGTTGTAACTACTTCTAAAATTAATGACTTCTTCACAAAAAATGATAAGTTTCTTTCATGCATCCTGAGAAAATGTGCTTACTTTGATTCTAGGAAACATGCAGTTAAAAATGTAAAACATTACCAGCATAAACGTCTTTTCAGGTGATAAATATGCATTATTATAGGGATATCGTGAAATCAAATCCTTGGTATTCATGACTACAGTTATCATAATAACGACAGCTATAATATAATCGTCGAGGTTTGTCCTGGTACTTCACCTTGATTGCTATATTCAACATTTGAAAATGCTACCCTTGTATTTCCCATGTTGCGGTTAAAATTGTTGGATATAAGGACCACTTGTTACCCAAAACACTGTCTTTTCATATGAGCCAAACATGTATCAGCACCTTTCTGACGTCTTCAGTGAGTTTTATTCATTTGACGCTGTGAAAATGAACATATTTTAGTTATAGCTTATCTCCGATTATTGCCCTGTGTTTTCACGAGGGAAAACGATTCATTTACACGGTTTCCGCAGTCCCGTCTGATGTTGTCGCGTGTTGTAAGCCTTTCAACACAGATGTTTTTACGTAAAAGCAAGCTTCTACCGAGAGAACTATTAACATATTGAAAAAAAAGACTTCACATCCATTATCACTACCTATTGTCTACTGTAACAAGAATCAAGAATTTTACTTTTACTTTTTGTGATAACATTTCAGTCCGTTATTTTGAGATACATCCGAATGAAACTTTCCTCAGACGATTTGCAACTAAGTGTGCGTTTGCGAGTAAATTCATTACACCTATCACATTTGTTTGAAGTGGTTCAGTTTCTATGGTGTCCACAGAGGACGTTGTAGCAGGCAACGCAATTCGCTTGCCAATGCGTCAAGTGCATTACATACTCGATATTGCCTTTCTCGTTGCTTGCCGTAATTAACCTCCAATATTACTGCTGAAAAATGTTTTTATCCCAAATGTAGATGGTTTGCTAGCCATTTTCTTAATATATCCGCAGCAGCCTCTGAAAGGGTAAACAATTTCAATTACTGTGTCAAATTTATTGAGGCTGCGAGAGCTTAGAAAAAGATGCTACCAATACTGGCTAAAATTCGACCAGTTTTTCTCTTGTCATTCCTGGTTTCTACGTCATCAAAATGCAATCATACGACGCATAACAACTTCATTACTGACCTAAGCTGTTGCATTCCTGTTCCATTTGCTGCTCAGAGTTTTGTATCATCACAGTCAATTTTTCTTGACCCAATCAAATGCTGTGTTATCTTTTAAATGTTTTGATTAAAGGTGTAAAATTACGTTAATTCACAGGTACACATATTAGTGTAGTAAACACATTGGTTTGTGTAGTCCGTTTGTATGTTAGAAACTGACGCTTTTACATTTTTTATCTTACGCTATGTGTCTATACACATTTACATAGTTTTGATCTGTGTATTGTTCGCTTATATATGACTATTGATGCTGAATAATTATTCTTTACACTGTTGCAGCGTGTTGTGGTGCCACTCAATTGCTTAATTAAATACAATCTTAAAATTACGACACCTTCCGTTCGCGAACAGCGTAAACATATTTCTCTGTCTGTTCCCATTTGAGTTGGCGGTATGCTTTCCGGTTTCCAGCCTAGTTGATCATTACAGCTTTGTGCACAATATTTCGACGACTGGCTTAATCGTCTTCTACGAGCTGAGTCATGTGTTCTCGCTGGCTGTACTCCAATCTAAATGACATACTAGCGATCGTTTGCAGTACGATTAATGCAGTCTGCAAAATATATCGCACCAAGGAATAAAATAAACGAGACATCTTGTATGAACCCGAAAATCGTGTCACTAAACATTAACCCTGAACATGATCCTTTAATTGCATATTGTAACTGTTTGATGAAAAACCAGCCAGTGACATGTCTTGAGATGCATGGAGAAAACGGTCAGCTGAGGTACACACGCAAGAATGGGCTACACCTTACACATATTCACGTCACCCACATCGCTTGGCTCATTTTCCATGTTTCTTCAGGGACAGACTCATTTATACTCAACAAGTCGTAGACGACTTTCCTTGGCCAGCTTGTCTCTTGCTACAGGGTGTGACGTAGCTGTTAAATGCTATCTCCAGGAATATGTCGGCTTCCTTGAAAGTACATTCTGCGGTTACACTTTTGAACAAGTACACACAAGTACAACTTGCATTTCTTTTTAAACATCTAGCTTCAAGTATATCAACAACCACAGCCGATTTATATATATATATATATATATATATATATATATATATATATATATATATATATATATATATATATTGCAAAAGTATTAATTGAGGCAAATTTCGAAATTTTTCCCTCATTGATCGTCATAGAACTGATTACAATTAAGGCGGTTGATTTTATGTGCTTCAGATTGCGGTTTTTATTATATAGGCTACATAATATTTAGAATGACTGTTTTTTTGGAACATAACTAGTGTTTTTGTTGTAATGTTGGAAAATTTTGAATAACTTTTATTAAATGTTGTATTGTAATTCCAGAGTATTGCAGAGCTTCTTGTTAGTGTCCCGGATATGTGAGTGAATAAACAATGTACAATTTTTTCTATTTTTAGTCTTGCTATAAACGAATCCTTTTTGTGCGAAGTGCATTTTTTAGAACAATCGGTTTATACCATGCAAAGCAAAGACAAGATGGCGCAATGGCAACTTATACTCAATTCTTCCATATTATAGCTCTTAATCAAAGCAAATCTTGAATCCCTCCACTAACCTTATATAATTTGATCTGAAGAAGTGTCCCAAAATTCGAGAAGTTGTAATATAAATATCCTGTATGAATTATTCTCTGTCAATACACTGCCTGTTATTCGCAATTCTTGTAATATGTATGACATTCATCTGCCTTTGCTCCAATTAACTTTGCAAAGAGAAGAGGAAAAAAGATGGTGTACCGTCGGTCATGTGCTGTAAGGTGGTTTCGGAGCATAGATGCAGATGAAGATACAAATTTTTGTTCCCTTTGCCACGACTACGTTATGTTGCACGTGTAAACTTAACCAAACTTACGGCGTCCAAGAAGTGGATCGCTACTACTGTACTCATGCACTATCGGACTTGTTTTCCTTTCCTTTTCTTTTCTTTTTTTTTTTTTTTTTTTTCCTATGCACGTGACATGTTCGTCAAATCCAAGTACGTTATTTCGCTGTGTATCATTCATTTCCGTTTCAGAAAAATGTTCCTCTGTTATATTACATATGATTATTGTATCGTCATCAGTTGTATAAGCGTCCGCAAGGGGCCACGGCCTTGGTGGATGGTGCTGGAGAAGATGCTTCATCTGGGAATATGGAGTGCAAACTCTGGTACATTTCAAATAATTATTGTTTTTGATTAATATACCATACCACTTAATTAGCACTGCCGACCGCGATGAGGAGCACAGTGGAACTCTTATGTTTTCACCAGTTAGAGGTGTATTAATTTGACATTGTTTTTATTGCTATTCAGCAGAATTTTCTGCCGCAGTGATTTGTATGTTTCTTATAAAAAACTTGTCGCATAACTCGAATTCAATCATGACGAGGAAGTAATTTCAAATCGCTGAATCAAAACGGTGTAATCGGTATTCATATTATTATTATCATACATTTTTCCAATAAGAGAGATGTTGAACTTGAATGTACTTAATTTTTAAATTTTCTATTGTTTTTTCTTCTTTTTCTCTTCCGAAAGCCTCTTCTTTCTTTGAGTATGTTCCTGTTTCCTTTTTTTTCTGTCCGTGACTACCTTTTTTTTTTTCTTTCTATCACCTAAAATTTTATTATCGTAATTTTCTATCCGAATTTGCTTATTTCATTTATCATAACGTTATTGATTTTTGGTGAAGTCTTCTTCTTCTTCTTCTTCTTAATTGAGCTGTTTACTATTTCAAAATCCTCTTCGTTAATCTGTTATTCATTGTATGAATGTGTCCCAAGAATATTAATTGTCCTTTGCTGATCGTAACTGTGAGTTTGTGTCTTCGCATAATTCTGTAGTTGGTATATTCATCAACATACCATCTCTATGTATAGCTCCAAAACGTTTACTCAGGATTTTGCATTCTATCTTTTCTATCTCTGTGATTCCTGATACTCCGATTGTGGTTGTTTCTGAAGCAGACAGTACTTGATAATTTTACCCAAGACTAAGTTGATTAAAAGTGGTGTGTTCTTGTCTGATTCCTATATCAATTTCGAATGCTCCTTAGACTTGTCTAATAAATTTTATTTTGTATGTGTGACTGTGTCTGTTCTATCAGTGCCCTAGTTTCCTGTCTATTTCATATTATTATACTGTGTCAAAAAGAGACTACCTGTCAATGGAGTCGTAGGCCTTTAAAAAAATAAAAAAATAAAAAATAAAAAAAATTAAAAAAATGAATTTTAATGATCTGTGGAGAGCCTGACTCTGTGTGAGATTACACGCGATCGTTTGTCTGTCTGAATATGTATGCTTTAAGTGATCAGTCTGGTTGACAATGACTCAGACTAACATGGTCCTGTGAATATAAAACTAATTACTTGTTCTGAATTAGTATAAGTCTCGTAATTACTGATAACGGTATGTATGGCCCTGTAAATAGTGTATTAATTAATCAGAGGACAAAAAAATGTTTAACCCAAGTGTAATACTAAATGTGTTGCTTGGGTGGCGTGACAGACAACGTTCGACCATGAATGAAAACAGCGGAATGTCATCTACGGATGTAGCACAAAGTAGAATTGCATAAATTTATAATGACATAATTCATTAATTAAACAGAGTAAAAATAAATGTGTAACTCGAGTGTGAGAGCAAATATGAATGTGGGCCTCGGTAACGCGACATACAATTGTTGTGCAACGAGAAACACCGTGAGATCGAGATCTCATTTCACTAACAAACAAATTACGATGTTGAGAACAAGTGGTGTAATTAACTGTAGTATCGAAAGCCCATTACAAACGTGGTATGAAATACTGACAGCTATCTGACAAACAAGTTAGTTACGATTTTTGTAAAGGGATGTAAAAGCAAGAGGAATGGGGGAACCAAATACGTCCAAAATGATCAACAGTCAGTTTGCCGACTCGGAATGTCAATCATGAATAACAAAATTAGATCTCACTCACCTTTATCTACAGAGAAGATTTACAGTGATATGTGGACTAAGAAATGAGTGTTTTCCTAAAAGAGGCAAAATTGTTCTGTGCCGCAGTGACGAGGATAAGTAATAATTAAAAGCCAAAAGAGCAGAGTGTTAGAGAGCCACTACGGCTGTCCAGCTACTACCCACTCCCACGTCGCAACAGCCTCTCTTGCCACCTCCGCGCTAACAAAACTATTATTCCACCTTCTACCTTCTCCAAGGAAACAACCTTCCCCAAAGGAAAGCCAACCTTCGAAGTCCACAAATGTCACTTCAATGCTGTTTGCCTTCCTGACCTTCGATAGTGGTCGCAGGTTTCAAATTTGTTCAATACAGGATTTTCCTTTCCTAAAGCCATCCTGGTATTCACCTATCTTTGCATCCACTTGTAGTTCTAATTTGTTGAGCAATGAATGGGAGAGAATTTTGCAAGTGCTTAGTAATAATGAGATACCGCTGTAATTATTTGGGTGTGTCTTGTCACACTTTTTGTGGAGTTTGTGAATCAACGCGCACTTCTATCCGTGTGAAATTTTCTCTAGAGTCCATATTTCTGTGACAATAATATAAATTTTCCTTGCGATGTTTTGCTCTTTGATTTTGGAGATTTCGGCGATAACACCATCTTCTACTGGGGCTCTATTGTTCTTTAATTGTTTAATAATAGCTTCTATTTCTGTAATTGCAGGAAGCTTGGAACCTGGATTGGATAGGGTATCGGTGAAGTGTAATCTTTGTTTAGGCTATTTACAGTCGAGGAGTTTTTAAAAGTATTCTTTAAGGATTTCGTAGTTCTCTTTAGCAACTGTTACAGAGGGAAGAAAGGAAGAAAGGAAAATTATGGTTTTACTTCCCGATCGACAGTGTGGTCAATAGAGACGGACGGTTTTGAGACTTCTATCTGTTCTTCTGAAACAGCTATTGGGAAGCGGAAACCCATTATGTTATCCATAAATATTCTGTAGAAATTTCTTTTCTTATTTTTCTTGAATTCTCCTCGATTTCATTTACTCTATTTCTCTAGTAGACCCCTTTCACTCTACTAATGTCTTTTGAAGACTGTTTCTGCACTTTGTGGGAATCCTGCCATGTTACTGTGGTTCTGTTATTACTGAACGTCATTCATGCCTGGATTCTTCGTTCAAATGCCAACCAGTTACGTTCCACCATCTGTATTTGCGTTTTCTTAAAGGTGACAGCAACACAGTGACTTCTGTATTTTATGTTGTGTTCTGTGTCGTTTCTTTAAAATATTTTAATATCTTCAAGCATTCTGGACCTGGCCTTATAATTCTGTTCTGCGTTGTCTTTCTATTTATTGAAATTGACTTAGTAGTTATTTGTAGAAAATGATGATCGTACTCAAAGTTCTCAAATCCAGGATTTCACTTGTTTTTATTTGTTATGGGAATGTGATCTATTTGAAATTCCCCCCACACGTTTTTCGGAGTTTTATACATTGTGAGCTTTTGCCTTGGTTTTTTAAATAGTCTTGATATTAATTTTAAGCTACATTTTGACATTAATTATGAAATGTTCCCCTTTCGTAATCCTACGTGTATGGGTCTGTGATTTACTTTTACTTCTTCTTAGCTGTGCATTGAAATCTCCCAAAAATATTTAACATGTTTATCCTAATATATTATTATTAAGTATATTAAGTGAATAGGTGCTGATGAAATATGATTCTCATTTTAGTATCATAGTAATATACCTGAGAACTTGAGAAATTCACCGAATAAGACATATAAGAAAATAACAGTTTATAATCTTGCCCCTTTCTGAACAAATTTCTGCGAACTCCCTTGATTAGTTACAATAAACATTTGAGTTCCAATGCCCACCATCAATGTACTCAATGACAAATGCGTTCGTTAGCCTTAGTTCTAAAGTGGGTATAAAACGAAGAAAAATCCAAGTTACTTTTACCAGCCGTTAAGGTAAACACTAGCAGGAGTTTTGTGTTTTTATGGTAATCAACTCGTCGTGAGAAGTGGTCGTTGGATGTTTACTGCTGACGCCGGCGTGGTGGCACCAGGTGGATCGTTTCTACACACAGGAAACGCCCGCAGTGTACGTGCACGAGTCTAAATCAGGACTACCAAGGGACGATCCAACCACTGCTGCTCTGCCTTGCTTCACAACCGCAGGAAAACCGATCCAAGTTTGCTCTTCTTCCAGATCTAGGTTTTCCCTAGAAATAAGGGGCTAGTTCTTTCGAGAAGAATACGGTCGATTTCCTCCCCCATCATCTGTTAACAAGTACTTCTCGTTGTCAGAAGAGCATGAAAGAGATAGCTTGTGTCACTTCAGAAAATACCTCATTAAACCCTCTTTTAAAGACTTGAATCAGAACGACAAGAATATCCCCTCTTTACACAACAATACTTTTCCCATAAAACACACAATTACAAAATAATGCAATTTGCATTGCCGTATAAAATTGATTGAAACAATTACTTTGTACATAATTTCTTTTCCGAATCTCATGTGTGTATCACTCTTTGACACGCAAAGTTGGAGAGTATTTTGTGTTGCAAATTTGTTATTCCACAGATTTGACGAGGAAAGTCTTTCTATTAAATAGAGTAATGATGAAAACCATTAAAGAAATTATACCTTTATATGCAGTTATTGTGGAAAAAATTCCCTTGAAGGACAATTGTCAATCACTGTTCGAAAAAGAGCAGGCTATTGCCGATGTTAAGGCAAGGCCTACTTAAAACGGTGTGTATGTATAACAATCTTAACACGAATGGGAAGTACAAGACATCTGTATTTTACTACGTTCTAACGGAAGATTATCACACGTTGGTCGACAATGATGACGCATATTACTACATTTGGAGGAGAGGGGTAAACGAAAGATATATTTATTCACGTTGGAAGAACTTCAGGGTACCGGTTATATTGTACCAGCATACGACAGACTGCAGGATCCAAATTTTCTTATTCCTTAGATCTTAATACATAAACACCATAAACCATTACTGTTCCTCACTAGTATAGATATTCCATTTGGGATAGGTAGACAGATTTGTGGATATTCTAATTATCTAATACTGAATCTGAGAAACACAGTCCCAAATCCCTTGCAATATTTATCAAAAAAGCTGTATTATTATATACGTTTAAATGAAGCATTTGTTGTTTGTTAAAATCATACAAAGCACATCAATTCCATATCTAGATAGATTAATACCTGCTGTAGTGGTCTTCAGTCCGGATAAATGTTGTTGTGGTCTTCAGGCCCAAGATTGGTCTGATGCAGCTCTCCACCCTATTCTATCCTGAATAACTCTCTTCATCTCCTCATAAGAACGGCAACCCACATCCATTTGAACTGCTGAATGTATTCGTCTCACCCCACACACTTCCTTTGAATGCCAACTTCACGATTCTTTGAAGTCTAAGAATTTGTCCTACCATTCGATCCCTTCTTTTATTCAGGGTATGCCAGAAATTCCTTTTCTCCCCAATTCTGTTCAGTTCTTCCTGATTAGTTACGCGATCTATCCACCTAATATTCAGCATTCTTCTGTAACATTACATTTCAAAAACCTCTGTTCTCTTTTAGTCTAAACTATTTATAGTCTATGTTCCACTCCTGTGCAAGGAAACACTCCACACAAATGCCCTCAGATAAGACTTCCTTACACTTAAATTAATATTCGATATTAGCAAATTTCTCTTTTTCAAAAAATACGCTTTTCGTCCCGTTGCCATTCTTTATTGTATATGCTCTGTACTACGACCATCATATGTTATTTTACTACTCAAGCAACAAAACTCATCTACCACCTTCATTGTTTCGTTACCTAATCTAATTCCTTCAACATTGCTTGATTTTCTTAGACTACATTCCATTACCTCTTGTTGATGTCCATTTTATACGCTCCTTTCAACACACTGTATATTCCATTCAATTGCTCTTCCATGTCCTTTGCTGTCTCTGACAGTTTTACAGTGTCTTCAGGAAAACGCAGTGTTTTTATTTCTTAACCTTGAACTTTAATTTCTTCAAATTTCTCCTTGTTTTCATTCACATCTTGCTCAATGTATAAATTGAAAAGCAATAGATAAAGGCTACAATCTTGTCTTATTCCCTTCCCAACCAATGCTTCCCTTTCATGCCCTTCGACTCTAATAAGCGCTGTCTGGTTTTTATACAAGTTGTAAATAACCTTCCGTGCCCTATATTTTATCCCTTCTGACTTCAGAATTTGAAGGAGTCTATTCCATTCAACATTGTCAAAAGCTTTCTCCAAATGTACAAAAGCTAGAAATGTACGCTTGCCTTTCCTTATTCTATCTTCTAAGATAAGTCGTATGGTAAGTATTGTGTCCCGTGTTCCTTCATTTTTCCTAAATCTAAACTGATCTTTCCCGAGATCAGTTTCTACCAGATTTTCCATTCTTCTGTAAATAATTCATTAAACTGATGGTTCTGTAACCTATCTGCACCTGTTTTCTTCGGAATGAGGATAATTACATTTTCCTTGAAGCCCTAGGGTATTTCGCTTGTATCATGCACGCAGCAGGTGAAATAGTTTTGTCAAGGTTGGCTCTCCCAGAGAGTGCAGTAGCTATGAAGGAATGTCATCTAGTCCAGAGGCCTTGTTTCCACTTAGGTCTCTCAGTGCTCTATCAAATTCCTCTCTCCATATAATATCACCTATTTCATCTTCATCTGTTTCCTCTTCCCTTCCTACAATATTGTCTCGAAGTTCATTTCCTTTGAAGAGCCACTCTATATATTCTTTCCACCTTTCAGGTTTCACTCCTTTGCTTAAAACTGGTTTCCCATCTGAGATATTGATATTCATACAGCTACGTTTCTTATATCCAAATGTCTCTTTTATTTTTCGCCTAGTTATAAATTTTCTACAGACTTTCATTTGGCCTTTAGCCACTCCTGCTTAGCCATTTTGCACTTCTTGTCAATCTCATTTCTTAGTCGTCTGTACTCCATTTTACCTGCATCATTTTCTGTATTTTTATTTCTTCTACCCCCATCAATTAAATTCAGTATTTCCTTTGATATCCAAGAATTTTTGTAGGTCTTGTCTTTCTACCTATTTCGTCCTATACTGCCTTGACTACTTCATCCCGCAAAGGTACCCACTCATCTTCTACTGTGTTACTTCCCCTCTTTCTGTCAGTTGTTGCGTAAAACTCCCTCTGAAATTTTCAGGTACCTCATGTTCCATCTATTTATCCAGGTCCCATCTCCTAATTTTCCTACCTTTCTTCACACTCAATCTACAATTCATAACCAATAAGATATGGTCAGAGTCTATATCTGCCCCTAGATTTGTCTTACAGTTTAATATCTGGTTTCGAAATCTGTGTCTTACCATTATAAAAATGTAACTGGTCCCTTCCTGTGTCTCCTTATCTCTTCAACGTATGTAATCGTCTTTCATGGTTCTTAAACCAAGTGTTTGTTTTGATTAAATTATGTTCCGTGCAAAATTCTACCAAGCGGCTTCCTCTTTCATTCCTTTTCCCCAGTTCATATTCACCTACTATTTATCTTACACTTCCTTTACCTAATACCGAATTCCAGTCCCCTACCACAATTAAGTTTTCCTCTCCCTTATCTGTCTGAATAATTTCTTTTACCTCCTCATACATTTCTTCGGTCTGCTCATAATTTGTAGAGATGGTTGGCATATGAACTTGAACTGGTCGGTGTTGGATACGATAATGCGATTACTTGTTGCTCATAGTAGTTTACCGGCGTTTAAAAAACCAAATGTTTGTAACTCTAAGTGACTTAACTACTTTGGTCACCAGTCCCTCGGCATAGAAACTACTTAAACTAAGTTACACTAAGGACAACACACACACCAATGCCAGAGGGAGGACTCTAACCTCCGACGGTGAGCAGTAGAGGGCTTCGCATCAAGGTGCCTTAGCGCATTAGGCCACCCCACCGCGGCATTTTCTAATTCATTATTATACATACTCCTGTAATACCCCAACTGATTTTGTATTTATAACCTTGTAATCACCTGACTATAAATCCTGTTCATCGTTCCACCGAACTTCACTAGTCCCCACTATATCTAACTTCAACCTGTTCATTTCCCTTTCTAAATATTCTATTTTCCCTACGCGATTAAGGAATTTAACATTACACCCTCAGACCCGTAAAATGTCATTGCTATCTCTTATGATGTCGACATTCTCCTGAGTAGTCCCCGCCCGGAGATCCCATTGGGGTACTGTTTTACCTCCGGAATATTTTACCCGAGAGGATGCCATAATTATATATTCATACAGTACAGCTGCATGTCCTTGGGGATAAGTAACGGCGGTAGTTTTCCCTTGCTTTCAGCCGCTCACATTAACTGTATGGCAAAGCCACACTAGCTGGTGTTACAAGACCACCTCAGTCAATCATCCAGACTGTTGGCCCCGCAACTACTGAAAAGGGTGCTGCCATTATCCAGAAACCACACATTTGTCTGGCCTCCAAAGATACCCGCTGTGGTTGCACCTACTGTACGGCTATCTGTATCGATGGCACTCAAGTCACCCTACCTCGGCAATGTGTGTTGTTAATGGGGGTAAGGATTAACAGGTAGGTAAGTCAGTTCATAATACGATGGCTATGATTGTACCATGATCTTAACACTACCTTCGAAAACAATGACAAGCATTAAAGAGTCGTTATTTTAGTGCCACAATGGGGAATTAACAGAAATTAAACCGTTTGTTATCATAGGCATTCTTCCATAGTTTTAAAAAGATCATTTTTTTATTACGAGCAAAGCACTACTGGGGGGATTACCATCTTGATGCCAGGAAAGCACAAACGGGGACAGAGTGCCTCGTCGTATATCGTCCTGCCCCTCACCACGCTCTAGTATTTGCCATAATATTACATAAACTCATCTGACGCTGCAAAGAATGAAATAACGCTAATTATATACGGTCAGACAGGAATATAAAATTATCAATCTCTTCCCACCGCTACGACGGAGCAGTCGAGTGCTCAAAATAGCTGGGGAGTGCCTCCGCCACCTCCAATTCTTGAGCCATTAAATCCTGCTCCAACTCCTCCACCTTCACATCATGTCCATGTCCAAGCTGCTTCGAGCACTTCACAATCTCTTGCAACAACGACATGTATGTTTGTTAGAAAATAAATTAATATATAATTACATGATAAAACTAACAGAGAATGTTCCACAATGGGAGGCTGATTCAGGGTTCTCAAACCACCTCTATACTCACTAGTTTCATGCTGTTGCAGCGTCAGCAGTATGTATGCTACAACAAAATATAAGAGCAAGAAGAATACCTGATACTAAACTTTTTAATAAAAATGTGCAATGGACAGTTTGAACACACACACACACACACACACACACACACACACACACACACACACACACACACACACCACACACACGCACACACACAGTACATGAAAGAATAAAATAGTAAATGACCACATGAAATACAAGGGTGTAGGCCCTGAGAATATTTGAACGGATACTGGGAGTAAGTGTAAAGAAAGAAAAGCTAACTGCTAAATGAATTACAAAGGTGTGCCCAAAGCCATTTTACACAAAAACAATAGGTGGAGCAAGTGTAAGGAATAATATACACACACAATCTGAGGAGGCCACTTTCCATTTTAGCTGCTGCTGCAGTTAATTACAGAAATTCGCTTCATCTTGCTGACGATAAAAACTTCGAGAATAAGGTGTCAAAGAAGACCAGCAACCAAGCTCACTCGAAGAGTGGACACAATAAAGCTGAGTGTATGAGGACCATATACTGGATGATCAAAAAGTCAGTATAAATTTGAAAACTTAATAAATCACGGAATAATGTAGATAGAGAGGTAAAAATTGACACACATGCTTGGAATGACATGGGGTTTAATTAGAACCGAAAGAAACAAAAGTTAAAAAAATGTCCGACAGATGGTGCATCATCTTATCAGAAAAGTAATAATTAGCATAACAAATTAAGACAAAGCGAAGATAACGTTCTTTACAGGAAATGCTCAATATGTTCACCATCATTCTTCAACAATAACTGTAGTCGAGGAATAATGTTGTGAACAGCACTGTAAAGCATGTCCGGAGTTATGGTGAGGCATTGGCGTCGGATGTTGTCTTTCAGCATCCCTAGAGATGTCGGTCGATCATGATACACTTGCGAATTCAAGTAACCCCAAAGCCAATAATCGCACGAACTGAGGTCTGGGTACCTGGAGGCCAAGCATGACGAAAGTGGCGGCTGAGCACACGATCATCACCAAAAGACGCGCGCAAAATATCTTTCACGCGTCTAGCAATACTTTCTTTTTTTTCTGTTCTAATAAAACCCCATGTCATTTCCAAGCATGTGTGTCAATTTTGTCAATTTTTACCTCTCTATCTACATTATTACGTGATTTATTAAGTTTTCAAATTTATACTGACTTTTTGATCACCCGGTATATATATATATAAGCTTTACCAATAGGAAGACAGTATACTAGTCTGGCACTTCAGGATGGTTAGGTGATGAGAGAGAGCTAATAGGATGCAGTATTTTGGGCAAAACCTTGGGCAGTAGGTTATTACTTGTTAGATGGTGGGTGAAGGAGTGGCGAGAATGTTGACTTGAGCGCCCTCTATGGGTAAAATTGGGGACTACTCATTTACTCATTTGCTTGCTAGGCAGAGAGCAGTGGACATTGGGAGAGGGGTAATGGGAATTTGGCATCAAAAGAACCTCTGCTCACAGTAAGCAAGACGGTTGGTCATCCAGAAATGATAGGTGTTTGCTGCTGAGTGGGATTTCAAAGCCACTTATTGCCTCTGGTTGCAGAAAACATGGTTGCTAATCTTTCTAGAGCATCAGGCTGTTTGCTACATCTCCCACTTGCGTTTTTTAAAGAATGTGTGGGACATAAAAGCCACTTAATGGCGTGTTTGTGGAATTTATGCATGAAATTCCCAGGAAGACAACTGTCAGAAAGTGCTTTGGAGTGCTGCTATAACTTTGAAGACAAAGATCAACAGTGACTGACTACAACCCAATGCAGAGGATCACACTGGCTGGATTCGCACGCTCTGTAACTAGTTGAAACTAGTCACGCTGTCTTTGCACGCCTCTCGACAGCGTGCATGGTTCAGAAGCACCTACAGTTTCCAGCTAGTCTGTGGACCAGTACGAGTACATAGCCCAACCAGCCGCTGCTGCACAGCAAACTCCAAGCAATTATTTCGTGTGGGGGAAAGGATGCAGAGTCTGTGCATTATTGCATAAATAAATAAATATTATATACTCTTCAAAAAACTGTGGGGTCGCAAGTCCCTAAACTTACAAACTACTTATAAACTACATTATACTAAAGACGGCACAAACATCCATGCCCGAGGGGGGATTTGAACCTCCGACGGGAAACGGCCTCGCGCATCTCAGTATAGCGCCTTAATGCACTCGGCAACTCCACCGCGGCATTATATACTCTTCCAGTGGTGCGTGGCAAAGGGTACCTTCTCTTCTGGGGAGTTTTTTCATCCAGGAAGGGACGTTTATTGCTTCTTTCTTGGAAAACAGCGTATTCCCTGATTCTTGCAAAACCGTGCACATTCCCTGAAAGGATGGGGGAGGGAGAGAGATATTTTGACACCTGTAAATCTAAAGTCTCTTAGGATTCTGGGCTGGAAGAGAGGGGAGAAAGAGTGGGCTCTTTCTTGGACCTGCCAATCACATTTCATGACCTGTCAATCAAAATTAGCGCCAGAGCCCCATAATCCCACTACCACTGTTCTGCTTTACGAATTCCCAAGAAGCAGTGTGAAGTAAAGAATCTAAAGATTTTCTTAAGTCCTCTACATACACTACATTATCAAAAGTATCCAGACACCTGGTTGAAAATGACTTACAAGTTCGTGACACCCTCCGTGGGTAATTCAGTATGGTGTTGGCTCACCTTTAGCCTTGATGATGTTGTGGCATAAAGTCAGCGCCATACGCCAGACGCACAAAAACGATCGCGAAGAAGTCAGCGGATGACCGGCAGCCAATCACACGCCGGCAGTGCACCTTTTGGAGGGAGCAACCGAGAAGTGAGCCCTCTACAAGCAGCTTTATCTAGGTCTACATGCGTCTGGAAGGGTTCTCTGAACTCGGCTCCATACTAGGCAGTTTCTCCAAGTCAGCGCAGCTTGCATCGTTCAAGAAGACGCCACCGCGAGAACAAACAAACTCTCTCAACGTTGAAACGTTGAATATTTTGTATACTTTAGCTGTGAGCTGTTTTAGCTGTCCACGCATCCCACGCGACCTGAGCAGATCCTTTCCCAAAACATAGGCCAAGGAGGACAAAGCAGATGACAGCTTCCACTCTCACAGGCAAACGTTCAATCAGATACTAGAAGGTTTCTTCAGGAATAGCAATCCATTCTTGAAATAGTGCTGCACTAATGACAGGTATCAATGTAGGACGGTGAGGTCTGGCATGAAGTCGGCGTTCCAAAACATTGCAAAGGTATTCTATAGGATTCAAGTCAGGACTCAGAGCAGGTCAGTCTATTACAGGGATGTTATTGTCGTGTAACCACTCCGCCACAGCCCATGAATTATGAATAGGTGCTCGATCGTGTTGAAAGATGCTATCGCCACTTCCGGATTGCTGTTCAACAGTGGGAAGTAAGAAGGTGCTTAAAACATAATTGTAGGCCTGTGCTGTGATAGTGCCCCCTCCATGAAAAACACAACCACTTCAAAGCACCACCGCCTCCGAATTTTTCTGTTGGCACTACACATGCTAGCAGGTGCCATTCACCGGGCATTCGCCATACGCACAGACTGCCATCATATCGCCACATTCCGTGCCGTGATTAGATACTCGACAGAACGTTCTTCCACTGTTCAGTAGTCCAATGTTTACGCTCCTTACTCCAAGCGACGCATCGTTTGGCATTGATCCGTGCGATGTGTGATTTGTGCGTAGCCGCTCGACTATGAAATCCAAGTTTTTTTACCTCTCACCTAACTATCATAGTACTAGTAGTAGATCCTGATGCTGTTTGGAATTCCTGTATGATGCTCTGGATAGATACCTGACTATTACAATGTATGACTCTCTTCAACTGTCGGCGAGCTCTGTCAGTTAGCAGACGAGGTCGGCCTGTACGCTTTCGTGCTGTACGTGTCCTTTCACGTTTCCACTTTACTATCACATCAGAAACAGTGGACCTATGGACGTTTAGGAGTTTGTAAATCTCGCGTACAGACATCTTACACAACTGACACCCAATCACCTGACCACATTCGAAGTCCATGAGTTACGCGGAGCACCCCATTCTGCTCTCTCACGACGTCTAATGACTCTTGAAGTAGCTGATATGGATTACCTGGCAGAAGGTAGCAGCACAATGCCCCTAATATGAAAAACGTATTTTAGGGGTGTCCGGATACGTTTGATCACATAGTGTATCATTTCTGTAAGGACCATAAAGTACATATTATTCTCTGTGGAGGGCAGCCACAGCTCAAAGAGATCATGAATAAAATCACACTAAAAGGCCGGAACAGTTAAAACTATCAGGAACATTAATAATAATTGGCAGTCAAGGATGAATAAGTGCTTACAAAACTGCAGCGCTACATGTAGATGCTTAGCTTAGCAACAACCAGTTTGCAACCATAAAGACTCATCTTTAAGTTGTGATATCTATCATTAATACAAATCAATATATAGGAATTTTGATTAATATATGTAATGTAGAAAAATATAATGGTGCTAGCTTTCTATGACATTAAACGAGAACGAGGTACTCTAAGTGGCAATAACGTTATAGTGACAAGACCTGTGGAGTCCTAGTAATCAATATTTCCCTTTTAGAAAGCAAACACCCATGTTGGATGTCGCAATTGGCCAATATCAACTACACGTAAGGTGCTGGTCAATACGTGCCTGCTAGAAGTGGTAAAAGGGTAGAACGAGAAAGAAACATAGGAAACGAGATGTAAAGCAGAATCAACTAATGATAGGGGCTATCAGAAAATTTTTATACAATTATAGCGAAATCACACTAAGTGTCCAGTAAATTACACAACATAAGCGAACCTTGATATCGAAACAGAATAGAGATGAACGAAGCAGCTTACTAAAAGCCTGGCTCATGAATTTCATTATCGAATGTAATAAAAAGAACTCATTTAATTAGTATATGTAATACAGATATTACATTGTAAGGAGGCACTCTCAGTATACGAATAAGATGCAGTTATTTTTAAGAGGGTTTAGTTTCGTCTATGTTCCTTTTAAATATAAACTGATAACTACTTGGAGCGACTTTCAAACACCATGTGATCTGAAGATGACGACTGAAAGTCACTGAAACTAGTCAGTGTATATTTCATAGCGATCTATGCAAAATAAATCTTCTTGGAAAAAGAAGTACAATAACAGATATTTATCATGTAGGACACATTGATGCACATAACGGTTCCTAAAATGCATATCAGAAGTGCTTGTTATGTGACTGCTTGGAAAGTACGCCTAGAAGGAGGAGGGCAGAAATATAAAATACAATAATAAAACACAAAAACTAACGGAACTAAATGTTCACATATAGTGGTTTTCTAGAGCCCTGTGGTATTCGGTAAGAAGCGCTGATCACATATTGTATGTGATTTACATAGCATTTATGATCAAGGCTATGGTTTGGTAATTGACACCATGTGTGAAAGTAGTGAAAGTAGCCTGTTATTAAAATTAAGCAAGATCTCGGGCAGTTGAGATCCGGAAATGAAAGTTAAAACGCTCACTGCTGCTCTAAATTACACTATGAGTGGTCATAGTACATGCACAATGGAAATGTATCTAACTGCTCACTCCTTAAGGGAGCAGCCAACGTTTTAACAAACACAAAATCAGTGTTAAAAATAAATGAACAGATAATTAAACATTGGACAGGGAGCATGAAATCATAAAACAGAGGTTTGATACTTTAGAATCATAATCTATTTAGTAAAATAAACAAGCAAATAAATGTGGGGAGACCAAATAAAGCACACACCTTGTACAAAAGTGAATTAAGTGATATAATTATTGCCCATATTAAAATTGTTTCTGCCCTTTATGAATATGGAGGTAACATGGGAGGAAATTTGCAAACACATAATGGGTAGCTGAAAGCACATTCATTCATTTACAGACACACACATAATGCTTGGCAGTACGTTACAATCCTGGAACACATGAAAGCAGCAGCGAAACAAAGCATCGGTGGCATCTTGATGAGATGGCGGGTGTCTTGATCACAAATTTTAAATTATACTGTGCACTAAGCGAACTCATGTATGGGAAGGCAGTGGCATACTATTCTGAAGTACCATGTGGTGTGCGACCATGGCGAATTACATAGAATTTACAAAGGATATTAATTCAGAATAAGCGAATAGAGCACATGCGAGATTTCCTATAGAAGAAAGTTAGTAAAAACCATAGCTGAAGGCTGAAGTAACGACTGTTACGAAAGCACATGGTGCAGACGTTCATACAAGACAGGAAAGACGGAATCAAACAAGAAAATCTAAGAAATATTTAACATACTCGTGGATACAGATGTGATGTGAAACGTTAGTTAAAAACTGCAAGGAAGTTCAAACACACTAAATTTACACAAAGGCTGAAGGCCACACACGTGTATCCCAGCTTGAGCAAAACTGAACACACAATCATCACTGGAATGAAAATGCAAATAATAAATTTACACTGAATTTACTTGAGTTCTGTAAATTAAGAAACACTTTGCCTTACATAGAGAAAGAATTACTCCATTGGACTATTACAGAAAAACCAAGACTGCCTGAGCACAAAGAAATCAAAAGTCCTAACAGCATGCCTTCCTCTCAGCATGATTCGGCGGAGTACTTACTTCCACAGTCGTCGGAGCCAGAATGAAGAGTGAAGACTAAAGCTCTAAGGCCTCGGAAAAACCTCACCCTGCCATACAACGGATGTAGAGCGCGCTAAAAGCGACGCAGAGTGCGTTCAGAGACTAGTGTTTACCAACCCTTGCTACCTGGCTAATACAATGCTCTCTTCAGCCGCTCCCATAGAGATCTCCTGTCATCTCCTTCTTCCAAGTTTAGGTTGGTACGACACTAAGAACACGCCCACCTCGCCACCTTGCTAAATAAGCTTGTCTCTGGCCAGCCAGCAGACGCCAGCGCAGACGATAAACGCAGCCATGCGTTCTTAACTGCAGCAAAACGAGGCCTAAAGCGGGAGGCGGCGACTGTAAGCCATTGCGCGGCAGTCAGACAATATTAAGAGCACACAATCACAATCACATGAGCACACAAGTTCAATGACACGGTTGGAAACATATGTAAATGTGGGGCAGTCATATATAAAGATGGGGCATTGATCATTCATAAAAAGAATAAAATAATTAACACACAAATAGATATCATTAATGTTGCAGAAACACTTTGGGTTAAAGAATAAATCAAAATGGAACACGACCACACACTCAGTGGGCGTGTTTCAGTAGTCACTGCAAATATAGGATTTTTCTCATTGCAACTTTGACAGAATTAGAAACAATAAACTGCTCGTCATCCAAGGACCCGAGATATCACAGCCAAATTTGTTTGGGAGATATTGATTGCTGATGCTTTTGCTGACTGTGAGCATTGCTCAACGCCACACAGTTGAATCAAATAGCCTGAATGTGTTGCTTGGGTGCAACAGTCCATGCGGGTTTCACTTATTGCCAGAGTTGATCTGGTGTAGCAGTCGTTCTCCATTCGTCGATAAGCGAGAGAACAGGGAGAGCAAGGCAACAATGCAGTCCGATGGCGAGCAAAGAAGTCTTGAACACTGTGTGGGTCGCCTGTTATTCTGTTGCAATGTGGCCATGACAAGTTCCAAAGGTATGGCAGGACAACAGGCTGCAACACTTCAGAGATGTAGAACTGGATGGTTAGTTTACCGTCAGTGTATGCTGGGGGCAGGAAGTGGAAACCAATACCATTTCAACTCATAATACTTGTCGCTGAACTAGTATGGTGATACCTGTACATTAATACAGTGACTCCAGAGTCTAATCTGATATAGCTTTGCTGACCAGTCCTGAATCTGCCTTCACCATTACGATGGTGGGATTAGAGTCTGGGACACCATGATGAGAAACTGTCCATACCCCTTTCCCTCCTTTGTACGCATTGTCTGTACACTAACCAGCCAGTGGGTTATATCTTTGAAGTGTTGGAGCCTCTTGTCGTCCCATGCCTTTTGAAATTGCCAGTGGGCACATTGCAACTGGATTGTGCGCGACCACACGTGGTTTGCAATGATAAAGTCTTCTTCTTTGCCCATCGGATGGTACTGTTAGCATGGCCTGTAAGTTTTCCCTATCTCCCTCCTATCGAAAGTATCTGGTTGATGACCATGACACGATTGGCTCTCCATATCATTCTTGGCAATATGTGGCAGCAAAATGGACTGTTTGCCTCCAACAACAGGTCCTGAATCTCTTTGATTCAATGGAGAGGTGTGTGCTTATAGTCAACAATGACGGAAATTTTCAATACTGATTTCATAGTCTTCCTCAGTTTTCATGGGTCTATATTCTCAGTCATGTGATCCTCGTACAAGCTGTCATATACCGTGTAAATCAGGCTGTTATATCTCTGGCCTTTCTTGGTGTCTAATTTTGGATGATCAAAAGTGTATTTTTGATAATAAGCATGATCATTAGCTGGTTCGTAAAATTTAGAAGTGCCTTTCATTTACAAGACTTGCTGATCTCACTACTAATCAACAATTCTACATAGCTATTTAATGCCTATTTAATTAATTTATTGTGAAAATCATTTTCATATAACATCAACCTTAAGAGAAATAATTAATTTTAACATTAATATCTTAGTTATTCAAATTTAATACGAGTCCCTCTTTCACGAATTATTTTTGAAATATTTTTCAAGCAGTCATTAATTTACATGATTGTTGTAGCGGAGTATCACATGGCCTATCATAACAAGTTGTATATGATTGTGTGGAAGTTATTTACTCTAAGTACATATATTGGAATTTACTATCTTAAGTGTGCTGTATATTTAATCATCGCAACAAATTACTACTGTGTGAATGCTATTCCCAGTGGATTTGCGTTCTTAGTAACCTGTAGAAAGCCTTCTACGTAAAACACAATAGGCAATCACCTGCTTCTTATTTTCTAATGGATTGCATAGCTGGAAATCATGGTGTATCATAATCAGCTTCAATTGTATCCCTGGTGATTCATCTTTAGAGTGAAAAATAATATGCTTTTTGGTGAAATCGAAAAGCAGAATCTTCTGTGAACACATCCCTGCAAAAGGTTCTTGCTTACATTATTATGTAGCAGGGAAGTCTTTTAGGTGTTTATTGTACCTGTGCACAATAGTCTATACTTCACTACATGAGTCTAGTGGTTATCTAATATTCAGCAAGGTACAGAACATCTATCATTTTAGATCTTTTCAAACAAATAAGATAATGAACTTCTTTTTCACACTTTGCTCGTTGTTGTGGCGAGATAGGCTTGTCTTACATTTCTCTGACTTTTCACAAAGTTTACGGTAACGTTATATTACTTTAATTTCTTGCGGTCAGCCTGCCTGAACAAACTTCGACTGAGACAAGGAAGATGTTAAAGGCCAATGCTGTTCACAGCAATCTGTGTCACATTTGTCTAAAAACGTCCATAAAACAATCTTTTCTAATCTGATAATATTTCTACAGAAGCCCTGGATTCGTATTCCGTACGACGACGGTTCAGACCCACATCCGGTCTTCCGGATTTATGTTTTTCATGATTTTCCTAAATTGCTCCAGGAGAATGCCTTCCCCATCCTTGAAACATTCCGAGGTTGTGGGGCGATTTCCTTCCCCATCCTTGAAATATTCCAAATCTAATGACCGAAATGCAGTCGCCACTTTAATCCTCAAACTTCCTTCCTTTCCTCCACAAATCCAGAAGTCTGAATCCAGCCACCATATGTCACTAACGTACCAGCCTTCCCTCGCACCTATAGTACAGCCACACGGTAACGGCAACTGTTTCTACCAAGTGACATAAACATGTTCTGTGATGGCTCAAAGTCATAAGCGACGTCTTCTCTCAATCCTGTTGGAGAATCTAAAACTTTGGGAGCGTACGTACAGGTTGCGGTGTCATCAAATGAAACGAAAAGTTCAATTTGTGTAAACAGACTTTAAACGTCAACTGTTACTTTTATGGTAAACTGATGGTTTGAATCTCCATTATTCATTTTCACGCAATGATTTCGAATTTTTATATTTGCGATATGTAGATTCATGTAGGAGAGCACAATGAAAAACTTTTATATCGGCACTATAGTTAAAATACTGCAAACTAACAAAATAGTGCACCATCTCCATTAGAGAATACCGCGATTTCAGATAGTACATCTTATGACCAGTATGGTTTGTTATAAAATGTTTTCAGTTTTATGATGACTGCAATTCAGATATTATCTCCACACCAGACGTGATTCGATTTTTATTTGTAAAGCATCTTCTGGGATTTCGTAAATATCGATACATAGGTTTGTACAATTCGTTTTACATATATAGATTAAAAAGCAGTTTTTTAAATAATTTCTTACAAGATACGTGTTTTTAAATTGATATTTAATCTACTCACGGTGTTATTGCATCTACCTTACATCACATTGTTGTTTTTTCCCTCTTGTTGACTGCGGTTGGTCAGTTTGTCATGTTGGTTTTTTTATCATGAACGGCAAATTTCACCTATTTTTGTATCTTTTTTCGTTTATTTGTTACCACTTCACTTTTCCTAAACTGCGTAACGTTTTTTAGCGGAATGCCTTTTGGGTTGTTCATTACTTCACCACAGTCTCACTATATTGTTTTTGTCTGTGTAACTGCTTATCGTGTGGGTTGTGTTGCCAACGTTTTACTTTAATTTATTTATTCATTTATTTATTTGAAATCAATGTGTGTGTATGTGTGTGTGTGTGTGTGTGTGTGTGTGTGTGTGTTTGTGTGTGGTGTCAAATGTTCTTTTAGCTTGACCACTATATCTTCCATCACATGTGTTGCATTTAAGTTAGTATATTCGTAATTGTATGTATGGATCTGTTTTAATATTATTTTAATTAATATTATAATAAGAGTTTTGAAGTGAATTGTTGGTTTGTTAAGTAATTTTGATGCCATGTTATTTTGCAAATGTTGGAGATTCTTTGTGTGTATTTGTGGTTGTATGTCATTGTATAGCATCTGTTGTTTTCTGCAAATTTCTCACTTTGTGTTGTTCTTGTATTTGTGTCTTGTATGTTTGTGTGGTATTCTGTCTTTGTGATGGCGGTAGTGGTATGTTTGTTTGATTTTTTTTTTAATTTTATGGTACAGCTTTGTTACTAGGCTTTCTTTGCATCCATTTTTTTGCTGTTTGTAGTATGGTATTAATTTCTTTCTGGTAGTTACGTGTGTCTAATGGGATGGTGTTTAATCTGTGAAGCATGTATCTAACCAGTAAGTGCCACATGTTTCTGTGCATCTCGGTGATTGGTTGTCTGGTGTATAATTATGTATGTTGTTGTTGTTTCCTGTATATATCAATTATATGGTGGTTGTTCTGAATATTTTTGGTGACATCTAAGAAGTTTAATTTCCTGTTTTGTTCTTTTTCTACTGTGAATTGGATGTTGTCACGAAAAGAATTTATTTTAGTATATAACTTTATTTTACAGCTTGGTTGATGTATAAAGCATAAGATGTCATCCATATGTCTATCCTAGTATATGATTTTGTGTCTGTTTGGAATTTTTTGTTAAATACGACCTGTTCTTAATGGTTCATAAAGATGTTTGCTGTAGTGTCTGATGTTCGAGAGCCCATTGCTAATCTTTAACATTGTAAATAAAATTCATTGTTGAACTGGGAATAGTTCTGTTATTAGTTTTAGAAGTATTGTTGTTTGTGTAATCTGTAATGTATTCCTAAGAACGGTTCTGTGGGTCTGTAGATTTATTTCTATAATATTTATTGTTTCTGTTACTGAGATAGCAGTGCACATGATTTCCACATCACATGAGAGTGGGCTGTTTGAGTCTGCGACCTGTATGTCTTTTATGTACTGAACCAATTGTGTGGCGTTTTTTATGGTTCAGTCAGTTTCTAATTTGTAGTTTTCTGTCATTATTTTTACATGTGTCTAGGAAGTGGGTATGTGGGATCATTTTTACAGTTCATGATAACTCTGACAGGAAGATCTTTCTCATGTAGCTTTGCTTGGCTTCGGAAGAAAGGTGCACTGGGATTTGTCTGGATTAGTTTTCTTAACTCGCTTTCTTCTAGTGAATATTCAATGTCTTTCAGTGTGTTTCTTTTCTGTGATGAACTCTTGTGTCTTACTGGAGTATCGTTCTTTGTCCATCACAATTACTGTGTTTCCTTTATCTGATCATATAATGATGTTGCTGTTTTGTTATTTTTTTTTTCATTTTTTCATTGAAATGGAATGTTTGTTAATATGGTTTCCTGTATTTTGTTCAATACGTGTTATTATGTTTTTGATTTCATTACTGAGTTGCTCACTTGTAAGACCAGTGTTTACGTCACTTGATTCTTTTCAAAAATGTTCAAATGTTTGTTAAGCTTATGGGACTCAACTACGGGGCTATCAGTCCCTAAACTTACAAACTACTTATGAACTACATTATACTAAGGACGCCACAAATATCCATGCCCGAGGGGGGATTCGAACCCCCGACCGTAGTGGCCGTGCAGACCGTGACTGGAGCGCCTCAGACTCCTCGGTCTTGATTCTTTTCTGTTGTCTTGTAACGTGTTCTATATTTTTTTCATTTTTATTTGTGTTGATGTGTTTCACACCTTTCTCTATCAATTATATTTAATTGTATGTAACAAAGTGTCTGTGAGTTTCATCAGTCTCGGATAAAAGTGATGTTTTTCCTGAAAATAGTTGTATTTTGTGTGTGTGTGTGTTAGAGGATTACTTTGATTTTAACTTTGGTTAATTTTAATTTTTTTTCTAACACTTTATTTGTTCTACTTTCAACTCTGCCAACAAGTTGGGAGAAAACAGCAGTATAATTAAGAACTTTCGTCATATTGAGGTGTACTTTATATAATTCCTGATTTAGAATTTGTTTTCTGTGATAAAGCGACTTGTTTTCGTTATTTAGCCAAAGTTTTTGAGCTATTTCTTTCGTTTTTTGAGCACTGGTAGTACTGTTTTTATTCTGCATATTAATATATTTAGTTATAATATTATTTGATCTGTCAACGTTTTCATAATTTATATGTTGTACAGTTTTATGTAGGTTGAGATGTAGCCTTTTAAACTTCATGTAGAGGCCACTAGGAAATACTTGACTTTGTGTCCATACTGTGTTTGATTGTGTGGTCATCTTTTGCACCAGCTGTTAAATTAACCGTAAGAGTTTGCCGTGTTATGCTGACTGCTTAAGATAATTATTTCACACCAGACGCGTTTCGCTTTTTATTTGTAAAGCATATTCTGTGGTTCTGTAAATATCGATAAATAGGTTTGTACAATTAATTTTGCACATAGAGAATAAAAACAGTTTTAAAACTTTTTGTGCACGTTGTGTGTTATTAAATTGATGTTAAATCTACTCATGGTGTTATTGCCTCTTTTCTACGTCCCTTTGCAGTTTTCCGTCTTGTTGACTGGGGTTGGTCACTTTGTGATGTACGTTTTATAATTGTACTGGGCAATTTTGTCTATTTTTATATCCTCCTTTCGTTTCATTTGTTACCACTTCACTTTACTTTTACTAAACTGCGTAGCACTCAGCGGGCAGTTCGCGTCCGCTGGCTGTTAGCCGATGTCTTCCTTCACTCCCTACGCAGCGTATAAGCGCCTCGCCACTCCAGCAACAGCAGTCTGTTCCCGACTGGAGGCACCGTCGTGCTCTACATTTCCAAGCAGTGTTGTAGACAGTAACTGTATTTTGATTATTCAAAGAAGTTGTATTATGTTGTTTTCTTTTGTTTGGAAAGGATTTAGTGTTTGCTAGTAAACTTGTTCAGTACTTATGCCTTGTTTTTTTGTTGTCTGTCCTTCTCGGAAACAAGTCTTTTTTTTCTTCTTTTTTTTAAAGCGCAGCCACGGCTTAGTCTTTTGCCAGTTTTTAAGATTGACAAAGCAACGAAATTTCCTACAACGATTTCGAGCCAAAATTTCTGCCTTGGGAACTATATCACGACGATTATTCTTCCACGCAAGTACATTGTAGCTTAATCCGTAACGCCCTCAGTCTATGACAAGTGTCACTAAGAGAAACACACATAGTGGGTGCACCAAACCGCACTGAAATGGCCGCGTGGTCTGAGGCGCCTTACACGGATTGCGCGGTCGTTCCAGTCGAAGGTTCGAGTTCTCCCTCGGCCATGGATGTATATTGTTCTTAGTTAGTTTAAGTAGAGTGTAAGTCTAGCGACCGATAGAACTAGCAGTTTGGTCCCTTAGTTTGGTGCACCAAGTTGGACTGCCGCGCTGGTCCGGCTCTCTAAATGCTAACCTCCTACACTGCTGGTGCTCCGGTATCCACACGCATACCGACCGAGCTGCAGCAATGATTAGCACACTAGACTCGCATTCGGGAGGACGTCGGCCATACAGATTTACGTTTTCCCTGATTTCCCTAAATCGCTGAAGGCAAATTAACGGGATGCTTCCTTTGATAGGACACGGTTGATTCCTTCCCTGTCCTTAGGAAAACAATCCGAGTTCCTGGTCTGTCTCTAAGGACCACGCTGTCAAGGTGACGTTAAACCATAATCTTCCTTCCCTCCTTGAATCCACACGCCTTACGACTGCTTTCCCTCTTCGTAACTGCCACTACCATCGATTCTTGTCGGCGTTCTCACAGCCATGTCACTGACTCTGCTCATCCAACAAACAACAGCAGCGACATTATGGGATAATGTCGAGATGAAACTTCAGACAGCACAGGCTTCAGAGGCTCAACGCATGATCGACCATGGTCAGTCAAATTGTTTCCGTGCAGAGGATGGCGAAAGCTTTGAAGTTCCACCCTCATCACTGTCTAGCAGGAGGATTAAGTATAGTATTCCGTGTAAGTTTGATTACGACACTTCTTAATTTTATTCAGCTTCTGTTTCGTATCACCTTCTGTGTGACAAAGTATCTGATTTTATTAACATAAGGAGAGGCATTGAATTAAAATTTATGCTGTGACCGGGATTCGAACCCGGGACCTTCTACTTACTAGGTAGGTGCTTTAGACCACTCAGCTAACACCTGAGGAAGAAGGCGGGATAGCTCCTATTTGCTATTCCAATGTAGGAGAGCCCTGACAATTTGATACGCATTTCACAGGGATCATGAGGCAGAATTAAAGTATGTGGTGTGGAGGGAGACGTACTTTAAGGCAGTCCGTGTAGTCGCTTTGGCTACAACACCGTGTTAGCTGAGTGGTCTAAAGCACCTATCTAAGTAGTAGGAAGTAGGAGGTTCCGGGTCGAATTCCGACCACAGCATAAATTTTAATTCAATGCCTCTCCTTATGTTAATACCTTTGGTATAACGAGACAATGTTGTCTCAAGGAATTGAATTTGTTGATATCTGATTTATATTTCACAAAGAAGGAAGGAAGGAAGCTTAGAGTTTTACGTCCCGTCGACAGCGTGGTCATTAGAGACGGAGCTCGCGCTCGGGTTTTTGGTTGGCGATGAAGGAAGGAAATTGGCCATGCTCTTCCAAAAGAACCATCCCAGCATTTACTTGGAGTGATTTAGAGAAATCACGGAAAACCTACATCTCGATGGCTGGAGGTGGATTTGAACCACCATCCTCCCGGATGCGAGTCTAGTGTGTGACCACTGCGCCACCTCGCTCGGTCGCAAAGCAGGCATGACAACTAAACTGAAAAGTTGTTAAATACAGCAACTAAAGTTAAAAGTGAATGAGTTATACTCCCAATTAAACAAAGCCGTAGTTTCGAATGTTTTATTTCGGCTTTTTGGAGAGTTATCAGAATTCTAGAAAAATAACAAACTGGGCAAAAACTTTGAAGGCGTAGTATTTTTGTGCACAATCATAATAATTAAATAAAATGTTACTAACCAAGGAAAGTAATTTCATGTCACTTTACAATTAAAAAAAAATTCCGTAATCAAGCAAACATAAAGCGTTTAAAAGAACAAAAGTAAATAAATAAATAAAGGTCATATGCTAAAAAGAACAGCAAGGAAGCAAGAGAAATTAGGAAGCAGCCCTATCCTGGACGATCATGACAAAGAATAAAAGCTATTATCCTTAACGTTCCATACGCTCGGTCTTATAAATTTACTCAGTACCAAAGTGAGACACACGTCATAGTATTCAAACTAGAGGTGAATCGAGTAAAAACAACAACAAAATGAGAAGGTAAACATAGATAAATGTATAAATGCAGTGTGTGTGGAGGGTTAAGTATAGTAATTTTTAATCTTTGGCATGATCGTGCAAGATAGGAGTGCACCCTAAGTTTTCTTGATTCTTTGCTCTTGTTTTTAGGATCTGACGGGTTTCCTGAAACTGTTCTTTCAAATCATTTGACGTCCGCCTGATTATGGCACGGAGTTTTTATTTGCAAAGTTATGTAAAAGAAAGGTCTTAAACTCTGTAATAATTTATTTCTTTATTATGATCATCCATGATAAAACTCTACCGTCAAAGTGTTTTACCAAATTCGTTATTTTTCTAGAATTCTGATGATGACCAAAAAGGGCGAAACGCGCTAAGGAAATAAAATATTCGCAACCAAGATCGTGTTTGATAAATTGGAATTCTGTCTTCATGCAGTTACTATTCTAGACTGCCTAAGTGGAGTAGAGATTGTTCTATAAAAATCATTTACTTGGCATTATTTCGTACGTGTCTGTGACTAATACAGTTCCGATATAGCTATTCATTGAAAAGACGCGACAGAAAATACTTGTATCAGACGAGGATTCTAAGCCAGACAGGTATATCTTGACCGGATCCCATGAAGATCTTGGAATCTTGTGCAAACAATGAATTCGCTTTTGACAATAGAGAAAAATAGGTATACGCATAAATTAAGAGTCTGAATTAATTGGTGAATGTAGGTGGCTTACAGACTCAAGTTAGGTAGGTTTAATGCCGAATACGGTAGTTACTACGAGATGCGCAGATCACATATCTAAAATTCAACAAAGCAAAGAGTAACGCAACACTGCTACTGCGCAACTGAATAAATGCCAACGCGCAAGCGATTTTACACTCTCTAGAATTTCAAGAGATTGGTGTGTTACTTTAGTGTCTGTCACAATCCTAACAACCAGACAAATCTGTGTATAGACCGGAGTCTCGTAAACTAGGCTCTAAACGTGAAACCCAAATAAACAGTCGAAGGCAGGAGGACACTTTGCTGTTTTGTCAACAGCGAACTCATGAGTCTACTGACACGTTTTATTTAGCCGCACGGGAATAGCCGTTTGCTCTAAGGCGCCTTCCTGCCGAGTGCGCGCCTGCTCCCCGTCGGAGGTTCGTGGGGATGTGTGTTGTCCTTAGCAAAAATTATTTTAAATAGTTCTTAAATCTAGGGTTTGATGAGCACTGCAGTTTGGTCCCATAGCTTTACAAATATTTGAACATTTTCGTTTTCTTTACAAGTGCAACGAGTATCCAGTTTTACATACATTTGCATTTATGTGCGGCTATTGCCTGAAGCCTGTGGCTCGGTAACACAGTTGAAGAGTGTCAGACTATGAATCCAAAGGTCGCACGTTTGATCCCCGCCAGGTCCTAGGATTTTTATCTGTCACTTTACACTTCTTTCTCCTCTCACAATGTTGTTCATGTGAAAAATATTGAGTAGCACCGTGGTTCGGAATCCAGATTAAACTGTAGGTCCCCCTATGACAGGCTGGGTAAGTCAGTTTGAAGGTCGCAGGAAGGCATATCACCTCCAAACAGAACCATGCCTGCATAAAAAATGTTTTTAAATGTCTTGGTCGCACTGTTTTTATTTTATCATTACGCGTTTCGATACATCATCGTCAAATCTGCGAAAAAAAAAATACATTTCGGATGTTTACAGCTCTTAATCATAAAATTCATTTGGGGCACAAACACATTATATGAAAATGTACTTACAACTTTTTTTTAAAAAACGATGGTAATTAAAATACATCTTATTGGAGATGACTAACTAAAATATAAACCACCATCGGGATTTCTAGTCTAGGTGTGTCGACTAGAATCTCATGCAAAACTAGTGAGAAGGAGGGAACACCGAAACAGGTAAATTAGGTCCAATAGCCGCCAGATGGCGCAGGGTTAAACTTAAATGTTGTTTGAATGAATTTATGTAACATCATCTTGCGCCTTCTGCACTGTCAACTGACATATAAACTACGAAAAACATGGCTACAAGATGTGTTGAGTCAAAACAAAATATCAGATACCTTATTAAAACATATTACTGGGAACTGGGCGTACAAAAATCAATACAACCAACTGACAATATAATATATATACACAGGCAGAACCCAATGAGCCAATGGGTCATAATACATGCTTATACTCAGTTATTGCACTACGAATCATTTGATGAAGGAGAAGGAAGTAGGGAAAAGTAGGAAGATGAGAGAAAGGGGGGAGGGGGCAATCAAGATGTGGATAGGAGGAGGTGGGGACCTTTTTTCAGTTTCTCTCCTTTTATTTTATTTTATTCATTTCTTTTTTTTTTTTTACAAGAAATTATTTACCAACATACATGTTACATAAAATATAGTGAACAAATAGACGCATGTGCCCCATCAATTAGAATGACATGTTAAGGCATACATTTAAATATAATAATAAGGTGACAACTCATACAACTAAAATACTCTTACGTGGACATGACTTAGATCACAATCTATATATATATATATATATATATATATATAACTCTAATAATTGCTGTTTGGTTTTAGTACAAGTTGCATATAACTCTACGCTCCCTGTATTTTACCCCTGCTACCTTCAGAATTTTAAAAAGTGTATTCCAGTCAACATTGTCAAAAGCTTTCTACAGATCCACAAATGCTAAAATCGTAGGTTTCCCTTTCCTTAACCTATCTTCATATAAGTCGTAATGTGAGTATTGCCTCATGTGTTCCTACATTTCTCCTAAATCCAAACTGATCTTCCCCAGGGTCGGATTCCACCAGTTTTTCCATTCGTCTGGAAATAATTCGTGTTAGTATTGTGCAACCATGATTTATTAAACTGATAGTTCTGTAATTTTCACATTTTTCTTCATTTGCTTTCTCAGGAAGTCTGAGGGTATTTCTCTTGTCTCATACATTTCGCATACCAGGTGGAACAATTTCATGACTGGCTCTCCTAACGATAATAGCAGTTCAGACGGAACATCATCTACTCCAGGGGGCATATTTCTACTCAGATCTTTTAGTGCTCTGTAAAATTCTTCTCGCAGTATCGTATCTCCTATCTCATCTTCCTCTACTTCGTCTTCCATTTCTAGAATACTGCCTTCAAGTTTATTGCCTTTGCACAGGCCTTCTATATATTCCTTACACCTTTCAGATTTTCCTTCTTTGCTTAGTATTGGTTTTCCGCCTGAGTTCTTGATATTCATACCACTTCATTTCTTGTCTCCAAATATCTCTTTTATTTTCCTGTAGGCGGTATCTTTCGCTTAGTTATACCTTCTTCTACGGTCTTGCAGTTCTCTTCAAGACACTCCTGCTTAGCCAGTCTGCACTTCCTGTCAACCTCATTTTTCAGACGTCTGTATTTCCTTTTGTCTCCTTCACTTGATGCATTTTTATATTTTCTCCTTTCGTCAATTAAGTTCCGTATCTCCTGTGTTATCCAAAGACTTCGATTAGGCCTTGTCCTTTTGCCTAAATGATCCTCTGCGGTCTTTACTATTCTATCTCTCAGAGCAACCCATTCTTCTTCTACTGTATTACTTTCCCCCGTTTCAGACAATCCTTACCAAATACTCCCTCTAAAACTCTCAACCACCTCCTATTCCTTTAATTTGTCCTGATACCATCTCCTTAATTTTCTACTTTTTTGCAGTCTCTTAAGTTTTAATCTACAGTTCATAACCAATGAGTTATGGTCAGAGTCTATATTTGCCTCTGGATATGTCTTACAGTTTAAAACCTGGTTTCTAAACCTTTGCCTTTGCATTATAAAGTCAATTTGGTATCTCCCAGTGTCTGCTGGTCTCTTTCAGTATATAACCTTCTTTCGTGATGATTAAACCAAGTGTTAGTGACGATTAAACTGTGCTCTGAACAAAATTCTACCTGGCGATCTCCTCTTTAATTCCTTTTCCCCAGTCCATATTCACCTACTACATTTCATTCTCTTCCTTTTTCTACTACTGAGTTCCAGTCCCCCATCACAATCAAGTTTACGTCTCCTTTAACAGTCTGAATAATTTATTTTATCTCTTCATACATTTCGTCATCATTGGCAGAGCTAGTTGGAATATAAACTTGTACTACTGTGGTCGGTGTTGGCTTCGTGTCTATCTTTGCTACGATAATGCGTTCACGATGCTATTAATAATAACTTACCCGCATTACTATTTTCTAGTTCATTATTAGACCTACTCCTGCATAAGCACCAACTGATTTTGTATTTATAACCCTGTATTCTACGACGCTGTAGACAAGAGCCAGTGCTGAACTCAAAGTGCTCGCTCCACATCCCCAAGTCGTTCCAGCTGGGTTTGGAAGGATACAATATTCTATTAGTAATCTATGAGTGAATATTAGGCCTAACAGTTGTATGTATTAATTTTGGTTATTACCTTGGTTTTACATTTCATGGTCATGTAGGACTTTTTTACATAGTTATATAATGGTAGCTCCTTTATCTAAAACCAAATAATTCTGTGTGAAGATTGTGGTGAGTTTACACGATAATGCGAGTGTGGAAACGTACATTCGGTGGGCAAGGATATTTCTATAATCATCTTGTATTGTCTATTACTTACGGTTCGTTTTGGAGCACACTTTCTCCTTTGCGTTTCTTTGGATAACTCACAAACAATACGTACATTTCTCAGACTTTTTCTTTCAGCATCACCTTCACACTTTGGCAAAATCGACTCTGTACGCTTTGTGTGTAATTGACTTCATATGTTCTCCGGTGGAAATCGCGGTGGATTTGAATTTTGATTATTTTCTCTCTCTACCTGCGTGCGTGTGTGTGTGTGTGTGTGTGTGTGTGTGTGTGTGTGTGTGTAGGTTTTAACTCTCTGTGTCTTCATTTCTGTGTATCTCCTTTAATGTCTTAAATATGGTGTTTTTGCATAGTGTGGTATATTCATTCATGACTAATTTTCCTTCTGAATGAAGGAATGAAAAGTAAGGACAATTTTCTGCATATCAGGCTGACCTATACCCAGAATCACATTAAGAATTCTGGAACATTAAGAATTCCGATCTCCATGCCATTTTATTTTTATTTTTCACGTGATAAATGTTAATATTTGCGAAAACTAAAGTTTAACGTTCCTCTGTGCATAATTACAAGATGGTAACAATCCTCTGTGCATAATTACAAGATGGTAACAATAATATAATAATGTAAGTCAGAATAATGCGCTTTGATCAGTGGATAATGCTAGCACTTTTCGTTACATACAATGGCTATGGCATTTTCTCCCTGAACTTCACCTTGATAATGCTCTATTGATAAACAAACTGCCGGAAAAATGCAATACCCTCAAAGTCTTCAGATGGAATTTGTGCATACTGAGGGATTATAGTGTCCGTCATTCGTATTTCACAGTCATAAGCGTTCAGTTTACCTTTCTATGCACCCCAAGGCCCCATTATCGCGAGAGTGGTCGTCTGTGAACAGCGGGCGAATTGATCTGCCTCTTGGCAGCCATTGTGGTTGTAAACTGACACGAGAATTTTGAATGTACGCACATCAAAAAAGTATTGCATCATCACGATTCTAGGGGTTCATGACCCTTTACATAAAATTGAATAGAGATATACGAAAACAACAATTCAGTTTTCTTTATTGCTAATGTGAACATAAACTGATAAATTGTATGACAATAACCTAGACATTCTGAATGTGTGTTCCAGATTGCAGCGTACACCAATACACGCTAACAGCTCCCGCTGCCTGTTTTCCTCGTGTCATACTGTCCACTAGATCACCAAGGTTCTGTTGATCCAGACAGGACACAGTACGTTGTAATTGACCGTAAGTCATCGAGTATAACAGAAGTGATATCTGGCGTTCCACAGGGAAGTGTTATAGGACCCCTACTGTTCCTTGTGTTTATAAACGATTTAGGAGACAATCTGAGTAGCTCTCTTAGATTGTTCGCGGATGATGATGTCATTTATCGGTTAGTAAAGGCACCAGAATATCAAAAGCAACTTAAAAATGTTTTAGATAAGGTATCAAAATGGTGCAAAAATTGGCAATTGACCCTTACTAATGATAAGTGTGAGGTCATTCATATGAGCACTAAAAGAAATGTATTAAATTTCAGGTGCATGATAAATCAGTCAAACCTACAGGCCGTCAATTCGTGTGTTGTCCTTAGGTTAGTTTACCTAGGTTTAAGTAGTTTGTAAGCTATGGGCTGATGACCACGCAGTTTGGTCCGATACAGACATTTGAACATTTATTTTGAGCAGTAAAGGTGTCGAAGCCTCCAAACCTACAACTGCTTAGGCTACGAACGGTTCTTTGAAAAGGTTTCGCACAGTGGACTGCTGTTTAAAATACTCCACTACTATTTTCCATCAGATACTGCGCAGCTAATAGCCAACTTTATCGGAAACAGAAAGGTTCAAGGCTGGTAAGGATCACATACTTCATCCCCAAAGGAGGCGTATACCAAGGAGCAATTATTTCGCCACTACTGTGTGTGTTATGTACTGCGGACATCCCCAGACCAAGGGGCTGGAATTCGGGTATAGCATTACATGTAGACGATACCGCTTATTGGTGACGTGCCTGCCGCGCGGGAATGGCTGCATTGCCTCGAATTGCGCGGCCGCTCCCGGCGGAGATTCGAGTCCTCCCTCGGGCATGGTCTGAAGATGGCCTTGTAAGGTGAAAACCGGTTAACTAAATAAAAGTATACTTGTATAAAATATACAAAATTGTACTTTTAATTCAATATGATGATGTTCCACCCATAACCGACGGAATAATCAGTGAAAATGTCCCCATTTGTCTTTAAGTTTGTTTGGGTAACATACATACAGCTGTATCTCTCTCTTCTATGTACTCGTATATAAATCAGAAACTGCATGTGTTTATATTGCTTACTAATCTACAGCTTTGTTCCGAAATTCATGAAATTTTTCACACTTGACATTAAAACCAAGAGGAAGGTCACTGCGGGTGTAAGGATCACGTACAACACATAATACAGAAGATATGTGTGAAAAACTACTGCATCACACGTGAGTGTCGTGCAAGTCCTCTTAAGCCCTGGACCGATTTTCGCAAAATTTGGTGCACATGATCCTGACTGTGATGTAACAATTGCTGTAGCGGTAAGAACCACCTAATTCAAGAGGTATGACGCGTATGGTGCGCGGCGGAGGGTACTTTAGCTACGAACCTAGACAAAATCTACGGTTTTATTTCGATCTTGGTGACATTTTGCACGCTTAACCTCCGAAATAAGGGGATGGTAACTGTCTGTACATAATTTCGTAGGGTATATGGCGGAGGATACTTTACCTACGGCCGTCGTAAAGTCTACAGTTTTAATTTGATCTTGATGAAGTTTTACACACTTGAAATTCCAAACAAGAGGAAGGTGACTGCCTACATAAAAATTGGTATGGGGCGTGGGTGCATGACAGAGGGTACTTAACTTATCGACATAGACAAAATCTACGGTTTCCTTCCGATCTTGATAAAATTTGGAGTACTTCACCTTCAAAACACAGAAACACCACTGTCTAACATAATATTTCAGATTGTGCATGACTGAGGGTATCTTCGACACCTTTTCATCGATCGCAATGAAAGTTAAAAGATATACATATTTTTTCATAGATAGGGGTAGGAGGCGAAGGACTGCGGAGCCGAAGGAGGAGATAGAAAGGAGGGAGAGAGAAGGGGGAGCAGATTAACAGAGGTAAAGGCGAACAGAGAGAGAAGGGAAGGAAAGCAGTACTGCCTGGAATATATAAATACCAGGGCAACGCTGGTTTTCAAGTCTAATTTATAAAAATGAATGTTCGTTCGTTTGTTTGTTCGTAATTTATGTTCTGCGGTACCATTCATCCGATTTCGAATAAACTTTGTCAAGATATTGTTTGCACTTTCGTGAATGTTACGGATATAATTATACCACTATACGACACATAATTCAGGAGATATGACGTCATAAACACTGGGATGCATGAAAAACTCCCGCATTACGAATGACCTTTAAATGTATTACTTCTTTGCTACTAAATATATTTTGCAAACAGTATCCATTAATGGCAATTAATGTACCAAGAAAATTATATTTCTTATACGTCGTATAGTTTAGGAGATATGACGTCATAAGCAATGAAACGCGTGGGAAATTGCCGCATCATGTTTGTTCGTGTTTTATGTATGTGCTGCCGTACTGTTCATCCGATTGCGATGAAATTTAGCACACTTGATCTTCAGAACAAGAGGAAAATCACTGTTTACATAACATGTTGTATGGTGCACGGCAGGGGATACTTTACCATCTAACTTCGACAAAGTCTACAGTTCTATTCCGATCATGATGAAATTTTGCAGATTTAACCTCCAAAACGGAACATCACTGTCTACCTAAGATTTCACACGGTGCACGGCGGAGATTACCTCGAAATAAATGTGGACACCACTTCACCATGAAAGTTAACAGAGATATATAATTCTTCACAGATTGAGGAGGCAAAGGACTGAGAAGGTGGAGGAGGAGTTAGACAGAGAGACGAGGACATGGCTGGCAGAGAAAGGGAAAGGCTGAGGTGGGCAGGAGGAGATGAAACGAGGCAGGGGAGGCGTGGAGAGGAACAGACAGAGGGGGTAGGGGGGACAGAGAGAGAAAAGGGAACGAGAGTAGGACTACCTTACCAACTAATTCAAATGTTCAAATGTTTGTATAGCTTATGGGACTTAACTATGGGGTCATCAGTCCCTAAACTTACAAACTAGCTAACAATAAGGACGGCACAAATATCCATGACCGAGGGGGGATTCGAACCCCGACCGTAGTGGCCGTGCAGACCGTGACTGGCGCGCCGCAGTCCCCTCGGCCACCGCGGCCGGCACCTTACGAGAGGAATAAATAAGTACGCCTACTTGGGCGCCGGCGGGTTATCAGCTAGTGCTCAACAAAAATTGGACACATGTTCTACGTCTGCGTAATTATTCCGCAAATCACATTTCAATGCGGAATATAGATACTACAGTACATCTACATAAATGACACTGAAGTGAATGGCAGAAAGCTTTTGTTTCTCTACAGTTCCATTCTCTAATAGCGCGCGGGCAAAAGGAACACCTGATCTTTCCGATTTTGATCCAATTTATCTTATTTTATTATGATGATCATGTTTCCCTACCTAAGTGGGTGCTAGCAAAAAATGTTCGCTTTCGCTAGATAAAGTTGGTGAAATGAATTTCGCAAGTAGATCTCGCCGCAACGAATAACGCCTTTCTTTTAATGATTTCCAGTCCCACAGCAATACTCCATATTGGGGGACCCAAGTGTGGTGTACACAGTTCCTTTAGTAGAACTTTCGCATCTTCTAAGTGATCTGCCTACGAAACGTGGCCTTTGGCCTTTGGTTTGCGTTACCTACAATATTTTCAATGTGTTCTCTCCAATTACAGTTGTTCGTAATTGTAATGGCTACGTAATTAAATAAATTTTCGAGTTAGGACATAGTGAAACTGGGCAGTATTTAACCTAAAAACTCACGGAATTTCTTCTCATCGTTTAACAAATGACGACTGACAAGTGTAGTAAAGAAGCCTTCTTGAAGCGTTGTCCTAAATCTGTGATGTGGTTTAGCTTTTTCATTAAGTAACTGCTGAAGCAGAATTACTTCATCATTTTCTTCTAGCAGTAAGAACAACAAAAAATCGATCGCTCATTCTGATAAACGTCCTTATAGCCCCACTAACTGCTAACGCCTGTAACTACAAACAACATAGCTGTACGGCACGCTTAAACATGCGCCCGCCGCCAGCGACCTCAAATTATGTACGCGAACTTCAACTTCAGTTCCAGAGATATCTGGGGTGAAAAAGTTGAGTGGGACAAACTGTATAACAGAAGAAGATTCTAAGAGAGACAAATCGTTTTGGGATCTAACAGTAAAGGCTCCAAATATGTGCCGGCCGCGGTTGCCGAGGAGACTAAGGCTCTCCAGTCACGGTCTGCACGGCCACTACGGTCGGAGGTTCGAATCCCTCCTCGGGCATGGAGATTTGTGCCGTCCTTAGTTGTAAGTAGTTCATAAGTAGTTTGTAAGTTTAGGGACTGATGACCCCGTAGTTAAGTCCCATAGACTCTACAAACATTTGAACATTTTTTCCAAATATGTGAAACAGTCTTTTTTTTTTTTTTGAAGCTTTAGGGTGAAGTCTCCTGTTAAAATGAAAAGTAGCTGTTTTAAGAACTGAAAGTAGCATTACGGTTGTGTAACTACAAGGTGGTCTGAAACGTTTACATTTCTGTGCGGATACACTCCTGGCCATTAAAATTACTACATCACAAAGATGACGTGCTACAGACGCGATATTTAACTGACAGGAAGAAGATGCTGTGATGTGCGAATGATTAGCTTTTCAGAGCATTTACCCAAGGTTGGCGCCGGTGGCGACACCTACAACGGGCTGACATGAGGAAAGTAAGGAGGAGAAATGCGTACCATCACGTTTCCGACTTTGACAAAGGTCGGATTGTAGCCTATCGCGATTGCGGTTTATCGTATCGCGACATTGCTACTCGCGTTAGTCGCGATCCAATGACTGTTAGCAGAATATGGAATCGGTGGGTTCAGGAGGGCAATACGGAACGCCGTGTTGCATCCCAACGGCCTCGTATCACTAGCAGTCGAGATGACAGGCATCTTATCCGCATGGCTGTAACGGATCGTACAGCCACGTCTCGATCCATGAGTCAACAGATGCGGACGTTTGCTAGACAGCAACCATCTGCACCAACAGTTCGACGACGTTTGCAGCAGCATGGACTATCAGCTCGAAGACCATTGCTGCGGTTACCCTTGACGCTGCATCACAGACAGGAGCGCCTGCGATGGTGTACGCAACGAAGAACCTGGGTGCACTAATGGCAAAACGTCATTTTTTGGGATGAATACAGGATCTGTTTACAGCATCATGATGGTCGCATCCGTGTTTGGCGAAATCGCGGTGAACGCACATTGGAAGCGTGTATTCGTCATCGCCATATTGGCGTATCACCGTGCGTGATGGTATGGGGTGTCATTGGTTACACGTCTCGGTCACCTATTGTTCGCATCGATGGCACTTTGAACAGTGGCCGTTACATTTCAGATGTGTTACGACCCGTGGCTCTGCCCTTCATTCGATCCCTGCGAAACCCTACATTTCAGCAGGGTAATGCACGACCGCATGTTGCAGGTCCTGTACGGGACTTTCTGGATATGGAAAATGTTCGACTGCTGCCCTGGCCAGCACATTCACCAGATCTCTCACCAATTGAAAACGTCTGATCAATGGTGGCCAAGCAACTGGCTCGTCACAATACGCCAGTCACTACTCTTGATGAACTGTTCAAAATGTTCAAATGTTTGTACAGCTTATGGGACTTAACTACGGGGTCATCAGTCCCTAAACTTACAAACTACTTATTAACTACTTACGAACTAGGACGGCACAAATATCCATGCCCGATTGAACCCCAGACTGTAGTGGCCGTGCAGACCGTGACTGGAGCGCCTCAGTCCCCTCGGCCACCGGGGCCGGCTTTATGAACTGTGGTATCGTGTTGAAGGTGCATGGGCATCTGTATCTGAACACGCCATCCAAGCTCTGTTTGACTCAATGCCCGGGCGTATCAAGGCCGTTATTACGGCCAGAGGTGGTTGTTCTGGGTACTGATTTCTCAGGATCTATGCACCCAAATTGCGTGAAAATGTAATCACATGTCAGTTCTAGTATAATATATTTGTCCAATGAATACCCGTTTATCATCTGCATTTCTTCTTGGTGTAGCAATTTGAATGGCCAGTAGTGTATTTATTCTTTGCAAAGGAGTCTTGATATGCTTATTGTTCTAAATAAAACGTTTTAAGAGGTGTGTCTGAAGAAAGTCATCATTATATGATAGCAGAGAAATAAATATGTAAATAATTTTTCAAACATATGAGAATACAGTTTGGTTTTCAGGAGGAACGCTCATCGAACTATTGTGTAGTTAGATTAAATTATTATACTGCTGTTCTCAGCTTGCAATAGGCTGCGCCGTTTCTCTGATTTTTGGGTTATGTTCAGTATGGAAACTTATCTACAGCTAGAAGTTACACACCTACAGCCTGAAGTTCGCGAAATTAGTTTCATTGAAAAATCAATTTCGTAGACTTAAGTTTTTCTATGTAAATTTGCAGCTACGACTATGTCGTTGTTTAGATTTACATATACATGCTGACTCTTTATAGAAGCTCACTGGCAGATTTTAACTTAAGAACTTGTCTTCGAATTAGCATTTCTGGAGTAGTGGTATCAGACATTGATCCTTTAGTGCAAAGGAAAACAATATGAACTGATATTCTGTTTGTTTCCAAGTTTAATCTATATCTATAAATGTGAATGTCTGTTCGGTGTACGTTTGTCACGTCTGAACCACAAGACATAAAGAGCTAAAAATTTGTACAGTTACTAATGTCTACCCGGGGAAGGCTTTAGGCACGGGTTTATGGCGATCGGATAGCTATTTATCTATTATATTAATGTGAATGTCTGTTCGGTGTACGCTTATCACATCCAAACAACAAGACGCAGAGACTTAAATATTTGTACAGTTACTAATTTATAACCGAGGAAGGTTTTAGGCACGGTTTTATAGCGATCTGATAGATATTCAGTAATTTGAAGAATATAACGCGAAATGTGGAACAATAATGATTCTTTGAAAATTATATTTACTCTTTGAAAATGGGTTTATTGGTTATTGGTTGCATTGTTGCTTGAGGGTTAATAATGATAAAAGGGTGGAGTATTTTGGGATGAAAAGTTATCGGTGTATATAAAATTCTATGTGTGTGTGTTAATATTTTGCTCTGCAGCGAAAACTACAGAAACGCAAACGAATGGTGTGTGTGCAATTATTGTCCGAAGTCTCCCGTTGTTGCACCATAGCAGTTCCATGCTGACAGCTATAAGGGGGGTGGAAGATATGGTGGTTGAAAGTCATCAAATTATTTAAAAAATTCTGACTTGGTCAGCGATGACGTTTGCGACTCTATAGCAAGGAGGTTACGTACAGAGAAACGTGATGGCACAGACCATATCTTTGGTCTACGCGTGCTACAATGTCTTCAGCTCTTTCTCTGTAAGGATAAGCATACGAATAGGGAAATATAAGAATAAATAAATAAAGTAGTAAAATGAAATTTTTTTAAATACATCTCTTAAAAAAATCGATTTGACGTTTCGCGCATTACATCAAGTGATCCGTCAGTGATATTATTACAATCATTATTGTTGAATTTCGTGATTGGATTATTCGAAACGAGTGCATTTTTACGTGTGATTTCTTATATACTCTCTGATAAATGTAACATGTTTTTAGAAAAAAGGAGATGGACAGAGAGAGAGAGAGAGTGGATAAAAGTACTAACTCAAGGTTCGAATAAATAAATAAATACCCGGGCAATGCCGGGTTTTCAGCTAGTATTTAAATAAAATTACAATGAAATATAAGTTTGTCAATTTAAATTTCGTCCTAAAACGGCAATTATCATAAGGCTGTAATCTTGGCTGCACCATCATAATATTAGTACAAATTATCAATTTCATTATCAGTTGTCATTATGCTAAATTTCATTGTCAGATCTGATTTCCACAACAGTCGTAACAAAGAAATTTGCCGCAGAACGCGTTAATGAGCCACGCTGAAGCAATGCATGGTTGCTGACTGCTGTGGTGTGAGCGCCAGCCAGCTGGCAGGAGCGGCTGGACTTGTTAGTGTGACTGTACCGGTGAAAAGCCGGTTAGCCCGGCAAGGGCCCCAGTCTCCGGTCAAGTGCCACTCCGCGCAACTGTCACTCCCTGAAAGTATTCCAACCCCCTGGCGGCGAACTCAGCTGTGTCGTGTAGAGCGGGCCGCTGCACGCCTCTGGTTCAACATCCACTTGCTCTCTACACGTACATCATCTTCGTACGCCCAATACTGGAATACGAATCGTAATCACGGCTTATATCAACAACACAAAATTCTGTCTACAAATCAAAGACATTACACATAGCTGGAAATATACGATACGACTTCCCCACATCTCCACTACGCGATACCCTCAGTACCAAGAACTTACTAATGATACTGAAGAAAGAATGTGCCAGCTTTGCACTCATAAGACTGAACTAAAACATCTAATAAAACATAACCCCACAACATTTAACTATTCAAATGTCTCTTCCCATCCTACATCATACTGGAAGACACCTCTGAATCACTCTAACACATGCAGTTTGCAGACCAAAACTACACACAGGCCTTTAGGTTGATCTAGCAATATAACAGTAATGATATGATAATTCTTCACGATTTAGTTAAAATGAAGATCAAAATGAAGGACAACAGAAGACTAACAAAGCAACAAATTTCATCTATATTCAAAACTCGAAATACTAAATTTAAGACAAGAAGAAGCAAATCCAGGAAATCAGGCCACAAAAACCAGTTGACGTTTTATTATACAGCAGGATTTCTCTCAGCCATAAAGTGAATGCCGAGATTTAGAAGAAAGATAAGTTCCTCCCATAGGCAACAAAATATATTAATCATAAGCACCTAAACTTTCCAAAATAAAATGTCAAAACAGCATGAACAGAACCCATTGGATAAGAAGGGGTTCCTGCAGCTCGTCATCGCCATCAGAAATGGAGTGTAAGGTAAAGAGAAAAAAAAAATAGAATTGTTACCCCCATGCTACTGCCATTTCTTCGACAGGAAGGTATTGTACTTTTTCAGCAGCACAATGTACTTTCACATATGGCTTTTAGCCATCAACATGATTTTCGTGGTGATATCCTGGCCAACAAGATCACCAGATACACGTCAGTCGCACACAGGTATCAGTATTAATGAATGGGGGGCAGCGGCGAATTCGGGGGAGGGGCTAGGGGCTGCAGCCTCCCCCAAATCTGCGCCTGTTTTCTCTTAATCTCAACAAAGCATCGAGACTTGTAAGTGTCGAAACTAGTATTTGATATTGTAGTAGATGAAAAAACACCTTTGTTTATTCAAGAAAATTTGGAGACGACAGGATGACACAAAAAATTTCTATGACCTCAGCCTCCTCCAGACAAAACTTCTGGATTCGTCACTGATAGGGGCAATTGTTCTTTTTCTAGGGCCTTTAAGAATCATTGCTGAGATGTAACAACTGGGGCGAGATTCTTAGGACAATCTATAGCAGGATGGCATTCGACACCTTTATGATCGTCTCCATGCGAGATACACGATGCATGCAGAGGGAGGTACACGCTACGCTGATGCGCCGTTTACGCGCCCTGTACTGTAACGTCACTTTCATTTGGTTTGAATTTGTCGTTATATACTCTCAAAATGTTAAACTACCTCTCACTTTGGCAATTTTGTGACTCTTTTAGCACTTCTTATATCATAACCTTATATAAATTTTATTGCAACATTTAATTTTGACATATATGTAGTTTTATTTATAACCTTTGTCCCTTAATTTTAGACAATAATAAAAGTTTTTATGTGGAATAAGGTTTTAAGTATATAGAATATTATTTGTGACACAGTTACTATCCAACTCATGACGACATTGTGACATGAGCTATAAGACAGGGAAGCTAAAGTTTTTCGTTATGACACAAAGTTGTAACTTTGCTACAGAGAAGCATTCATCCTTCCTTAGTGTCATTCTTTGATATGCAAAGTCAATTAATCATCTAATAAATTCGAAGACAGATCGATCGATACTTTTTATGATTCCATAACTAAATAACAGCGGTGATTGTGAAGTCGGGTGATCTTCATCTTTTTAATTATATTTTTATAAGCAATATGGGGCCATGCAGAAGTAGAATTCTTGTTTCTTGTAAACACAGTCAGGGCGAGAGAAGGCGAAGTGTGGCATGCAGCCACCTGCAGCGTCCGCCACGCCTGACAATAGCGACCACACACAGGTATATCCGCGAACGCGGGAGGGCAACTGACAGACAATGCCCAAACGCCAAGTGGACGACTCCACGCAGGCGAGGGGAGACACTGGAACAGCACAGAGCACAGTTGAGGAACCGTCATTCTCCTCCTGCCTGGAACTGTTAAAAGCATTCACACTAGAGTTGGCCAACACGATTCTTCTTCGGGAATCGATTCCTGCTGTTCAATCCAACATTTTGAATCGATTCCTACGATTAGTTCACGATTATTTCTGGCCTGCGACGGTACGATTCTTACAGAATGCCATAAAGGAGACAACATGGGTATTGGATTTTTGTACTTATTAAATATTTATGGTACGTAAGGTTCAGACTTATAATAGTAATCAGCCAAAGCCATTCGGTTCAACTTTCTACAGTTGATAGTCGTTGAAGTTTTTAAAGGGCGTATAAATAAATATTAGCCGACCGCGGTGGCCGAGGGGACTGAGGCGCTTCAGTCTTGCCGGCCACTACGGTCGGGGGTTCGAATCCCCCCTCGGGCATGGATATTTGTGCCGTCCTTAGGATAAGCTAGTTGATAAGTAGTTTGTAAGTTTAGGGACTGATAACCCCGTAGTTAAGTCCCATAAGCTTAACAACCTGTCGGCGTAGCTCATTTAGTAGCACTGTAGGTTGTTCAACTATTGAACGTACGTCATGTAGTTGGAATCCTGCTGTAACCGTATAATTTTTTCGTTCTATTCTAATACTTCACACATTGAAATATAAATGTCATTAAAAGTAAGGAAATTAACACATATCTAATCGTTATAAAAATAGTTATTACGTAAAATGACGTAGTTTCGGGAAACAGATCTATATAGATAAACTTTAAAAATCAAAATCCGTCTCTATATTCTAAATTTCATTGGTGATACAAGAAATTCGCGCTTTTATATAAAAATGTTCCTTTCTGTTAAATCGCTTCTTTCAGGAAAGATAAACATAAAAAGCTAAATAGTAAAAAAAAAAAATTCGAGATGGCGTTAAAAAAATAAAAAAATTAAAATCACAATTTTAAATAAAAAGAATATTTTTTGTAAAATTGAGTTTGTACAAAAAAATAAAATAGAACTTTGTAAATGAACTCAAAACGCAAAATCCTCTTTAAATACAAAATATAATCCAAATCGTTAGAGCCGTTTCCAGGATATGTGAAATATAAATGTGCAAGACTTGCTCGTTTAAATATATTACACATAAATTGTGTGTTGCACTGCGTCTGGAACGCAAAAGAGGTACTTAATATTTCATCATACTGTGATTTCTTGATGTTAACCTATGTATTGGCAGCTCTGTATTCCGCTGCGTTTCGCTTCCAGCCTCTGTAATAAGTAAATAATAGTTAACGGCTCACGATTTTCGTCCTGTGCTTCCTTTGTTAACATGCGTCTTCACCCTGATTGCTTTCTGGCTTTCGTAACCATTCGGCACGAATCGGCAGTCTCCTTCGAATCACGAATCGTTGGGTCTTGGAATAGTCACGCGACAGACGATTCTTTTGAACGACGATCCGTCCGGATCACGATTCGATTCTTTATTTATATTCGTTCAAATGGACGACTCATTCACGAATCGCCACAACTGTAATTCAGACCGACACCCAGGTCTGTACACAGGTTTATTTTTCAGGGGGAGGGGGGGGGAGACATAACAGAAAGGTAATTTACCTAGAGTTAGTGGATATACAGTAACTCGCATAGTTATAAGGAAAGTGATTTTGTATTATATTTCCCTTTGTATTAGTGAATTCAGTAATAATAAAACTTCGATAAAAATTATACACCGTTTTCTGTAATGAATGTAGACACTAAATGCCCATCTTACTTCTAAAAACACTGAACATACAAACGTAAGAATTAATAAACGAAATAAAAAATGAAACCAATGTCGCCCAAAATTATTGGAACACACATCTTTCTACTGATGGTCCAAAGATTTGAGTATCTGGTAGGCAGTCCTTTCATCTTAATTAATTCTCTAAAGCCCTGCTGCGGCGGAACGGCCGAGCGCATTGAGGCGCTATGCTGTGATGCGCGAGGCCGTTCCCCGTTGGGGGTTTGAACCCCCCTCGGGCATGGATGTTTGTGCTGTCTTTAGTATAAGGTAGTTCAGAAGTAGTTTGTAAGTTTAGGGACTCATGACCCCACAGTTATGTTCCATAAGCTTTACAAACATTTGAACATCTAAAGCCCTGTATAGACGATATGAAAGTCTCCGAACAACGTTTGTGTATGAACTTAACCAAATTACAACTTCGGCGAAGAGTGGTATGGGGTCTGCAGACGTGTATCAACCTACGGTGTGGTACGGTACTTTAAGAAACTCTTGTTTTTGCGAGTCACCGAGCGAGGTGGCGCAGTGGTAAGACACTGGACTCGCATTCGGAAGGACGGTAGTTCAAATCCACCTCCGGCCATCCTGATTTAGGTTTTCCGTGATTTCCCTAAATTACTCCAGGCAAATGCCGTGATGGCTCCTTTCAAAAGGGCACGGCCGATTTCCTTCTATATCCTTACCCAAAACTCCGAGCGTTAGCTCCGTCTCTAATGACCAAGCTGTCGATGGGACGTTAAACCCTAAGCTACCTTCCTTTGCGAGTCCACGTTCAGATAACAATAGGAAATTTCAGCGCAGACATTTCACGGGTAAGTGAGGACTATACTAAGACAGGCATGGCCAAACACCGCCCCTTTGCCGCGCCCCTGCCCCGCGCACTGTGCGCAGCGGCGTGTGATATGGGGCACTACCGACACACGGTCGCGGCGGGCGCCTGAACTACAGCGTACTCCGCCCGCGGGCGGAAATGTTGGCCATGCCTGTACTGAGAGCACGGCCGTCACACTAAGTAATACTTTTATCTTTCAATTTGTTCTATGATTAACATAGTATGTGGCAGAGACGTTTCCTCAGGGTGTGCAAGTTGTGTGTCAACGCCCTGTTGAAATCAAATAAAATCATCTGTTTAGCCATAATGGTCCGTTATAGTGTATTTTCCTTTCATTGTAATGTAATTCCTCTGTTGCATCTACTACAGTCATCCTCCGCGGTGTCCGGAATCGTGTGTCCTGTCTGCTGCTGCCAGCCAGCCGCCAAGGTGTCGAGTCTGCTTTCAACGTCCTGGCAGCTCCACACGCTGCCAATGCGCATGCGCGCTGCCAGAGAAATTAGAAAAACGATCGCACGAGTGCCAAGCAAGGGAAGGAGCCAGACGACCATCGACGGCCACAAATAATGACAACACTGAGCCTGCATGAGAAGTGATTCTTTCAGACTGACGAGTGACTATTGATGTGAAGTTTGCCTGCAATTCGAAGCGGACGCTGAGTTTTACTGTAGAGAGGTATTTGATACGTTCAAAAAATTCAAATGTTTGTAGAACTTATGGGACTTAACTACGGGGTCAACAGTCCCTAAGTTTACAAACTACTTATCAACTAGCTAAGACTAAGGACGGCACAAGTATCCATGCCCGAGGGGGGATTCGAACCCCCGACCGTAGTGGCCGCGCAGACAGAGACTGGAGCGCCTCAGTCCCCTCGGCCACCGCGGCCGGCTATTTGTTATGAATGGCAGTGTTTGTCCGTCTATGCAACTACAAATAAAATGCTATTTCTCTCACCAGACGCGTTTCGTTTTAACGACAGTAAAACATCTTCAGTGGTCTGTAATAATAGAAATCTAAAGTTTGTTTTGTTTTTAGATCGAAAACATTTCGTTAACGAAACCTGAAAAGTAGGCCTAATGTTTTGTTAGTTAGGAAAATTTGTCTTGTTTTCGCCTCACATCATGGAATGCCGGCCTGTTTCATGCAATACCGCCGATTCTTAATGCTGTGTCATTGTTTTTTCCACTACTTTCAATTTTGCACTGCCCATAATTATTTCTCACAAATCAGACGTGTTTGTTTTTGTTTTGACTGAGAAAACTGGAAACGTTTTATTTATTTATATAATTTTTTAAATTATTATTATTATTGGAGGGGATTGAGTAGTAGGGAAGAGATGACTGAATCGTGGTTGGATGTGGTAAGGTGGGATGTGAAGTGAGATGGAAGACAAAAGTGATGGGCAGGAGGCCTTGAGAAGTCTCGTTTGTTGTATTCTCTGAAATCTTTTTCGGTTAAGTGCAATTGCTCCTTCATGAAACTTTTCTTTATTTACCTGATTCATTCTGCAGCTTGCGTTCTGGTCTCAAAAATATGTTGATGACTCATCCGTGATGTTCTTCTGCTTACTTTCTGAAAGGCTATCATTCATTCAAATGTTCAAATGTTTGTATAGTCTATGGGACTTAACTACGGGGTTATCAGTCCCTAAACTTACTAACTCCTTATGAACTAACTAAGACTAAGGACGGCACAAATATCCATGCCCGAGGGGGGATTCGAACCTCCAACCGTAGTGGCCGTGCAGACCGTGACTGGCCACCAACCCCTCGGCCACCGCGGCCGGCCTATCATTCATTCATCCGGTGCTTCTTCACATGCAGAATTCTACCATGGATGTTTCGTATTTTTCTTGCAGGACTTTCGAGCGATATATACAGTATATAGTTATGAAAACCAGAGAGCGTGTAAACAAAATCATATTCTGAAGACAAGTAAATCAGATTTTGGAAGGGGCCCCAAGGTTCATTAAACTGATCATGAATAGACATATTAAAGAGAGGGTCATGTTTAAACACCTGTCCAATCATATTGAAGTAAGTACCTCCAACCACATAAAAAGTGATGTTTAAACACCTGTCCAATCATATTAAAGTAAGCACCTCCAACCACATAAAAAAGAGAAGACACTAGCTCGGAGTCACTTAACTAGGAATTTTTCAGGAATCAGCATAGAAGACAGCCCCAGAATAACGATATTTCCTTATGATTTTCAAATTTAGAAAAAATACAATTTTCTTCATGTAAGCTCAGGGTTGTTCTAATTGTTCTGAATATGAACGTCGGAAAATAAGTCACACTAATTTAGGAAGTAAAAATATTAAGGGAGTTCTGTGTAGGAGCTAGCCGTGAAAAAAATACTTTATGAAGCTTCAATTCTGTTTTCGATTATTCCGAAATGGCAGCCTTCTGAGTGAAATATTAAATGAAAATTAAGTTGAAGGTATTATGATTTTCATGCAATTGACATTGGTTCTCTCTCACTGACGTGGGAAAATTATCAGAGTAAGAGTATGCATGGAAGACCTCGTGAAAGTTGTCAACCATCTTCCCTTGTGATTCATTTTTTTTATCTTTTTTTAAAAATGTTAATAAATCTACTTCTGAAGTTTTCGCGTGTCTTGGTTGAGGAGTTTAGTGAGCTGTTTAGCTCATAAAGAATCGCGGTTCTAGTAGGTCAATTATCAGACAGCTTGATTGTGGGCAAAGGGTAATCCCATTTGGGAATAAGTGGGATGGTCTTAGCGTTTACGGCATACACCTTATAAACAAGGAAAACCTACCGAATACTTTGTCGGAACAGAGGGATTAGGACTAAACAATGACCAGGATGGCGCGAGTGCATTTCCAGCAAGCAAATATTGGACGAGAGAACTACTCTCTAAACTCTCAGACATCAGCTCGACCAATTTGCAATGGTCAAGCGTCTCTCTAGATTAACCGCACCCGGTGGCGTGGTAACCTCTGCGTCTTCAAGATAACATTGCTCGAAAGCATTACAAATGTTGGAAATCGATGACAACATTCCTTTCAACTTCACACTTTATAGAAAGAAATAAGTGTAAAAAAAGTGCCAGGCACATTTATCTGAGCTTACAGGTACCTTAGCCAGGTTACTCGCCTTACGTTTCCTGCGATTGGATTCAACGGACTTTAGCCGGCCGCGGTGGCCGAGGAGACTGAGGCGCTCCAGTCACGGTCTGCACGGCCACTACGGTCGGGGGTTCGAATCCCCCCCTCGGGCATGGATATTTGTGCCGTCCTTAGTCTTAGGTAGTTCATAAGTAGTTTGTAAGTTTAGGGACTGATAGCCCCGTAGTTGAGTCCCATAGACTTTACAAACATTTGAACATTTGAACATTCAAGGGACTTTATTGTAGGAGCTAAGAGAAAAAAATCTAGTCCTTGCAGTTGTTTGTACGGCTTGGTGTTACTTAATAGCAAAGTGTTGATCAGAGTAACGTTTTGCTGTTAAGTACCACCAAGCTGTAAATGCAACTGTGAGAACTAGATTTTTTCCTCTTACCTCTTACAATGTCGGGATATTATGATTATGGGTCGGATGCCAAACAGCCTGCCACCACTCCTCAGATAGTCCAGGCAAATTAGAAAAAATGGTGGAAAAATTGATAAAGTTTTGAAACTTTGGGAAAACACTCGTAGGGGATGTAGAAGTAGACAACCGAAAAGTTCCCTCCCCTACCGGGAGTGCGTCCCCCTCCCCCACCCCTTAATGTAATTTATATATAAAAAATTACAAAAAATATTTCAAAAATTATAAAGTTTTGAAACTTTGGGAAAACACTCTTAGGGGATGTAGAAATAAAAAACAGAAAGGTTCCCTCCCCTATCGGGGTTGTTTCCCTCTCCCCTTAATGTAATTTATTATCCTTTCTTTTCAAACCTTCACGAAAAACGGTTCATTTAACGAAGTTATCTGTATGACAGAAAACATTTCTGGTGAAATTCTTCTCAGAAAAGCTCAAATGCATTAGTAATTAATTTATGAGCTCTAAAATTTGAAGATAAAAGGAAGTGTAATTTCTGTTAAAACAGACTTATTTATACAGAACAATTTTTGCATTACAGTTTTTTACTTTATATTTATGTAACTTAAATTACTGGAATGAAAATCATTTATCATGAAAATTGAAAATTACTGTAAAGCTAATCAATAATTACTTTTGTTATATTTAAAATCGTACAGCATGTAGACAATGAAAATACCACAATATCTATCAAACAAATAAATTCTTTACATGAAACTATCATCCAAATCTTCTGTCAAATCATTGGGAAACACATTAGTGCAGTTTTCTCCACGATGGTTTTTGCACATTGTCGTGCAATGTACGTCAGCCTTCACACATCCGCACCTTGAAGAAATTGTTCAAATGTTTAGAACTCTATTGGACTCAACTGCTTGGTTATTAGTGTGATACTACTTAACCTAAGGTAAACTAGCCTAAGGACAACACAAACACCCATGCCCGAGGGGAGGGGGGGGGTACTCGAACCCCCTCCGCACCTTCTTCCGCAGCCTTGAGTGCAGCCACATGAAATCAGTAGCAGTATTTTCACTGGAGCAGGTGGTCGTTCCCTGTGAATCGCGGAGAGGGATAAGTTTGATTCCCTCCAGCCCCAGATTCTGCGATCCAAGTTGTTCCCCAGCCATAGCTGGACTTGTGGGTAATCTCGATAAGAGTGCAGGCGTCCAGCATCAGCAGTGGGTGGCAAACGAAAGAGTATAGCAGCATTGTCTGCCTGACCCACAAGTGCATTAACCCTTTCAGACCCGGTGTCCATTACAATGGACACCGACTTTGTATTAATTTTATAACACTATATGGATGAGCTTTACTTTGAGACCCATTACCCTGTCGCTTTTAGTTTCGTGGTTCTTGCTGCCATCTGTCACCACCAGAATGGCGTGCTACAATGAAAAACAGTGAACACGGTGGACCCGTTGCGGACTGCGTCAGACATGAAATCATTCGTTGAAATAATTGTATGTATTAATTTATGAATTTTGCACAAATTCCACTTCGCGATATAAGTTCCACAATAAATATGGAGTGACATATATAATTGCTGACATCTTATTTCATATCCTCAACTGCCTTCCATACCTAGTGTCCAATTTATTTGGCATTTTTTATTTTTGGAACCGAATATGAACATTTTTAATTTTGCTCAAATAGACAATAGATAGGGGGTCTTATTAACATGAAAAAGTGCAAGAAAATGATTTATTCCATTTTTTTAAATTTAGAACTGAAAGGCTTAAAACATTTAAATCGAATGGCATTTAAGTTTTCGTGGTCAGGACTTTCTAATCTTTTTGTGTACAGGGACAGTATAAATTTCTCTCCTGCTTTTGAAATGGTATCAGGAAAGGAACCAGGATCGTTGAATATCCGTGGAATATTTTCAAGTTGGGGATACCGGTTGAATAGTTGAAAAACTTGGAGCTTTCCTTTCGCAAACATGGCTGAAGTGATGTAACCGCTTACTGCGTGAAGAAACAGGATTGAATTCTTGCATTCATGAATGAGTGAGGAATCACGTATGTCTTTAGAACTGAAACACCTTGTTCTAGTGTTACCTTGACCTTCCTTCACCAGGATTATGTCTGTGTCGTGTGGAGAAAGAGCTATAAGTAGCACAAGACGATCTATATCTTGACCAACTATAATAACTTGCCGGTAAACTTTTTATGCATTTATTACTTTTGCAACAATTTCAACATCTGCATCGTCATCCGCAATCCTGGTTTCAATAAAAAAACTGTCTAGTTTTTGCACAAGCTGTGTAATAAACATTTCCTTATTGCTGAGGTTACTAAGAAAGGCGGACTGTGATTCAACACATATCGTCTCATCAATAAAAAAAATTTCTCGCGAGGTCCGCTTCATCGTTTGCATTTGGCGTTCAGTAGTTTTTATGTTCAAACAACTTTGTGGATATCCATCTAATACAACAGCAACATCATCTTTATAATGTCTATAGGCTATTAAGGTTTTATAAATGCCACCAAAAGTTCCATTCTCGATCCACACGAGATGGTAGATAAGAAACTCTCCATCTATAACAAAGAACTAACATTCATCATTTTCCATATAATTTCAGGTACTCGATTGAAAAGATTGTAGAGCGACGACTTTTTTGTTTTCCACATGAATCCACTGCTGTCAGAGACATTGGTACACTTAATAATTCGTACGTGAAGAAATCCTTTAAATCATCAGGTGAATGAAACGTGCACGGTATTCACTGAAATAACTGCGTAGTATCTACTTAAGTTATTTACTTTTTTAAGCCTAACAGTTGACATGCACATTGTCCTAATCATGCTTGATCGCTTAAGTTTCAGAGAACCAAATTTTGGAGAGATAGTGATTATTGTTCGAAGTGCATCTTCACCAACAGACACTGCTTTGTAGCAGTTTACTTCTTGAGAAGCTAGTAATCCAGATCCTAAAGAATACAATTGTTCTTTATACACAAATGGATTGTGTTGTTGCAATCACACCTCAAATACCATTCGTATAAATGAAAAAATGCACAAGATCCTTTTCGTGTACAGTTTTGCGAGGAATATATTTACTAATAAGAGCTCCGTTCGAAAAACGAGCCTTTTTTGCGTGTAATTTTAAAATGTGGTACAAACTGACATTCGGAGGGGTTAAAGGGGGGACGCGCCCCCCCCCCCTACGAAGGGGAACATTTCTGTTTCTTATTACTACACCCCACATGAGTATTTTCCCAAAGTTTCAAAACTTTATAAATTTTTCCCCCCCAATTGCTGATTTTCTTCCTAATTTGCCTTGACTAAGAATGGGAATGAGAAGATAGAGTTTTTTCTACCATCGACGCTCCACGTGCACTCACCTATGGAGATACTATTCACTCAGAGTGTGTAAGAGTAATCTGGGTGTCCTATTTTTAATTATAGGGAGTGCACTTGTGCCATCTCGGTTGTAACTTATCCTTTTACATCGGACATCGTCCCGGAAGTAAATTCAACTATTTCTTATCTATCACACAACCCGAATGAAGAGAATATTTTATTCATTTATTATTTTGTTCTTACAGCAGACAGTACTAACTCACAAATAACGTAAAGGGAGAAACGTACACATACTTGTAAGCTCAGAAAAAAATTGGAGCTTTTTCTACAAGAATTTCCTTCTCTACTGTGTGATGTTGAGAGTAATGTTGTCATTGATTTTGTAATGCCTTAAGATACTGCTTTCGAGCAATACAGAGGAAGACTGAAACCTCCTAAGAAAGCCAAAATGTGTTTCTCACCGGAAGGGGGGGGGGCTAAAATGCGAAAAACATTTTTCTCTTTTTCCATGTTACATATTTCGTCGCCGTTGTCAAACTGGAACAATGTTAAGAACTACAGCAAGACAGAACAAACTTAAAATTCATCTGCATTCTGCAAAAGGGGATAATTAGAAAATAGTTATAGATCCCATTTGCATGCTATTTATTTTTTCGTACCGCTGATGGGAAGATGTTCGGAAAACTACAGATGCACAGAGTAAGGAAAAAATACAAAACTCTCAAAATGGTTAGTTGATAAAAAATGACTTTAATTACTATTTCAGTAATGGCTGTTTCTCGGCATAGGCGTTCTGGAGCAATATTCGGAACACGTAGAGCGACGCGAAGCACATACAAATATGTCAGCTTTTCAGTAAGAGAGAGCTAGCGCAAAAGATATCTTGGTGGCCCATTGTACACTACTAGTAGGTTGAAACATTTCTTCTGAGTAACTTGCAGAATAACATAGAAAAGATCATATAGTGAAAAAGTGGGAGCTTATCAAAACTTAGTTTTTGCTTCCTATTTACAACTGTACGTATTAGGACACTCTTCTTCTGGAGCTATTTTGAAGAAACAATAGCAATTCAGAGCAATCATAACAAAAGCAAGTTTCTAAACAGTGAGGGCTGGCGGAAAAACTGTTTTTGCTTGTTATTCAAAAACTATTTGTCCGAGGACGTTGTTGTTCTGGAGCAACGTTCAGAGAGGTGGCGTAACTATTGGGGGGGGGGGGGGATGAGGGGGATAGAACCGCCGCCAGACCCCCATTCCTAAAACAGCAATCTGGTAAAGATAAAGATTGGAAATTTGAAGTGTTTTACCATAAGCTTTCATTGGATGGGAGTGAATTAGTTTCTTCAACGGGAGTAGTAGATGGTAGTCTGTCTGGAAACTGACTAAAATTTTGCTCGTCAAGCAGATGTATCCCCCCCCCCCCAAACCAAGTCCTAGTTACTCCACTGGTTCAGAGCAACTAGAGCAACTCACAGTAGGCATGAAAAGTTCGATTTTTCAAAATGTGACGGCTGGCAGAAAATTTGTTTTCGTTTCCCATTTGAAAACTATTGGTCCGAGGACATTGTTGTTCTGGAGCAACGTTAAGAGCAACTAGAGCGACTCATAGCAAGCATAAAAAGTTCGATTTTTCAAAAAGTGGCGGGTGGCGGAAAATCTATTTTCGCTTCCCATTCGAAAACTATTGGTCCGAGGACATTGTTGTTCTGGAGAAACGTTCAGAGCAACTAGAGCAACTCAGAGCAAGCGTAAAAAGTTCGGTTTTTCAAAAAGTGACGGCTGGCGGAAAATTTGTTTTCGTTTCCCATTTGAAAACTATTAGTCCGAGGACATTGTTGTTCTGAAGCAACGTTCAGAGCAACTAAAGAAACTCAGAGCAAGCGTAAAAAGTTCGATTTTTCAAAAAGTGACGGCTGGCGGAAAATTTGTTTTCGTTTCCCATTTGAAAACTATTGGTCCGAGGACATTGTTGTTCTGGAGCAACGTTCAGAGCAACTAGAGGAACTCATAGCAAGCATAAAATGTACGATTTTTCAAAAATTGGGGGCTGGTGGAAATTTGTGTTTTTGTTTAATTGTTGGCCTATTTTTAAATTCACAGATGTGTGCCGATGGAACAAAGTGGAGCAACCTTAGAGCAACCCAGAGCAACGAAACAAATTTAAAAAATTTCAAATTTGGGGGCTAGCTTCACATACACCGTTTTGTATTATCGCGATTAGGGAGAGAGTGTCACGAAAATGATGCACAAGTTTGGCTGGAAAACATGAAAGAAAAATTGGTAGTCGTTGTGGCGAGATCTATTTGCGCATTTTGTTTCACCAATTTTCTCTTGCGATTGCGTACATATTTTGTTAGCACCCACTTACATACAGAGACATGATAATCACAATGAAATTAGAGAAATCAGATTGAAATGGAAAGATTCAGGTGTTCCTTCTTCCCGCGCACTGTTAGAGATTGCACTTAAATGTTAGCAATCGTAGCCCCAACCTTTTATTCCAAGACATTCACAAAGATCATTGGGACACCAAACCGAGCAAATTACGCTACAACGAGCCACTGACGTCTAAGCGTTGGAAACCTCAGAAACTAACCCTGTTCAACTTCTGCACGTCTGTTGTCAGAGTTCCGCAGCTCTCGACACAAATTACCACAAATTTCCTCTCAATGGGGCAGTTAAAATTCAAACCTTTTTATTGTGAAAGCGGAGAATCTAGAACTGATGGAGTATTTTTTGAAAACGTAACTAGGATAAAATATATTATTGGTGCCAAAATAATGTGATGTCTAAAATCTTTTGAGCTTTTCAGATCCAAATGTTTGTAAAGTTATGGGACATAACTGCACTGGTCATCGGTCCCTAGACTTACAAACTACTTAAAGTAATTTATCCTAAGAACAACACAAGCACCCATGCCCGATGGAGGACTCGAACCACAGACGGTGAACGGCCGCGCATACTGCAGCAAGGCCCCTTAGTGAACACGGGTATTCCGCCGCGGCTTTTGAGTTTTCAACAGAGTTGATTTCTATTTACATAGTATGACACAAACGCATGCCTAATATGGTGTAAGCGCTCCCCGGCTATCAATGATCAATGCTGGAGAGCTCTAGCGAGTCATTGGTGACAATTTTTTCCATGGAGAGTCTAAATAAATCTTATTACAAGAGATTAAAAATCAACGATATTAAAATTCCTTGTTGTCGAGTCTTCAGAAATATGTATCGACGGATCGACTTCCATCGGGGTGTAGCGTCATGTGGGCAGTGAGTGTATTGAATTAGGCGTCCCACGTTGCGTCCGTTCGTCATTTCAGCGTAAGCTGGAGGGCAATATACAATCACGAAGCCACCCTTAGCCAATAAATAACTGATCAGTGTGAAACGAACCAGTGACCTTCATTATGGGTGCTCGGGGGTTGGGTGTAACGAACCGTGTACCACACGGCTAGCAGCTCTCCCGGAGAAGTATCGACGCTATCGATAAACGGAAGTTGTATTTCGTCCCAACGTCCGGCGTGGTTGATAGCCTCTTCTCTCCCACACCTCGCACCGCGAGACCAGAGGGAAGCATCAACTATTTGTTGTCACCCACAGTAGAGAGGGAAGCACCAACTATTTGTTGTCACCCACAGTGCAGATGGAAGCGCTCTCTTTTATGCTATTTTCTCCATCGGTCGTTACCATGTGGCAAAGTACGCTACTGACAGGGAAGAGTCCACCAACTATTTAGCAATTGTTTTTATTTGTATTCTGTGGTCACCATCTTTACTTATCGTAAGTAGATTCTGGGTTTTAATGACCTAAAACAAAGAAAAAACAGAGAAATAAGTAAGCATTTATGAACTAAAATTTATATAAATGAAGCCTTAAAAATAAAATTACTTATGTAAGTTAAAAAATCGTGTTGAATTTTATGTATGCCACTGAAAAAATTGTGTATAGTAATTTTGTCTGTGTTTAAGGTTATCAGTTATTTTTAAATGTTTGATTGGTCTGAAAAAATCGAATTACACAGTAAACAATAACTCCATATTCAGACTGCAAAATTAATTAACACGTTCTTTAAACTTTCAGTTTCTGCAGGGCTGAACTGCATCATAAGGTACAATGTCAGGTTTTTAATTTTTAATGGTATACGGTTGTCACTGAGGATAGTTTTATACCTGGAAAATCTCCTCTCCGCTTCACGGGACGTCGCAGAAACGTATTTCAAGGTCATTATTTCATTATAGCTTTGGTTCCCGGTCTTCTAATGATGTGGCACTTAACGGATTAATGGGAAAGATAAAGTGTTAAATGATTTCATTAGTTTGATTAAACGCAAAAGTGCGTTTTCCGTTGTTGACTGGAGATGGTAAAGTGTTAAATGATTTCACTAGTTTGATTAAACGCAAAAGTGAGTTTTCCGTTGTTAACTAGAGAAGGTATGGGGATACACTGGTGGAAAAAGGAGAAATTTAAACTAGCAAGGGTGCTTGAAGGGGAAAAGTATGAAAAAGGAGCCAAGAAGGTATTTCGTGAATGATTTAGTGGGGATAATGAAATTGAGGGGTGGCTAGAAATTTTGTGTTCTATTGATATGGAGGTAAAGGGGAGAGAAATTGAAAATGATCTTTTGAGAGAAAAGTGTTTAGAAAATGGCGAGAAAATTAATGTGCAGCCCATACTAGTTACGGAGAAGAAAAGTGCTCTCTCGATTCTGGAAGTAACGTGTTCGCTGTTTCTGAAAGTTTCGTGAACAGAATTAAGGACAGAAAACTAATCGTATTCCCAGTTATTAAGCGTATAGATTAAGGCTTCATCGGTGTGACCAAATAAAAGGTGTGGTGGTGGCGACTGAAGACATTTCTGATTTTAACAGAGACGAATTTTTTGATCTACTGAGTCGCTATTAGGATGTCTTCTCGGACAAACCTGGTCGAGTTGTCGATTTCGAATACACCATAAGAGTGAAACCTCACGAATCTATTAAGGCAAGACCTACAGAATTGCTGTCGCTGTGTGATAGTTCTAACTCCTATTTTGATTCTTTGTTAAGCGCGGTGCAGCTGCAGAGTTCTCGAAGTTGCCCATTAAATTTCCTTTTGCACGACCGACTTTCTTGTTTCAGTTGATGAGTGGGTCTACTGCAGCACCCCTAGCGTGTTATTCCTGTACTGAGTCTCGTTTGTTTCGAGTGGTCGTTTTCATATAGACGTTAGCATCAAAACTGTAGAGCTGTCTGCTGTGTAGTTTCGAATTAAAATGATGAAGTGAGGTTATGATGGCACTTTATTGGTAAGAGCACGAAATAAGAATTGAGTTTATTAATGACGGAAGGGTAATACATGCTAAATGTTCTCGTCAAATGTCGTATGGTAAACTCTGTTCACTATTGACAACTTAAAAATAGGAAAAGTGTCGTCCAAATATTTCAAAACGTATACATTTATTTGCTGAAGAAAATTTTTTACTTGCATACACATAAAAAAAGTATCGCAAATTCTGTTAAAAACGTCTTTTTTACGTCAGTTTTCATGTCTACAAATATTGTAGAAAATAATTTTCTAGTATAATAATTCTGACTCTTTCGTTGCTTAAATAATTTTCGTTAAAACATACGTTCATATTTATGCAAAGTGTACACATTTTCCCTGATAAACGTAAATATCTGTCTGCTTGAAAATATTTCGTTTGTTTAGTAAAACACTTAAGTAAAAGAAAGGATACTAGTCTGCGGCGGAGTCTTTTTGGTGTGATGAGAACAGAAGCAAACAACAGACTAAAATTTAAGAACTGCAAAAACATTTCTGTAATACAAATGAACTTGACCAGTATAGGTTAGCTTCGCATGTTAGCAGACGCCACTGCGGTTTCTTGCTTTTGTGCAAACAGATTCTGCAACACACTTGCAAATTTAGAACTCCACACACGGCACAACCTATAGATCACTGACGTCATAGACGCACTAGCAATGGGGTTTGCTGCTCATTTACCCGCAGGCACTCACGTTGAGCAGTCTGTTTTCACCACGAAGTCTATCGTGTAAAACGGACTTACGTCAGAAGTGGAGTGGGAAAGCTGGCGGTGGGAAGAGGTTGCAGCAGGTCCCTTCCGTGGGTAAGTGCGCCACTTTAGTAAGGGATGTGTTGCCGCCATGATAGTGAGTGTTTGCTTTCTAAAGTAATATTTTATAATCCCTAATTTATTTCCAGGTAATTTTAGTATAAGAAAAACCTCTCAATAACAGCACACCTTCCGACATTTTCTGAATTTTGAGAAATATTAATTTTTATAAACAAAATAGCAACTAAATGAGTAAGCGCGTTTCAAGAACATTCTTTCCCGCCAATAGCGCGCATGGAAGCCTCTTTTTCACTCCTCGCTCCTGTCTCGGCTGTCACGACGGTAGGATCGTGCCGAAGCATGGGATAAGTTAAACGCGTTTGGCCTCTCGACCACCATCAGAGTAGCGTGCCGTAATTGTTCTATAACTTATTTTTACGTAACTAAACTTCTGATGTATCGTGTGTAATTTTGTGAAATATATATTTATAGTGTTCCAATGCAGTTATTTGTAGTTTGCTACTTCAGTACGACAGAATTAAAGTAGATGACATCCCTGAACACTATTTTGCATTATCAGTTTATATCAGAGCACACAAAACCTCACTTTAGATTTACAGTGTCAATCAACTCAATGTGGTTCATGGTGTGGGTTTCTGTAGTCATGTCCTAGTTCATGAACCACGGGCAACAACGTATTAGTGGCCAAGTAAGTGGTCCTCATAGTTGCGATATCAGTTACTTTAGAATAAGGTTGGGCATCATCACGGGCATATTCTGAGTCGTGGCCACCTTTGTGCTCAGAAGGCAAGGACTACCAAATTCACCTGTTAGTCTCTCAACCGTTAGGGGTAAAATCCAGTGGGTCCCTGGGCAAGTAAGACTAGCAACCTGCTTCCCAGGTACTTCAACATGATGCTGAGAAAAGTGCATCGGACCTTTGGATGTGACGGAGTCCCACCTCTAATTGACAGATCAAGGACTCCTCAGATACGACTTAGCAAACGATCTGGAATGAGATGGGGAGCTATTAATATCAATGGGGATTACACTGGGAAGAAGGTAGAGCTGGCAGAGGCTTCAGGTAAGATGGGGTTAAATGTTTTAGCTATCAGTGACGTTAGGGTAAGGGGAGAGAATGAGGATGAAGTCGAAGAATATAAGGTCTACTTATCAGGAGTCAAAGCAGGAAGAGCACAGTGGGGCTTTACATCAGGAAAACTATTGAACCTAGCATAATTGCAATAAGGTATGTAAATGAACGACTGATGTGGATAGGTTTAGCCATCTCCAGCAAGAGAATTAGAATTGTGTCAGTGTATTCGCCCTGTGGATGGACAGATCAAGATGAGATGGACAGATTTTACAACGCACTTAGTGATGTAGTTGTTAGAGTGAAGGACAAAGACAGTGTTTTGCTCATGGGTGACTTCAATGCCAGGAAAGGAACTCGAACAGAATCGTATGAAAAGGTTATGAGTAGGTTTGGAGAGTATATGGAGGCGAACAGAAAGGGAAAACAGATCTTGGATTTCTGTACCAGTATGGGCTTAGTTATCACAAACTACTTTTTTAAGGATAAGGACATTCACCGCTGCTTGGGAAGACAGGGGAACCAGATCTACCATTGACTAAATATTAACAGATCAGGATTTCAAGAAGGCAGTCAAGGACAGACGTGTTTTCAGAGGGTTCTTGACGATACTGATGATTATTTAATCTGAAGTGAAATTGGTATCGTGAGGCCAAGAGTGCAGAAAGTCAGATCCATATGAAGAGGAAAAAGATTGGAATAGCTTCAGGACAAGAAAACTAGGCGTAAATACATAACAGTGATCTCAGTGATCTTTTAGTTGAATGTAATCATTTACAGTCACTGGAAGAGGAATAGACAAGGTACAGGGTCACATTACTAGAAGTGGCAAGAGAATGTCTTGGAACAGTAGCGTGTGAAGGCAGGAAGAAGCAGAGAGCTTGGTGGGATGACACAGTCTAGGTAGCCTGTAAAAAGAAAAAGAAGGCATTTCAAAAATGGCTCCATACTAGAAATCAGGCAGACAGAAAAAGTTTTGTTGAAGAAGGAAATAAAGCCAAAGAGATAATTGCAGAATCCAAGCAGAAATCATGGGAAGATTTTGGAAATAAACTAGAAACTATGGGTCAAGCCGCGGGAAAACCATTCTGGAGCGTAATTAGCAGTCTTCGAAAGAGGGAAGAAGGAAGTAACAAGTGTTTTGGGGAGATGCAGGGAATATTTTGAAGAATTGCTCAATGTAGGTGAATCGGTCAATGATATGTCAGATTATGAGGTAGAATGGGATAGGAATGATGATGAAAACATGATCACATTTGAGGAAGTGTAAAGAATGGTCAATAGATTGCAGTGCAATATAGCGGCTGGGGTGGATGAAATTAAGCCGGAACTCGTCAAATACAGTAGAATGTCAGGTCTCAAGTGGTTACATAGCATAATTGAAAAGGCGTGGGAGTCGGGACAGGTTTCGTCTGACTGAACGAAAGCAGTAATCACGGCAATTTTAAAACATGGAAACAGAAAAGATTGTAACACTATCGAGATATCTCTTTAATTAGAGCCGTGGGGAAAATATTCTCAGGTATAGTTGAAAGGAGAGTGCGAGTATTAGTTGAAGACAACTTGGATGAAAACCAATGTGGGTTTAGGCCCGTTAGAGGCTGTCAGGACAAGATCTTTAGCTTACGGCAGATAATGGAGAAGTGCTATGAGTGGAACGATTAGATTAGATTAATACTTGTTCCATAGATCATATATACGACATTTCGTAATGATGTGGAACGTGTCAGTTTAGTAAATGTTGTCTATACATGACAATCAATATTTTAAGGATTTTTTATTTAAATTTTTTATTGTTGTTTTATTTTTTAATTTTTAAAAAAGTTTTATCTAAAAATTCATCTACATTGTAGAAGGAGTTGCCATTCAGAAATTCCTTTAATTTCTTTTTGTATACTAGTTGGCAATCTGTCAGATTTTTGATGCTACTTGGTAAGTGACCGAAGACTTTTGTGGCAGCATGATTCACCCCTTTCTGAGCCAAGGTTAGATTTAACCTTGAATAGTGAATATCACCCTTTCTCTTACTGTTGTAGCTATGCACAGTGCTATTACTTTTGAATTGGGTCGGATTGTTAACAACAAATTTCATGAGTGAATATATATATTGTGAAGCTACAGTGAAGATCCCTAGATGCCTAAATAAATGTCTGCAGGATGCTCTTGGGTGAGTTCCAGCAATTATTCAGATTACACACTTTTGTGCAATGAATACCTTTTTACTCAATGTTGAATTGCCCCAGAAAATGATCCCATATGAAAGCAGTGAATAAAAATAGGCGTAGTAAGCTAACTTACTGAGATATATATCACCAAATTTTGCAATGACCCTGATAGCATAAGCAGCTGAACTCAAACGTTTCAGAAGATCTTCAATATGTTTCTTCCAGTTCAATCTCTCCTCAATGCAAACACCTAAAATTTTTGAATATTCTACCTTAGCTACAGATTTATTTTCAAAGTCTAAATTTATTAATGGTGTCATGCTATTTACTGTATATACTGGGTTTTATCAAAGTTTAATGAGCGTCCATTTGTAGAGAACCACTTAATAACTTTCTGGAAGATATCATTTACAATTTCATCAGTTAATTCCTGTTTGTCAGGTGTGATAGCTATACTTGTACCATCAGCAAAAAGAACTAGCTTAGCGTCTTCGTGAATGTAGAATGGCAAGTCATTAATATATATTAAGAACAGCAATAACAGAAATCACTAAAGACTAATGACTCTTGTGGATATGATTGGGCATCCAGCAGAATTCTAAAGTACTGTTCTCCATATGTTAGCCCAGTACTAAGCCATATTTGTAATTTTTCCTTTCAGAATGGTGAGTTTCTTGATAGATTAAAGTACTCAGTAGTGAAACCACTTTATAAAAAAGGAGAAAGGGGTAATGTAGACAACTATAGACATATTTCTATGCCATCGGTTTTTTCTGAAGTTATTGAAAAGGCTGTATATTCAAGATTAATTGATCATTTCAGTTCACATAATTTGTTGTCAAGCGTACAGTTTGGTTTTATAAGTAGTTTAACGACTGAAAATGCTATATTTTCGTTTCTCTGTGAGGACTTGATGGGTTAAATAAGAGGCTACGGACATTAGGCGTCTTCTTTGATTTAACAAAAGCTTTTGATTGTGTTGATCACAAAATATTGTTGGAGAAGTTGGAACATTATGGAATACGAGGAGTAGCTCACAACTGGTTCACCTCTTACTTTAATAACAGACAACAGAAGGTAATTCTCCGCAGTGTAGAAAATGGCTATGACGTACAATCGCAGTGGGGCACAGTTAAGTGTGGGGTGGCCCAGGGTTCTGTTTTGGGACCATTGCTGTTTCTTTTTTATATAAACGATATGCCTTCGAGTGTAACAGGTGATTGTAAAATATTTTTGTTTGCTGATGATACCAGCTTGGTAGTGAAGGATGTTGTTCGTAATTTTGACACAATATCACATAATGCAATCCAAGAAATAAGTTCATGTCTTGTAGAAAACAAGTTGATGTTAAATCACAGTACAACTCAGTTTTTTACAATTTCTACACATAATTTGACGAAAGCTAACATATTGATTACACATAATGGGCATAAAAGTGAGACTGAACAGTTCAAATTTCTAGGTATTCAGATAGACAGTAAGCTGTCGTGGAAAGCCCATGTTGAGGATCTTGTTCCAAAACTAAATTCTGCTATATTTACCATTATAACAATATCTAAAACAAGTTATTTTTCAACACGAAAAGTAGTCTATTACGCTTACTTTTACTCATGACGTACAGCATTATTTTTTGGGGTAACTCGCCTGATGCAAAAAGGATATTTCTGGCTCAAAAACGGGCGGTTCGAGCAATATGTGGTGTAAGTTCACGAACGTCATGTCGACCCCTTTTCAGTAGTCTGGGAATTTTGACACTGGTGTCACAATACGTTTTTTCTTTAATGTCGTTTGTTGTTAATAATATCAGCTTATTCCCATGAGTTATTAGCTTTCACTCGGTGAATACTAGACAGAAGTCGAATCTACATTTGCATCACACCACCTTGACACTCGTGCAGAGAGATGTACAGTATTCTGCAGAATCCATTTTCAGTACGCTGCCACAAGAGCTAAAGAATCTTAGCATAAACCCACACGCTTTCAAATCTAAATTGAAGAGTTACCTCATGGCTCACTCCTTTTATTCTGTCGAGGAACTCCTAGAAAAGTTATACAATTAAGCTAATTCACTTTTTTCTCTATTGATTCTTTTCACTTTGTCTTAAGATTGTCGTGTGCATAGGACTACTTAAAAATTTTATGTTACCATTCTTGTGTAAAAATTCATGTATTGACTTGTTCCATGACCATGGAGTCTCACTCCTCAATTGGGTCCTATGTAACAGAAAATTAAAAATTAAAATAAAATAAATAAAGGATCCAAGACCGAACCTTGTGGGGCCCTATTTTTGATAACTCCTCAGTTAGAGGAATTAATTGTTTCATCTATATTGCCGCGAGAGACCACGAACACCAACTGCCGGCGTGGCGCAGGAGATAGCGTAACGGACTGCGGAGCAGAAGGTCGCCGGTTCAATCCCGCCCACCGGCAAAATTTTATTTCTTTGTAATTTGCAATTCTAGAAGGTTCTACATCTTTCTTATGTTCACTTGTAAATTCTACTTGTTTCTTATGTTAACTGTTCTTCTAATTTCTGGTAAATTCTGTCTGTGTATAAATAGCAGAGCACTCTGCCTGAGAGGCAGTCAGTGCTGCGTGTATGTTGAGTTCGTAATAAACGTGCTTTCAGTATAAGTGCTGTGTTTAGTTGCCTTCGAAGTCACGCCTGTTTCCATTTCAACGCGACATTGTTTGGTGGAGGCGCCGGGTACACTGCGCAACAGCTGCATCACCGTCGCTCCGATTAGGCAACGTAAAAGCCGTCGCTTACACGGACTGGAACCGGAATACAAGGGATACACCGAGTACATCCTTCCAAAAGTCCGTATTATCAGAAGAACGATGGAGACGAAACTGGCAATAAGCCAGCTGCACATCAGACACCCGTCGGTGTTCTCTGGAGACGCTGGACAGGACCTCAACAAATGGCTAAAAGGGTTCGACCGAGTCGCCAAGTACAGCAGGTGGGATCATACGATGTGCTTGGCCAACGTTTATTTCTACCTGGACGGAACAGCCCAGCAATGGTTCGAAAACAACGAAGACAAGTTGAATGACTGGGAGACGTTCCAGGAGGAACTTAAGAAGACGTTTGGAGACCGCCAGCGACAAATCCGCTCGGCGGAAGAACAACTGAAGAACCGGGCCTAACGACATGGTGAGCCGACACAATCGTACATACAGAGTGTTTTGACCCTGTGTAACGTAGTCAATCCCAACATGACTGAAGCGGACAAAATCACGCACCTGATGAAGGGAATTGCAGAAGATATGTACCAAGCTCTTCTGATAAAAGACGTCGCTACGACAGAAGAGTTCATCAAGTGGTGCCAGCGTATTGAAGAGATGCAACAAAGGAGGGTTGGACCCAAGACGTATGACAGACTCCCAAATGTAGTCCCTATGGCCGTTGTGGAAGACCAGCAGGATTTGGCTTCTCTCATACGACAAATCGTGAGAGAAGAATTACAACAGTGCATGGCAGCCGGGACTATTAGACCGAGCGAGCATCAGATTATGGCCATGGATGTGAGTCCTGTAAGTCACGAGGTAGCCGACGCCGCTGAGGACGAGGTATTTCAAACATTAGCTCCTGTCTGCCCCGTCACTCGCACCCGACGTGAAGAATGGCGTCGCCCTGCTATGACTTACGCTGCAGCCGCCAAACGGCAGCCCATGAACCGATCGACGCGACCACAGCCAACTCCCCCGGTAACTATGACGCCCCGCAGAAGAACAGACGTCTGGAGGACAGAAGACAACACACCACTGTGTTTCCACTGTGGACGCCCTGGACATGTCGTACACTACTGCAGAGAGAGGAGGCGAGTATTCGATGATTATTTTGCCGCAAGACGTCAGCCGTCGGAGCAGTTCAAATGTTCAAATGTTTGTAAAGCTTATGGGACTTAACTACGGGGTCATCAGTCCCTAAACTTACAAACTACTTATGAACTAACTAATACTAAGGACGGCACAAATATCCATGCCCGAGGGGGGATTCGAACCCCCGACCGTAGAGACCGTGCAGACCGTGACTGAAGCGCCTCAGTCCCCTCGGCCACCGCGGCCGGCTCGGAGCAGTTCTACCCAAGGCAGTCACCTGCTGATGAGTTCAGTCGATCTATGGGAAGAAGCCCATCGCCGTACCCTAGACGAGGTCGCTCCCCGACGCGCCGCAGCCGTTCACCGTCGCCGTACAAAGGTACCAGCCGCTCCCCTAGCCGCCGCGCCCAGGAAAACTAAGCGAGGCGACCATCTACGGAGGTGAGGCCGCCGCAGATGAAAATCCTCCATGAACGACAGTCGCCAAGATGTCGGGAAATCTCATCGACGTCATAATCGACGGCCAACCTGTCCGGGCACTTGTTGATTCAGGAGCCTGTTTTTCTGTATTATCAGATAATTACCGCCGCATACTAAAGAAGACAACGTTCTGTGATACGGGAGCAACTGTGCTGAAGGTCGCGAATGGAAAGTACGTCCATCCAGCAGGAACTTGTGTCGCAAGAATAACCATCAACAACAGGACGCAGCCCTTTGAATTTGTCGTGTTAACAGAATGTAGTCACAATGTCATCCTCGGATGGGACTTCCTTCAGGCATCCCAAGCTATCATTGACTGTGGAAGACTTGAGCTGCAAATTGAAGAAGTTGTTCCGCCAGATGCACGTAATACAGAATTTTCTGGCAAGTTATTCGTCGTTGACAATGTGACGATACCGCCGTTGACAATGAGAAGAGTTGCAGTCACAAACACAGATGACTGGTTAAACTGTCAAGTTCTTGTTGATAGTAAAAAGTTTATCAGGCTCACAAAAGAAATTTACATACCAGCGGCTATCATAAGCATTACCGGTGGTCAAGGAGAGATTTGGATCACAAATTGTCACGAGCAGTCACAAATTATCCCCAAGGGAATGTGTATCGGGACAGCTGAACCAATCCAGGACGGTGAGCTCAACGTCATCAATGTTGACCCATGCCCTGCTATTAGTACAGACAACAGGAAACAAACGTGGAACTGCCAATAGGGCCTGGACTGAGCAAGGAACAACGCCATCGGGTGTTAGGTATACTACGCCAATTTTCGGGTGCATTCACACCTCAGCAGGGGAAAAGTCAGACGAAACGGCCCACGATAAAGCACCGTATCAATACTGGGGACCATCCGCCAATTAGCCAGCGTTCGTATAGAGTGTCGCCAGCTGAAAGACGGATAATTCGAGAGGAAGTGGAGAAGATGTTGCGAGATGACATTATTCAGCCTTCGGAGAGTCCTTGGTCATCTCCGGTGGTCCTCGTAAAGAAGAAGGATGGCACGTGGCGATTCTGTGTCGACTATCGGCGCCTGAACAGTATCAGAAAAAAAGATGTCTACCCATTGCCGCGTATTGATGACACCTTAGACTGCTTGAAGGGAGCTACATACTTCTCAACTATGGACATGCAGACAGGTTACTGGCAAATCGAGGTTGACGAAGCTGACAGGGAGAAGACGGCTTTTATTACACCTGACGGTCTCTATGAATTTAAAGTAATGCCATTTGGATTATGTAATGCTCCAACCAAATTCGAACGCGTGATGGACAACTTGCTTCGACACCTTAAGTGGACGACGTGTCTCTGCTATTTAGATGACATTGTCGTTTTCTCGAAAACGTTTGAAGAACATCTGAGTCGCCTGTCAACTGTGTTGAAGTGTGTTCAGGCTGCAGGTCTCCGCCTCAATCCAAAGAAGTGCCTCTTCGTCGCCAAAGAGATAAAAATACTGGGGCACCTAGTCAACGGAGATGGTGTCCGTCCTGATCCAGATAAAGTAAGGGCAGTCACAGAATTTCCAACTCCTCAGCACATTCGTGATGTGCGAAGTTTTCTCGGGCTGTGCTCATACTACCGACGTTTCATAAAAGGATTTTGTAACAAGGCACGTCCATTACAAGAACTTCTGCAGGGAGACGCCAAATTTTACTGGGATGAGACAAAAGAAAGAGCTTTCCGGGCACTTAAGGAGGCTCTAACTTCCGCACCAGTGGTAGCTTTGTACGACGAGAATGCAGAAACGGAACTTCACACAGACGCCAGTGGCTATGGGATTGGTGCAGTGCTTGTACAAGTTCAGGAAGGTGCCGAAAAAGTGATAGCCTATGCGTCAAGAGTACTCTCAAAGTCCGAGTTAAACTACTCTACAACTGAAAAAGAATGTCTCGCGGTTATCTGGGCTATCAACAAGTTCCGGGCGTATTTATTCGGCAAACCATTCACCGTCGTGACAGCTTGACTAGCTTGAAGGATCCATCAGGTCGACTAGCAAGATGGGCACTAAGACTCCAAGAGTAAGATGTCACAGTGGTATTCAAGAACGGGCTGCAAACACAAGGATGCCGACTGCCTTTCGAGGAATCCATTAGTGGAACACAACAGCATTAGTGAAATTTCAGCTCTCACTGAATTAGATGACGTTACAGTTGAACAGAGGGAAGATCCAACACTATTAAAAATGATAGAGGCCTTGGAGAAAGGAGAACCGACCAATGGAGAGTTCCAACTTATAAACGGAACATTGTACAAGAGCAACTACGATCCACTGGGCCCCAAATGGCTACTTGTTGTTCCAGCTCATCTCCAGCCAGCTATTCTCAAATATTTCCATGATGCTCCAATATCCGGTCATCTGGGATTCGTGAAGACCCTAGACAGAATCAGACGCAGGTATTACTGGAAAGGTCTCTACCGATCTGTCAAGCACTATGTGAGTCACTGTAAAGAGTGCCAGCGACGGAAGCATGTGCCGCATTTACCTCCAGGACATCTCGTACCGATTCCGCCTGCAGCAGCTCCATTCCACCGAGTTGGGATCGATCTTTTAGGAAGGTTCCCGAAGTCGACAACCGGTAACCGTTGGATAATAGTCTGCACTGACTACCTCACACGCTATGCTGTCACCAAACCTGTGCCGACTGTAGAAGCTCCAGAGATCGCAAAATTCCTTGTAGAAGACATTATTTTGAAGTATGGAGCACCACGTGTCATGATATCTGATCGTGGAAAAGTATTCCAGTCAAAACTAGTATCAGAGGTAGTGTCACGGTGCAACATTGTCCACAGAATGACAACTGCATACCATCCTCAGACAAATGGTCTTACGGAACGTTTTAACAAAACGTTAGCCGACATGCTGTCGATGTACGTCGATGTTGAGCAGAAGGATTGGGATACAATTCTGCCAGTCGTGACATTTGCTTACAATACCGCAAGACAAGACACCACAGGCTTCACTCCGTTTTTTCTGCTCCATGGCCGTGAAGCTGAGACGACAATGGATACACTGTTCCCGTTCCAACCGGACTACACTCAGAATGACTATGTTAAACAGCTCGTCACCAGGGTCGAAGAAGCAAGACAGCTGGCTCGCATACGAACACTGGACGCGCAGGAGAAGGACCGTCAGCGGTATAACGACAAGCACCGACCTGTTGTGTACAGCCCAGGAGATCTGGTATGGATTTTTACCCCTGTACGGAAGATTGGACTGTCAGAAAAGTTATTGAAGCGATACTTTGGTCCGTATCGTGTAATACGCCGCCTGTCAATCGTCACATACGAAGTTGAGAATTATGAGCCGTCGTCGAAACGTCAAAAACGAAGAGACATTGTTCACGTCCTTCGCATGAAGCCTTACTACGATCCTGAAGAGCAGGTAGGCGACAATGGCTTCTTGTTCAAGGACTTTAAGGACGGAAATGTTCGTGATGAAGCCACGACAGGAACGTCTGTCGTCGATAATCGCGGAGAAGGGAAGGATTCTCTTGAACTGTCATACAGAGGACCCATGACACGGTCAAGATCCAGGACATTGCAGCTGGCTCCACAGGGATCATAATAACGGGTCGCTGTTTCTCCAGGAGAGGGAGCAATGCCGCGAGAGCCCACGAACACCAACTGCCGGCGTGGCGCTGGAGAGGACATTCCGCTTTCGGCGGGCGAACGGTACGGACGTGCGGTCGCAGTTAACCAGTGTTTGTGTTGTTTTGAAGACCTTGGAAGCACCGGCAACAGGCGGTCTCAGTGTCGTTTACGTCGCCGGGGCTTGTAAGTACCGCTTATTGTTGATTTTGGTGGCGAGGCGGTGCATCCGCTTTCCGCTTGTTCACCATGTCGGATTCTCTCAGGAAAAACACGTTAAGATTCTCGTTTGACAAGAATACTCGTCATGTTCAGCCTACTGCTTTAGAAATACATGACTGGTTGTATGAAACATTTGGTATTTCAGGAGATAATGCTGAATTTACTCAGCTTGACAGTGAAAAGTACTGTGTTTTTGTCAAGTTCTATAATTCGGTTTTGTGTGACAAGATTTTACTGCAAACTAAGGGACAGGTTCAGTTTCTCCACCGCGATGATTCTGTTAGTTTGGTTGATGTTAGCAATGCCAACTGTGAACTGAAGACTGTTAGAATTCTGAATCTTCCCCCGGAACTTGAGAATACTGACTTAGAACAGGTTCTTTCGAAGTATGGCCAGGTGAAACGCATCGAGTTTGAAAAATGGTCCAGCAGATATAAAATACAGTGCTATAATGGCATACGGTCCGTACAGATGTGTGTAAAATCTGACATCCCCTCCCACATTATGGTTTCGGGATACAAGGCTCATGTTATCTACTCTGGGCAGCAAGCAACATGTCATGTTTGTAACGAGCCGGGACATCTCCGTGAAAATTGTCCGCAGCGGACATTTGTTCTGAAGAACACCCTGCAAAAACGTTCCAGATTAAAGTTACAGGATTTAACACCCACAGCCACTTTACGCGGACCCGTTACTGTTGCCGCAAAGGAAGATACCGAACCACCTCTTATAACCTTTGATGACTTCCCTCCGTTGCAGACAGGAAAAATAAATGCATCACTCGCTCCGAAGACAGGTGGCGAGAACGGTGCGAGTCGTACAAACGCTAACCCCGTAAGTTTATTGCAAGAAACCGGCATAAAATTAAATGACACTGCACTTCTTCGAGAAGAATCCGTCGCTGAAATGAGCGTGGATGTTCATCTGCCTACCAGTGAGCCTCAGAAAACCAAAAAACGACCCCTGGAACCGGAAACCGTGGACTCGGAAGAAGGCGACTACGGTGGTAATTCAATTCAAACACCGAAGAAACAGAAACCGGAAACGGTATTGCCCGTGATGCCTGTCACACTTAATATGGAACCGCCCCCAGATGTGCCCATGGAAGAAGCTACGGTATATCAGACGCCGGCAGCAGATGTACCTGTCCCCCTGAGTGACGTCACTAGTGCAAGTAAACAGCCGGCTACGGAGGCAGAGGCACAGCGGGCCACGGCGCAGCGTCAACAGCGCGCGGCCCCAGTAGCCGATGCAGAGCTCACACCAGGAGGCGGAGTGCAACACGCCTCGGCATCACGTGTTGCTCTCGCTGACCTCCCAGCCGAGGGCAGCGTTCGGGACCCCGAAAAAATTACCGGCAGTCAGAAATCTCTTAAACCACAAAGTACCACAAAATCTACACGCGTGAAACCAAAACCAAACATGAATGTGGCACGCAATAAAATGAGGAGGGAAGGCGTAAAAGATCAGCACGTAGACAACAGAACGCACGACCCACAAACTGAGACAACAGAACATGATCCTGGACCAAAGCACAAACCTCGTGACTAGGTGGTCTCAATAAATTACCCGCCACATGGACAATAGAAGGGTACTCACGTTTTTGACTCTAAATATTTGTGGGATAAGTAATGCTAAAAAGATTAAAATTTTAGAGAAATTTCTTAGAACTAATGATATTGATATTGCTTTTTTACAAGAAGTGGTATGTGAAGAGGTGGGTTCCTTTTCATCATACAACGCGTACAACAATGTTGGCTCGGCAGGGAGGGGTTGCTGTATTTTAACCAGGCACGGACTGGAGTTGCAGGACGTAGAAAAAGAACCTGGAGGACGTATAGTCAAAGGTGTTCTGAATGGGGTGACTGTTTTAAATCTTTACGCTCCCTCCGGAACGCATAATAGGGCTGCAAGGGCAACGTTTTTTTTACCGAAGATGTGCCATATTTTCTTCGGCAAGCGAAAGATAACTTCATCATGGCAGGAGACTTCAATTGCATATTAAGGGCGATAGACTCTACAGGAGCAACACCATTTTGTGGTCCTCTGCAAAACCTGATTGACGCACTGAACTTGAAAGATGTGGTTGAGCGACTTGGCATCACGCGTCCACACTACACATATGTTTCGACTGTCGCATCGTCCCGGATTGACAGACTCTACATTACAACGGGTATGGCCGTGCAAGATTACGACGTTATCCCTGTGACCTTTTCCGATCATCACGGCGTGATTCTCCGAATAAAGGGTTTCCCTCGTCCTAAAATATTTGGCAGGGGATACTGGAAGTTAAATTGCAACCTGCTCCACGAACCATGGGTAAATATGGAGTTCAACGCCCGTTACACATCGTGGGTTCACCGTAAACGCTTCTTCCGGAATTCCATTGAGTGGTGGGAGAATCTTGTAAAACCCGGTATTCGGAAACTATTTACCAATGCTGCCTACAGGATAAACGAAACCAGGGGGAAAAACATGGAGTACTATTATCTTATTGCCCGTGAACTGCAAACTAAAATCGACAATGGGGAAGATCGAGCAAGTGATTTGAAAAAAATAAAAAATAAAATTTTAAAACTGCAGGAAAGAGAACTGGATGGGAAAATCATCACTTGCAAAGACCACGGGCATTTGCCAGACGAGAAGTGGAGTATTTATCATCTCGCAAGAGAAAGGAGAAGGTGTCAACAGAGATATGTAAGTTCCATACTGTCTGCAGATGGCTCTGAATATATTAACCGGGAAGGCATTAAAGAACACTTCGAAAGTTTGTACCGATCACAACCATCTGATGCTCTTACAACAGCCACACTGCTGCAAAACTGTGCGTCGCAATTAACCAACGAAAGTGTCACTATGCTGTTGGATCCGATATCTGAGGAAGAAATTGAGGATGTTATCAAAAGGTTGCCGAAACGTAAAAGTCCAGGAGTAGACGGTATCCCCTATGAATTTTATAAATCCTTCTGGTCGGTTATCAAGGAAGAGTTTATGGAGGTGACGAGAGAGAAACAAAGGTATGGACGTCTCTATTCCGAAACTGAACCTGGAATTATTGTACTCGTTCCAAAGAAAACGGTGTCACATAGAATTACGGATTTTCGACCAATAACTTTGTTATGCGCCGACTCGAAAATCATCTCTCGTGTCATGGCAGCCAGACTAAAGCGCACACTTCCAGAGATCATAGGACCGGAACAGACGTGTAGCGTACCTAAGAAAAGGATTATAGATGGACTTTGTCTGTTAAGGGATACAACATTCTACGCATGGAAGAATCAGCAACAAACGGTTGGGCTTCTGAACATCGATTTCGAGAGAGCCTTTGATAACGTCAGTCACCAATACCTAAGGACAGTTCTACGGCATTTCCAATTTCCGCAGGCAACGATAGACTTACTGTTACCGACAAGATACCAAATGTTTGCCAAAGTTCAAATCAACGGGAACTTTACGGAAAAGTTCCCAATCCAACGTTCTGTTAGACAGGGTTGCCCTTTGGCTATGATTTTGTTCGTCATATCCTTGGAGCCACTAATCCGCACAGTTAGCACCTCCCTATCAGGGTTGCAGGTTGGTGCCCAACGGTTTACCTTGAATGCCTATGCTGATGATGTTACCATTATAATTACAGAACCCCAAGATACTGTAAAAGTGGCAGCAATACTAAACGACTATAAAAATGCAGCAGGGGCAACCATTAACCACAGGAAAACACATCTCCTGTGGCTCAATGAAGGTGCCCAACCCTTCGCACATACTTTCACTGAATGTGTTGAAATGGAAGTGCTAGGACTAAAACTCCGAAAGGATGTAAATGAGCTCCTTTCCAATAATTCTAAAAGCATAGTGGACAAAGTACGGGGAGCTCTTATTGCAAATAGTACGAGGCAACTGAACATCATACAGAGGATCGAATGTGTAAATACACTGGCTCTCTCTAAAATGTGGTATGTTGCACAAGTCATCCCTATCGACAGACAATGTATTGCACAAATAAAGAAGTACATAGGTTGGTTTGTGTGGAAAGGTAAACTATTCCGGGTGGCCAGGGATCAGTTGACACAACCATTTGCTGAAGGAGGCTTATCTTTAACTGATTGTGAGGCAAAATGTTCAGCCCTGATTGTGAAAAATCTCATACATACCCTAAAATTACCGGCTAGTCAGTCAGATTTGCTAAAGGCTGGGTGGGGTATCGTAACAGGCAATACATGTGACAGAAGGCTACCGGCAAATCTACTGCGTACATTGCAGACAGCAACATGTGTTTTAGAGAAATCTCCAAACGTAACGTTCTATACGACAAAGAAAATACTCGAGATCATTGGTGTAAAAGCTCCATATCCTCCAGCAATCCAAAAGAAACACAAAGACTTAAATTGGAAACATGTCTGGTCCAATTTTGCAGATAAATCGATATGTTCAACGTTGCGCTCATCAGCTTACATGTTTATAAATGATTTAATCCCGACTGCTGGCCGTCGCCACAGAATAAAGCTCACCGGTCACCCGTATTGCCAGCACTGCGGATTGGTCGATACTGCCATCCACCGTGTAGTAGGCTGCTCCAAAATAGCGGATCTGTGGAAATGGATCAAGTTTAAATCGGCAGGATTGCTGTCTCTGAGTGTCAACGACATCAACACTAAGAAACTGGTGTACATGGATGTAAAGGCTTTCCCAGTGTCCAAGACCAGAACTCTAACTTGGTTCATATATTCGTTCATCAACTACGCCCTTGAGGGAGGTGGATCTGTGAGCGACTTTCGACAATACATCCTCCGTGCAAGAAGAGAAATCCTCAACGATCCATGGAAAAGAGAAAAATTTGCACCGTTCATTCACTTTTTGTAAGAAAACTTGATTCAAAAAAAAAAAAAAAAAAAAAAAAAAAAAAAAAAAAAAAAAAAAAAGGAGATGGCGTAGCGGACTGCGGAGCAGAAGTTCGCCGGTTCAATCCCGCCCACCGGCAAAATTTATTTCTTTGTAATTTACAATTCTAGAAGGTTCTACATCTTTCTTATGTTCACTTGTAAATTCTACTTGTTTCTTATGTTAACTGTTCTTCTAATTTCTGGTAAATTCTGTCTGTGTATAAATAGCAGAGCACTCTGCCTGAGAGACAGTCAGTGCTGCGTGTATGTTGAGTTCGTAATAAACGTGCTTTCAGTATAAGTGCTGTGTTTAGTTGCCTTCGAAGTCACGCCTGTTTCCATTTCAACACGACAATATCATGTGAACTGCTTATTTCAACTTTCTGCATTCTTCCAGTTAAGTATGATTTAAACCATTTGTGCATTGTCCCACTCATACCAAAATACTTAAGCTTATCTAGAAGAATACCACTATTTACACAATCAAAATCTGTTGAGAGATCACAAAAAATCCCAACTGATGATGTCCGGTTATTCAAAGCATTTAATATTTCGTCAGTGAAGCTATATATGGAGTTTTCAGTTGAAAAGCTTTTTTGAAAACCAAAGTGCCTTTTTATTAGAACTTTATTTTTACTAATATGTGAAGCAACTTGTGAATACATAACTTTTTCAACAATTTTGGATAAAACTGTCATAATTGAGATGGTGCGGTAGTTGTTGACATCGGACGTATCCCCTTTTCTATGTAAAAGTTTAACGATAGCATATTTTAGTCTATCTGGGAAAATACCCTGCTTTAAAGAGCTATTACAGATATGACTGAGAATACCACTTATCTCTTGGGAACAAGCTTTTAATACCCTGCTGGAAATGCCATCAAGTCTATATAATCTCTTACTCTTGAGAGACTTTATTATTTTCCTAATTTCTGAAGGAGAGGTGGGTGGAATTTCAATTGTATAAAATTGTGTAGGTGTGGCCTCTTCTATTAACTGCCTTGCTCCTTCTAATGAACATTTAGATCCTATTTTCTCTACAATATTTAAAAAGTAATTATTAAAAATGTTTTCAACTTATGACTTTTTGTTAATAAAGTTTTCATTTATTTTGATGATAATACCCCATTCCTCTGCTCTTCGTTGCTCTGTCTCCCTTTTAATAATATTCCAAATTGTTTTAATTTTATTATCAGAGGAACTAATCTCAGACATGATGCACATGCTTCTTGATTTTTTAATAACTATTCTTAATGTAGCACAGTAGTTTTTATAATATTTTATTGTTTCTGGGTTATTACTCTTTCTTGCGGATAGATATAGTTCCCTTTTTCGGTTACAAGATATTTTTATTCCTTTAGTAAACCATGGTTTTCTGCATGGTTTCTTACAATTATATTTAACTAATTTCTTGGGGAAACAGTTATCAAATACCCTTACAAATGTATTATGAAATAAGTTATATTTTAAATTACCATCATGTTCCTTATAAATCTAATTTCAGTCTAACTGCTGTAGACTTTCTTTGAAATTCTAGTTGTTAAGTCATTAATCGAGCGCAAAGCTCTGGAGGACTGTTTCGAATTACTGAACGGAGCTATGTCGTATACTGTTCCTAGCTGTGCACCATGATCAGAAAGACCATTCTCAACGGGACAAGCATTTATGTTGTTAAACTTATCTTGGTCTATAAAAAGTTATCTATCAATGTACTGCTGTCCTTTACTACCCGAGTAGGAAAATCAATAACGGATGTCAGATTGAATGAGCCAAGTAAGACTTCCAGGTCTTTCTTTCTATTACAATCTTTCAGTGAATCTACGGTGAAATCACCACAAATGATAATTTGCTTCCCCCTATCTGACAGATAGCACAACAAGGCATCCACGTTTTCCAGATATAACAGGAAATTTTCTGAAGGGGACCTATATACTTTTACAATTATAAGATAATCATCATTGAGTTTAAGCTGGCAAGCACAATCTTCAGTATGTTGCTCTACACAAAACTTTTTGTTTCTAAATTTTTTACACTGTTACATCTTATAACATATATGGCAACTCCTCCTCTTTCTTACCTTATTATCTCTACTTACATTTGAAGCTAATTTATACCCACTGAAATTCACATTTTCCATACCAGTGGCAACGTAACGCTCAGACAGGCATAGTGTATCTATTACATTATCTGTTTATATATCATCTAAACAAACCAAAAGCTCATTATTTTATTCTTTAGTTCCCCAATATTCTGGTGAAAAATGCTAACATTATTTTTTACTTTACTTTTGTGAGGAACATTTGATTTTTCAACATTTTTGGCGCCTGCCTGCCTGAGCTTGTCACTGGATACTAATCTTAACCTAAAAAAGAAATACTTCCATGAACTGCAGTATCCCCCCCCCCTTAAGGATTTTGCTATCAACTCAGCCAGTTTCCCCTTCCCTTTCCTATTGAGATGCAGGCCATGCCTAGTGAAGTCCCACTTATCAATAGCATCCACAGGAACCAAACCTATGCCTGACAGAGCAGCCGCCCTAAGCAGTTGATCAACCTCCATATTGACCTTCCTGACAGAGCGGTTCAATTGGGGTCGATCTTACCTCATGAAAGCAGGCAACAGTCCAACATTTGTTTGGGTCGTTTCAGAAGCTATTTTAACCAGGTCACACTCAATACTGTAGCTCTGATCACTATCACAACATGATCCTGTTTTGTGAAACCCTTGCACAAGGAACCTATATCCTCTACCACCTGGCTAAGACCCGCTCTGGGCTTGATAAGGTTTGTGACCTGGTACCTGTCACCTAGTTTTTCCTGCAAAATCTGGCCCACACCTCTTCCATGGCTACTTCCTAACAACAGAACTTTCCTTCAATTATCTACTTTTTTAAAACCTTTGGTTTCCTAGTGAAAGTCTGTGTTTAACTACACCTACTTCTAAAGGAGCCTCTTTCTCACTTAACTATGGTAGCAAGGCAAATCTGTTGGTTGCGCCAATTGTGAAGCTGTCAGGAACTATACTCTCCCTGTGGCTCCTGTTCCCTGCTACCATTTCCCACCCCTGCTCACCCTTCTCCCCCCTCAGCATCGTAAGTTCCTCCCTAGCACTATCCAGTTCAGCCTGAAGGGCTCTAATCTTCCTTTCCTGTTCAACTATTTTTCTGTTCCTTGAACACACTTTGCAAAACAAAGGAAATGACTCGTTTGCTTCCCCCTTTCCTACGCCGCTACATTCTCCCCAATGGAACCACTTGTCACAACAGCTGCATTGAAACCCAGCACGAACAAGCCTAATGCAGCTCAAACACACTGCATTCATGACTGTAACGAGGTTTACTTACGTGATATCGACAACATATATTAACTACAGACACAAAGGGTTACTAGATTTGTTTAAGTCACTAAAATATGTGTATGCTGTTAGTAAATGCACTTGAAATATCGGTATAACGCTAATTCTGCACACTCGCGAATTTGGCCTGTGAATATACACAAAACAACTTTTCGCGATTACTGAGACAATGCGCGACCAAAAGAAAAAACCTTTAATGGTGAGCCTGAAGGGCACACTAATAAACGTATTCAATTAGTAACTGTGTTAAATGCACTTCAAATTACGGAGAAACGCTAAATATGCACACTCGGAATTTAGGTCTAACAAGGACGTATGTAAACAAACCGAAATTTAAGGGATTACTGGATCAATACGTGAATAAAAGAAAAACCTTTAATGGTAAGCTTTAAGAGCTATTTAACAGTGTTATAATACGTATTATTTCTACCTAAATTACTTATCTCTTCCGATCGCACTGACCCGCACGTCTGGTCTTGTGCAGGACTACCAACCTCTCAACGGGGAATTCGATCTAAGTTTTATAGATATAGAAAAGGCGTATGATCGTGTTCCTAGGATGAAACTGTTAACAGTTCTACAAGATTATGGAATAGGAGACACACTTCTGCAGGAAATTAAAGGTCTTTACGTAGACTGTTAGGCAGCAGTTAGAGTAGACGTTAAATAAAGTTCATGGTTCAGGGTAGTTTCAGGGGTTCTTGTTCATACTATTCATGGATCGTACGTTGAAAGCAGTAGACTGGCAAGGAGGGATTAAAATAGGTGAAAACAAAATAAGCAGTCTTGTGTATGCAGATGATTTAGTGGTGATGGCAGTTTCGATTGAAAGGTTGCAGTCTAATATTTCAGAGCTCGAGCAGAGGTGTAAAGGTTATGATATATAGATCAGCATCTCCAAAAGCAAAAGTAAAGTCTGTGGGAAAGAGATGTACACAGATTGAGTGCCAAATAGGAGAAACAAAGTTAGAACATGTAGACAGTTTTAAATACTTAGGATGTATTTTCTCACAGGATGGCAACATAGAGAAAGAACTTGAATCAAGGTGTAGCAAAGCTAATGCACAGATCTACTCTCTTCTGCAAGAAGGAAATCAGTACCAAGACTAAGTTAGCAGTACACGGCTCTCTTACATTGTTTGCAGATGACGCTGTCATTTACCGTCTAGTAAAATAACCTGAAGATCAAAACCAACTGCAGAACGATCTGAATAAGATATCACTATGGTGTAAAATTTGGCAATTGACTCTAAATAATGAGAAGTGTGAAGTCGACCACATGAGTACGAAAAGAAATCCGTTAAACTTTGTTTACAATATAAATCAATCAAAAGTGAAGGCCGTAAACTCCACAAAATACTTAGGAATTACTATTACATCAGACTTAAACTGGAAAGAACACGTAGGTAATGTCGTGGGAAGGGCGAATCAAAGACTGCGTTTTATAGGCAGAACGCTTAAAAGATGCAACAGAACTACAAAAGATACTGCATACATACGCTTGTCCGTCCATTTTTGGAGTATTGCTGCAAATTGTGGGATCCTTATCAGGTGGGTTTGACGGAGGACATCGAAAAAGTCCAAAGAAGGGCAGCTCGTTTCGTATTGTCACGATACAGGGGAGACAGTGTTACGGAAACTATACAGGATATGGCATGGGAATCATTACAACAACGACGCTTATCGCTGCGGCGTGGGCTACTTACGAAACTCCAATCGCCAACACTCTCCTCCGAATGCGAAAATATATTGTTGACTCCCACTTACATAGGTAGAAATGATCATCAGAATAAAATACGATCAATCAGAGCTCGAATGGAGAGATTCAGGTGTTCTTTCTTCCCGCGCTCTATTCGAGAATGGAATGAAATATAAATAGTATAACGGTGGTTCGATGAACCCTCTGCCAGGCACTTAGATGTGATTTGCAGAGTACCCCATGTTGGTGTAGATGTAGATGTATCTATCGACCAACTTTGTTGTATAGCAGTGGAAGCTTGGTGGATACAGGTTACCTTATTCCTGACGTTGAGTTTACAGATATGAAAGTAGCAAGAATGATTGCAGGTACTAATAGATGGGAACAATGGTGTCCATAATGAGAAAATCAAAGAAATCTGGGAATGAACACTATAGATGAAGCAGTTAGCGCGAACAGGCTGAGGTGGTGTGGTCATGTTACAAGCATGGGAGAAGCAAAGTTACCTAAGAGACTCATGGGCGCGGCAGCAGTCTCGGCATAATCAGTCTCTAATGATGATGATGATTATTATTCAACTCAATGTATATGCGACCTGAATGTCATCCATCTGAGTTGGGAAAACACCTGACAAGACATCAGGTTAATAAAAAAAAATTCATAAAAGAGTTCATGTCTTCTATTGTGACGCGATAGAAGACAGCTGTGCCCCTCACGTGTTCTGCATTGCTAGTACAAATAGGGATAGGTGCACGTAGGTAGTGGAAACACGATTGAGGGAATGGGGCAGAAAAGGGAAGGAAGTGTCGTTTAAGGTGGAAACTGTAAAATGTTAAGCGTCGACGTCACATTACATCCCTGACGTATTAGGTGACATGTACTTCGTTCCACTAATAGTCCCACTCTTGATTATACTACTCCAGTAGAGTCGTAGGTGACGTAAGTGTATTTTTGTATTAAAGTTACTCATATCTGATTACAAATTACCCACATCTGTTTTCACATTTCCCACACCTGTTTTCATATCACCCATACTTGTTTTCATATCATCCCTATCCGTTCTCATGTACCCAATCATTTGAATTAACTGCCCCATTGCATCCTTCATTTCAAAATTATCTCCCACTGATCTTAAACTACTAGTTGCACTTGCAGTTTCCCTATTTATGCTAACCCTTTCAGATTCAGGGTTAACAGGCGCAATACCTTTCTGAGGCCCGCACTCATTAGACAAATGGTCAACTACTGGCAATGCCAATCCTGACGGCATAGCTGCAGATTCTACATCTACATGGGATACTCTGCAAATCATACTTAAGTGCCTGGCAGAGGGTTCATCGAACCACCATTATACTATTTATCTCCCATTCCATTCTCTAATAGCGCGCGGGAAGAAAGATCATCTGAATCTCTCCGTTCGAGCTCTGATTGCTCGTATTTTATTCTGATGATCATTTCTACCAATGTAAGTGGAAGTCAACACTATATTTTCGCATTCGGAGGAGAATGTTGGCGATGGGAGTTTCGTAAGTAGCCCACGCCGCAACGATAAGTGCCGTTGTTGTAATGGTTCCCATCCCAGATCCTGTATCATTTCCGTAACGCTGTCTCCCCTGTATCGTGACAATACGAAACGAGCTGCCCTTCTTTGGACTTTTCGATGTCCTCCGTCAAACCCATGTGACAAGGATTCCACACTGGGCAGCAATACTCCAAAAATGGACGGACAAGCGTAGTGTATGCAGTATCTTTTGAAGTTCTGTTGCATGTTTTAAGAGTTCTGACAATAAAACGCAGTCACTGGTTCGCCTTTCCCACGACATTATCTACGTGTTCTTTCCAATTTAAGTCTGAAGTAATAGTAATTCCTAGGTATTTAGTGAAGTTTTAGGCCTTCACGTGTGATTGATTTATCTTGTAAACAACGTTTAACGATTTCTTTTCGTACTCATGTGGACGGCTTCACACTTCTCATTATTTAGAGTCAATTGCCAATTTTTACACCATACTGATACTTATTCAGATCGTTCTGCAGTTGGTTTTGATCTTCAGATGATTTTACTAGACGGTAAATGACGGCGTCATCTGCAAACAACATAAGAGGGCTACTTAGATTTTCTCCCAAAACGTTTATGTAAATTATGAACAGCAAGAGGACCAATAACACTACCCTGCGGAACGCCCCATATCACCTCTGTTTTAGTCGATGCTTTATCATCAATTACTACAAACTGTGTCCTCTCCGACAGAAAATCACCTATCCAGTAGCAAACTTGGGGCGAAATACCATAACCACGCAATTTGATTAAAAGCAGTTTGCGAGGTACGGTATCAAAAGCCTTCTGGAAATCAAGAAATACGGAATCGATTTGCGAACCCTTGACGATAGCACCCATCACTACGTGTGAATAAAGAGCTAGTTGTGTTTCGCATGAACGATATTTTCTAAATCCGTGTTGACCTTGGATCAATAGATCGTTCTGTTCGAGATAATTCATAGTATTTGAATACAGGATATGTTCCAAAACCCTGCTGTAAATTGACGTTAGTGAAATAGGCCTGTAGTTTAGTGGGTTACTCCTACTGCCTTTCTTGAATATAGGTGTGACCTGTGCAACTTTTCAATCTTTTGGTACAGATCCTTCTTTGAGAGAGCGGTTGTATATGGCTGTTAAGTAACGAGCTATCGCTTCAGCATAATCAGATAGAAATCTAATGGGTATACGGTCCGGACCAGAAGACTTGTTCTTGTTAAGTGATTTTAGTTGCTGCACTACTCCGATGATATCTACTTCTATATTACTCATTACGGCCTCTGTTTTTAATTCGAAATCTGGAATATTGGATTCGTCTTCTTTGGTGAATGAATTTCTAAAAGCTATATTTAGTAGCTCTGCTTTAGTAGCGCTGTCATCGGCTGGATCGTCATTACTATCAGGTAGTGAGGGTATTGTTTGTGTTTTGCTCCTAGTGTATTTAACATATGACCAAAATCTCTTTGGGTTTTCAGTCAAATTTCGGACATATTTACACCATCGACGTCGGTACTTAACTTTTCTGCCACGCTGCTGCCTCTGCTGCTCTGGATCCGCTGAATGCTGCTGCTCAGCAGAAAATTCGCGGATTCGCCTTTATAGCCTGGCGCCGCACCGACGCCACAGTGATGAGAATCTGAAAAATGGTGACCAAAAATCGAAAAATGGACTGATTAACAAAGGATGTTGTAGTGTATGTTACTCTGAAAGGAAAGTGAGGTATCTATGGTACCTAAAACGCTACGTCAGTTGAACGTTACTGTCCTCGGCTTAGCGTTAACGACGAGCTGCCGCTCCGATGAAATAACTTTACTGAAAGTGCGTATAACACTTTACTAGGGTGAAGTATTTCATTTATGTTTCGTGTAAGGTATTAAAGATGGTATGTAGAATACTTGCCTTTCTTTTTACACTCCTGACCACTAAAATTGCTATACCGCGAAGATTACGTGCTACAGACGCGAAATTTAACCGACAGGAAGAAGATGCTGTGATTTGCAAATGATTAGCTTTTCAGAGTATTCACACAAGGTTAGCGACGGTGGCGACACCTACAACGTGCTGACATGAAGAAAGTAAGGAGGAGAAATGCGTACCATCACGTTTCCGACTTGGATAAAGGTCGGATTGTAGCCTATCGCGATTGCGGTTTATCGTATCGCGACATTGCTGCTCGCGTTGGTCGCGATACAATGACTGTTAGCAGAATATGGAATCGGTGGGTTCAGGAGGGCAATACGGAACGCCGTGCTGAATCCCAAACGGCCTCGCATCACTAGCAGTCGAGATGACAGGCATCTTATCTGCATGGCTGAAACGGATTGTGCAGCCACGTCTTGACCCCTGAGACAACAACCATCTGCACGAACAGTTCGACGACGTTTGCAGCAGCATGGACTATCAGCTCGGAGACAATGGCTGCGGTTACCCTTGACGCTGCATCGTAGACAGGAGCGCCTGCGATGGTGTACACAACGACGACAAAACTGGATGCACGAATGGCAAAACGTCATTTTTTTTATGAATCCAGGTTCTGTTTACAGCATCATGATGGTCGCATCCGTGTCTGGCGACGTCGCGGTGAACGCGCATTGGAAGCGTGTGTTCGTCATCGCAATACTGACGTATCACCAGGCGTGATGGTATGGGGTGCCAATGGTTACACGTCTCGCTCACGTCTTGTTCGCACTTAGAACAGTGGCCGTTACATTTCAGATGTGCTACGACCCGTGGCTCTAGCCTTCATTCGATCCCTGCGAAACCCTACATTTCAGTAGGATAATGCACGACCGCATGTTGCAGGTCCTCTACGGGCCTTTCTGGATACGGAAAATGTTCAACTGCCATTCAAGCTCTGTTTGACTCAATGCCCAGGCGTATCAAGGCAATTATTACGGCGAGATGTGATTGTTCTGGGTACTGATTTCTCAGGAACTGTGCACCCGAATTGCGTGAAAATTTAATCACATGTCAGTTCTAGTATACTATATTTGTCCAATGAATAACCGTTTATCATCTGCATTTCTTCTTGGTGTAGTAATTTTAATGGCCAGTAGTGTATAACTCTAATACTTAGATCGGGTATCTTATTTTAATACTGCATTAAACCTTTATCATTTGTATAACTAATATCTCAGTTTTACGTTATGTTACAAATATGGAAGCATTTTGGTAATGTGAAATGTGTAATATATGCTCTATCTAGAGTGCTGCACTCCAGCAGGCATTGTCTGATTTGGTTAATGGAAAATTATCCAAATTTCAGTATGTGATATGGAAAAAACTCCTGCATCTTCATCGCCTCGTTATTATAGACCTATAAGACTATAGTTTTTACCTGATAATGTAGAGTCTAATTTAAACGAGAGGAAATATATTAACTACGAAATTGCGTCTCTACTTCCTTTTCAAACAGTTTGGGAGGGAAAAGAAATAATAACAGATTCTGAAATGGTTTTCAGACTGATTGATGAAAATGACTAGAACGCTATCATCTATGCGCTGCTATGTCTGCGGAGCAATGTCAAAAAAATGTAATGATCTCAGTTTTGTAAAACGTACCGTGTGATCAAAAAGTCAGTATAAATTTGAAAACTTAATAAATCACGGAATAATGTAGATAGAGAGGTAAAAATTGACACACATGCTTGGAATGACATTATTAGAATAAAAAAAAGGTCAAAAAATGTCCGACAGATGGCTCCGGACAGCAAAACGTCAGTGACAGCGCATGAAAATCGTGTATAAAAGCAGCTGTAATGAGAGAGAGAATCAGATGCACCAGCAGTCGCAGCATCTTAACTTTACTTGAAAAGGCGCTTTTAGTGAAGCTGTATTATCAGAATGGGGAATGTGCTAGTTCAGCGTTACGATCCTATCGCCATAGGAAGGGGATTCGAACGGGTACATGTCCTCTGACAAATGCAGCTGTGGCGAGAATGATTCCGAAGTTCGAAGCCACGGGTTGTTTAGTAAACTTCCGCATAATAGTTAGCGATCGGGGGCGCTCACTTTAGTTCCCGGGTCTGCCGCGAACTAGTTCGTTCTTTTAGTTCGTCCGCTCCCAGTGACGGCTGAGCGGCGTGGTCTGCGCATGCAGGTGGAGGGAGAAGTTCACCCACCTAGCTGCTTCATGCGCTTGTTGCTTCAGTCGCTAACGATATCACGCAAACCAAAAGAAACAGTTCGTGGATAATTTATCGCGTTTAAGTTTAGAGTTATCTCTATATCTTATTCCTCGACTACAGCTATTGTTGAGGAATGATGGTGAACATATTGTGCATTTTCTGTAAAGAACATCATCTTTGCTTTGTCTTAATTTGTTATGCTAATTAGTGCTTTTCTTATGAGATGAAGCGCCATCTGTCCGACCTTTTTTTTTTTTTTTTTTTTTTTTTTTTTTTTTTTTTTTTTTTTTTTTGTCGGAGGGTTCTAATAAAACCCCATGTCATTCCAAGCATGTGTGTCAATTTTTACCTCTCTATCTACATTATTCCGTCATTTACCAAGTTTTCAAATTTATATTGACTTTTTTATTACTTTGTATAGTGATTAATGATTTAAACTTGCATCACGGATTATCAGCCTTACACGCATGGATTCGTTGCTTTGAGTATTTGCTTCACCTTGGCTATAAACCTGAAAAAAAGTAGCAGGCGCGATCTCCGAAAAAGGAAAAAGGTTTTGAGATTCGGAAAATAACCCAATTCAATGGGAGTTTCAAGAGGAGCTACGGCTATTGACAACGAGAACGACTGATATTACTATGTTTTCCTATTTACATATTTTTAATTGTACATGTCATTGCCAAAAAGCTGGTACTTCAACAATTTTCAATTTAAAAACCAAAGATAAGGAAACAGTTTTTTATTTTGTGATTTGTCCGAAAGAACAGACACCACACTAATATAATAAGTATTTAGAAGCGTAGACTGCGTTAGCTTCACTTACTTCACCGCAAATGTGGTTATACGTTCAACCTCGCAAAGGGAGTCCGTAACGGCAAGTGTAAGAGGGCATGGACGGTAGGGGCGGTACAGCCACAGCGTGCGACTGGTGAAGTTGAGACGGACGAGAGGCGAGCACGGGTAGCCGAGTGGTTGCCAGGCGCCATGGCTCAGCACGCCCTTTCAGAGGGCCGAACGCCTTCTGTAATAAAAAAAACGTGAGCGCAGAACACATCGAACAACACTGAACGAAGACGATCAGTGACCGCAAGGACCAGAACAACCGATAATACAATGGAAAAAAGGGGGGGGGGGGGGGAAGCTGGTCAAGGCGACCGCTGGCCTGGATCTGCAGACTCGGGTTCGATTCTCGGCCTGACTCACATTTTCGCTTGTCGCCATTGTTTCATTTCAATGCCCTAAAGCAGCCACTGTCAATTCTTCTTCCTTCCCCTCCTTTATCAATAACTTGCAAATGTAATATTATCATTATTTGCCACTTTTAATGTTAAAATTGTAATATAGAATTCGTAATCAGCGCCCTCAAAGATTATTACATACTCATTTCAATTAAATTCCAAACACTTATGACGGTGAGGTCAGACATATTGGATTTGCTATTTTCAATTTTAATTTGAAATTCGTAATCAGCACCCTCAGTAACCACGTGTATACCATTTTCGTTCAAATCTAGAGATTTTTTCTGTTTTTGGCCAACTTTGGTGTGGTCCATACGACTGTGGCGACGTCGCCTGCGCCGGCCGTCGCCCGTGCTCCAGCACATTCCTCGCCACGCCTGCCACTTTGACTGCTGGCGTGCCAAACGTAAGGTTCTCTTCTTTCTAGACACACGCCTAGCTCCCTTCCTATACATCGCTACCAATTCTCACACATGCAACTGCTGCAAGAAAGTATGTTCAGAGCCCCCACCCAAAACACCTTATGCAATAGAGTTGAGACGTGGATCTCAATTAATTGTATTAATATTACAATTGAAATTCGAAGGGAATTAAATTCATATCCCGGACAAGGGCCCAGTTACGACATTTAGTGCCTTCTCCTGTTGACCACACTAAGTTTTATTGACCAAACACAACATAAACATAATGGGTTATGTACGGATCAGTAAATGAATTATGGCTTAAAGTGGTCTAAGGACCAAACCGTACATGTCTACTTTCATGTACAACAACTACAACAGCTGCAAATAGTGCTTCGTACGTGTGATCCTGCAGTCAGTCACCCTATGCATAGACTAACATTTGTGAAATAATAATGCTATATTAAATACAGATAATGATTAATTAATAAAAGAGGTTTTATTCTAACGTTTGCAAGTCAGATAACTCAGATGAAAAATGTTGATTCAGACACAAAATTTATCAACTGGAAGTGGTCCTAGGCATATGAAAGTAATAAATTAGAAATGAACCTTTTAAAATTATCAGAAAAGATGCTTCAACTTCTTTATGAGACTGGTAGAGCCACGTGGGAAGTGACCGTGCGCACTAAGGCGCCTTGCTGCGGAGTGCGCGTCTGCCCCTCGTCGGTCGGAAGTTCAAGTCCTCCCTCGGGCATGAGTGATTGAGTGTGTGTGTGTGTGTGTGTGTTTGCTTGTTTGTGTGTTGTTTATCACAAGTTAGTTTAAGTAGTTTGTAAGTTTAGGTACTGATGACCTCTGCAGTTTGGTCCCACAGCTTTACAAACATTTGAGAATGGTAGCAAAATCCCCAACTACGTAATCATTGGCAATACTCAGATACTAAGTCCATTTCGCGATCACACAACACGAAATAATCGTCAACTCAAGGGTTAGTGCGACAAATAACATATCAACACTCATAAATTCTAGTGTACAATCACATACATTGTTGTTATGGTCTTCAGTCCAGAGACTGGTTTGATGCAGCTCTCCACCCTACTCTATCCTGAGCAAGCCTTTTCATCTCCTCATAAGAACGGCAACCCACATCCACTTGAATCTGCTTACTATACGCGTCTCTTGGTCTCCCTCTGCGATTTTTTACCCCACACACTTCCCTCCAATGCTAAATTTACGATGCCTCGATGTCTAAGAATGTGTCCTACCAAGCGATCCCTTCTTTTAGTCAGAGTATGCCAAAAATTCCTTTTCTCACCAATTCTGTTGAGTACATCTTCATTAGTTATGCGATCTACCCACCTAATCTTAAGCATTTTTCTGTAGCACCTCATTTCAAAAGCCTCTATTCTCTTCCTGTCCGCACTGCTTATCGTCCATGTTTCACTCCCGTACAAAGCAACACTCCACACAAATGCCTTCAGAAAAGACTTCCTTACACTTAAATTAATATTCGATGTTAGCAAATTTCTCTTTTTCAAAAATGCTTTTCTTCCCATTGCCATTCTATTTTTTATATCCTCTGTACTGCGACCGTCATATGTTATTCTACTACCCAAGTAACAAAACTCATCTACCACCTTCATTGTTTCATTGCCTAATCTAATTCCTTCAGCATCGCCTGATTTTCTTAGACCACATTTCATTATTTTTGTTTTGCTCTTGTTAATGTTCATTTTATACGCTCTCTTCAACACACTGTACATTCCATTCAACTCCTCTTCCAGGTCCTTTGCTGTCTCTGATAGAATTACAATGTCATCAGCAAAACGCAATGTTTTTGTTTCCTCCCCCTAAACTTTAATCCCTATTCCAAATTTTCCCTTGCTTTCCTTCACCGCCTGCTCGATGTACAAATTGAATAACATCGGAGAAAGGCTACAACCCTGTCTTACTCCCTTCCCAACTGATGCTTCGCTTTCATGCCTTCGAGTCTAATAACTACGGTCTGGCTTTTGTACAAGTTGTAAATAACTCTCCTTTCCCTATATTTTACCCCTGCTGACTTCAGAATTTGAAAGAGTGTATTCCAGTCAACATTGTCAAATACTTTCTCCAAATCTACAAAAGCTAAAAATGTAGGTTTGCCTTTCCTTAATCTATCTTCTGAGATAAGACGTAAAGTGAGTATTGGCTCGCGAGTTCCTATGTTCTTCCTGAATCCAAACTGATCTTCCCCGAGGTCAGCTTCTACCAGCTTTTCCATTCTCCTGTAGATAATTCGTGTTAAAATTTTGCAACCATGACTTATCAAACTGATGGTTCTGTAATTTTCACACCTGTCTGCGCCTGATTTCTTTGGAATGGGGATTATTACATTTTTCTTAAAGTCTGAGGGTATTTCGCCTGTCTCATACATCCTACACACCAGTTCAAACAGTTTTGTCATGGCTGGCTCTCCCAGAGACTTTAGTAGCTCTGAGGGTATGTCATCTACTCCTGGGGCCTTGTTCCGACCTAGGTATTTCAAGGCTCTGTCAAATTCATTTCTCAGTATAGTATCTCCTATTTCATCTTGATCTACTTCCTCTTCCCTTCCTACAACATTGTCTCTAAGTTCATTTCCTTTGTAGAGGTGCTCTATGTTTTCTTTCCACCTTTCAGCTTTCCCTTCTTTGCTGAGAACTGGTTTCCCATCTGAGTTCTTGATATTCGTAGAGTTGCTTTTCTTGTCCCCAAATGTCCCTTAAATTTTCCTGTAGGCGGTATCTACTTTTCCCCTTCTTATAACTTCTTCTACAGATTTGCATTTGGCTTCTAGCCACTCCTGCTTAGCCATTTTGCACTTCCTGTCAATCTCATTTCTTAGTCGTCTGTACTCCATTTTGCCTGTTTCATTTACTGCATTTTTATATTTTCTCCTTTCATCAATTAAATTTAGTATTTCCTGTGATATCCAAGGATTTTTTGTAGGTCTTGCCTTTCTACTTATTGTGTCTTCTGCTGCCTTCACTATTTCATCTCTCAGTGCTACCCATTCCTCTTCTACTGTTTTATTTCCCCCTGTTTCTGTCAACTGTTGCCTAAATCGCCCTCTGAAATTCTCCAGAACTTCACTTTCCTTCAATTTATCTAGGTCCCATCTCCTTATTTTCCTACCTTTCTGCAGTTTTTTCAGTTTCAGTCTACAGTTCATGACTAACAAGTTATGGTCAGAGTCTATATCTGCACCTGGGTATGTCTTACAGTTTATCACCTGGTTCCGAAATCTATGTCTTACCATTATAAAATCTATCTGATACCTTCCGGTGTCTCCTGGTCTCTTCCATGTATACAACCTTCTTTTGTGATTCTTAAACCACGTGTTTGTTACGATTAAATCATGTTCCGCGCAAAATTCTACCAGGCGACTTCCTCTTTCATTCCTCCTGCCCAGTCCATATTCACCAACTATTTTTCCTTCTCTTCCTTTTCCTACTACCGAATTCCAGTCTCCCATCACAATTAAGTATTCCTCTCCGTTAACTGTATGAATAACTTCCTTTAGCTCCTCATACATTTCTTCGATTTCCTCATCATCGGCAGAGCTAATTGGCATATAAACCTGTACTACTGTTGTCGGTGTTGGCTTCGTATCTATCTTGACAATGATAATGCGATCACTGTGCTGCTCATAGTAGTTTACCCGCATTCCTATTTTCTTATTCATTATTAGTCCTACTCCTGTGATACCCCCAACTGATTTTGTATTTATAATCCTGTACTCACCTGTCCAGAAATCCTGTTCATCCTTCATGAGCCTGACTGTTCACATTACGTAATATTTACGGAAATTCACTGGCAAAATAGAAATTATTCATTAAATAGATATATGAACATGAGGATAAGAGGTGCATATCATGCTGCTGGCAATTGGTGAGTTACTGTGGAGGATACGATAATCCTACTGTATTTCATAATATGTTATTAAAACAAGAGTAATAAATCCTTAAATGAATATGTAAAAATATTAAGATATGCGACGTCTGGCTGGTACAATTTTTCACAAGCCCATGTTATTTGATTACAAGACAAACCAGCAACTGAGACAAAAATACCACAATTAAATTTGCTTTTTGGGTTTGATCTGCCTTGAGCAAACACAATTGTTTTTAGTTTTTCCCAAACATATTTCGCTGGTGTTGCAGCATCATCAATGGGATTTTTATTGTATAATGCCTGTCAAATGAACAATGAAATGATTATTACTTTTATGCACATTAAGTGTAGCAAGTACAGATAATTCTGAAAGCAATATATATCGCTTTTTATTTTTATAGGTACACTAGGCCTAAAAAGCAAATTTATGTGTAAGCAAACACGGACATTGGAGAGCTATTCATACCTCAAGATGAATACCATCTGTATTTAGAACAGCTGCAGCATCACACTGCGATGTCTGTTCTTTCGGAGACGTCTGCAATTTTTAATAGTAATTGAGAAAGTCGAGGTTTGATGCTTCCTTCAGTGAGGGCACACACGATGACTGCACGGCTGGCGGGTATACAAGTGTAGCTGCAAACCATGGAGTACAGTGGTCAGAGTAGTGGAATTTGTGTAGGATGGCGTTCGTGCTTGAGTGGTCAGTGTTGTGGCTTAAAGTCAGCGCCACACGCCAGACGTAAGAGAACGATCGTGGAGAAGGCAGCGATCGACCGAAAGCCAATCTCAAGCAGGCGCCGCACATCCTGGAGGGAGTAGCCGAAGATGCGCGCCCTCTACAGGCGGCTATATCTAGGCCGACATACGTCTGGACGGCCCGGCACCTAATTTTGTGTCCCAGCCTCGTGTCTCGTTTCCGTCCTAGGTGGCCGAGAAGAAAAATACCGACACTGGAATTAAGGATGCACTCTTGGGCAGGTACGAAGGTGAGCAGCCAGTGGGACAGCAGAAACTAGAAACACTAGAGTAAATTAGAACGAGATATATATTTCTTAGAGACTTAGTAATACTTAACTTTTACATAGCTCAGTACTGCAGAAAGCTGATACATAGTTGAGCTAGAGGCTTGCCTAGTGCCTATCCGATAGCCACGTCTTCACTGGTGCCTATCTGATTCCGAAGTGTTAGCTGGTTCCTATCTCAGTCCCAAGCGAACGATGTCGTTCAGTGGTGGCCACGAGCGGAGTTGTAGCAGAGGGCGCTCGTGGCTGACGTCGTAAGAACGCCGCGCCGAGCGTGCGTGGCGGCGCGCGGCGAAAGTAGGTGGCGCGCACTTTAGACTTGTGCTACACCACACCTAATATTCAGAACTCAGGCAGTTACTAGTCAGCTACGAAGTCAGAAATAGGACAGTTACTAGTTAGAACTCAGGCAGTTACTAGGTCAGAACTTGGCTATGAACCAAGCAGTCACTAGGTCTCAACGCAGCTAACATCATACAGACGACACTGCAAGAAGCAAAAAGAGAGAAGAAACAGACATATGTTCTTAAGTTGAGTATTATAATTATCAGTCAATAAAACTTGTATTATTAATCTGAATAGTTGTTACAGTTGACATCGATTCCTGCACGCCGCGGTGGAGTAGCCGAGCGGTCTAAAGCGTCTCCCTGCGGAGCGCGCGGTTGCTCGCCGTGGAGGTTCGAGTCCTCCCTGGGGCATGGGTGTGTGTGTGTTGTCCTTAGGTTAGTTTACCTAGGTTTAAGTAGTTTGTAAGCTACGGACTGATGACCACGCAGTTTGGTCCGATAGATTTACAAACATTTGAACATTTTTTCATTACCTAATCAAATTCCTTCAGCATCGCCTGATTTTCTGATACTACATTCCATTACCCTTGTTTTACTGTTGTTAATGTTCATCTTTGAACCTCCATTCAAGACGCTGTCCACACCACTCAATTGCTCCTCCAGGTCCTTAGCTGTCTCTAACAGAATTACTATGCCATCGGCAAACTGCAGAGTTTGTATTTCTTCTCTCTTAACTATAATTCCTTCAACAGATTTCCTCTTGCTTTCCTTTTTACAAACAACATTTGATTCCTGCACCAGTACCTTTCCTGACAATTAGACCGTTACGAGTATGAAACAACAAAAGGCGACGGGGTCAGAACAGTCAGTGCAGGTATGTAAGGCCCGAGAGCTTGGGCGGTGCAGAGGTTAGCACCACTGCTTTAGTGAGAAGGAGATCCGGGTTTGAAACCTGGTCCGATACAAATTTTAATCCGTGCATGTTATATACTTACAACACCTACCAGCATTCGAGACGTTTTGTTTAATAATTCAAGTTGAAGGGTCTTATACTTCCTTCACAAGTGTTTACAGGTGTGTTGTTCAACAATGTAAGTGTAAATAAAAATATTAACTCCTGTCATTTCCATTCTGAGTTGGAGAAACTGGTTTTCTTCATGCTCGTTAATGGTAAACGTGTGATTTTTGTACATTGAGACCATGGACGTGGCGAAGAATAAAATCACAGAACTCAGTAATAAAACAACTAAGAGAGTTAACGCGCCTTTTCTTCCACATTCTGCTTTTGGAAAACTAATAGTGAGGCAACTAAAAGAGAAATTAATAGTACAAAAGTCGTTTTATTGTCGAACGACAAACATTAAAAACTGCAACTTAAGTAGCATACAGCATTACCAGGATCATTTCATGAAAGAAGAAATATAAGGACTATGAAATGACGGAATAAGTTCTGTAGGTGTTAGTGTTTTAGACGTAGAGGTACCATTGTAACATTCGAGTGATATATGTTGTGTGTGGGCGGCCGTCTTCTTTTTTCTTTTTTTTTTCGAAGTTTACAAATAACAATGACATACACAAAGAGCTGCTGATGAAATGTACATATCTTTGCTGACATTTTAGAGTTGGAATTAACACTGCGAAACTTGGCAAGCTTTGAGTATTTTGTAGAACAATTTGGATCTGAAAGTATTTAATGTGAAGGTTCATTTCGCTTTACTCGAAGTGTAAGACTATAATATCAGCTAATCTCTTGGATTCGATGGAAACGATGTTGTATCATTTTATTTGAGAGTGCACAGTCATGATTTTATGCATCATATATTAGAAGTGCAAGTGGTAGTCACATTGACATAAATATTGACTTGGTGATGAAGTTAAAGTAGGTTTACAGATATTTAAATGTGTAATTAATATAGTGATTCTTGGCAAGCATTGTGGTTTTTTTTTCACAACAAATTGGATATGTAAATAAATGTGGTGGTCCATTACGTCTTATACAAAGTGTAGAACTAAAAATTATATATCGACTACAATCTTAGCATGTTCTTTTTATCGACGTGTTTTTTTAACGAATTAGACGTGGAAATAGTGCCGAGGACCTTACTTTAAAAGTCCACAGCCATATTTTAGTTATAAATTTTGATAGATGCGTGTGTGTGTGTGTGTGTGCGTGTGTTTTGGAATGAACACTAGCATGTGGCGACGTTTCTCTAAAATTCCGATACTAAGCCACAGAATATCTATTCTACAATACATTCTATTATAAATTTTAACCATATTTTAAAGGAATTAATATTATTCTATTAGCCGCGGCGGAGTGTCCAAACGCATTGAGGCGCCATGCTATGTAGCGCGAGGCCGCTCCCCGTCGGGGGTTCGAATTCCCCCTCGGGCATGGATGTTTGTGTCGTCTTTAGTATAAGGTAGTTCATAAATAATTTGTAATTTTATGGACTGATGACCCCGCAGTTAAGTCCCTTAAGCTTAATAAACATTTGAACATTTTTATTATTCCATTGCGGTAGGGCATTCTCGCTTGAAAATAGTTTTATTTTATTTTATTATTTTTTTTAATGAAAAATGAAACGTTTCGCCCTTTTGAAGCATTCGCAGGTTTATTAAAAAGTGATGTGGTGAAGCAACAGCCGTCTACCCTGCCACACGTATTGTTATTAGGAACCATGTTGTGGTCGTCATGTGGTAAACAGAATAGTAAGCGACTTTAGACGGAGCCAATCACATCTCGGTGTGCACAGCATGGGATCGTTTCACACAGAAAAAAAATGTACAGATGTGAAGTGGCCGGAAACACTATTTGCGCGACACTTCAGAGCCGGACAGACAGACATTTTTAAATACAAAACAACTTTCAACTAAGACTGCCTCATTTCAATAAATTCACAATCGATTGCTATACCAGGCGTAGTAGAGCGCTAGGTCCCAGGTTCGAGTCCCGGTGCCGGCACACAATTTTAATCTGCCAGGATGTTTCATATCAGCGCACACTCCGCTGCAGAGTGAAATTTTCTATCTGGAAACATCCCTTAGGCTGTGGCTAAGCCATGTCTCGACCGTATCCTTTCTTCCAGGAGTGCTGCCGGCCGCGGTGGCTGAGGGGACTGAGGCGCTCCAGTCACGGCCTGCACGGCCACTACGGTTGGGGGTTCGAATCCCCCCCTCGGGCATGGATATTTGTGCCGTCCTTAGTCTTAGTTAGTTCATAAGTTGTTTGTAAGCTTAGGGACTGATGACCCCGTAGTTAAGTCCCATAAGTTCTACAAACATTTGAACATTTGAATCCAGGAGTGCTAGTCTTGCAAGTTTCCCAGAACTTCTGTGAAGTTTGGAAAGTAGGAGGCGAGGTACTGGCGGAAGTAAAGTTTTGAGGCGGCATCGTGAGTCGTGTCGGGATAGTTCAGTCGGTAGAGCGCTTGCCCGCGAAAGGCAAAGGTCCCAGGTTCGAGTCCCGGATCCGGCACACAACTTTAATCTGCCAGGAAGTTTCATATCAGCGCACACTCCGCTGCAGAGTGAAATTTTCAATCTGGAAACATCCCTGAGGCTGTGGCTAAGCCACGTCTCCACCATATCCTTTCTTCCAGGAGTGCTAGTCTTGCAAGTTTCCGAGAACTTCTGTGAAGTTTGGAAAGTAGGAGGCGAGGCACTGCCAGAATTGGAAGTTGGGGGTGGGGGGTGGGGGAGGGGGAGGAGCCGTGAGTCCCGTCGGGATAGCTCCCACGAAAGGCAAAGGTCCCAGGTTCGAGTCTTAATCTGCCTGGAAGTTTCAATTCTTAGTGAGTCTCGACCGTGCTGGAGTGGCCGTACGTTGTGAAACGCCTTGCTGTGGGATGCGCGTCTCCTCCCCGTCGGACGTTTGAGTCCTTCATCGGGCATGGGTGTGTGTGTTTTCCTTAGCGTAAGTAGTTGAAGTACTTTGTAAGTCTAGGGACTGATGACCACGGCAGTTTCGTCCCATAACTGTATAAACATTTGAACATTTTTGAGTTTAGACTTAAGGGAACGTGGGTTAATTATAGTTTGTCTGTGTGTATGTGTGTGTGTAATTACTCTATGTTCAATACAGACGTTTAGCCCACAAGAATAGTAGAGTCCCGCATACTTCACGTTTGTAGGACGTTTCCAGTTGCTGCACTACTACAGTGATACACCGCAGCGGAAATACGTATGCAGGGAACGCAGAACAGGTACTCTCTTACGACAATGCACCATTCAAATTAACTTACCTTTTGAAGCACCCTCTAATTTAGGATATGGTAACAGTATTTCTATGCCGCAGTGGATACACCGGTTCCCGCTAGATCACCGAAGTAACGCGTTGTCAGGCTTGGCTGATACTTGGATAGGTGTTTCTGCCGAGCGCCGTTGGCAGTCGATGTGCAGTCAGCCCTTGTGAGAACAACTGAGCAGCTACTTGATTGAGAACTAGCTGCTCCGGGTAAGAAAACGATCACAACGTCGTCGTCGTCGTCCCCCCTCCATACAGCGTCGTTAACGGAGAACGACACGGCAGCTGCCAAGTACCTGTTGGGCTATTCGAGGCATGTAGGACGGAGTTTAGAAAACAGTATTCTTACAGCACCACGATCACTGCAAACATAAGATTTTTCATGTGAATTATATACAAATAGTGTGTAATGAAGTTGCATTTGTCTAGTCAATACTCATTAATGGGATAATATTGCTTCCTCTTAAAAATAAAAAGGCGTCGTTCATTCATTTTTGGCAAAAGCCTTCTACATCTTGGGCGCTGTCCAGGAATACAAATCCAAGGAAATCAATCAATACAAAGAACATGCATTAAATTAGACCCCTTCTCGGAGGTACGGAATGGGCAACCAAGAAACTGATTAAATAAGAAAGCTGCGGTAAAGTTTGTGAAGTGGTGACAATAAAGACGATACGAATTAAAAAAGTTACCTTACAAGTGATTCAAAATTATGTTCAAAATTATGCATTAACTCAAATGGTATTAGTTGGTCTATGTGTCTATTAACGAAGCACCAAATAAGTAAGTACTATACTCAAATCAGCATGGAAAATTTTTCATTTGTTGTATGCGATAGCGTGTAAGTTAAGACCACACTGTAAATTACAAATTATGGTAACTCACATTTAATACACCTTGTGCATTTAAGGGGAGACGGAAGGCAACAGGGTACAAAAATTCGATTTTTAGATTTTAACGTATTTGAAATGCCTGGTATTTCCTGCGTGAATCAGTTTTTGCTATATATAAATCCGACAATTTTTTTCGTGAGTTACGATGGTTTTTCTGACGCTCTGTACAATCTGGCCACGCCTTTCGTTTTTCGCCATGCGGAGAAAATGCACACAGCAGTAATGAATGAAATTAAACTATATTTAGAGACCTTTGTAAAGATACCTTGTTGAAGAAATGTCTTCATGGGAAAACCCAAAATTTAAATGAATTTGTAAATTCTATCATTTGGACCCGGTTACCAAAAACTGTATTTGTTCAGATCACAACCCTCAAATTTGGTGTTTATGATGCTATTTTATGCTTCAGTGATGGTGTAACTAGAAAATTGAAATGTTTTGGGATTATTGGGCATACAATCTAGTGGAAATACTGCAAAATCCTTGGTGCAAATAGATAAAGAGATAATCCGCAAAGCCGATATTGCTAATTTAAAATGCACAAAAGAAGCTAGACAGAAAAGAAGAGGGACCAAGAGAAGGAAAGTAGATCAGTATGATTCAGATAATGCTCAATATGGCGCAGGAAAATATTAGTGGTAAGTAATTCTCATCAATAACTGTACTAGAATTGCAATATTAAACTTTCAATTGATTTTTCTCAAAACTACATTTTTTTTATTTTACTAAAGAAATTCCAATTTGCTGCTAAGTTTAGATATTTTTATTAAGTCACAACAGACTGTTTCCGCGCATTAATACCATTTTCAAGAGACGTCTAGATGGAATGACGTGCATATATCATCGAATCTGACTGCCTTGTGGTGTTATAAAATTTTTAAAATATTTTATTACGTTTGACAGTTCGATTATATATGCACGTCATTACATCTAGACGTCACTTGAAAATGGCATTAATGCGCCGAAACAGTCTGTTGTGACTTAATAAAAATATCTAAACTTAGCAGCAAATTGGAATTTCTTCAGTAAAATGTCATTATATGATCTTTATTATGCTGCAGGCCCCAAAGAGCAAAAAAATTTTTTTTTACTTTCAGGTACCATTATTTGATAAACTAATGGGGTTAGAAAGATGAAATTTGTTCTTTTTGTACTGAAGATGGTAATAAAGCATTACAAGTAAACTGAGAACCACAAAACAATCATCAACTGTTTTATAATAATTAATGTACTAAAAACTTAAATTTTACTGGTGAAAGAATAAAAAAATGTTTTTCTACAAAACCATTAGAGTTATTATGTTCATTTTATGCAGTAATAATTTCGTTGCTTTATCACTTATAGTTCCTTTGAAAAGTGTACCTATTCAAAGGGTAAAATAGCATTGGCAGAATAGGGAAAAAAATTGCCTTCCGCCTCCCCTTAACAACCACTGTTTAGACCAGTGGTCCACACTCCACAATAGCTCAAATACGGTTCACGAAAGATTTCAAATTTTTATATGTTGTCAATTATTAATTCCTTATTACGTAGTCAGTCAATCGTACTGTCTGTCCCAACTTAACTGGTGACGAATTAAGAGGATAAGATCGGTACCATCTGAAATACATTCATTTGTCACCTAGTATTTTGAAAGTTTATAGAATTCCAAAAGTATAGAAACTATAAGAAAGCATTTGAATCCGTTCTCTTGGGCAGTTTCGTTGTAAAAAGTCCACAACTTATTTAGATGAACAAGAGTTTCCTGCTTAATACCAAATCCGGAAATCGACTGAAAGTGGGTGATGAAAATAAGACGAAAGCACTAAAATCACATTGCTGCAAACAGCATTTATTTTTTTACTAATAGTTCTTTTTATAATACTATTATTAATAAATATTACATTTGAGTTTAGCGAGTGTGTTTAAAATATTGATTAAAGTTTATTTTTAGATTGACACAGTTTTTTTTTTTTTTTTTTTTTTTTTTTTTTTTTTTTTTTAACTTTGTGCTCCCTGCTCAGAACAAAGAAATTAAAGTGATCCCTGATTTGAAATAGCTTCGGAGCCACTGATTTAGATAAATAAATTTATCTAGCACATTATTTCTCTATATGCTGATAACAAAATAATTTAGTTTGGACTGTTTTAGACTGGAGACATTCCAGAAGAATTTCAAGCATTTCAGCGCCTCGGTTGCATAGTGGTAGACTGCTAGACTACTAGGTAGCCGGGCGCCGTGGCTCAGCGCACCCGGTCAGAGGGCTGAACGCTCTCTGTAATAAAAAAAAAAAAAAAAAAAAAAAAAAAAAAAAAAAAAAAAAAAGCTGAGCCAACAACTCATCGATTAAGAACGAACAAAAACGATCAGCGTCCGCAACAAACAGAAATACCCAAATACCCATAGAACAAAAAAAAAAAAAAAAAACAAAAACAAAAAAAAAATGTTAGAGTGCCATACTGAAAATGCAAAGGTCGCGGGTTCGATCCCCGTCAGGTTCTTGGATTTTTATCTGTTACTTACCACTTATTTCACCTCTGGCAGTATTGCTCATGTGAAAAGTACCGAGTAGCACCATGGTTCGGAACCCACGTTAAACTGTAGGTCCCCCTATAACTGACTGGGTAAGACAGTTCGAAGGTCGGAGGAAGGCAACGGCATACCACCTGCAAACAGGACCATGCCTAGTAAAGCACTGCGGTGTTCAAACCAATCTTCGGATTGTTGATTTTTTCTTTTTTTTTTTTTTTTAGTCTGCGCCATCATCATTGATATTACACCCTGTAAACTTAAACGTTTTTGTGTTAATTCATACACTTTTACAGGAGATTATTAGAGTACTAAAATAAGATTTAACGTGCACGGGCAATGTTGGCAAATACTTCATACGTTTTATATATACTTGTCGCAGCTTGCTTACACGTGTAGAAGTGAAACGTCCCAAGAATTTCATTGGTGTCGCAGCACATAAATTCCCAGTGACAACCTGGAGAGTAGAGCCCGGCCGGCAGAGCCGAGTGCATTTATCATGCTTATTGTGCGCCGTCCCTGATTACTAATTTCCCCGAAAGGTGGCCGTCGTTTCTTTATGCAAGATGCTGAAGCTCGGACGCAGGGGGATTGCGACGCGCATAATTCTTGCCGGAATTTATACAGTGCTCCGTCGCTAAGGTAAAGGAAGATTTGTTGCGGCCTAAGCTCGCCGTATCGACATTCGGACAAATCCCTAATTCATGTCTAAGTTGCGCGTTTATTAAGTAGGTGGCGGGCGTGTGTGGTGACGCACCGGGGATTAGACGCGGCGCCACCTTAGCAGTGCGCTGACAGCCGCCGCCTAAGCTCCAGTTAGGAAGCTACAAACGCAAACACATCTCCGCCAAGCTCGGGCTTAACAACGCATAACTCATTTCACAGCGGGAACCCGTTTTAACGCGCATAAGCGCTTCGGAGCTCGCGGCGAGCGAATTCATGCATAAATGAATCTCAGCCGCAGCATTACCCCCGGCCCCTTTTACTTCACCGACGCTTTTTCCCCGTTTCTTCCGCATATCGCGGCGTCCTGTCCCCATTGACGCTCTATAGCGTGGCCAGTGGAACGACTGGCTGTTAAGCTGGTCGTAAACGGAGAAGTTCGCCGGTTTTGCGGAAAGAACTCGGTATACGGCTTAGACGATGCGTTAGCCACTAAAATCAACTTTGCTGTAAAATATTGAGTGACAACACGGTGCGCTTGCAGAGATTTAGAACTGACTTTGAAGATAAATAGATAAATTTTTATGACAAAATTATGTCAATTGTCTTCGCTTCTGGAAATTAAAAACCCGTTTTTCCTCCTCCAATTTCTTTATTTTAACCAGTCGCGTTTCGACTTCTTTTACTTCAAGACATCACCAGTATGTTAGTTTACCTAGAAATTACACTTATGATTTTAGATATAGTACTAATAGATTCACTTCCCTTTATTTTAAATAAATAAGTGGTTACTTACGGTTTATCGTAAACTCTAGACACAAGCCGCAAGTAACCACTTATTCATTTCAAATAAAACGGCGTGAATTGTTTATAATCTATTAACACCATAATGAAACTTTCACTCTGCAGCGGAGTGTGCGCTGATATGAAACTTCCTGGCAGATTAAAATTGTGTTCCGGAACCGGGACTCGAACCTGGGACCTTTGCCTTTCGCGGGCAAGCGCACCAGCGACTGGGTTTCTATCAGCGCACACTCCGCTGCATAGTGAAAGTTTCATTCTGGAAACATCCCTTAGGCTGTGGCTAAGCCATGTCTCCACCATATCCTTTCTTCCAGGAGTGCTAGTCTTGCATGGTTCGCAGGAGAGCTTCTGTGAAGTGCCGGCCGCGGTGGCCGAGGTGACTGAGGCGCTCCAGGCACGGTCAGCACGGCCACTACGGTCGGGGGTTCGAATCCCCCCTCGGGCATGGATATTTGTGCCGTCCTAGTTCGTAAGTAGTTCATAAGTAGTTTGTAAGTTTAGGGACTGATGACCCCGTAGTTAAGTCCCATAAGCTTAACAAACATTTGAACATTTTTTTTTTCTGTGAAGTTTGGAAAGTAGGAGGCGAGGTACTGGCGGAAGTAAATTTGTGAGGCGGCATCGTGAGTCGTGTCGGGATAGCACAGTCGGTAGTGCGCTTGCCCGCGAAAGGTAAAGGTCCCAGGTTCGAGTCCCGGTTCCGGCACACAATTTTAATCTGCCAGGAAGTTTTATTAACACCATATCTAAAAACAAAAATGTAGCGTCTCGCTGCGGAGCGCGCGGTTGCTCGCCGTGGAGGTTCGAGTCCTCCCTGGGGCTTGGGTGTGTGTGTGTGTTGTCCTTCGGTTAGTTTACCTAGGTTATGTAGTTTGTAAGCTACGGACTGATGACCACGCAGTTTGGTCCGATAGAATTACAAACATTTGAACAAAAATGTAATTTCTAAATAAACCAACCCACTGATGATGCCTTGAAGTAAAAGAAAGCGAAATGCGACTGGTTAAAATAAAAAAATTGCAGCAGGAAAACGTCGTTTTCATTTCCAAAATCTAATAATTGGACCCTTGCTGCCGAGGGTGGCCGCATAAGCAAACGTGTTATGTCTACTGTAGTTTTCTTGCTGAGGGACTCGAGAAGCTTACCTTGTATTTCTCCGTCAACCAGGAGCTGCTCCGGGCGGGAGGAGGGGGGGGGGTGCGTGGTGGCGTATCCCTACCCCATAACATTTTATTAGAAGCGTTTATATTTTTACACGTATTAAAGTCCATATTTCTCAGCTAAATCTCGGAGTATTAAGTACCTGAACACGAAAACTTTGTCCAATATGGCAAGGAATTATAGAAATTAGGAGGATCAAACAAAGGCAGAAAGGGAAAGAGCACCTACTAAATATGTAAGACAGACTGGCTTTCCTGAACGTAGAAGAAAATTATTGAAGAGGACAGCATGTCACTCACAACGAACCTCTTGAGTGCGAAGTTCTATCTGTAGTCATTCGAAAGTGTTGTATTACTGGGCTAACAATTCTTTACAGGTTAGGAAGCGATCTCAATGATAATTTGTTATGGGTCTCTTACGAGAATTTTATGTTCCCAAATCGCAAAATAACATTGATGCCTGCTATAAAAAACAGGCATATTGCCTTTCACCAAATTTAATGTCGCGAGCAACATTACGTTTGGTGAAACGTTGGATCGTGTTATACAAACAATACATTTGGCGAAAAGTAATATTCCTCTTATTTGCATTCTGTCACATTTTGTTTTATGCCCGTGGGAAGCATGATCTGATATTAAGATTGGTCTTTGAAAATTTGAAAAGGACAATATAAGTTGTCGAAAATACTCATCATCTATATAATTTTGCGAGCTGGGAAAATAAAATTATCGCGAGAGGACCGTCACAAATTGAAAGCATTGTTTTAACAATTATGACAGGAAAAATGTTAGTCGCTAATGACTCGTCATGTGTATCAGAGGGACGACAGAAAATGAGTGCTCGCGCGGGTGGAGAGATCAACCCTCTATGGGAAGTATGTATTATACTTCACATAATGGACATCATCGACACCCAAGAAAGGTTCATTAACCTGTTTTTTCCATGCCTATAAAACATATCTGTAGCTATGCCTTAATGGATGGCCGGTTTAACGATAAGCTCCATGACAGACCTTTTTGCATTCAGCTGTATTCAACAACACCGAAATAGAAGGCCACAGCGCTCTGGTACGACGGCATGCATCGTGGGCCGCGATCGCGTAGCTGACTGGCTGATCACTAATGCAGAGCACACTATGCCGCAGCGGCCAGCCACTCACATACAACCTCCAGGCGTCAGGCAGATCGCTACCAAACAATTATAGCGATACATATAATTCGTGGTATGTGCTGTCGTCCAGGAGAAGTGCAGAAACTATAATAATAAGTAGCACCTGAGGCAAAGCATAACTGTGAGAGGTTATGTTGAGCTTCGGTGGGCAAGTGGGTAGAGCGTTCCGTGTTCAAGCGCTGCACAAGCACTGCAGTACATATATTTTATTTTTGTATGATCCAAACTGTGATATAAAGTCAAATGTAGCATTATATACCCCTCGTGATACTGATACATCCATAAACGTCACTGTATTTGGACACGAGAAGTGTAGGAACGTGCCTAAGAACAGAATCCTGCAGAAAACAGATAACAATCAGGCAAGAATATGGAGCTGGAAATGTAGCTTCTTTGGTACCGTTAAATTTGTCTACGTGCAGATGAAAGTCATAAGATCCATTACTCTGATATATAAAAAGTAGTGCGACACGGTAGTCCATCATAAGCACGAAAACCCATAATCCTCTGAGACTGCACAAGACATAATCATTGATGATGCAAGGTTCGTCATAAAACTTCTTGATTTATCTACTATCTCGCTCAGTGGTACCAAAGAGTATCTTCACTATAGCAGACTGCTCCTAACTACGGCTAACATGCGGACATTGCTTAACCTTTCGTGATTATTAATAATAGTTTATTTCCTACAGCAAGTTAAATAAAGATAGCGCAAGAATACTCATATTCCGGTTCACTGAAAAATGTTCATACCGTGACAAACAGGTGCATTGCGGCTGCCATATTGCATGGAATTTTAATGAATATCATCAGTTCATAACAAATCCAGTGAACACCAATCTTGCTCGGAACATCCACACACCACCATTAATGTGACCACCGCCTATGTTAGCGTACAATAACGCGCCGAAAAGAACAAACACTATCTATATAATTATGCAATTGACTTGACAGATGCAGATGCACAAAAAACGTCTGATCCCTTGTGGGAATACAGATAAAACTGCAAGTAAGACCTCCAGGCTACAAAAATGGCGAGTTTTCGGCAAACTTTATATTTAAAAAAAAGTGCAATTGTAAATAGTGACAGCAAGTGGCTACAAAAAACACGTGAAGAGGCCAACATAAAAACTTGACCACTGAAGATGCCTTTAAAATAAAGCGAAACGCGTCTGGTCTGAAGTAGATTAACTCAAAAACGTTCAAATGTTTGTAAATCTATCGGACCAAACTGCGTGGTCATCAGTCCGTAGCTTACAAACTACTTAAACCTAGGTAAACTAACCTAAGGACAGACACACACACCCATGCCCAGGGAGGACTCGAGCCTCCACGACGAGCAACCGCGCGCTCCGCAGCGAGACGCTTTAGACCGCTTGGCTACTCCACCGCGGCGTAGATTAACTCACAGTTGCAAAAGACGGTAACTAACCTACACAAACTTTACGGTAGAAGTGTATATCAGACTGATAAATTGGACACGACGGGAAGTATGTCCCAATAGCCAAAGTGGTTAAGGCGATCGCTGGCCCAAAGCGAGAAATATGGCACTATTTTTCAACCACCACTGTTATATATATTTCGATGCGATGAGACAGCAAATAAGTTAAGAAATTCCTATTGGTCTATATAACAGTCACTACATAATACTGCAACCAATGTATATAGGCCTAATAAATTATCTACAAATAGTTAAAAACCAACATTTGATAATAGAATGTAATTTACGATAAGTATTATGTTATTTTTGAACAGGAGATTTACTATAAATACCATTCCACAAACACTGAAAAACGCGAACAGTAAGTTCTGTTCTTTATCCCAGGTTCTTACTGTCAGCAACAAATGGCTGCATTGTGATCTGCATACCACTGGTTTCTTACACGCACCAACAAATAGATGTCTACCCTGGTAAAAACTGTTAATTTTTGTTTTGTACATAACAAATGGTTTAAGATACAATATAACACTGAATTAAATATGTTTTTGTGGTAAATGCAGCCTATAAATACTTCAGAATTTTTTTTTCATTCACTAGTGAATTCAGCCCATCAGCAATCCTAGGATACGGATTGACATGTGTCAAGGCCGACTCCCACCACTGCCCCGACTCTCTTTGTGTGGTTGGGGAGCCGTAACAATTTTTATGTGTAAAATCAAAGAATCTGAGAATTATACTATACTAGCTTAAACCCGCGGCTCCGCTCGCGTGTTGGTTGATTATGATAGATAAGCTATATTTCAGTAGTGTGCTATTCGTATGCTTATCGTTACAGAGAAAGAGTTGAAAACATTGTAGCACGCATAGATCAAAGATATGGTCTGTGGCATCACGTTTCGCTGTATGTAACCTCCTTGCTATAGAGTCGTAAACGTCATCGCTGGCCTTCAGTCCGAATTTTTTTATAATTTGACGACTTTCAACCACCATATCTTCCACCCCCTTATAGCTATCGGCATGGAACTGCTATGGTGTACAACGGGAGACTTCGGACAACAATTACACACAGACTGTTCGTTTGCGTTCTGTAGTTTTCGCTGCAGAGCGAAATATTAACAAACACACGTAGAATTTTATATATACCGATAATTATCCATCCCAATATACTCCACCCTTTTATCATTACCAACCCTCAAGCAACAATGCAAACAATAAAACCATTTTCAAAGAGTAAATATAATTTTCAAAGAGTAATTATTGTTCCGCATTTCCCATTATATTCTTCAAATTACTAAATATCTATCAGATCGCTATAAAACCATGCCTAAAACCTTCCTCAGGTATGAATTAGTAACTGTACAATTTTTTTTTGTCTCTGCGTCTTGTCGTTCGGACGTGATAAGTGTACACCGAACAGACATTCATATTAATATATACAGATAAATAGCTATCCGATCGCCATACAAGCGTGCCTAAAGCCTTCCCCGGGTAGACATTAGTAACTGTACAAATTTTTAGCTCTTCATCTCTTGTGGTTCAGACGTGATAAACGTACACCGTACAGACATTCACATTTATAGATATAGATATGTGACTCCTGCATGTTCTCGAAAATTACTTACATTCGAAATTAATTAATATGAGGTGTACCCAGAAAGTAAGACAACATAGTCATATGAAACAATTTACTGGCGACAGTTACAGCAATGTTTGAGCTATTTTTCGACATAGTCACCAAAATAATTGACATTTGGCATACCGTGGGATCAACTGAGACACTTTTCCTATCGTGTTCTCACCTTTTGTATTCCCGTGTCGTAGAGGTCTGCCTGCCGCCTGTGAATACAACCAGCGTGTGGCAGTCGTCTTCAGCTCTTCCACTTTGTCAAAACGCTGGCCGGAGGACACGAATTTCTTGAGGTGGAACAAAAGGTGGAAATCTCTTGGAGCAAGATCAGGGCTGTGTGTTGGATGAGCTAACAGCTCTCAGCAGAACTTCTGCAAAACAGTTGCTGATCGCCAAGTCGCATGGGAAGGCGCACTGTCATGGAGCAGCACAAAACCTGCAGAACGCATTCCACGCCTCTTGTTGTGAATGGCACGTCGCAGTTCATGCAGTGTTTCACAGTAAGAGCTGAAGAGGGCTGCTTGCATTCACAGGCGTCAGACTTCCAGGCACAGGAATACAAAATTTGATCCCACGAGGCGATGAGCGCCTCGTTTCTTTTGGTGACTACGTCGAAAAAGGCTCAAACATTGCTGTGCCAGTTACCAATAATTGCCGCGCGGGAGTAGCCGAGCGGTCTGGAGCACCATGTTGCAATCGCGCGGCCTCCCGCGTCGGAGGTTCGAATCCTCCCTCGGGCATGGATGTTTTTGTTGTCTTTAGTATAAGTTAGTTCATAAGTAGTTTGTAAGTTTAGGGACTGATGACCCCGTAGTTAAGTCCCATAAACTCTACTAACATTTGATATTGATCCAGAATGTTCTGAAAACGGGTAGACAGTATTTAGGAAGCTAATAACAACTACTATTCACTAGAATACAGCTTATCAAAGTAGTCTAAGAGTCAAGAGGGCACGATTTCATCAGCTTAGCCGCGCGGGAATGGCCGCGTGGTCTAAGGCGCCATGCTACGGATTGTGCAGCCGCTCCCCGTCGGAGTTTTGAGTCCGCCATCGGGTATGGATGTTTGTGTGTGTGTTGTCTTTAGCGTAAGTTAGTTTAAGTAGTTGCCGACCGCGGTGGCCGAGGGGACTGAGGCGCTTCAGTCACGGTCTGCACGGCCACTACGGTCGGGGGTTCGAATCCCCCCTCGGGCATGGCTATTTGTGCCGTCCTAGTTCGTAAGTAGTTCATAAGTAGTTTGTAAGTTTAGGGACTGATGACCCCGTAGTTAAGTCCCATAGACTATACAAACATTTGAACATTTTTTTTTTTTTTTTTTTTTTTTTTTTTTTTTTTTTTTTTTTTTTTTTTTTTTTAGTTTAAGTAGTTTGTAAAGTCATGGACGGATGACCTCATCAGTTTGTTCCCTTAGGATTACAAACATTTGACCATTTTAGTAGCTTCACCCTCACTCTCTCCATACCCACATAACAATAGAAGTACAAATAGCAAGTTTCTGAAAATAGAAAACTAAAAGATTAAGCTTACTGAGAGCTAGTATCAAATTCAGAGACGCAAGATGCCGCGGCGGAACGGCCGAGCGCATTGCGGCCCTACGCTGCGATGCGTGAGGCCGTTCCCCGTCGGGGGTTCGAATCCCCCCTCGGGCATGGATGTTTGTGCTGTCTTTAGTGTAAGGTAGTTCATAAGTAGTTTGTAAGTTTAGGGACTGATGCCCCGCAGTTAGATCTCTTAAGTTTAACAAACATTTGAACATTTAGAGGCGCAAGATGACATCTTCAGTGCTATGGAAACTATCCCTGAGGGATTTAGAATTGAAATGTAACAGATTATTTTAGAATAATTGCAACAGATTTCACCCCAAGAAAGTATTCGCAGTTGTGAATATTATTGAGTGTAATATTCATTGTTGTGAATATGATTAAGCTGTACAATTTCTTAGAGACATGTGAAAAGTTGTGACGGACTGGATGTTAAGCTCGGATTTCCTGCTACACGCGATCGATCATGTTCCCTGTGTACTGCCTTTGCCAGCTGCAGGACGACATTGTGCTGCAACAGCACACATTCCTCCAAAGTTGATCTTTTGTCGAGCGATAGTCAGCTGGTATCCCGCTGCTGCCTGGGACGTCTCCACGACTAGGACTCGAGCCCAGGTTTCCAGCTACACGCGAGCGGACGCCTTAACCGTTTCGCTATCTGTGTACGTCTGTTGGACTGGGCCGAACTATCATATGCCACATGTGGTCTAATATTGCCCAGTTGTGCTCACGCAGTATCCTGTGATTTCCATCTGTTTATTTTTCGCAGCCGTTGGGTTTGGCTTGAAATGTAAGAACTTGTGCCCCTGTTATTGCAATTTAACAAATTTAATGTCCTTCGATGTTAAGAATTGGTAACATCATTGCAAATAGTTGCCAGAGCTCCGATAGTGTAATTACGTCTGCGTGCGGTACTGAACTGACGTGCTAAATACACTTTCAACTTTGATGGCACGTGCTGTGTAATCCTCATATAAGACGAATCAGTAATATAGAAAATTTAATTCTTGGACTCGGGGAATGCCGTTATTCACATCAGTGACAACTTTACTCATCTTTTATAACGCGTTACGAGGATCAATGACAAACATCACAACATGTCTGTTAATTATAAAATAGTTAGGAATGTAATGTACACAATGCAATGAAAATGGAAAATCTAATGAGATTTTATTATCCATAGCCTACCCCATTGTGCTACACGTTCTAGCTCAACAGATATGATTTTTTATATTTGCAATTAATATATACTACGAACAGTCTAGGTCTTCATAAAGGTTACATATATTTTAGCAAAAGTTTTACGTAGCCTGATATCGACATGCTATGTCATTCAATCTTGGTTTTGAAGCTTCATTTAAACGTTCAAACATTCATATAAGATCATGAAGCCCAACAAGTACGATTTTAGTGTTCGGGTTGCTATGCACATTTAGATTTATTGAGACTCATGTCATCTCACTGCATCATCAATTTATGTAATGCACTGTAGCTGTTAATTTTCGTTATTTTGTAGTATGAGCGGTCAATGGACACTGGCCTACTTTACGACCTGCCGCTGTTTCCACAACAGGCTCCATCAGTCGCATAATGTTGGGGCCCCCAATAACGAACACTCGCGTCCTCTGCACTTGTGCGGACCTCTCGCTACGATCGGCCACTTTTCCAGCAGGCGAGGCAGCCCTTGTTGACTCAGAGGTTCTATCAGCAGTGGGAAATACCTGGACCCTGTTACTAAGGCTAAAGGGACAGCCTTGCGGCCGGTCCCTGCTTTCGCAAATCAAATGTTCAAATGTTTGTAGAGCTTATGGGACTTAACTGCGGGGTCATCAATCCCTGAACTTAAAAACTACTTATGAACTAACTAAGACTAAGGACGGCACAAATATCCATGCCCGAGGGGGCATTCGAACCCCCGACCGTAGTGGACGTGCAGACCGTGACTGGAACGCCTCAGTCCCCTCGGCCACCGCGGCCGGCCAGCGGTTTACTGACGACGGCCAATTCCCTAGGCATCCGCACCCAACAGTATAAGTCCCTATCCATCTCCTACCAGATACTCCCCCCCCCCTATATCACAATTAACAGACGCTAAACCAAGAAGTCGCTGTGTCGAATCAACGGTCTGCTATAGCCTCCACGTGTTTACAGTTACTGTACTTGCTGCAGCCTGATGTTAAGCATGTTCAACCGTCATTGGATCTACACAACAGCAAAAAAAAAGTTCAAATGTTTGTAAAACTATCGGACCAAACTACGTGGTCATCAGTCAGTAGCTTACAAACTACTTAAACCTAGGTAAACTAACCTAAGGGCAACACACACACCCATGCCCCAGGGAGGACTCGAACCTCCACGGCGAGCAACCGCGCGCTCCGCAGCGAGACGCTTTAGACCGCTCGGCTACTCCACCGCGGCCAACAGCAAAAGACTGTGGGAATTTCAATCACTAAAATGCGATACTATCCCTGTGAAATAAAAAAATGCAAGTATTTTAAAAGTACACAACGCAAGCACACAAGAACGCGCAAACAATTTGAGAATTACATTATGAAAACAGTTATAACGCTAAATCTACGACTTGCTATTCAACTGGCGCACTCCCTACGGCGAACACACATGGAATTAGTATTGCCGGCCGCGGTGGCCGAGGGGACTGAGGCGCTTCAGTCACGGTCTGTTCGGCCACTACGGTCGGGGGTTCGTATCCCCCCTCGGACATGGATATTTGTGCCGTCCTAGTTCGTAAGTAGTTCATAAGTAGTTTGTAAGTTTAGGGACTGATGACCCCGTAGTTAAGTCCCATAGACTATACAAACATTTGAACATTTTTTTTTTTTTTTTTTTTTTTTTTTAGTTTAAGTAGTTTGTAAAGTCATGGACGGATGACCTCATCAGTTTGGTCCCTTAGGATTACAAACATTTGACCATTTTAGTAGCTTCACCCTCACTCTCTCCATACCCACATAACAATAGAAGTACAAATAGCAAGTTTCTGAAAATAGAAAACTAAAAGATTAAGCTTACTGAGAGCTAGTATCAAATTCAGAGACGCAAGATGCCGCGGCGGAACGGCCGAGCGCATTGCGGCCCTACGCTGCGATGCGTGAGGCCGTTCCCCGTCGGGGGTTCGAATCCCCCCTCGGGCATGGATGTTTGTGCTGTCTTTAGTGTAAGGTAGTTCATAAGTAGTTTGTAAGTTTAGGGACTGATGCCCCGCAGTTAGATCTCTTAAGTTTAACAAACATTTGAACATTTAGAGGCGCAAGATGACATCTTCAGTGCTATGGAAACTATCCCTGAGGGATTTAGAATTGAAATGTAACAGATTATTTTAGAATAATTGCAACAGATTTCACCCCAAGAAAGTATTCGCAGTTGTGAATATTATTGAGTGTAATATTCATTGTTGTGAATATGATTAAGCTGTACAATTTCTTAGAGACATGTGAAAAGTTGTGACGGACTGGATGTTAAGCTCGGATTTCCTGCTACACGCGATCGATCATGTTCCCTGTGTACTGCCTTTGCCAGCTGCAGGACGACATTGTGCTGCAACAGCACACATTCCTCCAAAGTTGATCTTTTGTCGAGCGATAGTCAGCTGGTATCCCGCTGCTGCCTGGGACGTCTCCACGACTAGGACTCGAGCCCAGGTTTCCAGCTACACGCGAGCGGACGCCTTAACCGTTTCGCTATCTGTGTACGTCTGTTGGACTGGGCCGAACTATCATATGCCACATGTGGTCTAATATTGCCCAGTTGTGCTCACGCAGTATCCTGTGATTTCCATCTGTTTATTTTTCGCAGCCGTTGGGTTTGGCTTGAAATGTAAGAACTTGTGCCCCTGTTATTGCAATTTAACAAATTTAATGTCCTTCGATGTTAAGAATTGGTAACATCATTGCAAATAGTTGCCAGAGCTCCGATAGTGTAATTACGTCTGCGTGCGGTACTGAACTGACGTGCTAAATACACTTTCAACTTTGATGGCACGTGCTGTGTAATCCTCATATAAGACGAATCAGTAATATAGAAAATTTAATTCTTGGACTCGCGGAATGCCGTTATTCACATCAGTGACAACTTTACTCATCTTTTATAACGCGTTACGAGGATCAATGACAAACATCACAACATGTCTGTTAATTATAAAATAGTTAGGAATGTAATGTACACAATGCAATGAAAATGGAAAATCTAATGAGATTTTATTATCCATAGCCTACCCCATTGTGCTACACGTTCTAGCTCAACAGATATGATTTTTTATATTTGCAATTAATATATACTACGAACAGTCTAGGTCTTCATAAAGGTTACATATATTTTAGCAAAAGTTTTACGTAGCCTGATATCGACATGCTATGTCATTCAATCTTGGTTTTGAAGCTTCATTTAAACGTTCAAACATTCATATAAGATCATGAAGCCCAACAAGTACGATTTTAGTGTTCGGGTTGCTATGCACATTTAGATTTATTGAGACTCATGTCATCTCACTGCATCATCAATTTATGTAATGCACTGTAGCTGTTAATTTTCGTTATTTTGTAGTATGAGCGGTCAATGGACACTGGCCTACTTTACGACCTGCCGCTGTTTCCACAACAGGCTCCATCAGTCGCATAATGTTGGGGCCCCCAATAACGAACACTCGCGTCCTCTGCACTTGTGCGGACCTCTCGCTACGATCGGCCACTTTTCCAGCAGGCGAGGCAGCCCTTGTTGACTCAGAGGTTCTATCAGCAGTGGGAAATACCTGGACCCTGTTACTAAGGCTAAAGGGACAGCCTTGCGGCCGGTCCCTGCTTTCGCAAATCAAATGTTCAAATGTTTGTAGAGCTTATGGGACTTAACTGCGGGGTCATCAATCCCTGAACTTAAAAACTACTTATGAACTAACTAAGACTAAGGACGGCACAAATATCCATGCCCGAGGGGGCATTCGAACCCCCGACCGTAGTGGACGTGCAGACCGTGACTGGAACGCCTCAGTCCCCTCGGCCACCGCGGCCGGCCAGCGGTTTACTGACGACGGCCAATTCCCTAGGCATCCGCACCCAACAGTATAAGTCCCTATCCATCTCCTACCAGATACTCCCCCCCCCCTATATCACAATTAACAGACGCTAAACCAAGAAGTCGCTGTGTCGAATCAACGGTCTGCTATAGCCTCCACGTGTTTACAGTTACTGTACTTGCTGCAGCCTGATGTTAAGCATGTTCAACCGTCATTGGATCTACACAACAGCAAAAAAAAAGTTCAAATGTTTGTAAAACTATCGGACCAAACTACGTGGTCATCAGTCAGTAGCTTACAAACTACTTAAACCTAGGTAAACTAACCTAAGGGCAACACACACACCCATGCCCCAGGGAGGACTCGAACCTCCACGGCGAGCAACCGCGCGCTCCGCAGCGAGACGCTTTAGACCGCTCGGCTACTCCACCGCGGCCAACAGCAAAAGACTGTGGGAATTTCAATCACTAAAATGCGATACTATCCCTGTGAAATAAAAAAATGCAAGTATTTTAAAAGTACACAACGCAAGCACACAAGAACGCGCAAACAATTTGAGAATTACATTATGAAAACAGTTATAACGCTAAATCTACGACTTGCTATTCAACTGGCGCACTCCCTACGGCGAACACACATGGAATTAGTATTGCCGGCCGCGGTGGCCGAGGGGACTGAGGCGCTTCAGTCACGGTCTGTTCGGCCACTACGGTCGGGGGTTCGTATCCCCCCTCGGACATGGATATTTGTGCCGTCCTAGTTCGTAAGTAGTTCATAAGTAGTTTGTAAGTTTAGGGACTGATGACCCCGTAGTTAAGTCCCATAGACTATACAAACATTTGAACATTTTTTTTTTTTTTTTTTTTTTTTTTTTTAGTTTAAGTAGTTTGTAAAGTCATGGACGGATGACCTCATCAGTTTGGTCCCTTAGGATTACAAACATTTGACCATTTTAGTAGCTTCACCCTCACTCTCTCCATACCCACATAACAATAGAAGTACAAATAGCAAGTTTCTGAAAATAGAAAACTAAAAGATTAAGCTTACTGAGAGCTAGTATCAAATTCAGAGACGCAAGATGCCGCGGCGGAACGGCCGAGCGCATTGCGGCCCTACGCTGCGATGCGTGAGGCCGTTCCCCGTCGGGGGTTCGAATCCCCCCTCGGGCATGGATGTTTGTGCTGTCTTTAGTGTAAGGTAGTTCATAAGTAGTTTGTAAGTTTAGGGACTGATGCCCCGCAGTTAGATCTCTTAAGTTTAACAAACATTTGAACATTTAGAGGCGCAAGATGACATCTTCAGTGCTATGGAAACTATCCCTGAGGGATTTAGAATTGAAATGTAACAGATTATTTTAGAATAATTGCAACAGATTTCACCCCAAGAAAGTATTCGCAGTTGTGAATATTATTGAGTGTAATATTCATTGTTGTGAATATGATTAAGCTGTACAATTTCTTAGAGACATGTGAAAAGTTGTGACGGACTGGATGTTAAGCTCGGATTTCCTGCTACACGCGATCGATCATGTTCCCTGTGTACTGCCTTTGCCAGCTGCAGGACGACATTGTGCTGCAACAGCACACATTCCTCCAAAGTTGATCTTTTGTCGAGCGATAGTCAGCTGGTATCCCGCTGCTGCCTGGGACGTCTCCACGACTAGGACTCGAGCCCAGGTTTCCAGCTACACGCGAGCGGACGCCTTAACCGTTTCGCTATCTGTGTACGTCTGTTGGACTGGGCCGAACTATCATATGCCACATGTGGTCTAATATTGCCCAGTTGTGCTCACGCAGTATCCTGTGATTTCCATCTGTTTATTTTTCGCAGCCGTTGGGTTTGGCTTGAAATGTAAGAACTTGTGCCCCTGTTATTGCAATTTAACAAATTTAATGTCCTTCGATGTTAAGAATTGGTAACATCATTGCAAATAGTTGCCAGAGCTCCGATAGTGTAATTACGTCTGCGTGCGGTACTGAACTGACGTGCTAAATACACTTTCAACTTTGATGGCACGTGCTGTGTAATCCTCATATAAGACGAATCAGTAATATAGAAAATTTAATTCTTGGACTCGGGGAATGCCGTTATTCACATCAGTGACAACTTTACTCATCTTTTATAACGCGTTACGAGGATCAATGACAAACATCACAACATGTCTGTTAATTATAAAATAGTTAGGAATGTAATGTACACAATGCAATGAAAATGGAAAATCTAATGAGATTTTATTATCCATAGCCTACCCCATTGTGCTACACGTTCTAGCTCAACAGATATGATTTTTTATATTTGCAATTAATATATACTACGAACAGTCTAGGTCTTCATAAAGGTTACATATATTTTAGCAAAAGTTTTACGTAGCCTGATATCGACATGCTATGTCATTCAATCTTGGTTTTGAAGCTTCATTTAAACGTTCAAACATTCATATAAGATCATGAAGCCCAACAAGTACGATTTTAGTGTTCGGGTTGCTATGCACATTTAGATTTATTGAGACTCATGTCATCTCACTGCATCATCAATTTATGTAATGCACTGTAGCTGTTAATTTTCGTTATTTTGTAGTATGAGCGGTCAATGGACACTGGCCTACTTTACGACCTGCCGCTGTTTCCACAACAGGCTCCATCAGTCGCATAATGTTGGGGCCCCCAATAACGAACACTCGTGTCCTCTGCACTTGTGCGGACCTCTCGCTACGATCGGCCACTTTTCCAGCAGGCGAGGCAGCCCTTGTTGACTCAGAGGTTCTATCAGCAGTGGGAAATACCTGGACCCTGTTACTAAGGCTAAAGGGACAGCCTTGCGGCCGGTCCCTGCTTTCGCAAATCAAATGTTCAAATGTTTGTAGAGCTTATGGGACTTAACTGCGGGGTCATCAATCCCTGAACTTAAAAACTACTTATGAACTAACTAAGACTAAGGACGGCACAAATATCCATGCCCGAGGGGGCATTCGAACCCCCGACCGTAGTGGACGTGCAGACCGTGACTGGAACGCCTCAGTCCCCTCGGCCACCGCGGCCGGCCAGCGGTTTACTGACGACGGCCAATTCCCTAGGCATCCGCACCCAACAGTATAAGTCCCTATCCATCTCCTACCAGATACTCCCCCCCCCCATATCACAATTAACAGACGCTAAACCAAGAAGTCGCTGTGTCGAATCAACGGTCTGCTATAGCCTCCACGTGTTTACAGTTACTGTACTTGCTGCAGCCTGATGTTAAGCATGTTCAACCGTCATTGGATCTACACAACAGCAAAAAAAAAGTTCAAATGTTTGTAAAACTATCGGACCAAACTACGTGGTCATCAGTCAGTAGCTTACAAACTACTTAAACCTAGGTAAACTAACCTAAGGGCAACACACACACCCATGCCCCAGGGAGGACTCGAACCTCCACGGCGAGCAACCGCGCGCTCCGCAGCGAGACGCTTTAGACCGCTCGGCTACTCCACCGCGGCCAACAGCAAAAGACTGTGGGAATTTCAATCACTAAAATGCGATACTATCCCTGTGAAATAAAAAAATGCAAGTATTTTAAAAGTACACAACGCAAGCACACAAGAACGCGCAAACAATTTGAGAATTACATTATGAAAACAGTTATAACGCTAAATCTACGACTTGCTATTCAACTGGCGCACTCCCTACGGCGAACACACATGGAATTAGTATTGCCGGCCGCGGTGGCCGAGGGGACTGAGGCGCTTCAGTCACGGTCTGTTCGGCCACTACGGTCGGGGGTTCGTATCCCCCCTCGGACATGGATATTTGTGCCGTCCTAGTTCGTAAGTACTTCATAAGTAGTTTGTAAGTTTAGGGACTGATGACCCCGTAGTTAAGTCCCATAAGATTTACAAACATTTGAACATTTCTTTACAAACATTTGAACATACAACAATTACTATCAATTCATCCTCATTTGTATATTTATTGAAAATTTACGCATTAATATAAACCTTAACTATTAAGAATATTATCTGTCCTCAAATCTGTACTAAAAACACCAAGTAAGGAACCAGAAGCTACGAGAGAACAGGCTCAGGACTTGGTTTATTGATGTGGTGTCTGTTCTTTTCGGACAATTATCAATAGTTGTAAATATGCTCAAAACAGGCAATGACAATTTTTGTGCGGACGCATTAATACGCTCGATCCCTTGCGGGAATCCAGTATAGGCTGCGAATCAAGAAGTACTAATTGGCAGGGACTCTACCATCGCAGTGTGCTACAACTTGAGAATTTGGGATGGAAGGGAAGCGCCCCTGGGTATTCTACTTGGTTAAGGCGACCGATGGCCCGAAGCGAGAAATCCGGGTTCCAATCTCGGTCCAGCACAAATTTTCAACTTCGCTATTGACTTTATTTCAACGCCCTGAAACGGTCGAATTGCTTCAGTATTTCGAATTCAGAACTTAGTGTATAAACGTGGACCTTTTAGTAGGAAGCAGATTATGTAGCGTATGTAAAAGTGGTAATGCAACGCATACTGCTAGGTGGGGATGTCAGCAAGTGGGAGCGGAAGAGCTACCATTCGATCGCGCACGTCACTTTCCGCACCAACTGCGAAAAATAACCATCTATTTGTCACCTGCACGTCAAAAACAAAATATATAAAAAGATTAAACATGAAAATATACAAAAAGCGGATGTTACTCACAGCCTCTCGTGGCACTGAAACAAAAAGCCTAAATATCAAATCCTGCGTAAAATATACGTAACAGATTGAAGATCCTACTACTGAAACATTATTTTACTAGCACATCAATTAACAAATGTGTGTTATTTAAATAACCCTTATTTGGTTACTATCGAAAGCTGACAAGTATCTTGCCCCAACCGAGATAGAATTATGTTGCATAGCCTGTGAAGTTGGTCGAAATCCCACCTATTATTTATCGAGAATGTCTACCGCCCTGAGTACCTTTCTATGATTCGAAAAAATGTGCAGTCACCTTCGCTTGGAAGAACTAGGAAAGATTTTGTGCATATACCGGGTGTTTCAGAAATAATTCGTAGAAGGAAGGAAGCTTAGGGTTTAACGTCCCGTCGACAGCGTGGTCATTAGAGACGAAGCTGACGCTCGAATATTGTGTAAGGATGGGGAACGAAATTGCTCCTGCCCTTTCAAAGGAACCATCCCGGTATTTTCGGGGAATGATGGGTGGAGGTGGATCTGAACCACCGTCCTCCAGTCTTCGAGTCTAGTGTGTTACCACTGCGCCAACTCGCTCGGTACAGACATACTAGTAAGTACAGAATTTTCGTGGACGATAGGTTCGATATAGGCAATTGTTTTAAATATACGAGCATGGGGTCGCCGACGCATATTTACGACGGCACACGACTCAGAAAGTCATCGGTTCGCGAGATGGCGGGAAAACCTGTGGTATGTATCCATAAGTTTTCATGTCTAGTTTCATTTGTTTCCTTTAGTATCTGCGTCCCAACAAAAAAAAAAAAAAAAAAAAAAAAAAAAAAAAAAAAAAAAAAACGAACTTGTCTCTTTTATCCTCATTCGGTGATGTGTACCGGAAAGTGGGCTGTCGTCTGTGTACTTCGCTTCATCTTCAAAGTAAGGTAACGTAGTGTGCTACGGAGTAATGTTATACAGTTGCAGGTCTGAAAAGTTTGTTCACTGAGTACTATCACCCGCACGGATAGTCATACAGGGCACGCGCATATCTGCAACTACATTCCATATGAAACGTTACCGCCGGAGGTTCGAGTCCTCCTTAGCTTAAGTTATTTTAAGTAGTTCGTAACTCTAGGGACTGATGACCGAAGCAGTTTGGTCCAATAGGTTTGCAAACATTTGAACAAAAAAAATGTTCAAATGTTTGTAAATCTTACGGGACTTAACTACGGGGTCATCAGTCCCTAAATTTACAAACTACTTATGAACTACTTACGAACTAGGACGGCACAAATATCCATGCCCGAGGGGGGATTCGAACCCCCGACCGTAGTGGCCGTGCAGACCGTGACTGAAGCGCCTCAGTCCCCTCGGCCACTGCGGCCGGCACATTTGAACACTGATCGTGAAACGTTCCATGTCTTACGCATGATCACACAGAGTAAATAACTTTTTACATTTTCAAGTGCATACCATTGTTAAATAAGACAGTACCCTATCTTTGGCAAAAAAAAAAACTGGGTTACGAATGACGTTCAGGTGGAAGAGAAGCACACAAAGACGTCTCACACTAGGTATGAGGGCAAAGGGAGCAGTACATATTTTGTCGTTAGTGTGCGGGTAGCAATTAAAATGAATGGAATTAGACACCCAAACTTTGGGACAACCGATTGTTGCAGCGGTGGATATATGGGAGAGCAGTCGGGGCCAATGCAACACCACCGCGCTCTCGTGGCCAGCGATAAATACAGGGCTGAGAGCAGGCGAGTGTGCCGGCAGCAGAACAGAGCGTCATTATGACTTACGCACCATGTATCGCAGACGAAAGAGGCCTTCTACACAGCACTACAGCATTTAACTGACTGAGTTACGCTGACATTAGTCGCTTCTGTACAGAGGGCATAAGTCATGCTGACGTCACGTCATCGGTATCTCCTCCGCTGACGGCTCATTCGCCTGCGCTCAGGTCTGTGTTTATCGTTGGCCACGGACGCTCTCGTGTGACGTCAAGCAAAGGAGGCCGCAAGCGGGTACCTGAGTGGCTAGCGACTAGGGATGGGAAAAACCGACCGGTTAAAAAAATGTTCAAAATGTTTGTATAGTCTATGGGACTTAACTACGGGGTCATCAGTTCCTAAACTTGCAAACTACTTATGAACTACTTACGAACTAGGACGGCACAAATATCCATGCCCGAGGGGGGATTCGAACCCCCGACCGTAGTGGCCGTGCAGACCGTGACTGACGCGCCTCAGTCCCCTCGGCCACCGCGGCCGGCCTGACCGGTTAAAACCGATAAGGGTGTTTTAGTTTTCAATAACCGTTTTTTCGGTATTTATTTGGTGTCGGTTGTAACCGGTTTTTTTAGTTATTGCCAAGAACCGGGGAAAAACCGGTACGACTACTTCCTGTAGTAGTGGTTCAAAATGTGTTTTTTGTAAATAATTTTAAAAAGTTGACACTAGTAGACCCTAATATTTAGGGCTATTCCTAAAATTTCCAATGCTGTGAAATATTAGGTCATCGCAATAACTAAAAAAAAAAGCCATCAGTAATAATTTAAGAACAATACCGGCAGTCAGAAACGCGCACGAAACGCGTGGCATAAGAACTTAAGAACTGGTTGAGGCATCGATGCACTTGATGCCGTGTGGCGTGGCCTATTAGACGATGCGCGTGCACCGGCAGTGTATAAGACTTGCCTCCATCTGGTCATGCGGCAGTTCCTTGTTGTCGTCGCCAGAGATCGGTTGTGTCTTAAATGGCACCATCTCGACTGTGGAAGTACTTCACAAAGTACGGTAGCAGTGAGGTACAATGCTCCATTTGCTTTAAAAAGCTGAAAATGGGTGGCGGTACTACAAAGATGCAGTGTCACTTAAGGAGAAAACATTCAAAATGTTTCTTGGAACAGAAGGTAAATTCGATTTATATACCTATTATGTAAGATTGGAATAATAACTTTTAATGTATTATCATAGTGTCATGCTAACAAGTTTTATTAATGTGATTCCTTGCAAGCGAGGGGCTTTTTTTAAAACACAATATGGGTTTAGGTAACATTGATCATGTGGCGCCTCGCGAGGTAGCCGTGCGGTCTGAGGCTCCATGTTACAGACTGCGCGGCTGCTACAGTTGGAGGTTCGAGTCCTCCCTCCTCCCTCGGTCATGGGTGTGTATGTTGTCCTTAGCGTAAGTTAGTTTAAGTTAGATTAAGTCTTGTGACCGATGACGTAAGCAGTTAGGTCTCATAAGAACTCACACACATTTGAACATTCTTTGATCATGTGGTACACAGCTTTTCTAGTTCAATTTGCGTAAATTTCCACTGACAACAATCATACTGTTAGTCAGAACTGCGACTTTATTTTCGATATACTTCTGCAGCACTGATTGAAGTTCATTGTATATAACGAGATATTCGTATGCGCTGGCACACAAGTCCAACTTACGGAGTGGTTGGCTCAATATTCGTAACTGCCGGATGGAAATACTAGGCCAGTAAATCTGTATGCTTCGTATATCGTCTTCTACAGACTCCTGACTAGGGTCTCACACACTCAAGAAGGCGTAGTATTGGGAGGGGATCTTTCAAAATATGGAAATACTAGTGATTTGTCGTATAACGTACATTTACCTGAATTTTAACTAAATTTAGTAAGTTTCGGTTTCGGCCGAAACTACAAGAACGGAAAATTCGATTACGGTTTCTGTTTCGGCCGCAAAATATGTTTCGGTCGAACTCTACTGGAAATAATAGCAATAAAAAAACCGAAAACCGGTTATTTAAAAAACCGGTTATCTCGAGCAGTTTTTGCAGTGCGGTTAAACTGGAGATGAAAAGAACCGGTATAACTGAAAACCGGTTGTTTCAGCAATAACCGCCATCCCTACTAGCGACTACGGTATATTGGGCTGTGCCCCAGTGGCCAGTCAGTCAGTTATGCAATCGCAGCCTATTCCGCCTGACGTCATTCTCTGGGTGTTGTTGCTCCATAACGCCCCCCTCCTTCTCCTTTCCATTTATGACAGTTCAGATGCTAGAATGCTGCTCTCAAAGAATTTCTTGTACTTGAACATAGCTTAACCATCACAGAAGACAAAATGATCGTCGCCCCTGGACTGGTGTATCCTGGGGTGGTATCAACTTTCGGCCCATTCACACAATTCGTAACCATTTAGAAAAGCATTGGCACACTTTCACTTCGAGTGGCACTGGTCGCAGACAGGTGGAGTACTCAGCATCTGTCTGGGCCGTTAGGACTGGTCACAGGAATGGCTACTACTGTTGCCAATTATCATGGCGGTACAGAAGAAGACTAGAAGGCAAAGTACACTGAAGAAATTGTCGTAGATCAGTTTGCTTCGCGAGAAAAGGCTGATAAACATCAGCTACCCTACACTCGGCAAAAGATGTAGTTATCTAGCGCATAGATATTGAGATAATTTATTTATAGATGCAGAAGAAATAAATTAGAAACAAAAAATGGAGGAAAGAATTTTCACCCGTAAGCGAGTGGCTGTCGCAGAATCAGTCTTCATTGCCTGGATGTATTAAAATTTCCAGTAGGTTGTGGATCTAAACCAATAGTAAAGAGTTAATAAGAGCCCTCGGGATGGCGGGTTTTCCACAAGGATGAATGGACGAGAGAATGAAAGTCTTGCAGAAATGAAGATGTGTGATAATAAGTTGTAAACACATTCATAAAATCTAGTCATGTTTTGAAAATTATGTACGGTATTGTGAAAGAGAAGACAAATGAAATCCTGGAGATTATCACGGCCGCGTGGCAATAGCCGTGCTCTAAGGCGCCTTGCTGCGGAGGGTGAGGCCGTTCTCCATCGGAGGCTCAAGTCCTCCCTCAGGCATGAGTGTGCGTTTTAATCTTAGCATAAGTTAGTTTAAGCAGTTTGTAAGTTTAGGGACCGATGATTGCTGTAGTTTAGCCCCTGTAAGATACCTGTTAGTATTATGTGTCACATATTTCTTAACGATGTAATTGTAGATAAAAGATTTTGTTATGTTATAAATTAATTTCAAGGCTAATTAAAATGTTTGCTGTATTTAATATATATCAAAATTTACCGTAAAGTATTTTTCAGAACATATAGAATCTCCATGTATAATTGCTATGAAGAGAAAAATGGTTGTTCTTTGCTGATAGAGTTTAGAGTATTCTATAGGAGTATGTCATTATAATTAGAATGTTATGGAAAGTGAATCGATGTATTACGAACGCTCAATACATGTATTTCAACTTAAAGGAAGTTCTGCTTTTGTCTACAATTATTTAATCTCTTCAACATGTAATTTTGGTGTAGTAGAGAGTCTACGTGAGCTACCTCACCTGGAATTACGAACCTGCAGATTTTACACACGGGACTTTAATTGAAGCTAATTATAAAATTGACTGTTATATTAGACACAGATACTCCTGGCAATTCCAGATTGGGTAGTGAATTTTACATTTGGTGCATAGAAACCTTCTGTTATCCAAGAAATTAAATTAAAAAGTTTACAGGTTCACACATCATTGCAGACCTTGAAGCAAGAAACTACGAGCTGCATCGACACCACAAAGTCTAGCCTGTGGTGGTAAGAAATAAATAAAATTGTTCCTTTTCAGGAATTTCGCAGCATCTTATCAGAAACTGACCAGAGACTTTTAAAGAGACATTTAAATCAGAATAATTATGTCAGACGTAATGAATATCAATATTTAATATATAATTATTTTACATCCCATAGCTTTATAAACATTTGAACATTTAAGATTGTCACCGTTGGTGTGTCTTTCAAACTAGCGAAGGCTGCTAATAGCATTGTTGGCTACTTAGATTCTTCCATACGCATACAAAACACCCTAAAAATACCTACGTGAGCTAGAAAGTTCCTACAGAAGCAAAAATCTTTATAATGTAGGCGTGGTATCGCTGAGAAAAGCTAGGTGAAATGTGCACAGCCCATCATATGGCAAAGTATTTTGAACGCTTGATATAATTAAGCTGAGTTTAGACGTGGAAAGCGTGCCATCCTTCCCATACCACTGCCAGTGGCGTAGCTATCATAGGGCTAGGCGGGGCAGTGCCCCGGGGCCCTCGAGATCTAGGGGCCCCTCGGCCTCCGTGAGCAAAGTTCGGAAAAAGTTACAGTAGAGCGTCGTTTTATTTTTATTTTTATTTATTTACCTTCCCACCCTACCGTCTATCGATTTCCCCTCCCGTCAAACTAAGCTTCCCACAGTAGCCGCACTGGGCCACAGGGTGACGGTACATTGCTTCTAGTGGGGCCTGCTGACAGGCCAAGCAGACAGTCGCTGAGTACAACAATCGGCACACTCCAGTCGGCCGAAGTAGTTGCAGCATCAAAGCTGTTCACAGCAACAGCCGCGCCTTCAAAGTGTTGCGGCGTGCCGCTCGGCGCAATGTGAAGGATCGCGCGACTCCGAATACTGTATAAATGTATTTACTGTACAGTACTTCTTATTGACAAGTAGAAGTGTACAGTTCATTTATACTAATAATTGGTTTTTCGAACATCCATGTCCCCCAATTACAGTTCGGATAATCTACGTTCTACTGTATATAATATTTTAGCTGAATGAAGGATTTTCGACTTTGAACACTGCCAACAAACTTCAAACGCACGAAGTGAAATCCAAAAAATATTCCCATCTCAATATAAACATAAAAAGGTATTGCTTGTCCGCTAAGACGTGCACCCTGCCACCTGCTGAATTACTAGCAGTGTGTGACAATACTGTTCATGGTTTGATTCGCGGCAGGGGGCCATATTTTCGTGGTTGAGTAAAACTTCATTGTTCATTTTTACTAGCTTCTGCCTGCGACTTCATTCACCTAGTATGGAGCAACTTCGAAAACTTCCATGGTAGTTTTATCTATATGTCCTACCCAGGTCCAACTCTATCCCTCTCCAAAAGTTCATCCAAATCCACCCAGTAGTTTCTGCTTGAAAGCATAATTAACTTTCACAGTTATAATTATATTAGAGAGTACGATTAAATATTATCTGCTGCGTGACACATAGTAATTTACTTAAGAGTATTTATGTTTGCCTTATTAAGTCTTCCAGTAAGCGGTAAGGACCTGACGAAGTAGTATTGCATCTGAATAGTTCATAGGCGCCAATTACGGGTATGCTCGGTCGCTCAAGCATACCCCAAAATTTGAGTGGGTATGCTCGGCATACTCCACTGAAAATTTTGGTATTTTTTCTTTACGTTATATTACTTGATTGTAATTAAATTCGACTCATTTCATTGATGGGCGACTGGATTTTGTAATACACCGCTGTAAAAAGATTATCTAAAACAAACAGGCAACTGAATTCGTAGGCATTAAAATTCATGTTAACATGTGAGCGAAGTGATCATTTTCTAAATAGTCCGAATGTTAATGGAATGGAATGTTAATGGAATATCGTAAACTAAAGGTGGTAACCGTTATTATTCTATTAAGTAACTAGAAATGAAGTGGGTTTGGTATGATACGATGAAAATGTGTATACTACTAATTTAACGTTTATGTATTCTCTTAGAAGTCAATTGTCTTCAAAGAATCGTGTGTGTTAGTGTTAAGTCGTGACATTTTTCATCCTTTTTTCTGAATCGGTGTGTGATGTAACAATGGGTTGTAAACCTGTTGGTATCGACAGACATGGTATGACAGCAGAAGTGGTTATGGACTGTTTTCGTAATACTGTATAGAAAATAAATCTGCAGAAGAAAGAAGGCAGGAAGACCATCCGATGTTAGTTTCTGCGATAATGAATACAGTATTCACAATACAGGCACATCATTATCTGATATGCATGTCTAAGAAGACGAAAACTCTGAAAATGATTTCTGTACTCACTACAACGGGGAAACTGGTTCAAATTGTCTCAAAAGCCGCACAGTAGTTTTAAAACGTGAAATTGAAATGAATGGCTGTTAATTTCTGTATTTTATATTACAAAATTACTTTTCTCCTTTCAGAGATTAAAATGATCCTAAATTAACACCAGATGAAGCAAAAAAGAAGAAATACTAAAATAAAACAAAATTACTTTATCTATTTACCTGTAATTACCTGTGGGGGGGGGGGGGTGGCTGGCCGACATCCACCTCCCCCTATTAGAAACGCCACTGAGCATACCCCAAGATATGTGGTATAGATTTAGTTTAGAGAGGGCCCCCCGTCATTTTTGCCCCGGGGCCCTTGGTGTAGTAGCTACGCCACTGACCACTGCCTCTCCTTTCTAGCTTCCATTAATACAAATTCCAATGTTCTTCTTCTTGCAAACTCCTCTGTATCAATTTATTTGTCTGTGACTTCTTTTAAATTTCCCCTCATTTAGTTTTATTTCTTTGTGTTGATCCATAATCAAATGGTGTTAAGATGATACGAAAAAACCCTCTCTAATCTTATTATGCCAGTGAACCAACCAAGCTGCATCAAACGGTTAAACTAGTGTCGTGTGATATGAGAAAATAACATAGGAAAATGTTGACTGTAATTAAATGCACAAATGGCGGCTCTTGCTATTTTCATACGTGAAGGGGGCCAAGATCCCTGTAAGAGTTGACATTGCTTGTGTCAGTAGAGACGCCAGAATGCTGGTCGTCCTTCTATCTCTACACTAATTTCTTACCATCCTTCTTGAGACTAGTGTTTCCACTGATCCCTCATGAAACTTCGCACAATTTAGAAAAAAGACGCTTGTAACAAAACGGTCGTCGCCCATCACAATACATAACACGATAACGAAACGGTCGTGGCATGTCACATACATAACACAATATTTTCAAAGATGACTGGCATCGATCCAGATGTTCATTGTGAATACTGAAATAATATGGCTCGAAGGTCGTATAATGTTAAATTCTGGAGCTGTAATAGTACTTCTGAAAGTATGAAAGTGATGAAAAATTTTATTATCATAGGACTGTGTTACGCGACCGTGTGATTAATAGGAATAAAATAAGCATTTGCAGTTGTATGGCTGTTGCAAAAAAACTTAACATTAAAACAACTTATCTCGAAAGTAAAAATGAAACATAAAAGTGACAGAACTGTGCCTTTATCAACAAGATTTGCATACGCTTCCCATCCATTTAAATGATCATAATGAAAATACAACAGTTATCTTCATTTACAATATAACCCAAAACATTTTATTCCAATTCCTTTAATAAATCTTGGGCTCTAGTCTCTGAAAGCAATTAACAAATTAGTAGTATCAAGCGTCACCAGCGTTCTCTTTTGTGGTCCCTAAAAATAGCTCGGGCGGCTTGTTAGAGAAATGATGGGAAATTTATATGACAACTGCCTTAAGTTGAAAGTGCGGGATTACTACGTGTTGAACTCTAATAAATCTAAAACTTCCAACACTGATGTTTTTTCTAGGCTTTTCTGTTTCCTATTTCGACGCCGTGCTGAGCTCAGTTTTTTGGAGCAAATGAAATAACCGGCGTGAGAATTATCGTATGCAACAATGCAAGATAATTCGGTTTCTAATAATTTCAAATTAAAATTATAACACTTTTGGAAATTTTTGTATGAATCTACAAACGTCCTCTTTTTTGAAGAGCGACATATGGGAACCCTAGTTGTACCATAACATCTATAACGCAAATTTCGTCACATAAACATCTTGTTCAATTTATTTAGGGCAGACGTTTAACGCACTCTGACACCACTAACACCAGAAGCAAAGGTTTCTTCTCCTCCACGCGTACTCCACAAACGTGGAATATTTCTTATGCAAGCTGGTGAGACGGGCATGCCATCTTGTGGCGAAACTTCGTAGCAGCGTCAGGGCGCATGCCGTAGTTCGTATTTGGAACAGTAGGGGCGCTAGACTACAGAGTACAGACCAAGGAGGTTAGAATAGCCTCAATGGTACTGACAGATGGACGCTACTGCATAACACGTATCATAGTTGTGAACTTATTGGGGTTTTGTGGTCGTGAATACTTATAAAAGCTGGTAGAATATATTTATTGGCCGTCGTTAGCATAGTAATAATTCCGGGAATCAGGCTACTGCCATGTTCTGCATCACATTTAAAGCGAAAAGAAAGAATCAGAAGTATTTACAAAATAAGAGAAGACACCGTTTTATTTCGCAGTTACATTTACAAAGACGCGTAGCTTCACTATTTGAATATTGCGAGGGAAGCATTACAAATGACTGTAGCTGAGCAACATTAATCAAAATGTTAACTTCGCTAATCGTCGTTACTTTAAAAAAAGAAGATTATCTTTTACAGGTTAAAGCATTAGCTTGCAAGATTTGTCGGAAGTTAACCATTAATCGTAATTCCTAACAGTAAACTTATTGTAAAATGAGGAGGTGAATACAACGAATAACTATTGATTGCATATTTTTTTTTTTTTTTTTTTTTTTTTTTTTTTTTTTTTTTTTTTTTTTTTTGTTATGTTCTTTCGGACGTAGAGCAGATATTGTTGACTGACATTAAGAACGATAAATTAGACATTAACAAAAAAATTCAAATGTTTGTAAATCTGTAGGATTTAACTTCTTTGGTTTTTAGTCCCCAGGCTAATTAAATGCTTAAACTAAAAAAAATTAATAACTCAGTGCTGATTGGTTGCAAATAGGGTTAATTTATAATTTTATTACGGGTTTCGGGCGCTGCCCATCATCAGATACACTGTGAATGAAACACACAATCATTAGCACAAAAAAAAATTGCCTAAAAAGGTAGATGATATAAAAGGTTAACATACAGCACAGTACACAAGAATAATAACATGAACAGTACAAACCTTCGGCATACAAGAAAGAAAAGTGAAAACAGTAAAAACAATTACGTGAATGAGCACGTCAATGTGCTCACGACAAAGTAAACATTGACGCCACCAGATGGCGTGCTATACATGGTAACTAACACAATTTTATTAAAAGGAAATAAATTAAAAAAGCCCGAATGACAAAGGGATTCTTTTTAAAAGCAGATTCGCATATACAGTATAATAGAGGGCTAACCCACGTCATGCCATAAAATAAAAACCATGCAAGTGACAATCAAAATTTCAAGTAGCCGCCAGATTAGGGTGACCAGACGTCCCGTTTTTGACGGGACTCTCCTTTTTTTTCGTTCTGTGTCCCGTTGTCCCGCAAAATATTTAACGGGACGCCAAATGTCCCGGTTTTCAATTCTTTTTTTTCCGCAGTCAGCAGAACCTTATCGTTTTTTTTTTTTTTATTTATTCTCACGTCAATTTAGATTCATAACATTATTTATTTAACTTTCTCCTGGGTCTTGCTTTATCTTACATGCAAAGTTAGAATAAAGAAGTATTATTTTGGTCACGGAATGAGGTGATGTGTGAACAAATTTTTCATTTATCGTGCTCTGTGCCGGTAAATTATGCGTGAGGTAGGCCATTCATATCGATTATTTGCTACAGCAGTAATTGCAGACAGAACTAACAAGTTTTCGTTGAAGAACTTTGTAGGGCTATCAACGCTCCACTGTATTTGTAGTTACTAATGATTATCCACTGTTAGATCACATAAATTTTGCAGATCCAACTGACATTATGTCTTTGGACAAAGTAGGCGGCTGTTTGAACACTGTGTTCGGCCAGTTTGCTTTATTGCGCTTCATTGTCTGTCGTTACTGTGTGTGACAAAACCTGGTGCCCTTAGAATGGGGAAAAGAAAGTGTTCTTTCTCGAAAACCAAGAAAGACGTGTTCCCATTCTTGAAAGAAATCACGAGTACGAAGGTAGAATGTACATTGTGTCGTTCAGTTTTTTTCCATTGAACACGGAGGACGTGCCGATATAATGCAGCATATTAAAAAAAATAAGCACTTGTTGGCAGTTTCTGCGAGAACGTCTAGCAGCATAACTTCCTTTGTAAGTACGAATAAACTACAAACAGAAGAAGATAAACGTATCGCAGCGGAAGAAGGGCTATTTGCATTCCATACTGCAAAACACAATCATTCTTTCCGTTCAATGGACTGCACGGATCTTCTCATCAGAGACCTATTTGAGAAGAAATCCACGTGTTCTAGGACGAAGTGTGAGTCGATTTTAGTGAACGTTTTATCGCCGTACGCAATGCATGAAGTTCAGTCAGAACTTAAAGATGCTAAGTATGTGTCTGTGATGGTTGATGCATCAAATCACAAAAGCTTAAAGCTAGTGCCAATTCTAGCTAGGTATTTCATTCCTACAAAAGGTGTTCAGTGCAAAGTACTCTGTCTTCAGAACATTGGTGGAGAAACGGCAGAATTATTAACTAGCTATATTCTGGATATTTTAAAAGAGCAAAATATAGTTTACAGGATTGTCGCATTTCTGCAGATAACTGTAATACCAACTTTAGTGGGTGCAAGAGGGCAGGAACAAACAATGTTTTTTCAATACTGAACAGTGTTCTCAAGATGAACATTCAAGGCATCGGTTGTGCAGCCCATGTGGTACACAATGGAGTTCAAAGTGCAGATATTCTTCCCATTGACCTCGAAACGATAGTGAATCATTTTTTTCAGTATTTTCACATTTACACTGTGTATATGGAGGAACTGAAATCATTTTGTGATTTTGTTGATACTGAGTACAATCAAGTTCTAGGTAGTATTAAAACTAGATGGTTGTCATTGTTACCAGGATTTAAAAGAGTTATTGATATGTATGATCCTCTGAAATCATATTTTCTGTCTCAGGATAGGTGCCCTACATTGCTGAAAAAGTTTTCTGAGAATCCACAGTCACTCCTTTGGCTTCATTTCATACAAAGCCAATTGAAAATGTTTTCCAATTCAATTCAAAACTTGGAAAGAACCAATATTTCAGCTACAGAAACAGCTGAGGAGCTGGAGCTGATCAACGAAAAAATCAGTAACAGGAAATTGAGTAAATTTCAAACATCAGTTATTTCTTCAATTTTAATTAATTTGAAAAAGGAAGGTATTTTCACTCATTCAAAATACGACAAAATTGCCAATTTATTTTATGACACTTTTTTGACTTATTTAGAAAAGTGGACTTCTCCATTTCAACCTCTGAAATCATTTCATTGGATATCACTGAAAGATCCTATTTGTTGGACTGAGGTTTTTAATTGTCTGAAAATGTTTGAAACAGTAGATTCAGGTGCAACTTTTCAGATGGATGGAGATGTATCGTTTGATGAGATAGGATTCATGAACAACATTGTATGCAAGAAACATGAGGAATGGGAAAAAGCTAATTTGGAAACCGATAAGAGATGGTGTGATGTATTCCATACACTTAAAAGTAGAGATACTTCATGTAAAAATATAGAGACACTTGTGTGTTTTGCTCTTGCTGTACCAGGCCCAAATGCTATTGTGGAAAGGGTATTTTCTATTATAAATTCTCTTTGGACTGATGAGAAAAACCGTTTTACCACTGAAACTATTGAAGCAATTGTAATAGTTAACTCATTACGAAGATCTTACCGGCAAGGAGTTCTACAACTTGCTATTAACCAATTCAAAGCTTTTGAAAGATATTAGGTCCTCTGATAAGTAGAAACTTAGTGCCGGTAGTAGTGTTCATGATACAGGAGCTCAACAGTCTACAGATTAGTGTTCATTTGTTAGAAATCTTTCTATCAGTTACGCGATATTCTGAATTATAATCAGTTCCTGGAAAAAACAATTATCACATTATGCAGTGCCATTACAAGCATGTTTTGAAGTGTTTTGTTAAAATATATGCCTCTTTATGAGTATAAACTTTAGTTTTTGTTTATTTTAGTAAAGTGATGCAGTCATAAGTGCATAATTTCTTATTTTTGTTTAGAGTCCTATTTTTTCCCGTTTCTTATACCAAATTTTCGCAAATGTCCCATTTTTCCACGCGGAAAATCTGGTCACCCTACACCAGATGGCGTGCTGTACATGGCGCTTAATACAACTTTATTAAAAAGTAATAAATTAAAAAGCCTCAATTGACAAGAGATTTATATATGTCCTGCCATAACAATTACTACAATACTATTGACATTCAAATATACAAGTAGCGCATATGTTAAGCAACCAGCATCATTTCAAAGGTACATAATATAGGAACAAACAATAAATAAAATGTATATGCCTAGAAATTACGACATGAAATCGTATAATGGTTTGCAAAATAGGCTCAGATTACCAGATTCTCATGTCGCGCGTTTGTAATAAGAACAGAAACAAGGAACAATATAAACAAAATATTGCCGGCCGCGTTGGCCGAGGAGACTGAGGCGCTCCAGTCACGTTCTGCACGGCCACTACGGTCGGAGGTTCGAATCCCCCCTCGGGCATAGATATTTGTGCCGTCCTTAGTCTTAGTTAGTTCGTAAATAGTTTGTAAGTTTAGGGACTGATGACCCCGTAGTTAAGTCCCACAGACTATACAAACATTTGAACATTTGAATTTGAAACAAAATATTCAAGGCAATACAAAGCACATTCATGATAGTTGTTTACAAATACATGTGATGATTGTTTTGATAAAAATTAAAATTACAGTCATATATTGCGGGGGAAAAACAAGGGCGGGGAGCGTAAGAGAAATGAAATGGCCGCGGTGGAGTAGCCGAATGGTCCAAAGCGTCTCGCTGCGGAGCGCGCGGTTGCTCGCCGTGGAGGTTCGAATCCTCCCTGGGGCATGAGTGTGTGTGTTGTCCTTAGGTTAGTTTACCTAAGTAGTTTGTAAGCTACGGACTGATGACCACGCAGTTTGGTCCGATTGATTTACAAACATTTGAACATTTGAAATGTAATGGGGCGTGGTGCAGGATAAAAGGAGTACATCAGCCAGCCGCGGTGGCCGAGCGGTCTGCGGCGCGCCAGTCACGTTCTGCACGGCCACTACGGTCGGGGGTTCGAATCCCCCCTCGGGCATGGATATTTGTGCCGTCCTTAGTATTAGGTAGTTCATAGGTAGTTTGTAAGTTTAGGGACTGATGGCCCCGTAGTTAAGTTCAAATGTTTGTACAGCTTATGGGACTTAACTACGGGGTCATCAGTCCCTAAGCTTACAAACTACTAACGAACTAGCTAAGACTAAGGACGGCACAAATATCCATGCCCGAGGGGGGATTCGAACCTCCGACCGTTGTGGCAGTGCAGACCGTGATTGCAGCGCCTCAGTCCCCTCGGCCACCGCGGCCGGCGCCGTAGTGGCCGTGCTGAACGTGACTGGCGCGCCGCAGACAGCTCGCCCATAGCGGCCGGGCGTTGTTAAGTCCCATCAGCTCTACAAACATTTGAACATTTTGGATTACATCAAACAGCATAAAATACAGCCGGCCGCGGTGGCCGAGGGGACTGAGGCGCTCCAGTCACGGTCTGCACGGCCACTACGGTCGGGGGTTCGAATCCCCCCTCGGGCATGGATATTTGTGCCGTCCTTAGTATAAGGTAGTAAATAAGTAGTTTCTAAGTTTACGGACTGATGACCCCGTAGTTAAGTCCCATAAGCTTAACAAACATTTGAACATTTTGAACAACATAAAATACAGGGCCAGCCCGTCCATATAGGCAAACTAGGCAATTGCCTAGGCGCTCGAATTTTGGGGGCGGCAAATTTGTCGTGTCCGACGAACCCTGATGCACTCGCGTTGCGGTTCACTTTGGTGTTTCGCTGCGGTTCCGGGAGTCACGAATTCCCGGTTACTGCACATAGAAAGAACAACAGGCAAGAGACAAGACGCAAGTCAATGTCACATGCATTCTCTTCGACTCTTCAGAATTTTGCTAGTAAGCGTTTAATGAATAGACGATTGGCAGTTTGCAACTAATCATCCCGTGATGAAAGCTGGCGCGCCGCCCCTCACGATAGCCGGGGCGTCCTCACAGCCCCAAGAGTCCGCAGCTCTGCAGTCTCCGTAATGTACAATGGGCGCTAATGACCTCGACATAAGACCACACTTATCATCACTGGCAAATAAGAGTAGAAGGTTTAGGGCGCCAAATAACACTGGGTGTGCCTTTCATTTGTGCATAAACAAAGGGGACAAGACAATAAATATTATTGGCCCACTTTAGGTTACGGTAGTAGCACTAAAATTGGGCCTTTGCGATCGTCTTTTGACAGCTCGAAATTTAAATGAAAATAACTATTCATCTGACACAAGAATTGAATAACCGAATTTGTAGAGGAGAAAATTATCTACAACTTTGCTCTCTTATGTTTTTTTCATATCTCGTATCGTTTCAAAGATATTTGCAAAAATAACGGCGATTTTGGGATGTCTGTCTGTCTGTCCGTAACTTGTTTCCTGTTTTTAAGACGAACCGTTCAACCGATCAACACCAATTTTACAGACATGACGGTAGGCTGCCAGAGACCAGAACCTCCCTTTTTCAAAATTTTCGGACAAAAAATACGGTAGTAATACCAAAAAAAGCCGTTTGTAATATAATTGTAATTGCAAACGAACCATTCATCTGACACGAAAATTGAATAACCTAACTGGTAGAAGAGAAAATTCTCTACAACTTAGCTACCTTATGTTTTTTCATACCTTGTATCGTTTGAGACATATTTGCAAAAGTAACGGAGATTTGACACCCTCCATTGAATTAACGAAAACCAGCCGTTCGGAGATGCCACGTGACATTCCTCGCCCAGAACTCTCCTGGCATACGCCATCTTGCGTTGCGTATTTGATGATTTTCTTATTGTAACTTACAAGTTGTCGTTTCAAAGCAATGGCGCACTGAAGAATTAACAAAAACACATCGTTCTTCGTACGATAATAAATGATAATCTAGTGTCTGCAAATGCCACATTAGCATCTGTTAACAACGGCCATCAATAGTATGAGATTAAAAGAGCCATATTTTGATTGATAGCCGTAGCGCTATGTCGCTAAATGTCGGTGGTTCGGAACCCGCCACTAAATGATTTTTTTTCCTAAAAGGGTTTCGGACACTTATTAATTAATTTTTTATTATTATTTTTGTCCAAAATGTTTGCAAAAACTTATAAAACTACAAATCTAAAGTGGGCCTTAAAATAGGTCAGTGCGATTTTTTTTTTTTTTTTTTTTTTTTTTTTTTTTTTTTTTTTTTACTTATGCCCTCCTCTATATTACTGCTGCCATCAGGTTAGCAGTTTCTTGGTAAGAAAGATCCCCTTCTATTTGTTTAAATTGACGCTATAAATAATAATTCTTAGGTGTACGTATGGTTTTGTGATGCACAAAGACATTGTGAGTCTATGCCTTTCTCATTCAAGAAATAGGCTGCCACTCTAAAGATATTGATGATACTGATCTATGCAATGAATTACAAGCCATTGCTAGAAGAATACCCAATAACTCAGGGCCACACGACGCTCTGAGTTATATGTGTAAAAATTGACTTACAGACATTGTAGCTAATTTAGTTACAGAACTAAGAGTGTTGCTTGCTCTTCCGGTGTCTGTAGCCAGTGGTGAGCTTCTCGAAATTAACTCATAAAAACATATCTGCGCTCCACAATGACTCAAGAAGGACTTGTGGGATTGGTAACTTTGTCAACTGAACGAGAAACAGGTCGACACAATTGATTTAAAGGACATCGTCTCACATTTTGCAAAAGCCAAGGGATGTGTCCCATTTCAATGGGGAAATATGTTTATGTAATGTATATGTTGTGATTATGTATTTGAATAAAAAATATCCAATGTGTATTTTACATTAATGTTTTATTGCGATTTCATTAAATGGGGCGCCATGAAAATAATTTGTCTAGGGCGCCGAATTTGTTCGGGACAGCCCTGATAAAATAAATCATTAATGCGACAAATCGTGAAACGTTAAGAGACCTAGGTAGACTAGATGAATCTCCCTGGTACTAGCTAATACAAGAACGTAAGGAGAAGGGTATAAAGCATGATAAAAGCCAAAATTTAAAACGTATGACAACCGGAACAGAGTCCAGGCTCAAAAGTAATAATGTGCGCGCGCCCAGAACAACAGAACTGGGGCACACACTTTAGAAAATGATGTAATGGGGTAAAAAATAAAGGCGTGGGGTCACAAATAAAAAGAGAAAAAATGTTCAAATGTTTGTACTTCTATGGAACCAAACTACGTTGGTCATCAGTTCCTAGACTTACAAACTACTTAAACTAACTTAAACTAACCTAAGGACAAAACACACATCCATGCCCAAGGGAGGATTCGAACCCCCGACGCGGAAGGCCGCGCGATCCGTAACGTGGCGCTCCAAACCGCTAGGCTACTCCCGCGCGGTTAAAAATAGAAAAAGTAACACAGGAGTGTATTTGATTGTCAATTGTATTGTAGTCATTTTTTATCGCATGAGATTTGCTATATATATCACTCTGTTAAAAAAATCCCTTTGTCAGTTGAGGCTTTTAAATTTATTACTTTTTTAAAGTTGTATTAAGCGCCATGTACAGCACGCTATCTGATTCAAATGTTCAAATGTTTGTAAATCTATCGGACCAAACTGCGTGGTCATCAGTCCGTAGCTTACAAACTACTTAAACCTAGGTAAACTAACCTACGGACAAACACACACACAGATGCCCCAGGGAGGACTCGAACCTCCACGGAGAGCAACCGCGCGCTCCGCAGCGAGGTGCTTTAAACCGCTCGGCTACTCCACCGCGACACGCCATCTGATGGCTACTTGTAATTTTGATTGTCACTTCTTTTGTTTTTATTTTATGGCATGACATGGGTAAGCCATCTATTATATTGTATATGTGAATCTGCGTTTAAAAAGAATCCCTTTGTCATTCGGGCTTCTTTTAATGTATTCCTTTTTAATAAAATTGTGTTAGTCACCATGTATAGCACGCCATCTGGTGGTGCCAATGTTTACTTGGTCGTGAGCACATTTACGTGCTCATTCACGTAATTGTTTTTACTGTTTTCACTTTTCTTTCTTGTATGCCGAAGGTTTGTACCAGGGCCGGCGAAAGGCACGTGTGAAACGTGCGCCCGCACTGGGCGGCACTTTCCGCGGGGCGGTAAATCTGCCGAATTTTCTTTTCTTTATTTTATTACATATATATTTTAGGACAAACTCAACATTCATGCCCAAGAGAGGATTCGAAACCAAACCTGGGAGGGAGCGGCTTCGGAAAATGTGGCATGGCGACTCGACTACCTTCCGGCCGCCCCTCTTCAACAGTCCTGTGAAGTTGGCACCCCTTTTTTGGAAAATGTACATTTTTTTCAGAGTTCTAGGCAGATATGCAATAGTTCTGGAGTTCTCTGTACAAAATTTAAATAGTTCTGCAAAATTTCGCCGAAAAAATACGAAAAATTAGCACAAAATTTAGTTTTTTTCAAAATAATATTTTGCCTAATTATACAAAAATAGTTCTGATCACAGTTCTAAATAGCTGTCAAAGAGTTCTACAGGAAATCCTAACAGCATTTTTCTGTGCAGATTATACTTTATGAGATAATTACAATAATGGAGTATCCATTTACATGCTACTGTGGAATTTGCACCCGTTTTTTTTTTTTTTTGTTTTTTTTTTCCAAAAAATTAGACTTTTTTCCAGAGTTCTAGGGACATGTGCAATAGTTCTTGTTTACGATAAGCAGTAATCACTCAGTCGTAAAAACAACACATTGAATGTGCAGCGGATAGAATATCTGTCAAGACCTAAGAAAAATGTATATTTCTCGAATAAGGGGCACAAATAAAACAGCTTATCAGATATTCAAAATTGTGAACATAATTATTTTTCGGCAATTACATAGAAATATACACATGAACTCTAGAACTATAGTATATGTACACAGAACCCCAAAAAACAATGTGTATTTCTCGAAAAAATGGTGACAATTTACAGTAACGTGAAAATGAATTCCACATTATTGCATTTATCCGATAAAGTATAATCTGTACAGAAAAATGTCCTTAGGATTTCCTGTAGAACTCTTTGAGAGCTATTTAGAACTGTGATCAGAACTATGTTTGCGCTAATAGGCAAATAATTATTTAAAAAAAATTGAAAAATTCAACTTTGTGGTAATTTTTACTATTTTTTCGGCGAAATTCTGTAGAACTATTTAAATTTTGTACAGCGAACTCCAGAACTATTGCGTATCTGTCTAGAACTCTGAAAAAAATTTACATTTTTGAAAAAAGGGGTGCCAACTTCACAGCTCTCCCACTATTCAGAATTGCGATATTTCACGAAATTCTGCAGAACTATTTAAATTTTGTACAGAGAACTCTAGAACTATTGCATATCTGTCTAGAACTCTGAAAAAAATTCACATTTTTGAAAAAAGGGGTGCCAACTTCACACGACTCTGGCGCAATTTTGTGTAGTTTATGTCCCTCATTTACGCAATTAGCTCATGAACTATTATCTGGGAAAAAAATATCATTAGGATTTTCTGCAGAACTCTTTGAGAGCTATTTAGAACTGTGATCAGAACTATGTTTACGCTTATAGGCAAATAATTATATGGAAAAAACTAAAATTTGTTTTAGTTTTTTGTAATTTTTTCGCGAATTAGTGCAGAACTATTTAAATTTTGTACAGAGAACTCCAGAACTATTGCATATATGCCTAGAACTCTGAAAAAAATTACATTTTTGAGAAAAGGGGTGCCAACTTCACAGTAGCGTGTAAATGGATTCCCCATTATTGCAATTATCTCATGAAGTATAATCTGCACAGAAAAATGTCATTAGGATTTCCTGTAGAACTCTATGAGAGCTATTTAGAACTGTGATCAGAACTATGTTTGTACAATTAGGCAAAACATTATTTTGAAAAAACTAAATTTTATGGTAATTTTTCGTATTTTTTCGGCGAAATTTTGCAGAACTGTTTAAATTTTGTACAGAGAACCCCAGAACTATTGTATATCTGTCTAGAACTCTGAAAAAAATGTACATTTTCCAAAAAAGGGGTGCCAACTTCACAGGACTCTCTTGAAGAAGGAGACGGAGGAGGACTAATTTCTTCCTCGCCAATGTGGCAGCAAAACGTAAAGGACATATCTGCGGGGTCATCAGTCCATAACCTTACAAACTACTTATGAACTAGCGTATACTAAAGACGACACAATGCCCGAGGGTGGATTCGAAACCCCGACGGCGGACGGTCGCGCGAACCGCAACACGGCGCTCCAGTACGCGCGGCTAATCCGCCGCTGCCTGTGGCAGTTCCCTCGTGCTTACGCCGGAGGAAAGGAGAGGGGGAAGCAGTTTGGCGTACACGCCAGTATTCTTAAAGGCCGTGTTCACACTGCCGGCCAAGCCGAGAGGATTCCGCTTCAGCCGGCTCATGCCGGGCCGACGACATTCGTAATGTTTAATATTTCCGGCGCGAGCCGATTGGGCTACGGTGTTGCTTCTGCAGCACAAAAAATGTTCAAATGTTTGTATAGTCTATGGGACTTAACTACGGGGTCATCAGTCCCTAAACTTACAAACTACTTATCAACTACCTTATACTAAGGAATTTTTTTAGCTGTTCTCATAAGGAAAATCTTTTCTAAATGTCAGTCGAAATTCATGGGATGAAACCATTACCACCTGTTTCCTATGTGTTTAAAATCCTATAGGCCACTACAGTGTGACAACAAAAGAAATATAATAACAAAATCAGTGAAATGTTAGCTGGTTCAGTCGGCAGTGAAGAAGTTTTGGTCACCACCGTGTTTCCTTCGATCTTCAGCTGACTGGGTGAGGATAGCTTGTTGCTGGGGAAAAGCCCACCAGGAAAAAAAAAAGAAAAAAAAAAAAAAAACAACCACACAGCAAGATATAAAGTGGCACACGCTCCTCATCGTTTACGGACGTGACTTGTAGTGTCTGAGTATAAACTATAGCAGTGCATTTTTCTTTAAGTTAACATTTAAAAAAAATTCAAAGTACCATAGAGACAAACAACATTGTCTGCAGATGATTCAGCAAGATGTTTGTAGAAACGCAGTTTCCCTCAGACACCTTCTTAACAAAATAAATAATAAAATTCTGAGACATGAGTTCTTTGAAAGTGGAAGTGGATTGAAATACAGTGCAGCGTGTCACACATAAAACAGGTAAACCTCACGTATGCCACCACTTGCAACATCCCTTATGAGGAGGTAACTACATGTTAATATTACCTATTATTTTTTACTTAGTTTGGGCGTGAGTGATATTGCTTTTATGTGGGACAAGCTGTACAGAATTATTTTTACCTTGTGATAAATTTTCTGAGAGCTAAAAAAGCGAAAATTAAAAAAAAAAATTAAAAAGAAAATGACTATACGTGACTTAGGTGTAGAAATAACTATAAATTTCAGTATAAGCTTCTTCCTTTTATCATTTCCAACTAGAAACATAATATGTATATTGTCAAATAATTTATTTCAGTCCATCTACCAAAGTAACAGTTAACATTAATTTATTCTTCACTTCTAATTCCATTCACGAAACATATATTCCATTTATTGTGTAATGTGGACAAGAAATCAGTCGTAGGCCTTTCATAAAGTATGACCTCATGTAAAACCACAGAAGGACATTGTCAATTATAATCGGTTGCCACCCAAGAAAAAATAATGTATACTTGCTTTCTGGTTACGGATCATTAACACATCACGAGGAAGCGACAAACGTGGCCAGCAATTCATTTTTTCGGCTCTGCAGTGCTTCGCGCTACGTCCAACACCCGCCGAGATCGAAGGCTTATGACCGCGGAATAACGCCGCTCAGATAACTCGCAATTACTTGTGTTAGGTGGTAGATATCAGTGCGGCTACCATTTCAAAAGCTTTTCTGTACTTTTAGCTCAATTTTACTCGCTGTAATGTATGGTCTAAAATGCATAGAACAGTAAGCTGACCGCTATCGAACTTTTTCAATACACGGTTTGTAAATCAAGTGCGCATACTCGACAAAAAGCATCATTTCGAAACGACTGTTACGAATTTCGAAAATGTGAATGTCTTATACGAAAACTAAGATGTTGTCCTGCCATGTGTCCAAAAATCAGATTTATTAACCGTATACTTTCATCAAAATCGAGTCAGTAGTGTTACAAAACTAAAAATTCACGCAGAATGAAAAGTATACTTTTTATTTTTTCACAGGCAAGGCAAAGCTTTTAAGGAAAAAATAACTTCATAAAACGATGTGGCGTGGTCTTATATACCGTCAAAATTTTTTACAACTTGAAAATCGGAAAAGTTGATTTTCTCCCTCTTTTTCGACTCGCCTCGGCCCGGCCGGCAGAGTCCTGTGAAGTTGGCACCCCTTTTTTGGAAAATGTACATTTTTTTCGGAGTTCTAGACAGATATACAATAGTTCTGGAGTTCTCTGTACAAAATTTGAATAGTTCTGCAGAATTACGCCGAAAAAATAGTAAAAATTACCACAAACTTGAGTTTTTTGAGTTTTTTTAAAATAATTATTTGCCTATTAGTAAAAACATAGTTCTGATCACAGTTCTAAATAGCTGTCAAAGAGTTCTACAGGAAATCCTAATGATATTTTTCTGTGCAGATTATACTTTATCAGATAAATGCATTAATGTGGAATCCATTGTCACGTTACTGTAAATTGGCACCATTTTTTTTTAGAAATACACATTGTTTTTGGGGTTCTGTGTACATATACTATAGTTCTAGAGTTCATGTGAATTTTTCTATGTAATTGCCCGAAAAAAAAATTTGGAATATCTGATAAGCTGTCTTATTTGTGCCCGTTATTCGAGAAATATACATTTTTCTTAGGTCTTGACAGATATTCTATCCGCTGCACATTCAATTTGTTGTTTTTACGTATGAGTGATTACTGCTTATCGTAAACAAGAACTATTGCACATGTCCCTAGAACTCTGGAAAAAAAGTCTATTTTTTTAGAAAAAACGGGTGCAAATTCCACAGTAGCATGTAAATGAATACTCCATTATTGTAATTATCTCATAAAGTATAATCTTCACAGAAAAATGCTACTAGGATTTCCTGTAGAACTCTTTGACAGCTATTTAAAACTGTGATCAGAACTATGTTTGCGCTAAGAGGCAAATAATTATTTTAAAAAAACTAAAAAAAACTCAAGTTTGTGGTAATTTTTACTATTTTTTCGGCGAAATTCTTCAGAACTATTCAAATTTTGTACAGAGAACTCCAGAACTATTGCATATCTGTCTAGAACTCTGAAAAAAATTTACATTTTTGAAAAAAGTGGTGCCAACTTCACAGCTCTCCCACTATTCAGAATTGCGATATTTCACGAAATTCTTCAGAACTATTCAAATTTTGTACAGAGAACTCTAGAACTATTGCATATCTGTCTAGAACTCTGAAAAAAATTCACATTTTTGAAAAAAAGGGGTGCCAACTTCACACGACTCTGGCGCAATTTTGTGTAGTTTATGTCCCTCATTTACGCAATTAGCTCATGAACTATTATCTGGGAAAAAAATATCATTAGGATTTTCTGCAGAACTCTTTGAGAGCTATTTAGAACTGTTATCAGAACTATGTTTGAACAATTAGGCAAAAAATTATTTGGAAAAAACTAAAATTTGTTACAATTTTTTGTAATTTTTCTCGAATTAGTGTAGAACTATTTAAATTTTGTACAGAGAACTCCAGAACTATTGCATATCTGCCTAGAACTCTGAAAAAAATTACATTTTTGAGAAAAGGGGTGCCAACTTCACAGTAGCGTGTAAATGGATTCCCCATTATTGCAATTATCTCATGAAGTATAGTCTGCACAGAAAAATGTCATTAGGATTTCCTGTAGAACTCTTTGAGAGCTATTTAGAACTGTGATCAGAACTATGTTTGAACAATTAGGCAGAAAATTATTTTGAAAAAACTAAATTTTGTGGTAATTTTTCCTATTTTTTCGGCGAAATTATGCAGAACTATTTAAATTTTGTACAGAGAACTCCAGAACTATTGTATATCTGTCTAGAACTCCGAAAAAAATGTACATTTTCCAAAAAAGGGGTGCCAACTTCACAGGACTGGCCGGCAGTGTGAACGCACCCATGAGTGGAGCGCTGTTAAGCGCCGTGCGGTTACTCACAACTAATTTTGAAGAAGATGAAATCTAATTTGGAAATTCGAATGCAACGTGGCGTAAGTTGGGTTTCGACGTATTTTTGGAAATTTTTGGCATCTGTTTCTGAGTGATAGACGGACGTTTTGGTTTTTGAGCAATGAAACCCCTGTCTCCGCCTGAATGAACAACAATTAAACTGAGCGGCTCTTTTGTCTGACAATATTACCAGCACACTATCACTTTGCCAAGATATATTTACTGTATAATGCGTGTGAATCCATGTTTCATCTAAGCAAACTACTGGTCGCTTTGATTTCGATGAAAACCCGACATAGTATGGTATTTTAGCAACATGCCCTCTCGTCTGGCCGCGGCATAGTGGCCGAGCGAATTGAGGCGCTATGCTCCGATGCTCGATGTCGTTCTCCGTCGGGGCTTCGAATCCCCCCGCAGGCATGGATGTTTGTGCTGTCTTTAGTATGAGGTAGTTTATAAGTAGTTTGCAAGTTTAGGGACTGATAACCCCACAGTTAACTCCCATAAACGTAACAAGAATTTGAACATTTGAACCTCTCGTCCGCACAAAACAATGGAGGCGTTTATGATGTACTGGTTCAGATATCAGAAAAAAATTCAAATGTTTGTTACGCTTATGAGACTTAACTGCGGGGTCATCAGTCCCTAAACTTACAAACTACTAATGAACTAACTTTATATTAAAGGCAACACAAACATCCATGCCCGAGGGAGGACTCGAACCTCCGACGCGAGAGGCCGCGCGATCCGCAACGTGGCGCTCCAGACCGCTCGGCTACTCCCGCGCGGCATATCAGAAGTATCACCGCTCACGAAGCGACGTCACTTGCGAATCAAATAAAAAAAATTACAGCTTTCTCACTTCCCTAGTAATCTGGTACGGCGTTCTGTTACACATCAGTGTAATCAGTAAGACCCTCCAGATCATTGACATAAAGGTTTCTGAGGCCGTGGAAATGCATGAAAAAACGAAAGCATGTTTAGAGACCTGCAGTACAGAAGAAAAGTTTGTGTCGCTCTTGACGGATTCCAAAGAATTGGCTACAGAATTAGATCTAGAAGATCTATCGTTACCAAAGATAAGTGTTTCCCGCCGACGAAGTAAGAAGCCAATACACTTTATCTATGAAGAAAGTAATGAGACAACGGGATGACCCAACAAAACGTTACAAGATTGAATTCTACTATTATCTTTTAGATATAGCAACCGCATCTTTGGATAAGAGATTCAGTTAACTGAAATCTCATTGTGTTTATTTTAATTTCTCTACGACATTGGCGAGCTAAAGAATGCACCTCCTGACAGCCAGGATACAAAGTGTAGAAACCTCGCAGCGATTTTGCAACATAATGAGTCAAGCGACATTGATGAACTGGAGTTGAGGGAAGAACTAAAAGTGCTTTCAACTTTGTTGAAACCTGGAATAGGTCCAAAAGAGCCTCTGAAGTTTATAGGGAGACATAATTTTTGCCCTAATGTTAACATCACCCCGAGAATTCTCCTAACACTCCCAGTGACAGTTGCGAGTGGAGAGAGTGTAGTGTCGCACAAGTCTGAAGTGCGCGCCACGTACTTTCGCCGCGCGCAGCCATGCAAGCACGGCGCGGCGTTCTTACGACGTCAGCCACGAGCGCCCTCTGCTGCAATCCCGCTCGTGGACACCACTGAACTGCATCGGCCACTTGGCAATAGGACAGGCACTAGAACACTCATCAGTAGGCAGGCCTCTATCTAGTTAAACTATGTATCTGCATTCCACTAGTCTTCAGTTAACAAAGTTAAGTATTGTACTATCTACGAAATACATATCTTGTTCTAATCTAGCTTAGTTTTTCTAGTTTCTGCTGTCCCACTGGCTGGTCACCTCAGACTCTGTACTCGCACACGCGTGCATCCTATATCCCTGTGTCGGTCTCTCTCTACTCGGCCACCAACACTTAGGACAACCGGCGGCAACGAGACACAAAAGAGAGGAGTTTCTCAAAACTGAATTCAATAAAGACATACCTCCGATCAACGATGAGCCAAACTCGTTTGAATGATCTTGTAACAATATCGATTGAACACGAGCTTGCAGAGGACTTAAATTACACAGATCGTGTGAAAGAGTTTGCACAAGCAAAAGCCAGAAAGGTTCGATTTGTCTAGTATTTTTTTATTTTTATATTATGATCAGTATCTTGGTTATTTACTGTGTTGTTTCTTATTTTGTTCAACATTGAATAGTTATTCTAAATATTATTGTTCAAACGAAATTATAGTTAAATTGTATATATATTTTGTTTTCCGTTGAATACATTATCTGTTCACAACCACTGAAAAATGTTTATTTACGTTAACTCTAAGTTCGTGTCGCGCGAGATTAGCCGAGCGGTCTAAGACGCTGCAGTCATGGACTATGCGGCTGGTCCCGGAGGAGGTTCGAGTCCTCCCTCGGGCATGGGTGTGTATATTTGTCCTTGGGATAATTTAGGTTAAGTAGTGTGTGAGCTTAGGAACTGGTGACCTTAGCAGTTACGTCCCATAAGATTTCACACACATTTGTACATATTTGTAAATTCACAAGGCTTATTAAAATTAGCTAGATTTCTTCAGTCAGGTTTGACTCCATTTTTGAGATGGCGCCCAGCGACTGTGTTGTACAAATCTGTTGAGAATGTCACCAATCAGTCGCAATTTTTTTTATTTTTTTATTTTCCAGATCTACATTGATTTCGGACAGAGTGTGGCTATTCTCAGTGCTTTGAGTTATGTTTACATCTATACCGTAATGCTGAACGTAACTGTCAACATGACGGTTTGGATGTTAGCACATATTAAAAACTTTGAGACTGCGGTTGACTGCTGACATTTCCTACAGAACTGTTTAAATAACATTCCACAAACGTTATGTAAAAAAAAAGGGGGGGGGGCGGCGGCAATTTAGCAGCTCGCATGGGGCGGCACTTGGGCTTGCGCCGGCCCTGGTTTGTACTGTTCATATTATTATTCTTGTGTACTGTGCTGTATGGTAACCTTTTATATCATCTACCTTTTTATGCAGTTATCCTTTTGTGCTCATGTGTTTCATTCACAGTGTATCTGATGATGGGCAGCGCCCGAAACCGGTAATAAAATTATAAATTAATCCTATTTGTAACCAATAAGCATTGAGTTATTTAAAAAAATAATAAAAATGATTTTATATATTGAAAGAAATGGTTGCTCACCTGATGAACGATTTTAAATCGTCTTTGGAATCCATTGCTTAAACTAAGTTAATCTAACCTAGGCCAAAACACACACACACACACACACACACACACATATGCCCCAGGGAGGACTCGAACCTCCAACGGCGAGGAAGGGGACACTATAGTTGTAGTCAGTGGTAAAGTCGAGAATTTAGGAGTAAGCTGGTGCGGCCGTAGAGCGAGTTCAGCCAAGGGCCTCTCCGCTCTTTGTAATAAAAACGTACCCAGCATCTCGTACATCAAATACGCGGAACCACGATCCCAAGTGCGCAAGGAGCCGATCTACTCGACGGGAAGGGGGAGTTTGGCAATTTGCGTGACGCGGGAATATCGGGTACGAATCCCGGTCGAGCACAACTTTATAACTTCACCATTTAATTCATTTCAGTGCCCTGTAACAATCGAGGTGTTTGAATATTTCGAATTTTTTAGTTGCGAAATTTAGGTAGGACCTCAGAGATAGGAGAACCAGACAGTGAGGAACAAAAGGGCCATATTGCCCTTCATGTACGGTTACCAAATGATATACTTCAAAAACAGAAAAAACACCTTTTACCAACTGAAATTAGCACTGATAACTGCTGAAGTGATAAATAGCACGTACTGACAAGATCTTTTTTTCTTTTTCCTTTATCCCGCATTATTGTGGATTTGGCATGTTATGTGAAGTGGGTCGCGGCGGAATAGTCGTACTCAATAAAGCGCTTTGCTGCAGTGAGCGCGGTCGTTCGCCGTCGGAAGGTCGAGTCCTCCCTCGGGCGTGGGTGTTTGTGTTGTCCTTAGCATAAGTTACTTTAAGTTCGTGTAAGTAGTTTGTAAGCGTAGGGAGTAATGACCACCGTAGTTAAGTTCCCTTAGATTTACAAACATTTGAACTTTTTATTTATTTATTTATTTTGATCGTTCTTAGGGTATGTTAGTTTAAGTAGTTTGTAAGTTTTGAGACCGATTACCACTGCAGTTGGGTCCCATAACTTTACAAACATTACATTACAGTTGAAGTGGTGACTGGATGCCTTTCTGTCGCCATTACCCACAGGGCTGAAATTTGTGCACCCTAAATGTCCGCGTATTTTACAGGTGAACGCGTGGGAAAGTTTACTAGATGTTTGTGAATAGTGTAACAGGTGGAGCTTGGATACCGGCATTCACCTAGCTGGACGTGAAAACCGCCTAAAAACCAGAGACCGGCTGGCCGGCCTATCGACCCACGTCGTTAATCCGCCACGCGGCCTCAAACATATACCTACCCGAACGCCGCGCTGGAGTGGCCGAGCGCTCTAAGGCGCCTTCCTGCGAGCCTGGAGAGCCACGCCTAGCCTTTGACTTACGGAAGACGCGCAGAATTTTCGTGACAGATACAACTTACACGTGGTAATTACCTATGTTTTCGTATTAGTTACGCCTGCTTTATTCGAAACTGGATGAAATGATCACTCATCACTTTCTTGCAGGGATTCGTGTAGTGCATGGCAGAGGAGGATTTCAGTTACAGAATTTCTTACAATATAGGCTTTTATCATGATCTTGATTAAATTTGCACACTTGACATTCAAAATAAAGGTAAGATTTACGTGGAGGATGGCGGAAGATACTTCACGTATATAGTTTACAAAATTTATAGTTTTATTTCTAACTTGATGAAATTTCGCGCACTTGACGTTCAAGACTAGCGGAAGGTCAATGTCTACGTAAGATTCGTGTGGTACGTGGCGGAGAGTACTCCACTTAAGAATTCTATAAAATCTACAGTTCTATTACAATCTTGATGAAACTTCACGCACTTGACATTCTAAACTAGGGGAAGGTCACTACGCAAGATTCGTGTGGTACTTGGTAGAGGGTGCTTCATTTAAGAATCCTCTAAAATCTAAAGTTTTATTACGATCTTGATGAAATTTCACACGCTTCACATTCAAAACTAGTGGAACGTCACTGTCTACGTAAGATTTTTTTTTTTTTTTTTTTTTTTTTTTTTTTTTTTTTTTTTTTTTTAAATAGTCTATGGGACTTAACTACGGGGTCATCAGTCCCTAAACTTACAAACTACTTATGAACTACTTACGAACGAGGACGGCACAAATATCCATGCCCGAGGGGGGATTCGAACCCCCGACCGTAGTGGCCGAGCAGACCGTGACTGAAGCGCCTCAGTCCCCGCGGCCACCGCGGCCGGCTACGTAAGATTCATGTGGTACATGGCGGAGGGTACTTCACTTAAGAATTCTAGGGGAAGGTCACTGTCTACATACGATGCGTCTGGTACATCGCGGAAGATACTTCACTTGCGAATTCCACTAAATCATAACAGGGGTGCCATCATGTATAAGATTTTGTTTCGTTAAGCGCGGCGGGGGTAGCTTACTCCACACTTCGTTCCGTGGCCTGTGTTTTTGGTCGACAGAGCATCTTTGTCTTCTCCTGTAAGAGGTAGAATAGACAAGAATACAACCGCTTTCTCTGCAATATTTTCCATCTGCAGCCATCACTAAAGCGTCAAACTTTTCCCAGGCGCCACTCTTTCTCTTCTTCAGCATATTTGCAAGTACGTACACTCCATCACTTAATTTTCTTTTCTCATCTTCTACGGTCTCACAACTAACAGATTCATTAGAGGCTACGTCATCCCTAGAGTCGGTCATTTTCGCTCTGCCGGTGATACGCAACAAAGCGAAATTGGGCACTCAATTCGTATTACGTCGCGACTAGTATTTCCTGTTCACTTTACAATTGCCGACGACAGCGCACTGATCCAAACTTTTTTTTTTACGGCCAGAGAGGGCCGAAGGCGTCCGACAACACTGGACAGTACACGATCGACGCTCGTGGCTCCGCACTCTACAAAAATGTCCAAATGTTTGTAGTGCTTATTAGACTTCAAATGTTTGTATAGCTTATGGGACTTAACTACGTGGTCATCAGTCCCTAAACTTACAAACTACTTATGAACTATCTTGTATTAAAGACGGCACTAACAACCATGTACGAGGGGGTATTCGAACCCCCGACTGCAGTGGCCGTGCAGACCGTGACTGGCACACCGCAGACCGCTCGGCCATTGCGGCCGGCCGAATTGTACACTCACGCTATTGCACAGTTCGGCTACGTAATATGAGCGTTTGCTGAAATGGATAGGTCTCGCGCAAATATACGTCGTCACAAACTACGTTTATAAGGAAAACTTAAACTAAATAATTTTCAGATTTATCGACTTATCAAACTAAGGTTCAGCAGAGTGAATGACAAATCTACACCAGCGTCCATCCTTTTAGTTATTAGCCTGTACCTCAATATTTTAATTTCATTTTAATTTCTTAGATTTTAGTATTAACAGCAAATGTATTTTTATCAGCTACCCACAGAACCAGATTATTACATTGCAAAATAATTTTATTTTAATTCCGTACAATTTTCTGTAGAAAAATATATTAATAGAAAATGTATTATGCATTCGCTCCAGTTTTTCCATAGTAACATTACAGGTTTTTTTTCAGTTCACATATTTTTCCTTCAGAAGAATATATTAAAAACGACTGTAATGTTTTTTCTTTGCAAACATGCTGCTGCATTGTTTTATCGTAAAACAATACATTTATATTCTTAATATTCATTTCGATTGCTTTTCTGTTCAAAAATGAGTTAACAGAATATACAGTTCTATTATCTGTTGCATATATACTAATGAGCGTAATTATAACGCCCGTAAGCCATTCGAAATAAATGATAGAACAAGTCAACAGCTCGCAGCGCGTTCTACTGAAATGGCCATTATAAGTTGGATGGGTAATACTGTGACAGTACACACTTTAGTATCCGTCGCTAAGGAGTGTGATGGAAATGTTTCGTTCTACGTGCACGTGCGCAACCAAGCAGCACAGTGGCTGATTCGAACGCAAACAGAGACGGGCGGCACAGCGCAGTCTAATGGGGCCGCGCAAACTGGTAGCGGACGCGACGCTGATGCGACCTGCACCTGCGCTGGGGCCCTATTCTGTATCTTTTCGGCACCCCAAAATTCGGGTCGGTCAGAGAGCGCACCGAGGGGTCGAGTTATCGAAGCAGCTCTGTTAGTTTATTCTGTATGCCTTTCGGCACAGAATAACATATACAGAGACGCAGCCCCCTCTAAACCACTGTCCTACGATCCCCTCATAGTTCCGTAAGATGCTAGCAGGTGTCGGGCGGATCGCTGGCTTAGGGTGCCTCTCGCACGTCAGAAGGTAGCGTGGAGGGAGGCTGAGGGAAGAGCTCGTGCCGCCTGCCACGAGGCCACGGCTGTGTCCGGCTTGCTGGCGTTTGAGGTAGTGATGGGAACAATCGAATGAAAACAATCGATTCATTCGGTTTTTGGGAAAAAATCGATCATTCGGTTGTAGTTTCTCGTATCGGTTGAATTATTCATTCATTCTTCTGAGTGAAACCAGTCGGTGGGACCAACCGAATGAAACAACGGATTCAGTCGGTTGGACTATTCATTCGTTCTTTTGAGTGAAACCAGTCGGTGGGATCAACCGAATGAAAAAAATCGACGCAGTCGGTTGGACTACTCATTCCTTCTTTTGAGTGAAACCAGTCGGTCGGAGCAACCGAATAAAATCGACACAGTCGGTTGGACCATTCATTCCTTTTCTTTTGAGTTAAATCAGTTGATGGGACCAACCGAATGAAAAAATTGACACAGTACGTTGGCCTCTTTATTAGTTCTTTTGAGTGAAACCAGTGAGTGGGAGCAACCGAATGAAACAGTCAGTCGGTCGTAGTTTTACTATGTTGGATTAATATTCATTTCTTTTTTTCGAATGAAAGTAGTCAGTGGGAACTACCTAATGAAACCGTGCGACACTTTTGCAGTTTTGTACATTAACTGATTTACTCATTCTTTCTTTTCAAGAAATTGTGCTGAATGAAGTAACTTTTCGTTTTATAATATACAGTAACAGTGAGTCATATGTTGTTGTAGATTAAATTGTTTGAGGTGCTATCAACGAGTAACTAATTAGATGTCATATCGCTGGAGCAGGCCTGCGATCACTTTAATTTCCCACTCCAGACTTCAAAAACGCCGATCATCTGGGCCCGATCAGATTACTTTCGCAGACACCGACCACGAGGTACCGCGGGGAGCGGAGACAAGAGAGGGGGTGCTGCCTCGCTTGCGTTTTCACTGCTGACAGCGCCAGCAGGCGCGCGCCAAACTCCACACAACAGTGTCCGGCGGGCGGGGCGTGCCATCGCCGATTGTTGCCGCTTTCTTACTGTCTCAATAAAGAAGCGTGGAAACTACAGGGTGTTCCAAAATTATCACTACAAGTTTAATCTCGCATAACGTATCTCCGAATTGCGAACAGGTAGAAACGTGCGGCTTGCGGCTTCTTGTTCATACATATCTAAGGTTCTAGCAGGACAGAGTTAAGTATGTTAACTTTGAGCATACTTGCTAGATCCAAATTCTAAGATTACTAAAACATTAGGTATTGTAAAAAAAGCCTTCATTAAAGTATTTTGTATAAAAATATTTCCTATAAAAATATTTTTGTTAATTCCATCTAATTTGAAGGAGTACGAGAAGACATACAACATTTATCAGTGCTGTAAATTTTCTCCAGCGTGTCTGTATTCGTCAACAGTATATGAAAACATTCATCTCAAGTTTCATAATTATTCACTCTTGTGACTCCGCGGTGGAGTAGCCGAGCGGTCTAAGGCACTTCGCTGCGGAGGGCGCGATTGCTTGCCGTCGGAGGTTCGAGTCCTCCCTGGAGCATGTGTGTGTGTGTTGTCCTTAGGTTAGTTTACCTTAATTTAAGTAGTTTGTAAGCTACGGACTGATGACCATGAAGTTTGGTCCGATAGATTTACAAACATTTGAACTCTTGTCACAGATATTTCTGTGGTTATCGGTGAAACGGTGTTGAGGTTTATTCCATCCCTCCGCCATGTACCATACAAAATCTTAGATGAACAGTTAACTGCCACTTGTTTTGAAAGTCAAGTGCTCAACATTTCATCAAGATCGGAATAAAACTCTATATTGGCGTCAAAGTCTGGAATACCTTATGTCATGCATCGAACTAAAGTAGATGTAGACGGTGACTATTGTCTTTCTTTGAAGGTGAAGAGTGAAATATATCATTAAAATTCGAATACAAACGAAATTTATCGAAGTTAGTAGGTAAAGTACCCTCCGCCATGCACCTACGAAATTTATTGTACAGAATTACCTTCGTCTTGTTTTAAAGGTCAAGTGTGCAAAATTTCATCACGATCGCAGCCAAATTGTGGTTTTTGGCGAAGTTAGTATGTAAAGTACCCTCCGCCATGCACCGAATGAAATTTGATGTAGACAGTGACTTTCCTCTTGCTTTGAAGGTCAAGTGTGCAAAATTTCATCAAGATTGGAACAAAACTGTAGATTTGCATGCGATAAAAATAACACATGCGGACACACTGCTATATTTATGATTTGTCTCTAAGCAAGTTTCATGCTGAATCACGGTTCATTTATACCCGAAGAGACTGAAGGAGTAAGCAAATAAAGTCACACAAAGTCGGTGAATTAATAAAAACATCCATATAACTGCAGAAACCGACAGAGACTTTTTCCAGCCGGTTGTATCTCATCAAGTGAAACCACTCAAGGCCGAAAACATATAAAGGGCAGAGACTTATTTCAGTCGGTGGTCGCGCATCGACTGAAACCATTCAAACCCACTGAATGAGTGAAAACATTCATAAAGCGGCTGCAACCGATAGCGACTGGTTTCATTCGATTGTTTCGCATCGACTGAAACCACTCAAACCCCGCCAGCGAGTGAAAACATTCATACGGTCACAGAGACTATTTTCATTCGGTTGTTTCATTCGACTGAAAAAACCGACTGAACGGAAAAACAACCGATTGACCAATCGGTTGTTAAAAACAGTCGGTTGTCCCATCACTAGTTTGAGGGGAGGTGGTGGTGGGGGCAGCCGCTACCTGCCGCCTGCTCTGGCGGCTGCTTCTGACCTCAGCGCCATCATGGGACATCTTACGGAACTGCTGAAAACCCTCCCTCCCCGCACCCCTGAGCGTAGGACCGGGCTAAAGCACTAGATATACCGAGCTGAACAACCCGCCATTTTGAATCCCAATCCGACGTCTTTGTTGTACGCTTCGTGTGGTGCAGCGAAGTGAATCAGCGAATATTTCCTGATTTTATTGTTTCACAGAGTGAAATGTTGGCTGTGCAGCACCAAACTGCTCAAATAATAGAAGCCATGGTCGCTGTAAGTTTTATCGGTTTCCTTCAAACATAGATCGGCGTAAAAGGCTCTTGTAAATTCTTTGCCAAGTATGGATACCGAAATCGAGCAACTATCTGTGTAACGTTAAGAACAAAACCTTTTATTTTATTTGTATTAGAAATAGTTATTCTCACAGAGAGGTAGTACTGTAAATATAGGCCTAAACATGTAAGCATTGGTTTGTTTTAATATTGCTACAGATTGTTAATATAACACGACATACAGTATGTTTAAAGTAAACTACTTTTGTTGATTTTATTAAGATCAACTAATGAGTTACTCTGAGGGCGATTAATTATATCTTAAATGATACATAAGTGCAGATATATTATTTCGCATTATTTCAGTGTTTAAAAGTGACTTTCAAGACGAGAATATGTAGGCCTAAGCCAAGCTGTGAACAGAAAGTCTGAAAATAAATAAATTGAACTTTGCAAATAATGGGTACAGGAAAGAAGTCGAACATGAAGGGCATTAAATTGAGAACTTACCATACAACATTCACTTTATTTCAAAGTGCGTGCTACCAGAGAGACTTTACTTAGTCGTTATCTCACGAAACCAAACGATCAAATTTATGAAACACATTTTGACGTAAAATCTTCTCTGAAATATGTTGTGTGTAAAATATGCGACACATTAGAGGGTGGAATACGGCAAGTACAGCATCGCAATTTAACATTCTTTCGTAACTGTTTACGAATGCAACTCTTGGTTACCGTAAACGTATGTGGATGTACGATGCTTAAACCAAAAAATACGATAACTGTAAACTATCTTAATTGTATTTGGTAAATATTTTAGAACGCCAACATACGCCTTAATATGGAATGTAAGTGAATGCGTTATACCTCTAAATATCCTCCTAATTTTATGTTTATGTCTAACTTTATGTTGCTTGCCTCTTACAGTGAAATGTAAGCGAATAAATTTACTAAGCTGTAATATTTTCTGCGTTAGGAAACTACATTTAATGGCCTTAGAAGCACATTAAAAAGCGTAATTGTTCCATAGTCTTTAAATGCGCGCCTTCAACGTGTGATTCAAAATGGCGAATTGTTCTGCTTGAACTATACAGTGCTCTAGACCGGGCCATTACGGAGGTTTCCCGTCTGTATATATTTGTCTGTGCTTTCGGTGGCGTTTCCGTCCGTCTTTGTGGACACCGAAGCTCACGGTGGCGCTGTTGCCAGATCTGCTCGCATCAGCCAATCAGAAGTGCCTGACTGCTTCTCCGCGCATGCGCACTGCTGGTGAGCTGGGAGGACGGCAGCTGTGGCCGGCGTTCGCTGAGTTCCTACCATGAGAGACAGCCCATCAAAATGTAAAAAATGAAAGTCGCGTATTTTATAATTTGGCGTCATAACACGACAATGTGTTCCGAGAACTACCTACTGAAACTTTTTTTTTAATTTAATTAAAACTTTTTGTCACTGAAAAAGAGAATATTTAAACTTGTATGAAAAGTTGTTTATTCGCACTACTCTATGTTTAACACACCGTATCTCCTAAAATAACTGTCGCACAGCAAAATAATTTTATAATTGCCTTTAGTGGTATATGTTGTCGATGTCTGCAAACTTTCCGGCCAATATATTCAGTGATAGTGGAGAAATAAATTAAAATCCCACGTCTGACGCAGAAGTTTTACCAAACCAACGTCCAAAATGTAGTAAGCTACAAACTTTTTCCCTTTACATTTTTTTGTGGGGGTGTAAGCGAGAGAAAGTTTCGGAAAGGTTTGAATTTATTTTTTCCGTTTGTTGGAAGGCGTTAGGTGCTACCGTTTGTCCTAGACGAGAGTAGAATTCTGCGGTTCATTGGCGCAGCGAGAGTTCCAACGCGCTGGGAGGCAAGACGCGGTATTAGCAGCAGAGAGAGCGCAGTGCTAGCAGTGAAAAACTTCTTATTTTGGCACTACGGAAGTACATGGAAGTTGCGGGAAAAGAAAAGGATTACATATTACTCGAGAAGCGCAAATTAGTCCATGTTTTTGTACTGAAGAAAGAGCGTACAATATTTTAATAACAAAACAGTTGTTTGACGATGTGGGAAAGCTAAAGGAACTTTTTAGTTTCACTCATAACCAGTTTTAGTATTTTCTGTCGTTAACTGGACAAAACCTGAAACGTCAGGTTTGATTCCATCTTGAATCCAAACGCTCAGTGGCTGTTAACATATACGGATGATGAAGAGCAGTCGCGAATATTTCTTTACTGTCGCAAAATTTGATTCTGGACGCTGTCAGACTCTCATCAGTGCTTAAAACATAGTTTGAAACGTACAAAAATTTTCAGTCTTCATATTGAAGATTATGTGATCGTCAACTTGAAGGCTGAAAACTTTTCTTTGTTTCAAACTGCGTTTCAAGCATTGAGAGTAGTCACACATGAATTATTTGTAACAAGACTAAAAAAATAAATGAATAAAAATAAAATTCTACGTTTGTTTCACTCACAGAAATTTCATCTTTTGTTTCATAATAAGAGTGAACCCAGATGTCTAAGAAACTACTGCTGGCGCTCGCTCTTACATGTACATGCTGAAGAATATTGCAGATCATGCTTCTCTTAAACGACTAGATAAGTTTTCCAAACAAGATGACTGGTCAAAGAATATTTTGCATCGGGGAGGATTCGAACCTAAAACACTTACGATGGGAGCTTGTCGCCTTAACCGCTAGACCACAGTGTCTATGTTTCCATTGACTTCTTTGCGGAATGATTATCGGTTATTTATACTGCTACTAATTTGTATGATTTCCACTATCTAACTTCACAAAATTTCTTTCTATTTTAACTTAAACTTTGTAAAAGTGTTTTCTGTAAGTAATAAATACTCAGTTTGTACGGAAAAATGCGGTAAAACACTAATAAGTACCGTTCAGATACATCGGTAACGTGCTTGTGGGCACAACAGGACTTAAGATTGCGGTGAAAATGGCTCATTTTATGAAGGTTTTCAATGCGGTTGAGTATCTGTAGTGCATATTTGAGTAATTCTCACGTAAAAATACGAAAATTTGCCAAATACGACGCGACAGCTTTGCGAACGGCGAAAACGAAGGTGACGCCGTATTTGATGGATTTCGTATTTACACTTTCGTAATATGAGAGTTTGCAGGATAAATGAAACGGCGCATTAAAGACATTACCGAGACGCGTATTTTAAAAACAAGTTTATTGCAATAGAGTTTACAAAAGTGCTATTTCGTTATATTAAACTCTAGAACACTTGCAATTTTAACGAAATATTCCGAAAATTAACTTTTTAAAGTTACTTATTACTTAAAAACAACAGCTGTATCATTATCGGAATTTACAGCGACACGCATTGCTAAAATAATAATTTATCTTCGCAATCCAAGCCCACCGAAACGAACCAAACGGCCTCACCGAAACATCAGTGGCTTTCGGTACAGCGCTCGAAATTTCGGTGGCCGTTTCGGGCGGTAGCAGGTCGCAGAAGCGTACAGAATAACCATTTTCGCTACCGAACCGAAATTGACGTCACCACCGAGAAAAACACACCGAACCGAACGGTACGAAAGATACAGAATAGGGCCCCTGGGCTGCGTGTCGCTGCAGCCGAGGCACAGGCAGGCACAAAGGGGAGGGGGGAAGCGGGGAGCGAGCGAGCACTCTGCCGTACGACGCTCTGTATCGAAAGTGGCGCTATTGTTGGTTGTTCAAAATGTTACAATGTACGTAAAACTATTGTACCATACTGCTATAGTATTCAGTCCATAGACTTACAAACTACTTAAATCAACTTACACTAAGAACAACGCACACTCAAACACACACACACAAGCACGAGCGCGCGCGCATGCTTTGCGGGATGACTCGAACCCTCGCCGGGAGTGACCGCCCATTCCATAAATTACTGGCTGTCCGAACAATATTGCCTTACGACTGAAAGTGTTTGTCATTGACTAGGGATTCGTTTTTCAACATTTAAGATCTCGTTCTCTTTTCATTTGCGAATTATACTTTTCAGTTACTGTGTACTTATATCTGTACAGTTTTGTTCAGTGAAATATTGTAACATCATACGATCAACAACCAACGCAGAAAATTTTAATTTCGTAGTAGGACATCGTCGACAGTGTAGTAGATAAATGGATGCAACATTTTATGGCTTCTTAAATAAATAAAACCAATCATTTTGTTCCTAAGGAACTAGTAAAAATCTAGATAGTTTTGTCAGAATTGTGATAGTTACTGTAATTAATGCTAAAGAATTTTTGAATCCATACATAATGTGGTTAGAATCTCAAACATAAATTTTAATGCTCAAGTCAACATTCCATATCTTCATGGATGTTCAAATGTTTGTACAGTTTATGGGACTTAACTACGGGGTCATCAGTCCCTAAACTTACAAACTACTTATGAACTAACTAATACTAAGGACGACACAAATATCCATGCCCGAGGGGGATTCGAACCCCCGACCGTAGTGGCCGTGCAGACCGTGACTGGAGCGTCTCAGTCCCCTCGGCCACCGCGGCCGGCTATCTTCAGGAGTTGGTACGTTTATCATTTCTTGGTTGTCATTTTTTGTATCAGTTATTTACTGGAAGATGAGCTTATATTTCGAAACGTATGTCATTCTTTATTAATAAATGAAATAAGGCTTTCGTTTGGTTAAAATACACACAATTGTGAGATTTAAACGTCTACCGTACCTCAAAGATACCGCCAATTCCGGTTCATTTGCAATAATCTCTTGCAAATTACATTCATGTAAGTCAAGGAGTCCTATATAATTCCATTTTATACTTCTGAAAACTGACTGTTAGTCAGTCCGATGTAAAATCAGCAGCACTTGTCTTCGTAGTAGTTTGACATCTTCCAGATTTCCCATTCACTCTAATACGTTTATTTGGTGATATTTTTAATGCAGAAATGAATAAAATGGGTATGAAATTTGACGATTGATATGACCACATGATTTCCGATGCGCAGGGATGGAAATGGGAGCGCCAGTGCCTCTAAAACGAATTAACTTTAATATTTCTGCTCGGTTTCAAATGAAAAGTCAGAATATTGTCTACATTTCAAACACAGCAACGTTTGAGCAAAAATCGACTGTACCAAAAACTCTATGCAATGTGTTTTTACCAAAGCACATTCTTAATTTTCGCGTAATACTTCACTTAATTCGATGCTACACAGTAATGAACCCCCCAGGGGGCCCACAGCTCTTTTGTGGGTACGTGTGTGGCGCGCACGGGGCCCCGAGCCGAAGCGACCTTTCTTCCGTCCCAGGCCGCTTCCCTCTTTCCCCCCCCCCCCCCCCCCCCCCGGTTTGTGCCTTCGCCCGGAGACGGGCGTTTTTCATCAGTCAAAGGTTTCTTTTTCGCTTCCTGTCTTCTCTTCTTGGTCCTCTTCCTTTCTTGTTCTTCAGCCTTCTCCTATTTTTCCTTTCTCCTTGTTCTTGACTCACCCTTTAATCTCCGCCTCGGCGTTTGAGATTCTCCCTCCTTCATCCCTTTCTCTCCTTCCTCCTTTCTTTCCTCCCTGTGCGTGTCTGAAGGTCGACCCACGCTCTGCGTAGCCGGTGACGGGGTAAGGCGTAACTCCCCGCCCCGGGTAGACATGTAGGGCACGTACGTACCCCCCGGTAAAGGCCGGGCCCAGGGAGGGGTGATTACCCGAGCTGATACCTTCCGAACATGCCAATTGGTCCCTCCGTCCGTTCTCGGGAGGTGTGACCTGAACTGCGAACAGTCACCTAAGGCGGGTGCGCCCTCAGTGAGGGCCCCCACAAGGAAGGAGCGCGCCATCGGAGACGCCGGTAATCATGGGGGACACCTCCGCTATGAAACCTTCCACATCATCTATAACCTTGACCCATAAGCGGAAACATGATTCTCAGCCACAGAAAGCATTGCCAAACATTCCTAGGTTCCTGGTGGTATCACGTACCGACGATAAGGATTTTTCTGCAGTAAATCCGTTCATTATTTAGAAGGGTGTCGATGCGATCGCTGGTCCCTTGAAGACCTGCTCTAGGCAGCGCAACGGGACCTTGCTGCTCGAAATAGAAAATGCATTCCAGGCGCAGAAGTTACTTCGAGCTACCCTTGTACATACTTTCCCTGTGAAAGTGGAGGCTCACCGCACCCTCAACTCTTCGCGGGGGGTAGTGTTTTCTAGATCACTGGATGGGTTATCGGACGAGGAGATATTGAACTATATGTCCGATCAGGGAGTCACGGATGTTCATCGCGTGATGAAAAAGATTAACAATGAACTCGTGCCAACCCGTACTGTCTTCTTGACTTTTGACAAGGTTGACCTGCCATCGAAAGTGAAAGTGGGCTACGAGGTCATTTCCGTCCGCCCGTACATACCAAATCCTACACGCTGCTTCCATTGCCAAAGGTACAATCATACCAGTAAATCTTGTCCAAATGCAGCCAAGTGCGCCACCTGTGGCAGGGACGCTCATGAGGGTGAATGTCTACCTCCATCCCCTCGCTGCATTAATTGCATGGGTGACCATGCTGCTTCTTCACGGGACTGCCCCGTTTATAAAGAAGAGCGGGTCATCCAAGAGATTCGCGTGAAGGAGAAGGTCTCGACCTATGCCGCTCGGAAGTTATTAGCTAGTAGGAAGCCCGCAGTACTCCCATCAGGTACTTTCAGCCAGGTCCTCGCCTCCCCTCGACCAACTAAGGAGGTGGGCATTCAGACTTGCGATTTAACGTTCAGTGACACTGTCGTCAGATCGGCTAGCCCGAAAATTGCTCGTTTCACCTCTCCGATGCCTTCTACCCGTTCTACACTGAATTCGTCGACCAGTTCACACACATCCCGGGCACCCAAATCTGCTGCCCAGAGTTCAAAAAGGGAACCCGTCCGCGAAGATTTTCTCAAGACTCCGACTTCTCAATCGTCAACCGCTTCTTCAACCCGTCATGCTTCTAAGAAGGCTTCCAAAAAAGAACAGCCCCCACCTTCCCCGCCGCGGCGTGACTCGTCGGTCGAGCCATCCAACAGTTGCCGGACTCGGCCGTCTTCTGTTTCACCGGGACGCTCCGTTTGCCGGGCACCCGGCCGTCTACCGGCGGTGGAAGCTGCCCCTCCTGATCAACTCCGGGAGGTGGCAGACGCGTCGATCGAACCAATGGAACATGACCCTTTGCCACTAGATGGCGATAGCAGTGCTCCCTCGAAATCCGGTCCTCGGGGACCGTCGAGGTGACCCCGCTTGCTAGTTGGTTTTTATCCTTATTTCTTATTTCATTTTTATCATGGCACTCCTTCAATGGAACATTCGCGGCATTCGTTCCAATCGGGAGGAGTTAAAACTACTCCTTCGGTTGCACTGCCCGCTTATCGTCTGTCTTCAAGAAACTAAGTTGCGTCCACGTGATCGTGCAGACTTTCCACACTACACCTCTGTGCGGTTCGACCTGCCACCCGTGGAAGGTGTCCCAGCCCATGGAGGGGTTCTGATGCTCCTTCGAGACGATGTCTATTTCCATCCCATTTCCTTGCACACTCACCTACAGGCAGTTGCCGTCCGCATCACCTTATCTACATTTACCTTCTCCCTCTGTAATATCTATTCGCCATCGTCATCTGCCCTTACTAGGGCGGATGTGCTACACCTTGTTGACCAGCTCCCTTCACCTTTCGTATTGGTAGGCGACTTTAATGCCCACCACCCCCTATGGGGCTCTCCGGCACCTTGTCCGAGAGGCTCCCTTTTGGTGGACCTCCTCCAACACCTCGATCTTGTCTGCCTCAACACCGGTGCACCGACCTTCCTTTCCGACACAACACACACTTACTCCCATATAGACCTCGCAATATGCACTCCTCAGCTTGCCGGTCGGTTTGAGTGGTATGCACTTTCTGACACGTACTCAAGTGACCATTTCCCTTGTATCATCCACTTCCTGCATCATTCCCCATCTCCTCGTCCCACCGGATGGAACATTTCTAAAGCCGACTGGGGGCTTTATTCTACCATGGCTGTTTTTCACGATCGGGATTTTTCCACCTGTGACAGTCAGGTCGACTACCTCACAGAGGTTATTCTCACCGCTGCTGAACGTTCCATACCTCGTACTTCCTCTTCTCCACGTCGTGTCCAGGTCCCTTGGTGGACTGCAGCCTGCCGCGACGCGCTTCGAGCCCGGCCGCCGTGCTTTACGCACCTTCCGCCGCCACCCAACTTTGGAGAATTGCATCAATTACAAACGTATGAGAGCGCAGTGCCGTCGTATCATAAACGACAGCAAGAAAGCTTGCTGGACTGCTTTTACTAGTTCTTTTAACCGTTTCACTCCCTCCACGGTTGTCTGGGGTGGCCTCCGCCGTTTGTCCGGCATCAAGGTCCACTCCCCGATTCCTGGCCTGACCATAGAGAACGCAGTCCTCGTGGACCCCGCTGATGTTTCAAACGCATTGGGTCGTTTCTTTGCGGAGGTTTCGAGCTCTGCCCATTACCACCCTGCCTTTCTCCCTCGCAAACAGGTAGAGGAGGCACGGCCGCCTTCTTTCCGCTCTTTTAACCGTGAAAATTATAACGTCGCCTTCACCATGCAGGAGCTAGACCATGCTCTCGCCCTGTCCCGGTCTTCTGCTCCCGGGCCCGATTCCATTCACATTGAAATGCTGAAGAACCTCTCTCCTGCGGGCAAGTGCTTTCTTCTTAGTACCTACAATCGCATATGGACTGAAGGTCATGTTCCCACAAGTTGGCGTGAAGCCATTGTTGTCCCCATCCCCAAACCAGGGAAGGACAAACACCTTCCTTCCAGTTATCGCCCCATTTCCCTGACGAGCTGCGTCTGTAAGGTGATGGAACGCATGGTTAACGCTCGGTTGGTCTGGCTCCTCGAATCTCGCCGCCTCCTGACTAATATCCAATGCGGTTTTCGTCGACACCGCTCTGCTGCTGATCACCTCGTTACGTTGTCGACCTTCATTATGAACAACTTTCTAAAGAAGCGTCAAACAGTAGCAGTGTTCTTCGACTTGGAGAAGGCATACGATACCTGTTGGAGAGCGAGCATTCTCCGCACATTGCACACATGGGGCCTTCGGGGCCGCCTTCCTCTTTTCATTCAAGCGTTTTTGGCGGATCGCAAGTTCCGGGTACGGGTGGGCTCTGTTTTGTCAGATACCTTTTGCCAGGAGAATGGGGTACCACAGGGCTCCGTCTTGAGTGTGACGCTCTTTGCCATTGCAATCAATCCGATCGTAGATTGCCTTTCAGCCGACGTCTCCGGATCTCTTTTTGTTGACGATTTCGCAATTTATTGTAGCGCCCAGCGGACGTGTCTCTTGGAGCGTTCTCTCCAACGCTGTCTTGACCGTCTATATTCATGGAGCATTGCAAACGGCTTCCGATTCTCCACTGAGAAAACTGTGTGTATCAATTTCTGGAGATACAAGGAATTTCTTCCACCTTCTCTACGTCTCGGCCCTGTTGCTCTCCCTTTCGTGGAGACTACGAAATTCTTGGGACTCATGTTGGATCGGAAACTTTGCTGGTCCACACACGTGTCCTACCTGGCTGCCCGTTGTGCCCGATCCCTTAACGTTCTTCGTGTCCTCAGTGGCACGTCATGGGGAGCGGATCGTACCGTCCTGCTTCACCTTTACCAGGCCATTGTTCAGTCGAAGCTCGACTACGGAAGCCTTGTATACTCTTCAGCACGGCCGTCGATTCTCCGCCGTCTCAACTCTATCCACCATCGGGGTTTACGTCTTGCGACCGGTGCATTTTATACCAGCCCTGTTGAGAGTCTGTATGCCGAGGCTGCTGTAATACCCTTGATCACTCGACGTGACATACTCTTGTGTCGGTACACATGCCGCCTACGGTCGATGCCCAACCATCCATCTTACAGATTATTTTTTGACGACTCACTCGATCGCCAATATCAGTTGTCTGCGATTGCCTTGCTTCCACCGGGAGTTCGGTTTCGCCGCCTGCTACAGCGGCTCGATTTTACCCTTCCTTCCACCCTTCGGTTGAGCGAAAGCCCATTGCCACCGTGGCATCAGGCCCAGGTTCACACACACCTTGAACTTAGTTCGCTCCCCAAGGAGAGCACTTCGGATTTGGTATACCGCTCGAGGCTTGTCGAACTCCGTTCGCGGTTCGATAATGCCGTATTTATTTACACTGATGGTTCCAAGAGCACTGCCGGTGTCGGATCTGCCTTCGTCGTCGGGGACAACCGTTTTCAATACAAGCTCCCTGACCGGTGCTCGAACTTCACGGCTGAGCTTTTCGCCCTCCACCAGGCCGTTTTGTATACCTGCCGCCACCGCCAACCTTTCTATGCCATATGTTCGGACTCCCTTAGTGCCCTGCAGAGTCTTAAGGACCGTCTCTCGAACCATCCTCTCGTATATCAGATCCAACGCTCCCTCCGGTTGTTAGCAGATGACAGCTGTCATGTTTCCTTCCTGTGGGTCCCTGGCCATGTGGGTGTGCCCGGGAATGAGGCCGCCGACATAGCAGCCAAGGCAGCGGCTCTTTTGCCTCGCATGGATACCTTTTGCGTCCCATCGGACGATGTTCAACGGGCTCTTCGCCGGAGTATCCTGTCGCAATGGCACAGTGTGTGGCTTTCACTATACAACAATAAATTGCGAAATGTCAAACCGATCCCGACCGCTTGGAGGACCTCCTCACGCCCCTCTCGGCGGGAGGAGGTCATTCTGGCCCGGTTGCGGATCGGTCACTGCCGTTTCAGCCACCGTCATTTGCTAACCGCCGATCCTGCACCGCTGTGCTCCTGCGGTGAACTGCTGACAGTGCGACATGTTTTACTGACTTGTGTTAATTTTAATCATCTCCGTGTAGCCCTTCACTTTCCGTCTACTCTGGAGGAAATTTTAGCTGATGACACACGAGCAGCTGCTCGAGTTTTGCGATTTATCAACTTGGCCAACCTATCCAATGATATTTAACCCTTTTAATTGTCTTTTATCTTTCGTTTTTAGCCTCGTGTTGATGTTCTGACAGTCTCCATTTTTTTGAGATCATAGCGAATCTATGTTCTTGGCTGGGCGCTAATGACCATAGAAGTTGTGCGCCCTAAAACCAAAACCAAAAACAGTAATGAAAATAAATTTAGGCCTTTATTACATCAAACTATAATACATGTAAAGTCTTCTGCGAATTGTTTTCTTAATATGGAGTGACAAATGTTGCACTCGATCTGCAAGAACAGTGTAGTTGAGCTGAAAGAATTATCAAATTTATTGAATGAGTTGAGAGTATGGCATGAATGTGTGGATATGATTATCAGTACAATGGTATGAAGTTGTCTCGACACAATGCAGAAAGAAACAGATGAATACTTGATCTGAAGATCAAGTGTGCAAAATTTCAACATAATCGTAAGAAAACTTTTGTCGAATTCTATGAGTAAAGTAGCCTTCGCCATGCACTACATGGAATATTGTGTATGCAGTGATATTCCTCTTATTTTGAAGATCAAGTATGCAACATTTCATCAAGATCGGAATAAAACTGTAGATTTGTATGAATGACAAACATATGGTCGTCGAGCTCACTGACACAGCGAGTATGAATATGGCGCCAGAGTAGCCGCGTAGCTCATGGCTGGTGGCTACGAGCCCGCGAGTACGATGGGGCGGCTGCGCCAGCGCACTTAGGCTCGCTGTACTCGCGCAATTACAGGGGGGGGGGGGGTGAGGGGAGGCGTTTGTAGTGTATGCAACCCGCAAGATCGGGCTCAAACTCGGCCCGTTTCTGACCTCTACCAACATTGATATGGAGAGGGTCTGACATGTGGGACACCGATTTCAAAAAAAATGTTCAGATGTTTGTTACTCTTATGGGACTAAACTGCGCGGTCATCAGTCCCCAAACTTACAAACTACTTATAAACTAGCTTATATTAAAGACAGCACAAACATCCATGTCCGAGGGGGGATTCCAACCCCCGACGGGGAATGGTCTCTCGCATCGGAGCATAGCGCCTCAATGCGCTCGGCCACGCCGCCGCGGCGACACCGATTTCGATCAAATTTTGCATCGACGTTCTATATTTAATATAAAGAGGCACGTCTTACGGGCTTTTTGCTAGACACTCAGTAGTTTTTGAAAAAATCAAGGTCATAGTTGATGATGGTAAATCGCGTTTTCAATCCTATACATCGAAAAATCGTCTGAAGATGAGCATTTTTAAAAATATGTATGGAGTCAAAAGTTAGTGACGGTCGGGTAATTAATTTTTTGCGTCTTCATGCTGTAGCTTGGATACACGTAAACATGAGTGACTTTCTGAGTGTCGTTGCCGGAAGATAGCGGCGCTCGGTCAGAAGGCTGGGCGCCCAATGTAAAGAGAAAAACTGAGTGAACGACGAAATGATCAACGTAGAACAACATGAATTAACGTCCGAAGACCGATACAACCGTAGAACAAAAAATAAATAAAAATAGAAAGTAAAAAAAAAAAATTAAAAAGCGGTCAGGGTTTGTACTGTCAAACCGTGGATCCGGGCTCGAACCGCCATCATCGCAATTTTTGTCAGATTTTTTTTCAGTTTATTTGATAATATTCTGATATAATACTAGTAATACCTTTACTTACCTTATTTTGAAGTAGAGCTTCGAGAAGTGTGCTCAATATTCAATTAAGTGTATTATGTTTACAGCTGTTTTATTTGTCATACACAGGGCAAAAAAAGAATAATGTTCTGAAATCTTAGGTACAGAAAAATAAATGTTGCTTGACACTGATTTCATGGGCTGGCCAAACCGACATGCCGCGCTACATCAGCAGTTTTGTCGATGATGGTGCTCGACCGACCTGTTCTGTTAACGTGACACCACCGACATGGGTCTTTTTTGGCAACATTTTGACATTTACGTGTTTCGATAGGTCAAGAGTTTTACCGCAAGACTTCAAAATCATGCCACATTACACGAGAGCAGAGAAATTCGTGATAGAGCAAATGCTATTAAAATTCATGCCCTGGTCCATAATCAGTTGTCCGCGCCTGTCTTTCAGCATTTTCTTGTATACTCTTGGTACGCATCGAAAGTAATATCTGATAGACCTCTCTTCAGGAATATAAATCAGGTATGTTTTCCACGATCGATATCTCGAACACCATGTGAATGTGGCGCTGTCGTTTGTGTGCCGTGTATGGTGTGAGAAATATTGCTGTTTTGGTTGGTTTTATCGTAAGTTTCACCCTACTGGCTGTGAGGACGCTAACGAATACACGGTGTGCCACGCGGGAGTAGCCGAGCGGTCTGGAGCGCCTCGTTATGGATCGTGCGGCCTCCCGCGTCGGAGGTTCGAATCCTCCCTCAGGTATGTATGTGTGTGTTGTCCTTAGGTTAGTTTTAGTTTAAGTAGTTTGTAAGACTAGGGACTGATGACCAACGTAGAAAGGTCCCATAGGATTACAAAATTTTGTTTTTTTCTTTGATTAGACGGCCAGTAATTGGAATTACGTAATTATATACTTTAGAAGTTTATTACTTTATTTTATTCATTTCTTATATTAATTGTTTTTGCACATTGTATCATAAATAAAACAGCTGTAAACAGATAATACACTTAACTGAATATTAACCACACTACCCGATGCTCTACTTCAAAATAGGGCAAGAAAAGGTATTACAAATATGAGACTATTATAAAGTACACCGAAAAAATGTCTAATTAAAAATTGTCATGATGGAGGTTCGAACCTGAATCCACGGTTTGACAGTCTACGTCCTGGAGCGCTAGACAGGTGACAGTGCTCGGAAAACCGCTTATGTTTACGAGTAAGCAAGCTGCAGCCTGAAAATACAAAATGTTAATTACTCGATTGTCATTGAGTTTTGACCCCTTATATGTTAGTAAAAATGCTCATTTTATCATCTTTAGAGGGTCTTTCGATATATAGAATTGAAAACCCGATTTTCCATGATCAACTTTGACCCTGGGTTTTTCAAAAACTACTGAAGAGTCTAGCAAAATACAGAAACACATGTCTCTTTACACTCGAAATAGAACTTCCATGCAAAATTCTATCGATATCAGTGACCAACATGTCAGACCTTCTCCTTGTGAGACGACAAAAAGACATTGGATAGCGGTATGCAAAGGTTTGTAACTCTATAGAACTTATCTGCTGAGTTTATCAGTCCCTAGGCTTGCAAACTACTTAAACTAACCTGAAGACGACACACACACGCGCATGCCCGCGGGAAGGCTCGAATCTCCGACGGCGAGCAACCGCGTTTCACAGCAAGGCACCCTACAGCGCTCGACCATTCCGCCGCTGGGATAGCGATATGCAGAAATATAGATATCTGGCAGCGCGCACACAAGGTATAAAAGGGCGATGCATTAGCAGAGGTATCGTTTGCGAATCGGTGATTCGTGCAAAAGGTTCCCGGCATGATTATCACCGCAGTACGGGAATTAACAGGTTTTAAATGAGGAATGGTAGTTGGAGCTTACCGTATGGGGCACTCCACTGCGGAAATCGTTAGGGAATTCAATGTTCCTAATGACCAACAGCAGCGACGTTTGCGTACAGTTGTCAGACAAGTAGAGGCCGTCAAACGCGGCCTGGCTCCCGCTCGTTCCCGCCAACGAGAGCGGCTGGCGAGACCGCCGCACCTGGGAGCCGGCAGTACCAATAACACAGTATCACAGAATAGGGAGCTTACAGAAGGGAAAGCTGGAGGCGGCGCCTTTGATCTGTATGTTACCGAGCGATGCGCTCGACGCCATATTGAAAAGCAGTAAACGCGGAACTATAGCCACTTAGTACTTTGGCTGGAAATGGACTTTTTACGAACTGCAGCTAATCTCACCGACTTTTGCGAAAGGAAACGGCTTTTCATTATGCTCTCATCTATTTTGCGCCCTCTTCTTGCACCTAATTGTAATCCAACGTAAAAAATAGGCCTAATTTTAATACGACTACGAAAATGTACGGTGGAATCGATGATCGTTTTATTTGGTGCTTATCTCTAGAAAAATCCCAAATAACGCGGAGTTATGTTTGGTAAATTAGTTATAAACAAGAAAGTGACTTTACAACTGCCAGGTTTTATTTGACACGAATAAATTCGCACAAAATATTGAATCAGACTTAGCAATACAACGTGATTACACAGAACTAATGACGTCTGAGCATATATAAAAGTTGTATTTGCTTTAGGAGTATCATTAATTTGCTGATCGGAGAAGGGTATATAGAGGAAAACTGTTAAATTACACATAAATGAAGGGCAGGTAGCGGAAACATAAGACTAAGTAACAAACTTACTCTGTACTTGTCATATTGTGGCACACATTGTTTCAGTTATAGCAAAGTAAAAGGTGTTCATTTTCCCCTTAGTCTTCCGTAATATGCATTCACTAGAACATTACACACCAATTGTACCTCAAAGATGGGTTACTTTTATCACTTTGATTTTTTTTTTTTTTTTCAGATTTGGATTTTATATTTTAAGTCTCTGTTTGTGAACTTCAAGAAATTTACTAAATATTGAAGAATATATTTTAAGTAAATCAGCTCTCCTTGAATTCACAGTCCGTTTCTTAGCACTGGAAATAAATATTGCCCTTAAAACATACGTATATTTTATATTTTACTTGTGGCAGCGATGTAGTTGTGTTTCAATGTTGGAAAAGTCGTATTTGCTTTGGAGGATAATTACTTTACTGATCGGAGAAGGGCATATAGAAAAATCTGTCAACCATAGCGCAGGAACAGCATAAAATAATTATTCCCCTTAATCTATTTGTTTGAGTATCCGAAGAGCATTCGTTGCCAACATTAGCACACTACGCCTCCAATGCCGTAAGTAAAATTTTACGTGCCTACTTACGCACTATTCTTTGTCATTCATTATATATTATTCCCTGCAACGTTAAACTTATAAAATATAAATGTACTTCAACATTTAGATGCTGTTGAACTGATGCAGCAACAGCAACAACGAGAGTTATCGACCAGAGAAGAAGTAAGGCTACTTTTAATAATTATGCACACATTACTCTCATTCGAAACTGATAACATTTAACTTTCATTACACATATAGCGACGTTCACTTATTGCTCAGCATGTTTTGGGAAGGTGAAGAAACTAATATCCTTATTTGTATTAGAATTATTGCGGCAATTAGGTGCTGAACACCATCGGCCGCCTTTTCTTTTATTGCTGCTCATAATAAAAACTGAACAGCTGCAACTACTGACACACAGTTCTTTCTTTTCACTGCACTGCACTGTACCAAATACTTGTTTACTTTAATGCGATTCAGGCTGTTAAAATACACAATTAACAAACAAAGACGGCGCATTACCACGCCACAGAGTAGGGAGTAACCACGCGTTTACTGATTTTCAAGATGGCCGATTCCGCGCATGGGCACTAAATTTTGGACGACAGACTGCAGCGGGAGTTTCCTTTCTGTATACTCCTTATTCTGTGACAGTATTGAGAGCGAGGCGACTCGGTACTCCCGACTGGCATGTTGAACAGCCGACAGCAGTGCGCATGCGCACGGTCAGCCACCCCCCCCCCCTCCGCGCCATAATTAATGCGCCCGTCCGGCACACGTCTACATTTTATAGTCTGCGATAGCAGGCCGGCCAGGCCGAGATGGAGGAAGGGAGGAAAATCCAAGTTCTGATTTTCACGATGAAAAAATGTTGACGGTATATAACACCAATCCACAATGTTTTATCAATCAAGTTTTTCCTCAGAAGCTTTGCCTTGTCTTTTTATTCCACCCTAGTTTTTAGTTTTGTAATGCTCCTCACTCGATTTTGATGAAAGTATACGACTAAAAAAATCTGATTTTTGGACTCACAATAGTACATCATCTTACCTTTCGAATGAATCATTCACCTTTTCATAATTCATAACAGTCGTTATCAAATGACGCTATTTGTCAATGCGTGCACTTAATTTACAAATCGTGCATTGAAAAAGTTCGATAGCCAGCAGCTTAGTATTCTATGCATTTTAGACCATACATTACAGCGAGTGAAATGGAGCTAAAAGAACAGAAGTTTTTGTAATGGTATTCCCACTGATATCTACCTCCTTTCACAAGTAATTGCGAGTTATCTGAGTTATCATGCCGCGACAAATAGTCTACGAACTCGGCATGTGTTGAGCGTAGCGTGAACTACTGCAGCGCCGAAAATATTATTTGCTGGCCACGTATGTTGGTCTCTCGTGATGTGTTATTAATCCATAACCAGAAAACAAGTATATAAAATTTTTCATGGGTGGCGACCGATTCCAATGGACAATGATCTGCTATGGTTTTACGTAAGGTAATACTTCACTTAATGAAAGGTATACAACTAGTTTGTTGTGTACATCGTATAACTGATGGAATACATATTTCGTGTTTCGAATTACAAGAGAAGGATAAATTAATATACACTGCGAATTTGCTGTTGATGGACTGAAATAAAACTTTCTGAAATTCTACTTAATGATTTTATAGTTGGAGATGGCAAACAGAAGAAGCTCAAAAATATACTTACATTTATTGATGCATCTACACCTAAAGTGACTTTTACACTATTTATTCTTCTTTTAATTTTCACTTTTGTAGCTCTCGGAAAATGTGCCACAAAGTGAAACAATTTATATACAGTGTCTCACATAAAAGCGCTATCCCTCATGCCCGAGACTAAAGTATAAATGAACTATGTAAAAAGGAATTCAGGACAGTAAAATTAAAGACATTTAGTTACGTCCTTATAAGGATGGGGTACTGCAACTTATGACCATGGGGATACGCGAGGTGTACCGGTTTTATGTGGGGCACGATGTACTGCGTTTCAATTCATTTCCACTTCCTAGAATTCTACACGGTTCTCAGAATTTTTATTTATTTTGTTAGGAAGCTGTCTGATGGGAACTGCTTTTCTATGAACACTTCCTGAATCATCTGATGACTATTTTCTTTGCCTCCATGGTACTTTCATTTCGATTTTCCTACTTTAAACGAAAGAAAAATGCGCAGATTTAGTTTAGCCTCAGACACTGCAGATCAGTAAAGGATGAGAAGCAGGTGTCATTTTGTTTCATATTGTGATTTGTTTTTTTCCTTCTTGGTGGGCGTGTGGCCAGCAACAAGGGATCGTCACCCACCGTCAGTGGAAGATTGAAGGAAACAGGGGTTACCAATAATTGTTCACTGCCATCTGCTTCAAGCCACCCAACTATTAAATGATTTTGTTATTTTATTACTATTGTTTGTACACTGTACTGACTCATAGAATTATAAGCACATCAGAATTATGTGGTATGGCTCATACCATTAATTTCGACTTACATTTAGGAGAGTTTTTCGTTTTATGAACAACTAAGTATTTCTTAAATTTTTTTATTCATATTAAAGAATTAATACTAATAGAAGAAAAATAAACATATTTTCATAAGTGTAATTGAAAAAATATCTTTCAGAGAAGATTCTGCTGAAAGCAGGCTGGAGACGTGTGATACTTGTGCTGCACAAGCAACACCGTACCCCAATCGGTTTGTGCCAGCGCCGACTCGCGCCGGGCATATTAAACATATCGAATGTTCACGTAAGGAAAGACTCTCCTAAATGTTAGTCTATATTCATGGGAGGAGTCCATTACCACCTATTTCTTATGTGCATAAGATTCAACGAGTCACTACAGTGGGAGGACGATAGTAATAAAATAACAAAATCAATGAACTGTTAGCTGGTTTGTTGAAGTAGACGGCAATCGATCTACTGCTGACAGTGGGTGGGGATTCCTTATTGTTGGGGACAATGCCCCCCCCCCTCCCGAAAAAAAAGTGACACACTCTTCTGATCCTTTACTGACCTGTCCTGCAGTGTCTGAGGCTAAATTAAACTAGCGTATGTAGAAACTTCGAAAGTACCATCCTGCAGACAAAGAAAATGGTCTTCAAATGATTCAGCAAAATGTTCGTAGAAACGTTGTTCCTCTCAGGTTCCTATAAGCAACTTAGTTCATTCTTACTTTAATCTCAGACGTGAAGGTACCGCATTTATGTGGGACACGCGATGTACAACTTGTAGAAATGTTCAGCATTCAGTCGTAAAAAATATTTATTTATTGGCAGAGCTAGATTTCGACCACTGTGTGGTCATTATCATTGCTTAAAAACGATTAAAATACTTAAAACATCTCGACCTCCATGTTGGAGGTTGCATTGGTACTGATCTGCCAATAAATAAATATTTTTTACGACTGATTGCTGAAAATTTCTACAAGTCAAATACAGTGACTGAGCACAAGTTCCACCATGGAATCAAGCCCGATATACAACTATTTTCACCTTGTGGTACCACATTTTCTGAAAGCAACAAATGATTTTTAAAAAAATGTATATATTGTGTATTAGGTGTGGATGGGATTATAGATATAATTGTTTTGGGCTTTTTCATCTTCAACTAAAAAGCCGTTAACTGTAATGTCAGAAAATTTTATTTCAGTCCGTCAACAGCAGAGTCGCAGTTTACATTAATTTGTTCTTATTTTTTAGTTTCAAACACGAAATATGTATTCAAGGTGGTCAAAAAACCAGATGTATGCCACTCATAAAGTCGAGTTGATCTGACGTCAAACCGTAGCGGATCGTTGTCCATTGGAATCGGTCGCCACCCAAGAAAATAGGTTCATACTTCTTTAGTTGTTACGGATCATTAACACTTCACGAGGGACCGTCAAACGTAGCCAGCAATTCAAATTTTTCGGCACTGCAGTGCTTCACCCTCCGCTCAACAGCCGCCGAGTTCGTAGGCTTGGGATCGCGGCATGACGCCGCTCAGATAACTCGCAATTACTTGTGAAAGGAGGTAGATGTCAGTGCGACTATCATTTCAAAAATATTTTTGTTCTTTTAGCTCCATTTCACTCGCTTTAATATAAGGTCTAAAATGCAGAGAACAGTAAGCTGCCCGCTATCGAACTTTTTCAATACACGATTTGTAAATCAAGTGCACATACTTGACAAATAGCGTTATTTGAAAACGACTGTTACGAATTACGAAAAGGTGAATGTTTCATTCAAAACGTAAGATGTTTCACTACAACGTGTCCAAAAATCAGATTCTTTAACCGCATACTTTATCAAAATCGAGTGAGGAGCGTTACGGAAGTAAAAAACTCGGGCGGAATGAAAAGTAGACTATATTTTTTCACAGGTAAGGCAAAGCTTGTAAGGAAATAAATAATTTCATAAAATGATGTAGCGTGGTCTTGTATACCGTGAACAATTTTTACAACGTGAAAATCAAAGAAGTGTATTTTCCCCCTTTTTTCGTCTCGGCGCGCTGTGTGAACACGCAGACCGGTGGCGTGCACCGACTACGCTGAGGCGGCTCAGCTCGGCCCGGCGGGCGCGGCGTCAACCCGGGACTCGGGAGCACCGCGACTCGCCCCTCCCGAAGCGTCTTTATCTCGACTGTGTGACGTCATCGCTGCCCCTCTACCCGCCGTCAGTCGTCGAGAGCGAGCCGCGAGCGCGGCGGGAAGCGAGCGGGACTGGCGGCCGTTTTGACCGGCTCTACAGACAAGCAGCACTGCCTGAAATGTTGTTGCTGTGGTCTTCAGTCCGGAGGGTTTGATGGAGCTCTCCACCCTACTCTATCCTGAGCAAGCCTCTTAATCTCATCAGAACGATACCCTACAACCATTCGAATTTGCTTACTATATTCATCTCCTGGTCTCCCTCTACGATTTTTATCCCATATACTTCCCTCTAGTACTAAATTCATGATTCCTTGATGTCTAGGAATGTGTCCTAACAATCGATCCCTTCTTTTAGTCAAGGTATGCTAGAAATTCCTTTTCTCCCCAATTCTGTTCAGTACCTCCTCATCAGTTACGCGATCCACCCATCTAATCTTCAGCTTTCTTCTGTAACACCACATTTCAAAAGCCTCTATCCTCTTCCTGTCCACACTGTTTATCGTCCATTTGTCACTCCCATAAAAGACAACACTCCACACAAATGCCTTCAGAAAGCACTCCCTACGCTTGAATTAATATTCGATGTTAACAAATTTCTCTTTTTCAAAAACGCTTTTCTTCCCATTATCATTCTGCATTTTATATCTTCTTTACTTCGGCCATCAGAAGTTATCTTGAATGAAACTTTCACTCTGCAGCGCAGTGTGCGCTGATGTGAAACTTCCTGGCAGATTAAAATTGTGTGCCGGAACCCGGACTCGAACCTGGGACCTTTGCCTTTCGCGGGCAAGTGCTCTACCGACTGAGCTATCCCGACACGACTCGCGATCGCCCCCTCACAAATTTACTTCCGCCAGTAACTCGCCTCCTACATTCCAAACGTCACAGAAGTTCTCCTGCGAAACTTGCAAGACTAGCACTCCTGGAAGAAAGGATATGGTGGAGACATGGCTTAGCCACAGCTTAAAGGATGTTTCCAGAATGAAACTTTCACTCTGCAGTGGAGTGTGTGCTGATATGAAACTTCCTGGCAGATTAAAATCGCGCTTTCCCGCGAAAGCCAAAGGTCCCAGGTTCGAGTCCCGGATCCGGTACACAATTTTAATCTGCCAGGAAGTTTCATATCAGCGCATACTCCGCTGCAGAGTGAAAGTTTCATTCTGGAAACATCCCTTAGGCTGTGGCTAAGGCATGTCTCCACCATATCCTTTCTTCCAGGGGTGCTAGTCTTGCTAGGTTCGCAGGAGAGCTTCTGTGAAATTTGGAAAGTAGGAGGCGAGGTACTGGCGGAAGAAAAGTTGAAAAGTTGTGAGGCGGGATCGTGAGTCGTGTCGGGATAGCTCAGTCGGTAGAGCGCTTGCCTGCTAAAGGCAAAGGTCCCCTTTCCATACCGCTCAACTGCTCCTCCAGGTGCTTTGCTGTCTCCGTCTCTGTCGGACATGGTTTTAACTTTTTTTTTCCTAATAAAACCCTATTATTCCGTGATTTATTAAGTTTTCAAATTTATACTGACTTCTTGATCACCCGATATCTAAAGAAATTATTGCTTCAGTACATGAATGGGTTTGGTAGATATTCTAAACTGGGAAGATGTTGAAAAAACAATGAAGTTTGTAAATTATAACCTTAATATTAGAACAGCTCATATAAAGCGCATTGACCAGTTTGAAATTATGAAGACTTTTGACGACCCAAGGTAATAATGCTTCGAAGAGTCGCTAAAATTGGAGAGTTTTTCTTTGCCATACATAGACACAATGATAGTGTAGAAATAGTTTTTGGACTAGTAAACAATCAGTGCATCAAAGGTGGAAACGGACATAGTCTTGAGTCTGTAGAGGTAATTTATAAGTATGTAATATAATTATAAGGAAATTCTCGTGAACCTTTTTATGATTATGTCTTGCAAAGCAAAACATGAATACTTTCCGCAATATGGTTATCAAATGAATGTCTGAGTACTTCAGAGAATGATGGTACAGTTAAAGATAAATAATTTACTAATGATGATTGTTTCTACTTTTGACCCGCTCGATTAGCCGTGTAGTCTAACGCATCACTTTCCGAGACGGGGAGGCGTACCGGCCCTGGTTCGAATCCGCCCGGCGGATTAACGTAGGTGGTCGGAGTGCTGGCCAGCCTGTATGTGGTTTTTAGGCGGTGTTCCACATCCCCCTAGGTGAATACTGGGCTGGTACCCAAGTCCAGCCTCAGTTACACGATTCGCAAACATTTCGTAACACCTTAGGCTTTCACAAATATAACACTATACACAGACATTTGGGGTACACATTTCCTCCCGGGGACATGGAGTGGTGACAGGAAGGGCATCCGCCCACACCCTAAATATTAACACGCCTAATCAGACATAACCAAAGCCGACTCTGCATGTGCGGGCACATGGGCAAAGAGAAAGAAGAAAGAAAAAAGAAGAAATATTGTTTCTACTTTGTATTAGAGCCTGCCACATCATATCATCCTCAGCCTGGCTGATAAACACCTGCGAGAACGTTAGATTTTTATGCAGGATGGCGCTCCACCCCATATTGCTAGACGCGTGAAAGATCTTTTGCGTGCGTCGTTTGGTGATGATCGTGTGCTCAGCCGCCACTTTGGTCATGCTTGGGCTCCCAGGTCCCCAGACATCAATCCGTGCGATTATTGGCTCTGGGGTTACCTGAAGTCGCAAGTGTATCGTGATCGACCGACATCTCTAGGAATGCGGAAAGACAACATCCGACGCCAATGTCTCACCATAACTCCGGACATGCTTTACAGTGCATTATTCCTCGACTACAGCTATTGCTGAGGAATAATGGTGAACATATTAAGCATTTTCTGTGAAGAACATCATCTTTACTTTATCTTAATTTGTTATACTAATTATTGCTTTTCTGATCAAATAAACGGCCATCTGTCGGACATTTTTTGAATTTTTTTGTCTAATAAAACCTAATGTCATTCCAAGCATGTGTGTCAATTTTTACCTGTCTACATTATTCCGTGATTTATTAAGTTTTCAAATTTATACTAACTTTTTGCTCACCCGGTATAATGAACATCAATTCTTCAAGTGAATGTTTCTCTTTTTCTAGAGCTAAAATCTTATGGACAAGTGATGATATACGAGAATGCACTACCCTAAGCATGTTTCACTAAGATAATCTTGAAACAACATTTTGATTAAAATTGGAACTTCATCCTGTGGAGTTAAATGTGATATCAGTGCAGGATTCATTTCAATGGAAAATAATAGCGCCACCTAATTTTGGAACGACTCAATGGTCCATAAAATTTTTAGTTTCTATAGTGTGAACACAAAAATAATTAAATATTTTTAATATTATGGAATAGACATATGATATAAGTCCTGCATCAATAACATGTTGAATACTGTTAGGTAAAAAGAGAGCAGGGTGACCTGCTCCTACTAATTAAGCACTTAAATTGTTTTCCCACAAAAATTTGAATTGTCACTGTCTCTGTAAGATACAACAAATTTTATATCAATACTTCTAAGTCTAAGAGTATCAGTTTTGTAAGATGCAATCGCTTCAGACTTTTCATTTGGTTCCCCTAGATTTAATGTCGTTGTATTGAAGTAGAATTGGAAATAGTTTCATGGAATCATTCTTACTTCCGTCTGTTGCAACGCCAAAACATGAAATACCATCTAAAATGTTAAGAGACTCATTGACAGATTGGGATGACAGTACAGAATTGATGTTTTAGTGTGAGCACATGGCATTTGTTTAGATATATTTAATGACAGTTTCTGTAGTTATGTACAGTTCTTTGATATGGTTTGACCATGTGAAAATATATGGTGTCTTCAGCTGCATGGGCCAGATTATTAATTTAGGAATTCGTTTCACAAAAAAAAAAAAAAAAAAAAAAAAAAAAAAAAAAAAAAAAAAAAAAAAAAAAAAAAAAAAGTCTAACTTTGAACAAAGATGCAACGGTACGACCATGCGTTTTACAGTTTACCTTTGTTTCGGAAAGCTTCTAGGTCCAAATCCCCTGCTAAATAATAATTATATACCGCATTATAAGTTATTCATTGTAACAAAAGCTGAACTTTTATAAGCGAATTTCCATTCTTATGACATGGTATTTACATACAAACTGTCCCAAGATAACAAATCTTGCCTTTTTTGGCTCCTGAAAAAATTTCCTCAGAGCTGATTCTTCCTGTCCTGGAGTCGGAAACAGTTTATGTAAATCGTCCGTAAAGACACACGTGCGTTTTGGTATGATTTCGATTTTGAAAATTAACACTGATTCACTTCACAGCAACCAACAAGCAACTGAGAGTAGAGCAGTTGAAAACAAGCTTTCTAATTAAAAACATGTTTAGCCAGGGTAGCCCGCATTGTTGTATACGTAATGCTTTTAACGCAACACCTCACAGCTCACATTTCACGACAAGTGCCACACCAAACAGAACAATTGCTCTGAAATCGTAACTTCAGAGCGGCGCGGCGGCAGCCTAGAAAAGATAAAAGTCCAGCAGAATTATCATTTTGTTGGGTAAAAGTTTAAATGTTTGTATAGCTTATGGGACTTAACTACGGGTCATCAGTCCCTAAACTTACAAACTAGCTAATACTAAGGACGGTACAAATATCCATGCCCGAGGGGGGATTCGAACCTCCGACCGTAGTGGCCGTGCAGACCGTGACTGGAGCGCCTCAGTCCCCTCGGCCACCGCAACGGCTAAAAGTTTAAAATCTATAGAGTTTGCAACAGTGAGGTTTAGATATTTGAAGCAACTATCATTGTCATCGGATGATACTCGTACCCAAGTTTTCATTTGTCACCTGATATTTCCCTTGTCGCGGCTCAGGCGCGGAAATGTCTTTGATGGCCTCGTAGTTCAACCTAGCATGAAACAAACCACCGCAGACATTATAAATAATGGAAAGTGGAAGACATGGTTGGTCTTGGAGTAGTTTAGGCCTCTGGCGTTTGTCATTCTCCAGTCGTCAACGTTCTTGCACAAAGTTCTGAAGAGCAGTTGAGTTAGTTGGTCACCAGCGACTGCGATCTTCTGCAATGGTGGACCAGTTACTCGAATCGATGTTCAAGGCTTCAGATTTTTCTTGTACTTATATATAGCGTTTAAGAGGGGCACCTCGTGACCTTGTACCTGTGCTCTCTTCACTGTGCAGGTTTTGTCGTGCAAGTCTGTCATTTCGCATCAGCTGGACATGTCCAACCCCATCTGAGTTGGTGCCCAATGATGAGAGCTTCTATACTGTTCATTTTTGCTTTCTAAAGAACCGTAGTATTTGATATAAAGTCGTCCCATTTTGTGTTCATGATATACGAGAGTTGTCCTCAAAGTAAGTTCAGTTTCTATTTCTATCCGCGGCAGCGTTACGATCGCAGATCCAAGCAAGCGCGGCAGTTACTCTGACTCAAGGATAATACATGTACGCCGTTTTCAGATCGATGCTGCCGACTTGTGCTTTTTAGTGCTTCTTTATAATGTCAGCCGCAATTGAAAATGCCGCCGCGTGTGAATTCACATCTCTAATTCGTTTTCTAAATGCAAACCGAAGGAAATTCATCGGCAAATCTGCGAGGTTTACGGACAAAATGCTATGAGTGATTCAATGGTTAGAAGATGGGCCAGACTGCTCAATGAAGGACGTGATCAAGTGTACGTTGAATAATGAAGTGGACGCGCGTCTGTGGTTACTGATGAAGAGAAGATTAAGCACAATTTCCCAGCGACTTTCATCTCTTCTTACACCTAAAATCTTTCCTTGTTGGTCAAGAACATGTTACCACATGGTTGAATACGCAGGCGGCAACCTTATATGAAGAAGGCATACAAAAGCTATGTAGAAAAGTAGTTTAACAGTTGTAGATTTTTGTACAATAAATATTTTTTCTGTATCTGTACACGCTTGTTTTATATAACCAAACGGGACTTACTTTGTGGACATACCGCGTATCTTAGCTTCTGTTGGTTGAAGCGTTCTAGTTGATTCAGATCACGGCGATATAGTGTCCAGGTTTCTCAATCATAGAGCAGGGTAGAAATGACAACAGCTTTGTACACCATCCGTTTGGTGTATAGTGTATAGCGTTACGTCTCTATTTAGGAAGACACGTTATGTGAGACGACTAAATGCTACATGAGCAGCACGTAATCTGTTCTCCACATCTTTTCAGATGAGCAGTTAGGTGACAGTATGCTTCTAGATAAAGGAAATGGCCCACTTGTTGAAAGGGTGTATCAGAAAGGGATATACTGAAATCGGAAACGGAAGATCCAGAGCTGGCTGTGCAAGCGCCTTTGTCTTTGGAATATTGATGGAGAGACCGAATCCTAGGTATGCCCTGCTGAAACAGTTAACAGACGGGTGCATCTCTGCGGGTGAATGAGCTGGATAAGTATTGTCATCAGCATATTGCAGCTCTGTTAGACGAGTGATAATTGTGAACCTTTTTTTTAATGGAGTATAGATTGGTTGAATAATCCTCCATCGTACCTGTACTTTAGTTCTACCCCAGTGTTATTTACGGATGTCTCATAAGGCATATCTGCCAAGTACAAAGCAAATAATATTGGTCCAAGAACGCTTCTTTCTTTGAGTCCACTCGTTACTGGAAATTCATTAGATGTTTCATTCTAGCAGAGAACCTGTCCAGTCATGTCATTATGGAGTGTTTTAATCAGACCAAGAACATAGTCATGGCAGCCGAAGGATTTTAAGACCATCCCAATCGCTTCTCTGGGAACTGCATGAAAGGCCTATTCTGTTTGAGCTTTTGAAAATGTGCTTTCTTTTCTGCGATCGACGGAACGTGAGCAAGGGATAGGTAAGCATCCCCCTCTACGCTGGTGATGGCTTGGATTTCTTCATTGTTATCATCAAACTAGTCATTTCTCTTCCGCGGAACTGCTTATTGGTAATGAGAAGCACGTTCTGAGTGTACAGACCAAGAAGCAGTCTCCGACCCCATGTTTACCCACGATGTCTGACCAAAAACGGTCCTCCCACTCTGACATTGAAGTCGCCAAGTAAGATTAATTTATCTTTGGTAGATATCGTAGCAAGAGTACTGTTCAGTTGGTGGTAAAACTTATTCTTTGAATCTTCATCGCTATCTAAAGTAGGAGCATATGAAGAGAAGAAGGTGACGAAGTTGTCTGATCCAAGGGGTATACTGAGGATCATGAGCCTTCCATTGGTTGAAACAGGTGTGAATCGATGTTTGTAACTATTTTTGTTTTGATCCATCATATTTCGGGCTTACAGCGGGATCATGTTGACGTCTTCCAGCGATATTTCGGCTGACAAACGTGCAGCCATCTTCAGGTGAGCTCGAGACTGAAGATTACTTTTTTTTATTTTTTATTTTTTTTTTATTTTTTTATTTTTAGATGGAACTGCGCAGATAGGAGTACCATCGCCAGCTGGCGATCTACACTCCGAGAGGAACAGGATAGGAGTATGGAAAGTGCTAACTTTATTTATTGATTTGCAATAAACTTTGGGACTTTGGGGGTTTACTTTTGAGAACCTGCAGGCCCAACGGTCCTCGAAGATTATAGGTGTGAGTCGTTCTATATACACCGAAGATTGGCGCGGCGGCGCCTGCGCAGTGAGGAGGTTCTAGCGCGCCGCCTGTCCAATTTGGCGCGCTTTGTGGTAGAAGCGGGCCGCGTCTGCGTCATGGCGTACTTACAGTCGCGACATCTGTCGAAATGCGCTTTCGTGCATCTTAAGTGCGGTGGTCGAAGGAAATCACTTTTTGTTAGAGCTTACACTAGATGTAGATCTATGTCTCTGCGAAGCAATTAAAGAAATTATGGGGTCCCATGCTTTATCCATTTGAAAGCCGCCATCCCGATTAATCAGGTCTTCTGTCAACAGTATTTCAACGGACTCCTTAATAATCGAATCCCAAAAGGATCTTGTCGTTGCCAAAATTTTTGTTGCAGAATAATCCATGGAGTGTCTCGTGGAAATACAGTGTTCTGCTATGACTGATTTGTTGGGCTGAAGTAGACGTGTGTGGCGCTAATGCTCCTCGCATCTTTCTCGTACTGTGCGAGTAGTTTGGCCAATGTAGGACTGACCACATTGACAAGGGATCTTGTAAATTCCCGCCTTCCTCAATCCCAAATCATCCTTCGCAGAGCCAAACAAAGCCGAGATCTTCGCAGGTGGTCGGAATATCACTTTCACACAATGCCTTTTTAGAATTCTTCCTATTTTAGAAGGAATTTTTACAGCAAATCCTACACAATTGATGCGTGGCTCCCCTGCATCCTTTCCTTTCCAGAAGATGGTGTACCCTGAACGTGCCTTACTAATGTGTCCATCTGATACTTTTGTCTCTCTTCAAGTAGGTATACCTGTATCTAGTCTGGCTAGTTCGTGGGTGATAAGAGCGGTTCTTCTCTCTGGTCTGTTATTGTTCAGGTCCAGAAGGGTCCTGAAATTCCATGTTCCTATCGTCATAATCATTTCATTCTTCTTTGGTTCTCGTCCGCAATATAAAGGATTGACCTGCGTGCGGATTCGCAGCCAGGAACAAGTGTGACTAACGCTGTTTAGCCCACATTTTCTAGGGCCTTCCCCATTTGAGCGAGGGGGGGGGGGCAGCAGACATCCTAAATAGGCCTGTCCAGACGTAGTGTAGGACCGGATCCCCGAGTAGTCACACGGGTTCTCAGGGAGGCGACCATCAGACACCAGCCGCCAACGTGCAGGTCCAAACTAGTAGCTTCCAGTCTCACTCATAGCCTGTTAGCACCATCCTTCTCCCATCGCCATTGGGCTTTAAAGAAAATGACAGGAGAAAATGCCATTTACGTGATTTTGTTTACGATGGATTACAGCTTGCGAGGAAGTATCCCACTCACTATGATTTTGGAACATTTCATCAGGGCACATATGTGTGAGACATGTTACTTTAGGTAGCAAAACTGCAACGTACCGCCGTGAGCTCAATGACAGCTGAGCGGCGCCTTTATAGGTTCGTCTGGCATGACCTCATCCACCTCCACGATCAAAAATGTTCAAATGTTTGTTAAGCTTATGGGACCTAACTACGGGGTCACCAGTCCCCAAACCTACAAACTACTTATCAACTACCTTATACCAAGGACGGCACAAATATCCATGCCCGAGGGGGGATTCGAACCCCCGACCGTAGTGGCCGTGCAGACCGTGACTGAAGCGCCTCAGTCCCCTCGGCCACCGCGGCCGGCCATCCACGATCATTGAGAACCTTCGAGATAAAAGGTTCTTCTTCCTCTCGCATCGTCGTTGGGTCGAAGGGTAGATGGTAGAGAGCACAGTGAAAGACAACACCCTTGAGCCTTGAAATTCAGTACCGTTGAGGTAGAAAAACCTTGGCCAATGGAGGTCGACAGGAAAGAAAAAAATAAGCCTCACATAAGTAAGTGGGAGTAATGCCAGACTTGGGTAAGGGTACATGTGGTTGCCATCCACATACTCCCAACGTGAGGTCTCCTGGGGAGGACTACTCTTTTTCTGGAATCTCACCAACTGAACTGTCTGGCATGGGTGATGGGTGACCCTACCAGGAGCACAGCTTCTGCCAGCATAGCTCAATGGATCACTAAGACACGCAAACCTCCGCACCATCGTCAGAGTGGTAGTCCGTGGAGAGGTGAAGCACCTGTAAAAAAAATAAAATAAAATAAAATAAAATAAAAAAATAAAAAAATAAAAAAAATAAAAATAAAATAAAATAAAAAAAATAAAAATAAAAAAAATAAAGCAGCGGTATAGCGATATCAAATGAAAGATCTAGGCTACTTCAGTGCAAGCGCCTTTGCGGTGTGCGCCTTGCCGGCGATGGCAGCTGCGGTTGCCGCTAGCGGGCCGCCCGGCGTCCGCACTAAATTTAATACGGGTTGGCGCGCAAGTTACTTCTGACATACACAACGAAGTTTTATTACTCTCCTATATTACGCAAGCAGGTGCTGGAACAGCCTCCCTTCGTTGTTCGAGCATTTTTGACACCTGCTGAGGAAGTTGCTCATTACACTTATTGATTCTGAAATGGGTTCATGACGGAGAAATTGTCCCGAACTTAACTTTCTCTTCGGACGAATCATGGTTCCACCTAAGGGTATGTTAATTCGCAAAATAATAGTTACTGGAGTTAGGAAAAGCCTTACTTAATTCACGAACAGCCACTGCACGATCAAAAAATAGGAGTGTGGCGCGCTGTTAGTGGCGAGAGAATAACAGGCCCTACATTTTTTCAGGAAACAATAGTTACAGGTATGTTGAAAACATATTGCAGCCTTTATTTGTCCAATTAACTGAGAGAGAACGTGCTTTCGCCACATTTCAGCAAGACTCTGCGACGACACATACAGCCAACTTATCATTACAGGAAATCGGTAATGTGTTCGGGGAAAGATTTATCACTAAGAACATTTGGCCCCTTCGTTCTCCAGATTTCAGCCGCATGAGATTTTTATCTGTTGGGAGCATTAAAAGAGAAAGTGTACAAATCAAATCCCCACACTTTAGATGAACTAAAAACAAACATTCGTCATGAAATCACTGCAATTTCTTCAGAGTGTAATGACCAACTTCCTCAGCAAGTGTCAGAATTGCTCGAACAACGATGGGAGGCCGTCTCAGCACCTCCTTGCGTAATTCAGGTGAGTAATAAACTTTTCTTTCTAAGTGTCTATGTTATGTATGTCAGAAATAGCCGGCCGCGGTGGCCGAGGGGATTGAGGCGCTCCAGTCACGGTCTGCACGGCCACTACGGTCGGGGGTTCGAATCCCCCCTCGGGCATGGATATTTGTGCCGTCCTTAGTATAAGATAGTTCATAAGTAGTTTGTAAGTTTAGGGACTGATGACCCCGTACTTAAGTCCCATAAGCTATACAAAGATACATTTGTGTATGTCAGAAGTAGATCTTTCATTTGATATCGCTATACCGCTGCTTTCTAAAACCAAACCAGGTTAAACAGAAGTCTTGTAGATTATAGTTTGAAATAAGGCTTACGGTTACTGCAAATCATTACATCGATTGTATGCTGTTGCCGATGACAACCGAAGCATGATACAATAATTAATCACCCTAAAAAGCTCCACAAGCCACAAATAAAGCGTCAAAGCAAAGAGTACATTAGATTCTGCTGTCTAACCTTTTGATGGAAAACTAAACTTTAAAGTAGACTATTTACCCGAATATATTGTTATAACTTGTTTCTGTAGACAAAACTTCGTGGCTGAAATGTTGTTCAAATGTTTGTTAAGCTTAAGGGACTTAACTGCGGGGTCATCAGTCCCTAAACTTACAAACTACTTATGAACTACCCCATACCAAAGACGACACAAACATCCATGGCCGACGGGGGATTCGAGACCCCGACCGTAGCGGCCGTGCAGACTGTGACTAGCGCGCCGCAGACCGCTCGGCCACTGCGGCCGGCTTCTTGGCTGAAAATTCCGTATCTGTATTTCAGAAAAAATAAATAAATGGCCGGCCGCGGTGGCCGAAGGTACTGAGGCGCTCCAGTCACGGTCTGCACGGCCACTACGGTCGGGGGTTCGAATCCCCCCTCGGGCATGGATATTTGTGCCGTCTTTAGTATAAGGTAGTTGATAAGTAGTTTGTAAGTTTAAGGACTGATGACCCCGTAGTTAAGTCCCATAAGCTTAACAAACATTTGAACATTTTTAAATAAATGGAATATATGAGATACAACAATATAACCCATCATAAACTAGAAGAGTCAGTTACAGCAAAACAATAGCCCTTTTGAATACCTGTAAGACACTTGACGACGGCTCTTCTAACAAAAAATATATCTCGTGAACAAGGAATACTTATTTTAACAGATATTAACTTCGAAACATTTCGACCTTTTCGGGGCGTAGAAATAAAGTCAGTTGAAATTTTGTGATGGAATCCAGTATAGCCTGCGAGCAAGAGGAATCAATGGGTATGGAGCCAGAAGTTGAGAATTTGGGTTGGAAGGGAGGCGTGCCTGGATGGCCTAATTGGTTAAGGCGAGCGCTGGCGCGAAGATGGTAATCCGAGTTCGAATCCCGGTCCAACTCAAATTTTCAGCTTCGTCGTTGAATTTATTTCAACGCTCCGAAACAGTCGATATGTTTGAAAGTTTCTAATTCGTAAAATTACAGCAGTTACTGTCAACCTATGGAGTCTGTTCCTTCTAACATGTCCGAAAAGAACAGATACAATATCAATAATGGGATATTATAATGTTCTGGCTTAACCTCAGATGAGTATCGTAATATGTTACTCAGGCCAGCGGAAATGACTGTCATAAACTTTGGCAGCTGCAGTGGTCTGTTTTTCTTATGCTTTTTTCCCATCGGTATATTATACACACATAATTTGAGGTAGCGTTTGCTCAAAGGACGGACATCGAAGAAGAATTAGTTGAAAACTAACATTTTTCTGATACCGATTGTGGTGAAAAAATTAAAGAATTTGTTAAAAGAAACTGATCTGAGAATAATGTGGTTGAAATACTAGCGTAAGTATCGAACTAAGAAGAGGTTTTAATAACCAGGCGACTTTCCATCGCCAGTAAAAGGAAATAAAATAATACGGAAGGAAACGGTCACTTGTTCTGTCCTGCACATTAACTGAACATACGACTGAAGAGTGGAACTGAAACACTATGTTGAAAAAATCAGAGTACCCGTGTGCTGATGACGTAGAGTGAGAGAGATCTCGTGTTCCACACGTCGTTATTATCTAGCATATTCAGGAATTTATGAATAACTGATAGTGTTTCGATTTTAAAATATGATTTCACCTCTTCGAATTAATACGATTCTTCTGTTTCAGCTACCTGTGCAGAATACTGACCACAACTGTTTCGCCATGAGACCACATTATCTGGATTTCGGAATCTTATGTTTAGATACTGGACCTTCTCCTGGTGGTTTTGTGTAGGACGTTTCCTCCGTAGTACTTGGCTCTACTTCTAACTGCAAGTCACAATTTTTTTAAATCTATGTCTTCCTCTCTTCCATACTCTTTTGTATTCCAATTTGTACCTACTGAAAATGCTACATAGATCTTCTACTCCTTTATTCCGTATTATGATTGTTTATATTGTGAAGTTCAGATGTTCAAATGTTTGTAAATCTATGGGACTTAACTTCTTTGGTTATTAGTCCCTAGGCTTACAAACTACTTAAACTAAGTTAAACTAACCAAAGGACAACACACACACACACACACACACACACACACACACACACACACACACCCATGCCCGAGGAAGGACTCGAACCTCCGACGGCGAGCAACCGCATCATCCGGAATATACACTGATTAAAACAATTAGAGGACCAGTTATGACTTCTAGATTCTGAAGTTGCCATTGGCAGGTAAGGTAAAGAAGTCAACAATCCGAAGATTGGTTTGATCACCACAGTGCTTTACTAGTCATGACCCTGTTTGGAGGTGTTACGCCGTTACCTTCCTCCGACCTTCGAACTGACTTACCCAACCAGTTATACAGTTCAACGTGGGTTCCAAACCACGGTGCTACTCGATATTTTTCACATCAGCAACATTGGCAGAGGTGAAACAAGTGAAAAGTGACATAAAAATCCTAGAACCTGTCGGACATGGAACCTACGACCTATGAATTTATAGTCTGGCACTATACCACTGCGCTACCGAGACACACCAGAAGAATGAACTAAAATAGTTCGAAGTCTTTCTGTCGGAGTGGAGACAACAACATTGCGGCAACCAAGATAGTGGAATATATGTATGTTTCTCAAGCTTAAGGGACTTAACTGGGTGATCAGTTCCTAAACTTAACAAACCATTTATGAACTACCTAATACTAAAGAAGACACAAACATCCATGCCCGAGGGGGGATGCGAACCCCAGACTGGGAACGGCCCCGCGCACCGGAGCATAGCGCCTAAATGCGCTCTGCCGCGGCACAAGATAGTGGTAATAACAGAAAGTTGCTGCAGAGGGGAATGGTGTTGAGTTGTGTTTACTCTACCAAACGAATTACACAAGCAGTTGGGTTCAGATATCGTAGTGAGCAGGTAGTGCAATGCAACAACAACGTGACTTACCCGAAGCTATAGCATGGAGAGGCATAAGAAGGTTGAAAGCGGGACAAACACAGAGGGAGTTGGCTGCAGCTAAAGTGTCCCAAACTGTAATTTCCAGGACCTCGACGCGACCGTTAAAAGAAGGCAAGGCCAAGGTCGTCCACGGGTATCATCAGCAAGAGATGACCGTTATCTCCGGTTGGAGTTGCAGGCTGAATGCAACTCAGGTGCTACGCACCCTCCAGGCAGCAACAGGACGCGCAATATCAACACAGTCTGAAATCGCCTTCAGAAATGTGGCCTCTGCACAAGGAGGCCTATGGTGTGTGCACCATTAAAACCACGACACCGTTTAGCCCGTATAAACTGGGCGGAGAAACATCAGGATTGGAATGGCAACGAATAGCGCCGGGTTCTGTTCACAGATGAGTCCAGATTTTGTGTTCAGCCGGACAATCGTCGTTCCCTCATTTGGAGAGAACTCAGAACAATCCTGCTTATGTGCAGGAAACATCACCATATCATGGTAGTGGACGAAAGGTGTGGGCAGGAGCCAGTATTGGCAGACGTACGGACCTATACGTTGTTCAGAATGGCGCTTTGACTGCTCAGAGGTATAGAGATGAGATACCTCGACCTTTTGTTGTGCCCTACGCTGGTGTCATAGTAGATGGATTCCTTCTGGAGGACAATAACGCTCGTCCCCACAGAGTTGCACTGGTAAACAACATGCTCGAAGCAGAGGGAATTGATAGAATGGAGTGACCAGCTTGTTCAGCTGACTTAAATCCGATTGAGCATGTCTGGGATGCACTTGGCAGACGCATTGCAGCCAGACCAGCACCTCCCACAACAGTTACAAAGGTGGATTTTGCACTTGTGGAAGAATGGTCCAATATCCCTCAAGAGCTGATTGATAAACTCATATTGTCCATGTGACGCAGATGTGCAACTGTACTGGCAGTCCGAGGTGATCACACACCATATTAGAAGGCAACAAGAATGGCTTTTCCACTAGCCCCATGGTGCCGCGATGTAAGTAAACGCCATGTGAACCTCAAGTAAAGAGCTGAGGCAGCAAAGTATCGTACTGTATCACACACAAAGTACAATCGCGACCAATATCAGAATAAACTTAGTTACCATATGTATATTGTATATGTTATCTCACATGATCCCCTAATTGTTTTGAGGAGTGCAAGAAAATTATTTCATTAAGCAGTAAGTTTATTACTCTCCACAATAGTGGCTTCAAGTTTTCCTTCTTCCATTCTGATCTTGCCCTTCGGTTTTCGCAAGTTATTAACTTTCAAAGGCTTTTGATGCTGTTGAACATAACACCCTAATAACAATAATAATCTGCAAACATAATCCACAAGCTACTGTAGGATGCAAGGCGGAGTGTACTTTGTGACACTTATATCATTCATTTCCTGTTCAACTCCTGAATAGAACGATGGAAAAACGGAAGAAAGGAAAGTTTGACGTTGCATCGATAGCGTGGTCATTAGAGACAGGCGGAAAAACGACTATCTATATGACATCAGAAGACCCCTAATTTCTCTTATTTTAGTTGTACATTGGTGTTACTAGAATCGCTTCAAATGTTCGTTCTCTAAATTGCCTCAATAGTGTTTTGTAAAAAGAACGTTTCCAACTCCCCAGATTTTCCCATTTGTGCTTACAGAGTATCTCCATAATACACGCTGATCTAACATACCGGTAACATATCTAGGAGCACGTCTCAGAAATGTCCTCCTGTAATCTGACCTAGTGCACATGCCAAATATTCGAACAGTACACAAGAACGGGTCGCGCTACTGCTCTATACATGGTTTCCTTCATGTACGAACTACACTTTCCTAAAATTCCCCCAATTAACCAAAGTCGACCATTTACTCATCAGTCTAAAAATAGCGGTCACATGATAGTGCCGTACTTTGCCATTCAACACATCTGCGCTATAGCACGCAACCTCGTAATGGTGCATAGTGCAATTGGATGCCTAAGTGTGTTGTGTGTGAGTTACTTAAAATGCTCCCGTCTCAAATGTTTGACGTTGTTTTCATGTTGACCTCTGTCGTGCTCAAGATGTGTGAGACCTTAATCGCAAGCCCATCCACCATAACATTCACATATGTTTTTAATGGTAATGATATCTGTGTAGCTGTACTTGGATGCGGTTACCGCTATGTGGATGCAGACTAGTACAACACATTTGCCCGGGTTTTAATCATTCCATTGTACTTCGCGGTGGAACGGTAGAAGCTAATAGTTCCAACGAAAATTATGCGCTATATCATGAACGTGATATCGGTACTACGTGGAGCGCTACTCACGTGGCTAACTCTCGTTTCTTCCCTCATGCACCCAATATATATGTTACTCTACACGGTTTGTGGCCAGGGTGTCCCAGCTATCTTGTCCACCCAAATTATCTCTGGACCAATAACAGTTATTGGAAAACGACTTTCAGCGGTATTAATGTACGGCTGGGGCCCATGAATGTACATATTTGGAAACATTCTAAAACGAAAGCAAATGTGTTTTTTAACACAAACTTATGTTTTTTTTTTAAATGGACATCCTATATTTTTTTCTTCGGCAATCCATAGCATGACAAATCACATAAACAATGGCGTTGATTGCATCGCAATATTCCAATTACATCCCGAGATATTGCGACGCGAAGTTGACGCTTGAAATACGCGAAAGGCGCGGCTAGCGCACGTCCTGAGCAGCATGGGGTTCTCGCCTGAGTCTCTGGACGTGCGCTAGCCGCGCGTTTCGCGTATTTCAAGCGTCAACTTCGTGTCCCAATATCGAGTAATACAGAAGTAATATATGGCATTTCTCAAGGAGGTGTTATAGGGCCCCTACTGTTCCTTATCTTTATAAACGATTTATGAGACAATGTGAGCAGCTGTTCACAGTTAATAAAGTCACCCGAAGATCCAAAGCAACTGCAAAATGATTTAGATAAGATGTCTGCAAAGTGCAAAAACTGTCAATTGACTCTGAATAAAGAATAAATCATGTGAAGTTGCTGTAACATATAGTCATTTTTTTTAAATTAAATTTGTCTTTGGGCAGATGGGGAAGGTCAGTGTCGTTTTGAAACACTATTCTATTAGATTTGTTACCACTTCTGTTTCTATGAGGGCATTTCGTCTAAGGAAAAGTCCTACAATTACAGCAGTTTCTTATTGAATTTTTCTGTGACTCTTTCTGATATCTGCTGTTCAGTGTACAGGCTGGCGACGGCAAGGGGACGGCTGGCGTGCTTTCTCTCACGTAGCCCGGCAGTTTGTACGCTGGGGTCCATAAATGAGTGTGTTTGGGCTTTTGCCTTTGTAGAACTTCTCTGTTACGAAACTTTGCACACTCTGCAGTGGAAGGGGGCGCCCTGTCGTGGCCTGGTGCCTGTGAGGTCCCGTTTGGTGGGCAGTGGATGGAGAGAGCGGGCCGCGGCTACCTGAGAGGTTCTGTTTGGTGTTACTGTTAGAGCAGGACAATGTTCTGCGAGCACTCTACGGGATGTTCGCCAGACTGTCGCCACAGCAAGACAATCGGCCGTTCCGCCTCAGGGCGAAATTCGTAGAGATCTGAATGACACCCTCGCCACAGTAGCGTATCGTTTTTACAGTTACGAATGCCTGGATGTTTTCCCCGAATTTGTCGATGTGGATGGTTGTGGAAACATTATTCTGCATGACGAATGTTGAGCAGCTTGCTGGGCGCATAGTCGGTCGTCTGGGCCAGCGGGGGCCTGGCGCCTATGGCCATAATATTTATGTATTTTGAGGCCTGGGACCAAAAGAGAGCGTCCGAAAATTCCGGCGAGGTCGTGGACCTGTGTACGGTAACTTCTCTGTGGGGAGTTTGCTCGTGTGGGAAGAGCCTTTAGGGGCGTCTACTCAATGCTCTGTGATTCGCCAAAGCTTAGGATTCTGACAGTTTTGTAATTTGTCAGCGGCTTCTCGCGATATCATTGGGCAGGCAATGTGATAATTGGAGCACTTTGGCCACGTAGGCAGGGTTGCGTGTCGCGGCCAGGAACTCTGGCGTGGAGAAGGATTTTTAGAGGATTCCCTCGTGGGTTTCCACAGTATGCGGATCGACTTAGACTCGTGTTGAGGACTCCGAAGTGTTTTAATCTTTTGATTTTTACAGTTTACTTGTGCTGTTGTCTTAACTTTGATTTTTGTCCTGTGGGTTCTCTTCCAGTGACCACTTCGAGCATTCACACAATGCGAATCGTGCATATTTTAAGATTTTGTGTCGCTAGTTGGATTTGGTGACTTGCACTTGTGAACACTGTTTCATAAGTACACTGTGATCGACTTGTCTGCTCGCAATATAAAGCAGCACCGATGCTAGAGAGGCTGTATAGTTAAATATCGTTTCTGCTTCACAGAACGAAGTAAGAAAAAGGTTGCGTTTTATTTCAGCTCTGATCTGCAGTCATCACCTGCCACTACCGACTCCTGTACATGCCCATCTTCTGCTCCAAATATTTGGTAATGTGTCACCTGCATCATTGCTAGGACCAGTATATAGCTGTTTCGAACTTTTTTTTTTTTTTTAACCCGGGTTATTTGTTCTAGTTGGGAAACTTCATCTTTCTTTCTTTGAGTTAGTGTATCTGGGGTAGCAGTTTGGCTAATTATTCTTCCTGAATAGGTTTCCTTCTTCCTTGACTCAGCCAGTCATTTGTTGATGTAATTGTATAGCCAATACAACTTCATGCTATTAATTGTCAATTATTTTGTAACAGTTGTGTACAGGATCTCATTTTATTTCAAAGTTTGTGTAATGTTCTGTTAGCTTTGTCTTGTGACAGGGTGAAATGTTTATGGTAATATAAAAATTAATAATGGTATATCTTCTTTCAACTCAGTGTTTCCCAATCATTCATACTCTTGGACGGCAAACAGATGTCAGTTAACGTGAGAGTATACCGAGTAAATTAGGTCTTCATTATGGTACCTCTCATTGTGATATTGGTTGGAATTTATAAAATAAATGTGTTTGACCATATCATATGCCACCGAGCAAGTGAGGTCAATAAAAAATATTATTCATTGTTTTTATAGACATGGTGGTGGCCCAAAATTAATTATAAAAATATTATTATATCACTTTTATATCTGCAAATTAAAGAATTAATTCAAAAATATTGTATCTAGTGGTGACTTTGCATACTGAATACTGTTCAGTCGACATAACTCGCAAACATAGTAGAAATTTTCACCTACAGTTAAACTTGCAGTATTCAGTCAGTCAAATCTACAGGCCGTAAATTCAACTAAATATCTAGGAATAACAATTACAAACAACTTAAATTGGAAAGAACACATACAAAAAATTGTAGGTAAGGCGTAACAAAGGCTTTGTTGCATTGGCAGAACACTTAGAAGATGCAACAGTTCTACTAAAGAAACAGCCTACACAACACTTTTGCGCCAATTTTGGGAGTATTGCTGCCCATTGTGGGATCCTCATTAGGCAAGATTGATTGACGATTTAGAGAAAGTGGATGATAAAGATTTCAAACGAAAAGATGATAGAAGCTTTTGAAACGTGGTACTACAGACGAATGGTGAAGATTAGATGGGGAGACGACGTAACTAATGAGTAGGTGCTTAACAGAATTAGGGAGAAAAGGAATTTCTGGCATATCTTCACTAAGAGAAGGGAGAGGCTGGTGGTACACATTCTGAGACATAAAGGAATCGTGAACTTAGTATTAGAAGGTATTGTGTGGGGGAAAATCATAGAGCGAGACTGAGTGACGAATACAGTAAGCAGTTTCAAAAGAATGTAGGTTGCCGTTCTTATTCGGAGATGAAGAGGCTTGTAAGTATAGAGCTGCATCATACCAGACTGCGGACTGAAGACCACAATAGCAGTAACACGATCTTAATTGTGTTATACATAAACGTTTTTTGATTTGTTCCTCCCCATGTTTATAACGATGATTATAGTAGAAGAGAGTACGATCTTGCATTTTAGTATCAAAACACATCCCCAACGCAAAGTGTATTTGTTTGTTTGTGGGTGTGTCGGGTGGGTGCGTGGGTGTGGGTGTATGTGAGAAAGATAGTTCGCGTATATTTGAAACCTGACAGGCAAAAAGTGTGGGATCCTGATGAATGTGAATCTATGGCGACCGTTCTATGGAGAGAGAGAGAGAGAGAGAGAGAGAGAGAGGAAATGTGTGTTACATCGGAGACTATCGTCAAAAACGTATCCTCCATCTGAATAGCAATGTTTGTTAGTGGTCAGATGTTACCAGTAAATATGATTTATTATTCCTTAGCGGAAATTACATCTTTGATTTAGAAGGTCGATGGGTGGCCGTGCCCACAGCACAGCAGTGAGAGCCCACCTCTACTTATAAGTGAAACTACCTTCTCACTAGGAACGACATATTTTGACTTTTCTGTACGCCTCTTCTTTCAGTTACTTAAATTTATCATGTAGTCGCGTGTGTATTATATTCAGATTCGAGTTACGTATCTGGTTAGTGTATTCTTCCGCCGCGTGAATCGAAGCAGCCGTTTATTTTTGTTTTAAACCGGGTTACAGTTGGATGTGTGGTTACATCCGCCTTGTGTAAGACACCTTGTTTTCTTTTAACACCCAAACATGTTTCGGCACTTATTGTGCCATCTTCCATAGGTTTTTGACTTTTATTTTCTATAATATGTTACAGATTTAGGTTATGCACTTATTTAGACGAGTTGTTTTATTTGACAGTTTTACATGATGTTAGCCCTATTTTATTACGCTACTTACATTGTCATTCGCAGGATTTCTATCTGCTTTGATTTATGAATGACAAGTTTTCACAGCATGTTATCTGCAAACAACAAGACGTTTTTATTTACGATATCTAATTGATTTATTGTACATTCGCCTGGAAGTTATATTGAAATATCGTTATATGTTTGGGTGTTAAAACAAAACAAGGTGCCTTGCACAAGACGGAATTAACCACACGTCTAATACGCAGGCACGGAAGGTACAGGAGCTGCACCATTACAAGATGATCATCTCAACACGAAGCCAGGGTTATTGTTGGCTCAGTACTGTCAACTGTCAATCAGGCAGCACCGAGAACGCACAAACGTTAAATACCAACGAGCTATTTTCATTTACTTGTCTTCTCTGCAGTTTTAATTCATACGTTCGTTGCTTGTTTTTGTATTTAGAAGGCCCATTCTTTGGTTTTTCTAAATTCGTGTAGTTGTATAGCTGTGTACTGCGTCAACTTTATCGCGACAGTCGCTTGTTTTGTTTACGTTGGAGTACTACCAGCTCTTGTCGTCTTTGCTTACCTTAGTTACTCACTGAAGAGTCTACACCGAGCTTTTTTAGTCACGACTTCGTAATTCTGGGTACTGAAGTCATGGACTAATGTGTGCAGATGCAAACGGAGTTTCTGACACCTCGCTGGCAGTGTAAGGCTACGTTAACTTTGGTTTCACAAATGAAGGCTGCAGTCGAGGGCCGGCCGTGGGAACCGAGCGGACTTGTGTCACATCCGGTATGTCCACCGATCGCCCGCAGTGAGGCAGACACTCTACCTGTGGTCGCGTGGCAGGCAGCAATAGACTTTCCGGGGGACCGAGAGTGAGGCCTCCCCGGTTCGTCTTACCAACAAGTTAGAGGCACTATCTGTACCAGACAATGTTCCTGAGACGGATGGTGTCGCTTTTCCTGAGGCCACCTCCCAGCCTGCGAGATCCAGGCTATCACGGAGGGTCGGCTTTCTTGTAGTTCGAAGCTCCAACGTTAGGCGGGTAATGGAGCCCCTTAGGGATGGGGATAGGAAGGAGGAAAGGGCCAATGTACATTCCGTGTGACTCCGGGTGTAGTAATTCCAGATGTGGAATGGGTCCTTTTGGATGCCATGAAGAGTACGCGTGCAGCCAACTGCAGATGGTGGCTCACCTTGGTATTAAGGATGTGTGTCGCTTTGGCTCAGAAAAGATTCTCTTCGGTTTTGAGCGGCTATCTGAAGTAGTAAAGACTGACAGTCTTACTTCCAACATAAAGGCAGAGATCAAAATCTGCAGCATATTTGGCATGACCGACTATGGAACTGTGATAGAATCAAGTGGAGGGTCGGAATCAAAGGCTCAGACGGTTCTGCGACCATGTATACTGCAGATTCCTCGACTTGCGCCATTGGGTCGTGGGGTTCCGGATTCCGCTGAATAGGTTAGGCGTCCACTACACAGAGGAGGCGTCTTCATGAGTTTTTCTTTCTTTTTGGTTTGTTTTTTCGCCTTTTTTATTTTTTATTTATTTATTTTTAGGTTATAGGGCCTCAGAAACATACAATAAGGGTTTCAGTCTCAAACGGTAAAGGTCAGAGATAGGACGAACAAAGATCTAAAAACTATTGGTGTAACAGTGTAAATCGTAATAGCTGTGTGGTGAAAGTGCCAGAACTCTACTGAAACTCAAATCATTACAGATACCAAAAGCTGACTGAAACCGGAGATAAGTTAAGCTGAAATTTTTACAAAGGGACAAAAAGTGTTTAAATGGTGTTTATATAGGGCAGATTGAATAAAACAGGTGGTGGTGTATTTATTGCTGTCACGTGTTGTTTATCTTGTAGCGAAATAGAAATAGATAGTTCCTGTCAGCTGGCATAGGTAGAGGTTATACCTGACAACCGGAATTATTTTATTTTATCTTATTTTTAACCGACCCCTGACTCAGGCGATTCGATTGCAGAAATGTTCAAAGAAAGCTATGATCAAATTTGAAAAACATACCAAAAGCACACAACTTTAATTGGCGGTGACTATAACTTACCCTCTACAGGTTGGCAAAAATACATGTTAAAACCCGAAGCAAACATAAAACATCATCCGAAATTGTACAGAACGCATTTTCCGATAATTTCTCGAGCAGTTATTTCTTGAACCTTCTGGACTAGTAAATGTCTTTGTAAACATGCTTTACCTCCCAAAAACAAATAATCCGGAGCCTCTGCCAGGCACTTAAATGTGATTTGCAGAGTATCTATGTAGATGTATATGTAGACGTAGAAGAGCTTCAAAACAGACACAGAGTATATTGAACACACAGTTGTCGTAGCGAGACTGAATATCCGATTTTCCAAATCCACCAGGCCGGCCGCGGTGGCCGAGGGGACTGCTGCGCGCCAGTCACGGTCTGCACGGCCACTATGGTCGGGGGTTCGAATTCCCCCTCGGGCATGGATATTTGTGCCGTCCTTAGTGTTAGTTAGTTCATAAGTAGTTTGTAAGTTTACGGACTGATGACCCCGTAGTTAAGTCCCATAAGCTATACAAACATTTGAACAAATCCACCAAAATTAAAAGAAAAATATGTTTATTAAAAAACAGATAAAAATTCGCTTATACTTTCCTGAGTGAGAATCTCCAGTCTTTCGAAACTAACAATGCGGGTGTATATCAGATGCGGCTTACATGCAAAGAATTAATACAAAACATATTAACAAAAGAGAGGGCTGATTCGACTTGATACAAAAAACATGTTAGATCACTTTTGCAAAAACTAAGAAAAAATAATGCAAAATTTAAACAGACACAAAACCCCCAAGAAATCTTTTACAGAAACTCGAAATTTAGCTCCAAATTCATTGCAAGAAGGTTATAATAGTTTCCACAACGAAACCGTGTCACGTCATTTGAAGAAAATCCGTTAGAAATTCTGGTCGTACGTAAAGTATACTAGCGGCAAAACACAAACAATACCTTCACTACGCGATAGAAATGGTGATGCTGCTACACTAAAGAAGACGCTGCAAATATTCCAGAATTTGAATCAAGAACAGCCAGCATGCTTAAGTTAAAAGTAGATACCCGTGGAGTAGTAAAGAAACTTAAATCATTTAACAAAACGAAGTCTCTCGGTCCAAATAGTATACCAATTAGTATACTTTCAGAGTATAGTGATGCAATACTTCCATGCCTAGCTATCATATACAACCGCTCGCTATTGAGAGATCCGTACCCAAAGACTGGAAAGTTGCACAGATCGCTCCAATATTCAGAAAAAGGTAATAGGAGTGATCCGCTAAATAACAGACCTATATCATTTACGTCGTTTTCTTGCAGGATTTCAGAACATATTCTTGATAAATAAATAAGCTATTATTATTATGAACTACGTCTAAGAGAACGATCTATTGACCCATAGTCAACACGGATTCATAAAGTATCGTTCTTGTGAAACACATCTCTTTACTTGCATGAAGTGATGAATGCTGTCGACAGCCGACCGCGGTGGCCGAGGAGACTGAGGCGCTTCAGTCACGGTCTGCACGGCCACTACGGTCGGGGGTTCGAATCCCCCCTCGGGCATGGATATTTGTGCCGTCTTTAGTATAAGGTAGTTGATAAGTAGTTTGTAAGTTTAGGGACTGATGACCCCGTAGTTAAGTCCCATAAGCTTAACAAACATCTGAACATCTCTGCTGTCGACAAGGGATCTCAAATAGATTCCATATTTTCTAGTTCTCCGGAAGGCTTTTGACGCTGTACCTCACAAGCATCTTCTAATCAAATTGAGTGCTTATGCAATATCGCCACAGTTGCGCGACTGGGTCCGCCATTTCCTGTCACAAAGGACAACGTACGTAGTAATTGACGGAAAGTTATCGAGTAAAACAGAAGTGATATCTGGCGTTTCCCAGGGAAGTGTTATAGGGTCCCTATGTTCTTTAACTTTACAAAAGATTTAGGGTACAATGTGAGTAACTCTCTCAAACTGTTCGCGGATGATACTATCATTTATCGGTTAGTAAAGATCAAAAGCAACTGCAAAATGATTTAGATATCTGCATGGTGCAAAAAATGGCAAATGAACCCTAAAAGAAATCTGTTAAACCTCATTTACGCGATAAATCAGTCAAATCTACAGGCAGTAAATTGAATTAAATATCTAGGAATAACAATATTGTAGGGAAGGTGAACCAAAGGCTACGTTTCACTGGCAGAACACCTCAAAGATGCAACAGTACTATTAAAGAAACTGCCTATACCACACTTGTGCTTCTTATTTTGGAGTATTGCTGCGCAATGTGGGATCCCGACCAAGTGTGACTGACAGAGGATATAGAGAAAGATCAAAGAAGGGCAGCTCGTTTTGTGTTATCGGCATTTAGGGGAGAGATTATCACAGAAATGATGCACAAGTTGAAGTGAATATCAGTAAAAGAAAGGCGTTATTCTTATTTGCGATTTTCCTTTCACGAACTTTCTCCTCCGAATGGAAACACATTTTCTTAGCACCCATCTACATAGGATGGCAAAATCATCACAATAAAATAAGAGAAATCAGATCGAAAACGGAAAGATTTATATCAGTGGCGTATAATTATTGTTGGCTATCAAAGCTATCGCCGAAGCCCATGTCTAAAGCGAACCAGAAATTAAGAAGCAATATTAACAAAAACGGCAATAGAAGCCAGTTTCCGTCATGAAGAATTAGCGCTTAGTGTGGAATATGTTTCATTCAAGGACGTGGCCAAAGGCGGGGAGGGGGTGGGTGCTTGGGGCTCCGGACCCCCCCCCCCCCCCATCACCTAAACGATAAAATACTACTCAAACTTATGCTAAGGACAACACACACACATCCATGCTCGATGGTGGACTCGAACCTCCGAAGGGACTAAAGGAAATAAAACAGCCGCGGTGGAGTAGCCGAGCGGTCTAAAGCGTCTCGCTGCGGAGCGCACGGTTGCTCGCCGTGGAGGTTCGAGTCCTCCCTGGGGCATGGGTGTGTGTGTTTGTTCTTAGGTTTGTTTACCTAGTTTTAAGTAGTTTGTAAGCTACGGACTGATGACCACGCAGTTTGGTCCGATAGATTTACAAACATTTTATTTGAAATAAGACACGACCTAGCTACCGTGCAGTGAAACTGAATGATATTGTTATCAGTCATACGCCGGAAAAGGGATACGCACTATCGACAGTCAGCAAAGCCATCTATAGATATTAGATTCTAATTATCAATACATCGATAACAGCATCGGCTATTGCCCAGTCCTCCTTTAGTCGTTGTCCATTGTTGGCCTTACTCCATTATTGCTACGTTAAGCACTACAGTGGAATGCTGCCGCTGCCGTTTATTTCTTTTGTGCTGTTAAGATAAGTTTCCAATTATGAGTAAGTTCATAACAAGAAAAAAGAGAAAAGCCGACTTTCATTTGTCCACTAGCGTTATGGTAAGTTAAAATACGTACTATTATAATAGCTTATTTATCTATTTACGGGAGTGGAGTCGTTATTTGGAGTGGGAATATTTCAGTATATCTTAAGACACCTCATTCCGTATGTACAATACTTTTTAAAGTTAGGTTTAAGAGTAATATTTTATCTAGAGTATGGATACGTTGCAATGCCAAGAGTAAAAGAATCAATAATCTTGGAAATAAAATTATAGACTTACGCTTCCTAAATTAATATGCAAGGTATTTATACTGATGCAAAATTTAATACAGATTTTGCAAAACACCAAGCTACAGCCGTGGCTGACAGGCAGCGAGCTTGGTGACATGCAGCCGTGTCATTGCCAGTGTTCAAATACAAAGAAACACTTCTCATTCTGATAATCTGACTTCGTTTGGAATAACGACTGAAGGTTCTAACGACCTATATTGAAACAATTTTTAAGAAATGTTTTCTTCAATTTTGTATATAAAATATTGCAGTATTTGTAAGCAGGTCTTACAAACGCAAACTATGTGCATAGCCTAAGTTTGTTTTTAGAATAAATGAAAAACATGAGCCTTTGTAAATTTCTCTTTAACCATTCGGACCTCCACTTTGACAATATCCTGGCTATATCACTGGTCTCATTCCCTTCATTCCAATAGTGGGAGAACTGAGCTTCGGACGCTCACTGCCGCAGCCTGTGCTAAGATGAGGGGCAGGGAGGGGTGGGGTGGGGTAGTGCGGCCAACAGCAGACCAAAGCTTCGGAATCGCTCGTCGCAACACAAGCACGAGTGCTTCCGAAATGTACCGAACGAACACACTCGCCCTGAGCGAATTCCGCATCAGTTTAAAGCAACTATGAGTGTTATTGTGCCGGTCGCGGTGGCCGAGGAGACTGAGACGCTTCAGTCACGGTCTGCACGGCCACTACGGTCGGGGGTTCGAATCCCCCCTCGGGCATGGATATTTGTGCCGTCCTAGTTCGTAAGTAGTTCATAAGTAGTTTGTGATGACCCCGTAGTTAAGTCCCATAAGTTTTACAAACATTTGAACATTTGAAGTGTTATTGTGTTTTCTTACGTTTCACAACAGCTGTATAGGTTTCGTTCATTTAATAGTGTGGACTGTAGGTGGTTGTATCTAATACATAAAAATGAATGTTTGTTCGCATTTTATGCGCTGTCGTATCGTTCATCCGACTACGATGAATCTTTGACAACATACTGGTTGCACTTTCGTGGAGGTTATAGGCATAATTACATCACTATAAGACACACAGTTCAGGAGATATGTCTTCGTGAACAATGAGATACGTGAGAAACTGCTACATTATGAGCGACCTTTAAATTTATTACTTCTTTACTACACTTTCATTTTTGCCGATTACAGCGCCATTTATCATGAAACGAAAAAAATGTTTCGTACTACATGGTTTTTCACGAAGAATCGAAATCTGCAATAAAAAGTAGGTGTTCCTATAAAAGATTTCAAAGTTGCCTCCCACCACCCATCACGGGTTTCGGTAGGGGTTGGGGGGATGGGGGTGAATATAGTGTTATAGGATATCCCCCTCAACGCTTTAACATTTGCCGATGACCGTTTCTTCGTTTGCTGCTAATTTTTTGAGATATTTGGCACGGTCACTATCAATATCTCAGAAACAGTGCAAGATATCGATTTTTTTCTTAGCATTTCTTTCTCGGTACAACCTTAGAAAGTGAGATAGTAGTGATAGCCCAAGTTACAAACCCAGCATACGCCACTGATTGATATGTTCCTTTTTCTCCGCACGCTATTAGAGAACGGAAGGGTAGAGAAGTACCGATGAACCCTCTGCCATGCACTTAAATTTGATTTGCAGAGTATTTATGTAGATCATCTTGCAGATATTTATTTAATGATCAAGGGATCGTCACACCAGATTTACAAAATGTATATTCACATATGAAATTTGTTACTTATAATCCAACCCAGTTTAACCCTGTGATGCATTAATTATTAAAAATGAGGAGACGAATTTAAAGGGAGTTTTTATAGTAAAGATCAATGTCTGTTATCATAAAATACAGAAATTTATTCAAATTGACCATTAAAGAGAAATATACAGTCATGTCACAGGAGTGGACACAGGGAGACTTGGGAACTCCAGAGGGCCTCCTGTTAGATTTTCCTTTTTGTATGGGAACTTTCGAATATGGACATTTACATTTAGTGAAAATTTATTTTTTCACCACTTCATCTGTATCAGGAGGGACACCATCTCCGTTGACTAGGTGCCCCAGGATTTTTATCTCTTTGACGATGAAGAGGCACTTCTTTGGATTGAGGCGGAGTCCTGCAGTCTGAACACACTTCAACACACCTGACAGGCGACTCAGATGTTCTTCAAATATTTTCGAGAAAAGGACAATGTCATATAAATAGCAAAGACACGTAGTCCACTTACGGTGAGGAAGCAAGTTGTCCATCATGCGTTCGAATGTGGCCGGAGCATTACATAATCCAAATGGCATTACTTTAAATTCATAGAGGCCGTCAGGTGTAATAAAAGCCGTCTTCTCCCTGTCAACTTCGTCAACCTCGATTTGCCAGTAACAGGTCTGCATGTCCATAGTTGAGAAGTATGTAGTATAAGGTGTCGTCAATGCACGGCAATGGGTAGACATCTTTCTTTGTGATTCTGTTCAGCCGCCGATAGTCGACACAGAATCGCCACGTGCCATCCTTCTTCTTTACAAGGACCACCGGAGACGACCAAGGACTCTCCGAAGGTTGAATAATGTCATCTCGCAACATCTTCTCCACTTCCTCCCGAATTATCCGTCTTTCAGCTGGCGACACTCTATACGAACGCAGGCTAATTGGCGGATGATCCCCAGTATCGATACGGTGCTTTATCGTGGACCGTTTCGTATGACTTTTCCCCTGCTGAGGTGTGAATGCACCCGAAAATTGGCGTAGTATACCTAACACTCGCTGGCGTTGTTCCTTGGTCAGTTCAGGCCCTATTGGCAGTTCCACGTTTGTTTCCTCCAGCGTGTTGTCTGTACTAATAGCAGGGCATGGGTCTTCATTGATGACGCTGAGCTCACCGTCCTGGATTGGTTCAGCTGTTCCGATACACATTCCGTTGGGGATAATTTGAAACTGCTCGTGACAATTTGTGATCCAAATCTCTCCTTGACCTCCAGTAATGCTTATGATAGCCGACGGTATGTAAATTTGTTTTGTGAGCCTGATAAACTTTTTACTATCAACAAGCACTTCACAGTTTAATCGCCCATTTGTGTTTGTGTCTTCAACTCTTCTCACTGTCAACGGCGGTATCGTCACATTGTCAACGGCAAATAACGTCCCAGAAAATTCCGTATTACGTGTATCCGTTGGAACAACTTCTTCAATGTGCAGCTCTGATCTTCCACAGTCAATGATAGCTTGGGATGCCTGAAGGAAGTCCCATCCGAGGATGACATTGTGACTATATTCGGTTAACACGACAAATTCTAACGGCTGGGTCTTGTTGTTGATGGTTATTCTTGCGACTCAAGTTCCTGCTGGCTGGACGTACTTTCCATTCGCGACCTTAAGCACAGATGCCCCCGTATCACAGAACATTGTCTTCTTTAGTATGCGACGGTAATTATCCGACAATACAGAAAAAGACGCTCCTGAATCAATAAGTGCCCGGACAGGTTGGCCGTCTATTATGACGTCGATGAGATTTCCCGACATCTTAGCAACTGTCGTCCATGGAGTATTTTCATCTGCGGCGGCCTCACCTCCGTAGATGGTCGCCTCGCTTAGTTTTCCTGGGCGCGGCGGCTAGGGGAGCGGCTGGTACCTCTGTACGGCGACGGTGAACGGCTTCGGCGCGTCGGGGAGCGACCTCGTCTAGGGTACGGCGATGAGCTTCTTCCCATAGGTCGACTGAACTCATCAGCAGGTGACTGCCTTGGATAGAACTACTCTGATGGCTGACGTCTTGCCCCAAAGTAATCTTCGAATACTCGCCTTCTCTCCTTGCAGTAGCGTATGACATGTCCAGGGCGCCCACAGTGGAAACACAGTGGTGTGTTGTCTTCTGTCCTCCAAACGTCTGTTCTTCTGCGGGGCGTCATAATTACCAGGGGAGTTGGTTGTGGTCACGTCGGCCGGTTCATGGGCTGCCGTTTGGCGGCTGCAGCGTAAGTCATAGCAGGGCGACGTCATTCTTCACGTCGGGTGCGATTGACGGGGCAGACAGGAGCTAATGTCTGAAATACCTTTTCCTCAGCGACGTCGGCTCCCTCGTGACTTACAGGGCTTACATCCATGGCCATAATCTGATGCTCGCTCGGTCTAACAGTCTCGGTTGCCATAAATTGTTGTAATTCTTCTCTCACAATTTGTCGTATGAGAGAGGAGAAATCTTGCTGGTCTTCCGCAACGGCCATAGGGACTACATTGGGGAGTCTGTCATACTTCTTGCGTCCAACCCTCCTTTGTTGCATCTCTTCAATACGCTGGCACCACTTGCTGAACTCTTCTGTCGTAGCAACGTCTTTTATCAGAAGAGCTTGGTACATGTCTTCTGCAATACCCTTCATCAGGTGCGTGATTTTGTCCGCCTCAGTCATGTTCGGATTGACTATTTTACACAGGGCCAAAACATTCCGTATGTATGATTGTGTCGGTTCACCATGTCGTTGGGCCCGGATCTTCAGTTTTTCTTCCGCCGAACGGATTTGTCGCTGGCGGTCTCCAAACGTCTTCTTAAGTTCCGTCGGGAACGTTTCCCAATCGTTCAGCTTGTCTTCATTGTTCTCAAACCATTGCTGGGCTGTTCCGTCCAGGTAGAAATAAACGTTGGCCAAGCACGTTGTATGATCCCATCTGTTATACTTGGCGACTCGGTCGAACCCTTTAAGCCATTTGTTGGGATCCTGTCCAGCGTCTCCAGAGAACAGCGACGGGTGTCTGATGTATAGCTGGCTTACCCATGGTTTCGTGTCCATTGTTCTTTTGATGATACGGACTTTCGGAAGGATGTACTCGGTATATCCCTTGTATTCCGGTTCTAGTCCGTGTAAGCGACGACTTTTACGTTGCCTAATCGGAGCCAGCTGTAATACAGGATACCCGGCGCCTCCACCAAACAATGTCGCGTTGAAATGGAAGCAGGCTTGACGTCGAAGACAACTGAACACACCACTTATACAGAAAGCTGGTTTATTACGAACTCAACATACACGCAGCACTAACTGCCTCTCAGGCAGATTGCTCTGCTATTTATACACAGCCGGAATTTACCAGAAACTAGAAGAACAGTTAACGTAAGAAACAAGTAGAATTTACATGTGAACATAAGTAAGATGTAGAACATTCTGGAATTGTTCATTAGAAAGAAAGAAATTTTTGCCAGTGGGCGGGATTTAACCGGCGACCTTCAGCACCGCAGTACGTGACGCTATCCCCTGCGCCACACCGGCAGTCGGTGTTTGTGGTCTCTCGCGGAAATATTAGTGATTGCTCCAAATATTAATTACTAAAGCATCGCTGCCTTCCAACAAAACCTTATGATGTAAACGAAAGCTTCCGCCAAAACGTCAGAATATTACATATTGACACCGCAGCCAAAAACCCTGAAGAATTTTATTGACAAAACCTTAAGAGTTACCATATTCCTTAAAGGTGGAGAAATAAAATTAGACACATGAAGCAATGCCACTTAGAACTGTATGAATGAGTTGTCTGTTGGCAGCATCCACAAAACAGTGGCTTTAAGAAATATTGCACAACTACTGAATTTTTTTAACAAACTAACAGGATAGGATGGAGCTGTTCCAGATCATGGCCAGAATCGGTACCATAAACAAGCTGTACAGAAAGGAAGAATATTTTGTGCAACAGCTAAAATCCAGTGCAGATCATTATTTAAAGAATGAACAAGAACTTGTGCTAAAAATAAAAGTTCCCACCAGTGCTGCAGTCAGCCTTCACGGAACTGGAGAGTTATCAAAAATGGGGTCCCACAAGGTTCGGTCTTGGGTCCTTTGCTGTTCTTAATATACCGGATTATCAGAAAGTCAGTGTAAATTTGAAAACTTAATAAGCCACGGAATAATGCAGATAGAGAGATAAAAATTGACACACATGCTTGGAATGACATGGGGATTTATTAGAACCAAAAAAATTTGTCCAACAGATGGCGCTGGACAGCAAAACGTCGGTGACTGCACATGAAAATCGTGTATAAAAGGAGCTGTAATGAGAGAGAGAATCAGATGCACGAACATGCGCAGCATGATGACGTTACATGAAAAGGCGCTTTTAGTGAAGCTATATTATCAGAATGAGGAATGTGCTAGTTCAGCGTTGTGATCCTGTCGCCATAGGAAGGGGATTCGAACGGGTAAAGTTCCGTTGATAAATGCAGCTGTCGCGAGAATGATTTCGAATTTCAAAGCCATGGGTTATTTAGACGATAGACCCCGTAGTGGCCGACGGAGCACAAGGCGTAATGCTGCTGAGACAGTGCAGGAAGAAATGGAGAGTGTAGTGGGTTCGTCTATGCACGGGCAAGTCAGCACTCGTGCAATCGCACCGGCATTCCATACACTACTGTTTGGTTGGCACTTAGGCATACCCTCCGATGCTATCCTTACAAAATTCATCGGCATCATGAACTGTTACCTGGCGATTTAGTGAAGCGGAGGACATTTGTGGTGTGGGCGTTTCAAAAGAAGGCAGAAGATGACGATTGGTTGAGTAACGTGTTGTGGACCAACGAAGCCCATTTCGCGCTCCGAGGGTCTGTCAACGCACACAACTGCAGAATTTGAGCTATCGAAAATCCTAGAACTATAAAGTCAGGGTATGGGTTGGATATACCACATATACCGTTATCGGCCTTTTTTCTTCGAGGAACTGCGTGATTCTGGTTTTGTAACTGCTACCGTGAGAGGTGAGAGGTACGCCGACATGTTACAGAATCACATCATCCCCAGCCTGGCTGATAAACACCTGCTGGAACGTACAATTTTTATGCAGGATGGCGCTCCATCCCATATTGCTAGACGCGTGAAAGATCTCTTGCGCGCGTCGTTTGGTGATGATCCTGTGCTCAGCCGCCACTTTCGTCATGCTTGGCCTCCCAGGTCCCCAGACCTCAGTCCGTGTGATTATTGGCTTTGGGGTTACCTACAGTCGCAAGTGTATCGTGATCGACTGACATCTCTAGGAATGCTGCAAGACAACATTTGACGCCAATGCCTCACCATAACTTTACAGTGCTATTCACAACATTATTCCTCGACTACAGCTATTGTTGAGGAATGATGGTGAACATATTGAGCATTTCCTGTAAAGGACATCATCTTTGCTTCGACTTAATTTGTTATGCTAATTATTGCTTTTCTGATCAGATGATGCGCCATCTGTCCAACATGTTTTTAACTTTTGTGTTTTTTGTTCTAATAAAACCCTATCTGTCTACATTATTCTGTGATTTATTAAGTTTTCAAATTTATACTGACTTTTTGATCACCCAGTGTATTAACGACTTGCCAGTCTACATGCACTAAGATGCTAAGCTATTTCATTTTGCTGATGATACATGTATAGCTACCACACCTGACAAACAGGAATTTCACTGATGAAATTGTAAATGACATATTTCAGAAAATTATTAAGTGTTCTCTACAAATAGACTCTAATTAAACTTTGATAAAACCAATATATACAGTTTCATTCAGTAAATGGCATGACACAATTAATAAATTTAGACTTTGAACATAAATCAGTAGCTATTCAAAAATTTTAGGTGTTTGCATTGAGGAGAGATCGAACTGGAAGAAACAAATTGCAGATCTGCTGAAAAGTTTAAGTTCAGCTACTTATACTATCAGTGTCATTGCAAAATTTGGCGATATACATCTCATTAAATTAGTTTACTATGCCTATTTTCATTCGCTGCTTTCATATGGGAAGATATTCTGGGGCAATTCAACATTAAGTAAAAAAGTATTCATTGCACAAAAGCGTGTAATCAGAATAATTGCTGGAGCCCACCCAAGATCATCCTGCTGACATTTAATTATAAATCGAGGGATCTTCACTGTAGCTTCACAATATATATACAGTCACTCATTAAATTTGTTATTAACAATCCCACCCAATTCAAAAGTAATAGCAACAACACTAGGAGAAAGGGTGATATTCACTACCGATATTCAAGATTAAATCTAACTCTGGCACAGAAAGGGGTGAATTATGTTGCCACAAAAGTCTTCGGTCACTTGCTTTTAGACTGAGGACAGCTGATAGGTATTCCTGCGTAAAGGAAGTCTCTCTAACAAAGGAAAAAGTTTTGACAAAGTTTAATAAGTGAATTACTATTTTTCATCAAAATATACAGGGTATCAGAGATAAAGTTAATGAACTGTTTATTGATGTTGACTCTGACATTATTGCTATTTCAGAGCACTTTTTAAGTGATGTGACTATTCAGAGACTTCCTTTGCCAGGATACAGGTTAGCTGACTTCTTCTCTAGGAGTTCTTTGCACTGTGGGGGAGTGGCCATGAATGTTAAAAAAGATTTTTCATCGGAGTCAATCGATTTTTCTAAACACTGCACACAAAAGATATTTGAATATTGTGCAGGAGTTGTTAATGTCAATGAAACTAAACTAGTAACTGTTGTTATTTATAGGTCCCCTGACTCATATTTTAAAATGTTTCTGCCCAAGCTGGAATTGGTTTTGGGTTCAATTTATAGGAAGTACAAAAATTTAGTTGTGTGTGGAGATTTCAATGTTAATTGTGTAAGTGATAGCTCAAGAAAAAGTCAACTGTTGTTATTTATAGGTCCCCTGACTCATATTTTAAAATGTTTCTGCCCAAGCTGGAATTGGTTTTGGGTTCAATTTATAGGAAGTACAAAAATTTAGTTGTGTGTGGAGATTTCAATGTTAATTGTGTGATAACTCAAGAAAAAGTCAACCGTTAGATCTATTTAATTCCTATAACCTGATGCAAACAGTATTTTTTCCAACGAGAGTGCAAGGCAGGAGCAGTTCTACCATTAACAATATTTTGTTCATTCTTCATTATTAGAGGGCCACTCTGTCAGCAGAATAGTAAATGGCCTATCAGACCGCGATGCCCAAATTTTAATTCTAAAAAGTATTTGTTCTCAAAGAAATGTTAAACATAATTATCAACTACTTAGAACAGTAAAACCAGTTGCAATTGAGACCTTTTTAAGCCTAATAAAGGAGCAATAATGGCAGGATGTTTATAGTGCTGATAATGCAGATGATAAATATAATACTCTCTTGAACACATTTCTTACGCTGTTTGAAAGTTGATTTCCGCTAGAACGCTCAAAACAGGGTACTTCCAGTAACAGGCAGCCAGGGTGGCTGACAAAGAGGAAAAGAGTATTATGTAGAACAAAGCGGGAATTGTATCAAAATGTTAGAAGCAGTCAGAATGAAGATGCAGTAGCTCATTACAAACAGTACTGTAAGGTTCTGAAAAATGTCATTATGTGGTATGCAAAAAGAATTGCAAACTCTCGGGATAAAATTAAAACCATCTGGTCAGTCGTGAAGGAAGTGCCTGGTCGGCAGCAGCAGATAGAAGATATAACGTCAAAGCATAGTAGAAAAGTTTCTGTTACTGACAAGTTAGATATATGTGCTGTATTCAATAATCACTTACTGAATATAGTAAATGAACTAAACAGAACCGTAGTTTCTACAGGTAATCATATAACATTTTTAGAAACTGCCTTTCCGAGGCTTTTACCTGAAATGGTCCTCCACGATACTTCCATAAGGGAGATAGAGACAGTAATTAAATCACTAATGACTAAGTACTCTTGTGGATATGATGGGGTACCTAGCAGAATTCTAAAGTACTGTTATCCATATGTTAGCCCAGTACTAAGCCATATTTGCAATTTTTCCTTTCAGAATGATCAGTTTCCTGACAGATTAAAGTACTCAGTAGTGAAACCACTTTCTAAAAAAGGAGAAAGGGATAATGTAGACAACTATAGACCTATTACTATGCCATCGGTTTTTTCTAAAGTTATTGAAAAGGCTCTATATTCAAGATTAATTGACCATTTCAGTTCACATAATTTGTTGTCGAGTGTACAGTTTGGTTTTAGAACTGGTTTAACGACTGAAAATGCTATATTTTCGTTTCTCTGTGAGGCTCTTGACGGGTTAAATAAAATGCTACGGACATTAGGCGTCTTCTTCGATTTAACAAAGGCGTTTGATTGTGTTGATCAGAAAATATTGTTGCTGCAGTTGGAACTTTATGGAACACGAGGAGTAGCTCACAACTGGTTCACCTCTTACTTTAATAATAAACAACAGAAGGTAATTCTCCGCAGTGTAGAAAATGGCTATGACGTACAATCGCAGTGGGGCACAGTTAAGTGTGGGGTGGCCCAGGGTTCTGTTTTGGGACCATTGCTCTTTCTTATTTACATAAATGATATGCCTTCGAGTATAACAGGTGATTGTAAAATATTTTTGTTTGCTGATGACACCAGCTTGGTAGTGAAGGATGTTGCTCGTGATATTGACACAGTATCAAATAATGCAGTTCAAGAGATAAGTTCATAGCTAGTAGAAAACAAGTTGATGTTAAATAACAGTATAACTCAGTTTTTACAATTTCTAACAGATAATTTGACGAAAGCTCACATTTGGATTACACATAATGGGCATATGATAAGTGAGACTGAGCAGTTCGAATTTCTAGGTGTTCATATAGACAGTAAGCTGTCATGGAAAGCCCTTGTTCAGGAGCATGTTCCAAAACTAAATTCTGCATTATTTACCATTAGAACAATTTCTGAAATAAGTGATTTTTCGACACGAAAAGTAGTCTATTGCGCTTACTTTCACTCACTTATGATGTATGGCGTTATTTTTTGTGGTAACTCGACTGAAACAAAAAAGGTATTTTTGGCTCAGAAACGGGTGGTTCGAGCAATATGTGGTGTAAGATCACGAATTTCATGTCGATCCCTTTTCAGTACTGTAGTCTGGGAATTTTGACACTGGCGTCACAATACGTTTTTTCTTTAATGTCGTTTGTTGTTAACAATATCAGCTTATTCCTACGAGTTAGTAGCTTTAACTCTGTGAATACAAGGCAGAAGTCGAATCTACATTTGCATCACACCACCTTGACACTTGTACAGAAACGTGTGCAGTATTCTGCAGCATCCATTTTCAATAAGCTGCCACAAGAACTAAAGAATCTTAGCACTAACCCACACGCTTTCAAATCTAAATTGAAGAGTTACCTCATGGCTCACTCCTTTTATTCTGTCCAGGAACTCCTAGAAAAATTGAGTAATTAAGCTAAGTCATGTTTTTTTCTTTATTGATTCTTTTCACTTAGTCTCAAGAGTGTCGTGTGCATAGGACTACTTAAAAATTTTCTATTACCATTCTTGTGTTAAACTTCATGCATTGACTTGTTCCATGACCATGGAGTCTTGCTCCTCAATTAGAATCTGCGGAACAGAAAACAATATTATTATTATTATTATTATTATTATTATTATTATTATTATTATTACCAAGTAGCATCAAAAGTCTGACAGATAGCCAACTACACTACTGTCCATTAAAATTGCAACACCAAGAAGAAATGCAGATGATAAATGGCTATTCATTGGACAAATATAACATACACGTGATTGTATTTTCATGCAATTTGGGTGCATATATCCTGAGAAATCAGTACCCAGAACAACTACCTCTGGCCGTAACAACAGCCTTGATACCTGGGCATGAGTCAGACAGAGCTTGGATGGCGTGTACAGGTACACATGCCCATGCAGGTTCAACACGACACCAGAATTCATCAAGAGTAGTGACTGGCGTATTGTGACAAGCCAGTTGCTCGGTCACCATTGACCAGACGTTTTAAATTGGTGAGAGATCTGGAGAATGTGCTGGCCAGGGCAGCAGTCGAACATTTTCCGTATCCAGAAAGGCCCGTACATGACCTGCAACATGTGGTCGTGCAGTATCCTGCTGAAATGTAGGGTTTCTCAGCGATCGAATGAAGGGTAGAGGCACGGGTCGTAACACACCAATGGCACCCCATATCATCACGCTGGATGATACGCCAGTATGGCGATGACGAATACACGCTTGCAATGTGCGTTCACCTTGATGTCACCAAACATGGATGTGACCATCATGATGCAGTAAACAGAAGCTGGATTAATCCAAAAAAATGACGTTTTGCCATTTGTGCACCCAGGTTCGTCATTGTGTACACCATCGCAAGCGCTCCTGTCTGTGATGCAGCGTCAAGGGTAACCGCAGCCATGGTCTCGGAGCTGATAGTCCATGCTACTGCAAATGTCGTCGAACTGTTCGGGCAGATAGTTGTTGTCTTGCAAACGTCCCCATCTGCTGACTCAGGGATTGAGACGTCGCTGCATGATCTGTTACAGCCATGGGGATAAGATGCCTGTCATCTCAATTGCTAGTGATACGAGGCTTGGGATCCAGCACGGCATTCCTTATTGCCCTCCTGAATCCACTGATTCCATATTCTGTTAACAGTCATTGGATTGCCACCAACGTGAGCAGCAATGTCGCGATATGATAAACCTCAATCGCAATTGGCTACAATCCAACCTTTATCAAAGTCGGAAATGTGATGGTACACATTTCTCCTCCTTGTACGATGCATCACAACAATGTTTCACCAGGCAACGCCGGTAAACTGCTGTTTGTGTATGGGAAATCAGTTGGAAACTTTCCTGTCAGCACGTTGTAGGTGTCGCCACTGGCGCCAACCTTGTGTGAATGGTCTGAAAAGCCAATCATTTGCATATCACATCATCTTCTTCTTGTCGATTAAATTTCGTGTCTGTAGCACGTCATCTTCGTAGTGTAGCAATTTTAATGGCCAGGAGTGTAGTAGTTTTTAAAAAATTAAAGGAGTTTCTGAATGGCAACTCCTTCTACACTTTAGATGAAATTTTAGATAAAATTTAAAATGAAATTAAAATTTAAAAAATAAATAAATAAATAGTAAAAGAAAAACAATAAAAAATGAAAATAAAATATCCTTAAAATATTGATTGCCGCATTGTGAAAACATTTACTAAACTGACACGTTCCACATCATTACGAAATGTCATATAAATGATCCATGGAACAAATATTAATCTAATATAATCTAATCCACAGTGCTAATGGCGGCTATTCTTGTCCTCTAGCTACACTACCTGCAGCCAGCTCAGATACTGTAGTGAATGTGATGACTCAGTCTCTAAATGACATCAGAATTGGCATGGCATGTGGCAAGTTCACTGTAGTAGAGAAGGGCCAGTTATCGAATTTTGTGTCACAAAGTGCCAATTATTAGTGAAATAATAGTGTAATTGAAGTGAGTGATTAAATACATTGCAGAATGAATCACAAATTAACAGATTATTTTGTAAAATCTGAGCATATTGCCAATAACCCTCATAAGGAATCTGATATTGGTTGTGCTACAGAATTGGAGTAGTCTACAGTCTACCATTTTCACAACACAAAAGAATTGATTAGTGTCATACCTTCTTAAGGTGTTTTAAATAATACTGCCTTCTTGATATTGATATTTTTATTAGTAGTTTTAGTTTAAATAAGAAAGATTATTTATATTATGTTTAATCATCGGTAAGAATACAATGGGTTGCAAACACTAAAAGTGGGGTTATGGGATTATGTGGGGTTGTAGCCCCAGGAATACACCATTTACGATAGACTACGTATTTCGACTACTCAGGATACACGACTCGAACACACAATGGTTTTACAAAGCTTTTTTTGAAACATGGCGGTCGATAAACGGTCCGCCCAAAGATCTTCGATAAAGATATTTCGTTGTCCATGGCCGGTCGATACTATCGCCGCCACACAGCCCCCCCCCCCCCCCCTTTCCGCGCAGTACGGAGTACTCCTGCCGAGCACGGGGGTTGGGGGTTGGGACGACCACAGCAGGATCAGATGCAGGGGCCAGCGATGGCATGTAGGCCACCGACAGCTCCTGGGCGTCGTTAGGTACCGGTGGCGGGGAGTGCAGGCGATATGTCACCGGGCCTGGTAGGTTGTAGTCTCGGAGGCGTGGAGGTAGACGGACCCTCCTGTCAAACCGCCTGGCAGGTGGATGGATGGATGGTAGGGATAGGAAGGGCGATGATGAGCACATCAGAGGATGGGAGGAGGAAAGCCCTGATGCAAACCGTAGCAGCTTTAGGCAGCAGTGTGATGCAAGGCAATAGCTCGCACTTTGTTTGGACCGAGGAAGGGGAACCGAGGGAGGATGTACACATTACAAAAATGGAACGGTCCTGCGCTAGTACTGAAAGGTCTGTTGCCAAGGGAGGGGGAACTGGCACGATAAATTGGAAAACCGGGAAAGAGGGCAAAGGGGGGCGAGCAAAACCTAGCAAGGGGGTGGCGGGAGATAGTGGAGAGAGAGGAGAGGAGGGAGGAGGGGGCGAGGTCGGCGGGGGGAGCGAAGTTGCAGGGGAGGAGGGAGACAGAGGAGGTGCGGTTGATGGGCCATCGTGGAACACTAAAGCAGGAGGAGAAGGAATCTCACCAGAAGGGGCTCGATGTGAGCCGGCTTCAGTCGATTGACTGAGACCGTGACTGTACGGTTGTGCACCCGAATGCAGTATGTGTTCTCTGAGCGGCGAAGGACCTCGTGTGGGCCTGTGTAGGGGGGCTGAAGGGGGGGTCCAACAGTGTCGTCTCTCAAGAACACAAATTTTCAGGTCGCCAGGTCACAAGAAATGCGGACGACAGGTGGGGTATGGCTAGTTGGGGGAAGTGGGTTGATCTGTGAGCAGATCAAGTGGACGCGGTCGACCAATGACGGAAGTTCGGTGGCTGGAGGAGGTGGAGAAGAAATGACCAACTCGCCAGGCAGGGTAAGTTGTTGGCTATAGACAAACTCCGCTACAGTGCCGCGAAGATCCTCTTTGTATGTGGCGCAAAGGCTGAGGAGGAGAAACGTAAGCGACTCTAAGCAAAGAATGTCGTGGTACCAAAGGGCGGTTTTAAGAGTTCTGTGCCACAGCTCTACCAACCCGTTGCTTTGCGGGTGGTAGGAAGTAGTGTGGATTTTCTTGATACCACAGAGGACGCAAAGTTCATTGAATAACGCACTTTCGAATTGGCGGCCCTGGTCTGTTGTTATGACCAGGGGGCAGCCGAAGCGAGAAATCCAGGATGAGATGAAAGCGCGAGCTACGGACTCGGCGGTGATGTTGAGGATGGGGGAGGCTTCCACCCACCGGGTCGTGCGTTCTATGATCGACAGAATATATCGGAAACCCTCGACAGGCGGAAGGGGCCCAAGAGGTCAATATGTACGTGTTGAAATCTGCCCGAAGGGGCAGGAAAGGAGCCGAGAGGGGGAGAAGTGTGGGTCGAAATCTTGTTACATTGGCAGGCGACACATGAACGGACCCAGGACTGGCAGTCCCACGGCGGTATCACGTCCGTAGTGTGTCTGATCTCAGGTGGGCGTAGTTGCAGAAGGGGGAGGCCTCGCGAAGTAAGCAGGCGGTGAGCTGCATCGGTGAGGCGTAGTCACTCGACAGTGGGAGCCCTGAAATGAGGGAGGAGCTGTAGTTGAAGCTCGACCGGCATTTTTACAAGCCATAGGGGCTAGAGTGACATGTCTGGGATGACAGCAGAGTCGACCTGAGCGCGCAGCGTGCGCCACAGGTCTGATGGTGATTTGTCCTTCAGAGACGCTGTATGTATGAAGTCGTGAAAAGCCTGGTCAGTGGGGAGTGAAAGTCTCTGAATGATAGTCCGCTTCAGATGGTTATACTTGTCCTCCCTCGGCGGGTCGGTTACTAAGTCACCAAGGAGGTCCAAGTGATCATGCAAAGCCAACACAAGACACACGAAGCGGGAAGTGTCGTCAGCAACACCATGCATTGTGAGTAGGTGCTCCACAAGAGCGAACCATGTGTGAGTATGCTCATGCGAGAACGCCGGCAACTTCGGGTACCGACTGACACACGGTGATCCAGCACAGGCGGGAGGTAACTGTGGCACAGTTTGTTGTTGTGTTATGAAAAGCGAAACCGATAACCAGCATGGCAGGAGCGTCGGTCGGTGGAGGGATACCTCGATGTCGAAAACGGAGCTGCTGCAGGGCGGAATTCTGAGTTCACAGCACTGTTCGAATAAGCATTCACACTGTTCGTCGATTGTGGGAGCACATGATGAACGTTTTGTGGGCTGGAGTGCGGTCGCGCACTCGAAATAATACTGCGTGTAAGAAAACCCGAGTCACTGAGATGTTGCACAACACTGGTGTTTCGAGGAGATGGAAACAAGTCTCTCGCAGCATTCTGTGCCGGATGCATCGTTGAAGAATGGAAAGCTCTTGAAGCGTTGAGAGTGTTTGAGGGTTGAGGAGAGGCCTTGCGTCGGAAATACGAATCCCAGAGGCGGCACAATGGGCGACGACATGGCGTGGTTGTGCAGCGAAGTCTAAACCATTTGCACAAATGTCTAAAAACCCGGCGCGAATTTCGCGGAAACACAGAGCTCGACGCACAGACCGAAAAAACTAAACTTCGGGGGTCTCCAGTATGGGATTTAGTCTGGTTGTAGCCCCAGAAATACATCATCTACGACAGACGAATTATTTCGACTACTCAGGATACACGACTCGAACACACAATGGTTTTACAAAGCTTTTTTTGAAACATGGCAGTCGATAAACGGTCCGCCCAAAGATCTTTGATAAAGATATTTCGTCGTCCCTGGCCGGTTGATACTATTGCCGCCACAGGGTCATTTTCTTAAAAGACACCATTAACCTAAAAAGATGTAAATAATTTTTACACTACTCAGCTTTGTTTTATTAATTCTTAATGAAAAATAACACTTTATTGTTGTTTATTAACTAAAACTGGTGATACTCCTTTTGGTGTTAACGATTTAAATAAAATTATTCAAAGCTTCCTTTCACAGCAATATCTACTAAATTTTAATAATATTCAATAAATATGTGAAAGCATTTCAGAAGGTTGTAAAAGCTTGTCAGACTACTGGAAGAAAGCTTATAGGCATGCAGTAATTACTGCTTCTTGTGTATTGAGTCACTTTTACATAATAGTGATAGTTAAAGCATATTTAAGTTGCAGGAAGAATGGACCAAAACAAGTTATGACCCATATGCGATAGAAAGAGCAGTTAAAGTAACCTTAAGTGATGATGACAAGCTTAATTTTTTAAAGGATACTTGAAAGCCTCCCACATGTTTTTTCTTTTCCTACTGAGAAAGGAAGCAAAATTGAAAATTTAAGCTTGAATGGCTTATCTAATACAAGTGGCTTTCATACAGTGAAATGTTAGATGGTGGATTTTGTACAGCAAGTGTTCTGTTTTCTCCTTCAGGTGCCAGAATTGGTTCCCAGATACTTGTTACAGCTTTCCATAATTCTAAATAATTGAAATCCTTACTGGTTCAAAGCTTTCGGACCAAACTGCAGTGGTCATGAGTCCATAGACTTACGAACCACTTTAACTTCTCCTAAGGACACACACACACACACACACACACACACACACACACACACACACACACACACACACACAGGACTGAGGGAGGACTCGAACCTTCAATGGGGAGCAGCTGTACACTCCGCAGCATGGCTCCTTAGAGCGCACAGCCACTCCCTCACAGGTCATCATTAGTAGCTTACTAAAAAGCATAAATAACTTAGGGTGTCATTTTTAATCACAGACAGTCAGATTAAAAAGTGTAAATTATTGAGTTTATTGGCTTGCTTTTTCGGCTAAAATTTTAAGTGCTAACACAGTTTATTGTTTCACTATTTTTTTATTTACTTAATTCTCTGCCTAAGAGATTTTTTGTTTATTTTTATATGCATGGAAAACACTGGGAAAACAACTAATGGTCAGATACAGAAAGGCTACAGCAGATCTTTGTCACCATGAAAAGACAAACTACCACAAATTTTCCATGGATAGTTCATCAAGTCTATGGAATCAAGTGAATAAAGTATTGCTATTGTCCTCGATACCAAGAAATCTTCAGTTATGGAAGAAAACCAGAAATTCTTGAGGACTATTATAAAGACAATAGTCCTATGACTAGAAATAACCCATCTTTACAAGGGCATCATAATCACAGTTAATTCCCCCGGTAAAAGAAGAAACAACAGATGATCTTATAGCGGGGAAAAATTGAATGTTTCAGAGCCTTTTTGCTTTTTGTGTGGAAGCAGGAGATGCAGTAACAAACATCATTTCAGTATATGTGGCCGAAGAAATTCTATGATAAGTTACACAGTCCAAAACAAAGTCACACATTACACTGGTGACACTATTCACTCCTCAGTATCAAGGAATGTGAAAAATTTCAATTTTTAGCATTATTTATGATAAAACAACTGATGGAACAGACGCCTTTTATATTAGGTACACTGACATAGAGACATTTGTTACAAAAGAAGACTTACAGGCCTATTTAATTGATGTCAATTTGCAGCAGGGTTTTGGAACGTATCCAAATATTATGAATTATCTCGAACAGAATGATCTATTGACCCAAGGTCAACACGGATTTAGAAAATATCGTTCATGCGAAACACAACTAGCTCTTTACTCACACGAAGTGATGAGTGCTATCGACAAAGGTTCTCAAATTGATACCGTATTTCATGATTTCCAGAAGACTTTTGACACCATACCTCACATACGGCTTTTAATCAAATTCTGTGGTTAAAAATAATCAAAAATCCAAAAATAATGAGAAATAAATTAAAGGAACTATTACTAAATCACTGCTTCTATTCTATGCAGGAATTTCTGGAGACAAAATTCTGTATCTGTGGACTGATATGTTATAGCTATAAGATTTACACATAATGTCTTATTTGTATGTAATCTACTCTGCAACAAAATTTCCTGTGCTAAATTGAAACATTAATCTATTATGGTAACTTTGCAAATCCTGTTGATTACACTTCTACTGTAATATGTTTCAGCTATAAGTATTTGCATACTAAATTATCCATGATAATTTAAAGAACTGCTATTTTCTTCCTATAAATATCTTGATTAATTTAAACAAGTACTGTACTTCTTCTGCTTATAATTATTTTGCTTATATTTTTCTGTCATGTGAAGTCTGTAACTCCATGCCCTTGTACTAATGTAATATGTTATAGCTAAAAGAATATATATTCTTCTACCATGTAAGTCTGTAACTCCATGTTCTTGTAACTATGTTCAAATGTTTGTAAAGCTTATGGGACTTAACTACGGGGTCATCAGTCCCTAGTTCTTGTAACTAATGTAATATGTTATAGGTAAAAGAATTTGCATACTAAATTATCCATGATAATTTTAAGAACTAATATTTTCACCTTATAGATATTTTCATTAATTTAAACAAGTACCATTATTTTTTTAGTTGTAATTATTTTTGCATATACTTTTATCTGCTTATAATTATTCTGCGTATATTTTTCTGCCATGTGTAAGAAAGTCTGCAACTCCATGTCCTTAGCCTTAATTTAATTTTTATGGCACTATTTGCCTTATTGTACAAAGTACAAAAATGTTTTATTCCTAGTGACTTGTCCTATATCATTGTGTACTCTACTGTACAATTGATCTACAGGACAAATAAAACCAAACTTACTTACTTATAACGCCCCAAATTTGCGAATGGATAGGGGATTTCCTGTCAGAGAGGACCCAGTTTGTACTAATCGATGGTAAAGCATTCACTAAAACAGAGGTGATTCGGGCGTTCCACAGGGTAGTGTTATTGGTCCTCTGCTGTCTCTTATTTACATAAATGATTTGGGAGAAAATCTAAGCAGCTCTCTTAGGTTGTTTGCAGATGACGCCGTCATTTACCGTCTAATAAAATCATCTGAAGATCAAAACCAACTGCAGAACAATCTAAATAAGATATTACTATGGTGTAAAAATTGACAATTGACTCTAAATAATGAGAAGTGTGAAGTCGTCCACATGAGTAGGAAAAGAAATCCGTTAAACTTTGTTTACAAGATAAATCAATCAAAAGTGAAGGCCGTAAACTACACTAAATACCTAGGAATTACTATTACTTCAAACTTAAACTGGAAAGAACACGTAGATAATGTTATGGAAAAGACGAACCAGAGACTGCATTTTTTGGCTGAACCCTTAAAAGATGCAACAGAACTACTAAAGAGACTGCATACACTATGCTTGCCCATCCTTAATTGTAGTATTGCAGCCCAGTGTGGGATCCTTATCAGGTGGGTTTGACGGAGGACATCAAAAGAGTCCAAAGAAGTGCAGCTCGTTTTGTACTGTCATGATACAAGGGAGACATCGTTACGGAAATAATACAGGACGTGGGATGGGAATCATTAGAACAACGGCGCTTATCACTGCAGCATGGGCTACTTATGAAACTCCAATTGCCAACATTCTCCTCCGAATGCGAAAATATATTGTTGACTCCCATTTATGTAGGTAGAAAAGATCATCAGAATAAAATACAAGAAATCACAGCTCGAACGGAGAGATTCAGGTGTTCTTTCTTTCTGGTAAATTTAAAGGAGTTGTAATGGGCATCAGTTGTAATGGGATATTCGGTGGATCTGGGATGAACTGCAACAGGAGCACAGCTTGTAGGAGAAACCTTCAACTTTATTTCCACTTAAACCAGGTACAATGAATGCAACAGGCCCTTCCCACAGACCCAGAATGGCAATCCTCTGCCCAGATGCTGCTATGAGTCCTTAGTTCAGACCCCAGTGATGGTAGTGTGAGGTTATTCTGTCCACCTCGTTGCTAATCCACCACACCTGCCTTCAGATACCGTGTTGTTGTGTCGTCAGAAACTCAGCTGTTCGTTTCAAAGTCTGGAAGCTGGGACCGGCTTGAAGTTAGCTTCGGATTCGTTTCCAGAAAACCATGCGGGCGATATAACTCCCAGGCGCAGGAGAGCCAAGGGAGAGTAGTGCCAAACTCCACGCTAAAAACCGACTATACGATCAACAAATAAAGCGATTCGCGTTATTATAGTGAAATGTAGCTTAGAGAATATTCAGAATCTTATTACCTGAACTACATCGACGAATCAGTAACCTAGTGTAAAATATGAATTCAAAATAAACAATAAACCATACACAGTATTATGTAAATGGATACAGGAACGCCGGCCGCGGTGGCCGAGGGGACTGAGGCGCTCCAGTCACGGTCTGCACGGCCACTGCGGTCGGGGATTCGAATCTCCCCTCGGGCATGGATATTTGTGCCGTCCTTAGTCTTAGCTAGTTCATAAGTAGTTTGTAAGCTTAGGGACTGATGACCCCGTAGTTAAGTCCCATAAGTTCTACAAACATTTGATACAGGAACAGTACATATACATTGCTTCCTTTCGAAGCACCAAAAATACTTCGTCTTGTATGTTTGATAACACATAAACGATATTCGAAGCTCATAAGCCTATTAAAAATCGGCAAACATCCGTTCAGCACAATTCTCCCGTTTACTACAACACTGAAGCAAACAAATCCAAAGAGGTGTTTACTGTTATCATTTAACAGTCTGTAGAAGTGCAGCATACACATCCATGTATTGCCTGACAACATACCAACGCACATTAAAGAGAGGTTCAGGAGATACAGTACATAGAAAATCGGAAGAAGTCCTTTTTGTCACCGAAGTGCCGTTCATAGTAAGCTCAAACGTAAGTAACGAAACAATTGTTAGACGTCGCTCATGACACACTACTGAGACATACCAGAAACATACAGGTCCTAAGTGACAAAGTAAGGAAATGGATTACCGAGCAGATTACGACATAAGATTCTTAGACATTCGTCAAAATTTCCGGCGTAGAAAGGAATTGCCTTTCCGTCCTATATTAAAGGGCGGGCGACTAAAGAATTACTAGTCGTCGCCATACGACACTCTGTACAGATATAGCGCACACTTCCAAATACTACGTGACAAAAAATGAAGGCAGATTAACGAGCCGATTATGAGATATGATTTTTCGTTTATCGTTAAAATTTCCGTCCTCGCTCCGAAATGTCTTTCCGTGCTATATTCAAATGCGTGTAACTAAAGAATTACTAGTTGTCGCCATATGACACTCTGTAAGGTATAGCGCACACTTCCAAATACTAATATAAAAAAAATGAAGGCAAATTAACGAGCCGATGATGAGATATGATTTTTCGAATATCGTTAAAATTTCCGTTTTCACTCTGAACTGCCTTTCCGTCCTACGTGCCGTGTAGCACTCACGTCCAAGTACTACGTGACAAAAAATGAAGACAGATTAACGAGTCGATTATGAGATATGATTTTTCGAATATCGTTAAAATTTCCGGCGTCGTTCCGAAATGCCTTTCCGACCTAATTTCAAGGGCGTGTAACTAAAGAATTACTAGCCGTCGCCATATGACACTCTGTATACGCGTAGCCACACGTCCAAGTACTACGTGACAAAAAATGAAGGCAGATTAACGAGTCGATTATGAGATATGATTTTTCGAATATCGTTAAAATTGCCGTCCTCGCTCTGAACTGCCTTTCCGTCCTACATTCAAGGGCGTGTAACTAAATAATTACTAGTCGTCGCCATATGACACTCTGTATAGGTATAGCTCACACTTCCAAATACTACTTGAAAAAATTTAAAGGCAGATTAACGAGCCGATTATGAGATAAGATTTTTCGAATATCGATACATGCACTTGAATGTAGGACGGAAAGGCAGTTCGGAGCGAGGACGGAGATTATAACGATATTCGAAAATCATATCTCATAATCGGCTCGTTAATCTGCCTTCATTTTTCGTCACGTAGTACTTGGACGTGAGTGCTACACGTATACAGAGTGTCGTATGGCGACGGCTAGTAATTCTTTAGTCACCCACCCTTTAATGTAGGACAGAAAGGCAATTCCTTTTTACGCCGGAAATTTTGACGAATGTCTAAGAATCTTATGTCGTAATCTGCTCGGTAATCCGTTTCCTTACTTTGTCACTTAGGACCTGTATGTTTCTGGTATGTCTCAGTAGTGTGTCATGAGCGACGTCTAACAATTGTTTCGTTACTTACGTTTGAGCTTACTATGAACGGCACTTCGGTGACAAAAAGAACTACTTCCGATTTTCTGTGTACTGTACCTTCAGATCCTCTCTTTAATGTGCGTTGGTATGTTGTCAGGCAATACATTGATGTGTATGCTGCACTTCTACAGACTGTTAAATGACTACAGTAAACACCTCATTGGATTTGTTTGCTTCAGTGTAATAGGATACGGGAGAATCGTGCTGACCGGAAGTTTGCTGATTTTTAATAGGCTTATGAGCTTCGAATATCGTTTATGTTTTATCAAATATACAAGAGGAAGTATTTTTGATGCTTCGAAAGGGAGCAATATATATGCAGTTCCTGTATCCATTTACTTAATACTGGTTTATGGTTTATTTTTAATTCACATTTTACACTAGGTTACTGATTCGTCGATGTAGTTCAGGAAATAAGATTCTGAATATTCTGTAAGCTGCATTTCACAAAAATAAGCGCATCGCTTATTTGTTGATCGTATAGTCGGTTTTTAGCGTCGAGGTTGGCATTACTCTCCCTTGGCTCGTTAGCGCCTGGGAGTTAGACCGCCCGCATGGTTTTCTGGAAACATCCGAAGCTAGCTTCAAGCCGGTGGAGCTGGGTGTAGTCGTGGAGACACGTGAAGTGTGGCTGCTGGTTAAGCACATCTTCGATATGGTGAGTTAATAGATCATTGTCGTGTAGGGTAGCTGGGTTGCCCTCTCCATGTTCTTGCTGTGAAAGGCTAGGCAAACAGCCCTTTTGGTTTTGACGTCACGGGTTTGGCTCCTTCCCACGTTCTTCTCACCGAACTTCTGCTGCTGGCATTGGTTTGAGCTCCAGTGGTGGTCATGGGAAGGCAGGGACTGTCTTCAGCTGCATTATAGAAATTCCAGCTGACTGTAACAGACTTAAGAGACACTCAATCTCTGATAGCTAGAGATGAAGTGCACATCACATGTGCATCAATACTTGTGACCCAAAGTACCTCCTAGTACCCCAGTCTGGAGTATTTATAGTGGCTGGTGGAACCTTTGCTGTAAATGTTTCTCTTGTTACTTTAAACACTACATACTTTGTTTCTCTCCTTTCACCAATCTTGACTAATACCATGTTTACTCACTTGTTTTCAAATTCTCCTGACATTATGCTTTGGCCAACACACTGTTGTCCTCCATACATGCTGTCGGTTACATAATCCTGTTGACCCCACATGCAGTGCGAGATTAAGCCCTGTGTAGGCCCCTAGGCAATCCAAATCTTGGGGCCCCAATTAAAATTCATCCCTTAATAAGTTACTAATTTTCCACCAAACAACAACAATATATTGGCAATAATAATAAAATTGAGGTAATCCATAATAATAATAAAATTGCAGTATTCCACAACCAAAGCATTCTTTTTTAAGTAATTAACATGTTCAGCCATCGTGTAAGATAGCCTAGGGTGACCAGACGTCACGTATTTTACGGGATAGTGCCTAATTTAGCTCAACTCTCCCGACAAAGTAAATACGGGACGTACCTTGTCCCGTTTTCTACTAAACGGCCCGTATAATTTGAAATAACGTGTTTTCAAAGAATCTACGGCGTAACCAAATGGAGAAAAATGGCGTCATATTCAAACAATACAGAAAATAGGCTTTAACTCAAAGTGAATAAGACTCGATTTTCGAATTTATTTGGCTGGTATTACATAATGGTTTCAGATGAAATTTGGAGGTTTTCCAATTAATAATTTCATTGCTAGAAGTTGACGTGCTGAAAAAGTTTAATTTCAAGGACATTTCATGTTCATTTCACTAAACGTTAATCGGGTATATCGCGAAATGGACTTACCCATTTCATATGCTGAAACCATGTTCAGCTCAAATACCAACTTCGTTGGAAATCTGTCTAGTAAAATCTTAAAACTTTACCGGAGTTTGGCGAAAATAATTTGAAAGAAAGATGTGAAAACCAGTTTCTTTTTTAGGAATTGAACCACGTCAAAAATGTATGTCAACAAAAATTGAGAATTGCGAAGTGAGTTAGTAAAAACAGGTCTCCCATTTTCAACTTACTTCCACTTGAAGATAACTGGTGAAAAAATTTGTAGCTCATTACTTGGTTTGTGCTAGGTCTACCTGACACTAATGCTGCTCTACACTACCACAAATACTTTATGGGCGGCGAAAACAAAATATTTAGTGTGAAAATTATATACGTATAACAAGAACTAATTTTCAAAATACAGTACTTCATGAGTTCATTATTATAAAAATCTATGAGAAAATACCGAACTCCTAAATGACAAAAAGATTGTAATCTAAGGGACGAAATTTTTGTGGTCATCGGTCCCTAGACTTACAAACTACTTAAATTATTTTACAGTGACAACAAACACACACACACACACACACACACACACACACACACACACACACATGCCCAGGGGAGGGCACGAAACTCAGACGGAGCGGCCGCGTGGTCATTAATGTGGCGCAATCTTAGATATCCATAAGTGCCCGTATTTTGGTTTTTGGAATCTGGCCACCCTTAGATAGCCACTTACGAGCTACAATAAACTTTGGTGTGGACGACTTCTGCCGAAGACTAAGAAGGGCTCCAATTGACCTTGTATTCCTCAAACTCTTCAGAACTATCAGGACCCATTTCCTATCATATATATTTTCTTTCACTTGCCTGCAGACAAACATAAAAAATGCAACTAATTATTATTTAAAACGCAAAAGTCTTTCTAAAAAATTCTCACTGTTATATTGGTGCAAACAGGGCCCCTAGGCAGCTGCCTACTCTGCCTTATGGGTAATCCGGCACTGCCCACATGTGGCAGGCACTGCTGCCTTGGTTCTGTTCGCTAACAGCTGCTGATAAAATGCACTGGTTGACATTTTACGGCCTCTTATTTCCCCGCATGTCTGTCTTTCCTTTTGACTCTACAGAGTTCAAACTCTTATTTTAAGTAAATAACTTTGGCTATTTATACCCTCTGTTTTAACAGATCTTTGAACTTGCACATTTCCTAGTATTGAGGTGCACCAACAGTTAGAAACATAATGGAAATTTTAGAATCAGTTTCAGCATTCTTGACTGCCTCTGCAAATAGAAAAAATACCTATTGGAAGCAATATCGCCAGCCGCGGTGGCCGAGGGGAATGAGGCACTTCATTCACGGTCTGCACGGCCACTACGGTCGGGGGTTCGAATCCCCCCTTCGGGCGTGGATATTTGTGCCATCCTTAGGATAAGCTAGCTGATAAGTAGTTTGTAAGTTTAGGGACTGATAACCCTGTAGTTAAGTCCCATAAGCTTAACAAACATTTGATTTGAAGCAATATCATGTCTACTATTTTCGGAGTCAAAGAAAAATTTACAGGCATTGTGTCCGACAATGTGGGTGGAAAGACATGATACTCTAATTAATTTCAAGTAGCTATTTGTCTCTGTCATGACCTTGCTTGACAAACTTTCATGTAGTCGTGAAACCGATGCAGAAACAGACAGTAAACCCTGTATGTTCTGTTCTGCTGTCCAAAGAGGAGACATCATAATAGCTTTAGCAACTATAGCTTATTGCTTCTATTTCTCTCTGAGACTAAATGATCAGCTCCAAAGCCCTAAGATGGATTTAACAACTGTGTTAAATCATGTGAATGATGTTCTTGAGATGTTCTACAATCTGAGGAAAGCTGAAGAATAATTTGTAAGTATTTTGAATATTCTATTTAATTGCAGAAGATATTGGAAGTGTTATAGCAAAACCAAGAATTAGTTCAATACAAACCAAACAAGATAATTTTCCTGCTTCAAATGATAAGGAATTCTTCATGTGGTCAGTATTTTTACTTGTTGTGGATTGTTTTATTGCCTAGGTAGAAACAAGACTTACCCAACATTTTCTCACCATATTAACACTTGAGGAGAGTATTCCTACACAATGTTTTAAATATAGTGAGGGATGAAGTGATCTAGGCATCAGAGAAATATGAACAGATTTTGGAGAGTTCTTCACTTGCAGTGAAAACAGAGCTGAAACCATGGAAAAAAAGTGGGTTGATGAAAGTAAAAGACCTGAAACAGCAGTTGAAGCTTCAAAGAACTGTGACAAGCAGTTTTTCCCAAATGTATATATTTTGCTTCAGATATTTGGGACTATCCCTGTCACTAAAAGCACTACTGAACAAAGCTACTCTACTTTGAGATGAATAAAGAGTTATTTCCATAACTCAATGGTGCAGTTGCAACTAAACAGACTGGCACTTGCAAATGTTCATAAAGAAAGAGATACAGACATTGAAAATATCATTGGCGTATTTAATAAAAAGTAACAGAGATGAATGGGTATGACTAATTGGGCAGAACATGGAAATATCCAATTTTTTCTCAAGTTCATATAGAGTTCAAATTTTACCATTCAATGTCCTATTCTATATGCAAAAAATAATGAAAACTAATTTGTTATAATTTGGGTGTTTTATGGTTTATTCAATTTCTAAAATCTGTAAATAATCTTTGAAATAGGTTTTTCCCCCAATCCCCCCCCCCTTGACGTATAGTCCATGTCCCCCAAAACCATCCCCCTCCCACCCCCAAACACCATTAGCCTGCCCCCTTGACCAACTTCTAGAACCACTGCTAGCAGTTTGTAAGGCTTTAGAAATAGTTCCTATCAACTGTTGTAGCCTATGTTTATACCATAATAGTCACTTTCAGTCTTTAGGGTTCTCAGTGATCATAGATGTGGAATGCTAATAAAATTATATTACATGGCATATTCTGGAAAAAATGTATGTAATGAATACACGCCTATCTCATGTATTGTGTGATGTTGCTTTAAGACTATCCCTAGTATAGTACCTACTTTGTACATAAATTATGGAGAAAAAATCTGATCACAATTTGTGTAGGTAAAAACATGACCCTTACCGGCAAAGGATTTAAGACAAATTAAAAAAAATGGTGGCCTCAATGTAATCATCCATACAGTTTGATTTACGAGGTATCAGGGAAGAAACACTGCCACAGTTGTACAAGTTTAAATACTAACTAGCTCTGCTGATCATGAGGAGATCCAAGAAATGTATGAGGAGCTAAAGGAAATTATTCAGACAGTTAAGGGAGAGGTAAACTTAATTGTAATGGGGAAGAGGAAATTGGTAGTAGGAAAAGGATGGGAAGGAAAAATAGTAGGTGGATAAGGACTGGGGAAAAGGAATGAAAGAAGAAGCTGTTTGGTGGAATTCTCCACGGAACATAATTTAATCATGACAAGCATTTGGTTTAAGAATCATGAAAGATAGTTGTATATGTGGAAGAGACCAGGAGACACCGCAGGGTACCAGAGAGATTTTATAATAGTAAGACATAGGTTTCGGAACCAAGTTTTAAACTGTAAGACATATCCATGGGCAGACACAGACTATACCACATCTTATTGGTTATGAACAGTAAACTGAAACTGAAGAAACTGCAGAACGGTATGAAAATAAGGAGATGAGAGTTTCAGAGGGAGCTTTTTAGGCAACTATTGACAGAAACAGTGCAAAATAACACAGTAGAAGATGAACAAGTAGCTTTCAGAGATGAAATAGTGAAGACAGCAGAGAACCAAATAAGTAGAAAGGCAAGACGAACAAAAACCCTTGGGTGTCACAGGAAATACTGAATTTAATTGATGAAAGGAGAAGATATAAAAATGCTATAAATGAAGCAGGTAAAGTGGAGTACAGACAACTAAGAAATAAGATTAAAAAGAACTGCAAACTGGCTAAGCAGGAGTGGCTAAAGGGCAAATGCAAGTCTATAGAAGAACGTATAACTAAAGAAAAAAATAGATACCACAAAAATAAAGAGAGAGATTTGGAGAAATGAAAAGCACTAGTATGAATATCAAGAATTCAGACAGAAAACCTGTTATGAGCAAACAAAGAAAAGCTGGAAGGTGGGACGAATACATAGAGGCACTCTATATGGGAAATGAATTTGGAGACAGTATTGTAGAAAGGGAAGACAAAGTAGATGAAGATGAGAGAGGAGATACAATACTGAGAGAGGAAATACTATACTGAGAGGACAAGACCCCTGTAGTACTAAAGTCTCTGGGAGAGCCAGCCATGACAAAATTATTTCACCTAGTGTGTAAGATGTATGAAACAGGCAAAATACCCTCAGACGTTAAGAAAAATGTAATAATCTTCATTCCAAAGAAAGCAGATGTGAAAATTATAGAACCATTAGTTTAATAAGTCATGGTTGCCAAATTTTAACACAAATTATTCACAGAAGAATGGAAAATCTGGTAGAAGCTGATCTTAAAGATCAGTTTGGATTTAGGAGAAATGTAGGAACAAGGAAAATGGGAGGCAATACTCACCTTATGAATTATCTTAGTAGATAGATTAAGGAAAGGCAAACCTACATTTCTAGCTTTTGTATATTTGGAGAAAGCTTTTGACAGTGTTGGAATACACACTTTCAAATTCTGAAGTCATCAGGGGTAAAATATAAGGAACACAAGGTTATTTACAACTTGTACAAAAATCAGACAGCAGTTATTAGTGAAAGGGTATGAACGGCAAGCATTTGTTTGGAAGGGAGTAAGATGAGGTTGTAGCCTTTCTCCAGTATTATTCAATTTGTACATTGAGCAAGCTGTGGAGGAAAGCGAGGACAAATTTGGAGAAGGAATTGAAGTTCAGGGTGAAGAAATAAAAACATTGCATTTTGTCAATGGTATTGTAATTCTGTCAGAGACAGCAAAGGATCTGGAAAAGCGATTGAATGGAATGAACAGTGTATTGAAAGTGGCAAAACAAAGTTAATGGAATGAGGTCTAATAAAATCAGGTGATGCTGAAGGAATGACATTAAGCAACAAAATAATAAAGTTGGTAGATGAGTTCTGTTATTTGGACAGTAAAATAACAAATGATGGCTGCAGTACAGAGGATATAAAATGCAGAATGGCAATGGAAAGGAAAGCATTTTTGAAAAAGAGAAATTTGTTGGTATCAGATATCAGTTTAAGTGTACGGAAGTCTTTTCTGAAGGCATTTGTTTGAAGTGTTGCATTGTATGGGAGTGAAACCTGGGCAATAAGTAGTTCAGACAGGAATAGGATACAAGCAATTGGTAGGACAACATTCTTAGACATCAAGGAATCATACATTTAGCATTGGAGGGAAGTGTGTGGGTTAAAAACTGCAGAGGGAGACCAAGAGACAAATACAGTAAGCAGATTCAAATGGATGTGGATTGCTGTTCTTATGAGGAGACTTGCTCATGATAGAGTAGGGTGGAGAGCTGCATCAAACCAGTCTTCGTACTGAAGACAACAACAACCACAGCTTGGCCCAACATGTTCTGCTGGAGGATAAAATGCAGTTTTTTTAGTGGATTTAAAAGTCCTGCATCTCAAGATGCAAACAACAGATAAAGACATCAAAAATTTTTACAGAGTTCCTAAATCATTTCTGATGTGGTTTGAATCCTTCAAATACATTCTTGAATTTGACATATTTTGGCGGAAAAGGCTGTGGAGGTCTGCTGCTATGATTTACATTACATTCTACATGCATGCTCATGACTGCTGACAGATTTTATATGTTATTTATTTATTTATCGAATGATGATTCAGAGCTTGGTTCAGGTACATAGTTCTAATTGTATACACTATAAGATATATATTGTTGAAACGAGATAGAATGGCTGGCCAGTACTTACCATTGTGCTGTACCGCCGATAGTAACACAAAATGAAAAAACAGAAAAAAAGGGGACAAAGCGATAAGCTTTCGGAACAGAGTTTCTTCGTCAGGTGGGAGAGAAGGGAAGAAGAAAGGATGGGAACAGAAGGGAAAGGTGGTTCACGACCTAGGTCATGAAGGTGGTGTTTCGGGAGTGTGGACGTCAGAGATACTGCATGTATGTACTGAGCCAAGCCAGAGAGGATAAATATAACCAAAGAGGAAAGATCAAGTAGTAAAGAGAAGAGAAGATGAGTGAAATTAATGATGCTGAGGGGTGTAGGAGGGGCAGGGGGGTGTCTAAAACGTTTAGGGAAATATGGATGGATACACACACACACACACACACACACACACATGGAGAGAGATAGAGAGAATGACAGAGAGAGCGAGAGGGCGAGAGAGAGAGAGAGAGAGAGAGAGAGAGAGAGAGAGAGAGAGAGAGAGGTAAGGAACGGATAATGAATAGGTGAGCTGAGGATGGAGGAAGGGGAGGGGTTAGTGTAGATTTAGGCCAGGGGGGTGGCGGGAGGAGAGGATATGTTTGAGGGCAAGTTCCCACCTCCGTAGCCCTGAGGGACTGGTGTTTGTTGGTACTATCCAAATGGCACGTGTGGTGTAACACGTGCCCAGGTCCCTGGAGTTATGCTGGAGGGCATGTTCTGCCACAGGATATTGGGTGTCCCCCAGGCGAACAGTCCGTCTGTGCCCATTCATCCGCTCAGCCAATTTGTTGGCAGTCATACCAACATAAAAGGCTGAACAGTGGACACATGTCAGCTGGTATATGACATGTGTTGTCTCACATGTGGCCCTGCCTTGAATTGGCTTGGTTTTTCCTGTGGTGGGGCTGGAGTATGTGGTAGTGGGAGGATGCATTGGACAGGTTCTGCACAGCGGGATCGGTTGCAGGGGTAGGAACCATTAGGTAGGGAGGGTGGTTTTGGGATGTTGTAAGGTTGGAAAAGGATGTTGCGGAGGTTGGGAGGACGGCGGAAGGCTACTCTGGGTGGTGTGGGAAGAACACTTTCTGCCATCCTCCCAACCTCCGCAACATCTGTCCAACCTTACAACATCCCAAAACCACCCTCCCTACCTAATGGTTCCTACCACTGCAACCGATCCCGTTGCAAAACCTGTCCAATGCATCCTCCCACTACCACATACTCCAGCCCCACCACAGGAAAAACCTACCCAATTCAAGGCAGGGCCACATGTGAGACAACACATGTCATATACCAGCTGACATGTGTCCACTATTCAGCCTTTTATGTTGGTATGACTACCAACAAATTGGCTGAGCAGATGAATGGGCACAGACGGACTGTTCGCCTGGGGGACACCCAATATCCTGTGGCAGAACATACCCTCCAGCATAACTCCAGGGACCTGGGCACGTGTTACACCACACGTGTCATTTGGATAGTACCAACGAACACCAGTCCCTCAGGGCTATGGAGGTGGGAACTTGCCCTCCAACATATCCTCTCCTCCCGCCACCCCCCTGGCCTAAATCTACGCTAACCCCTCCCCTTCCTCCATCCTCAGCTCACCTATTCATTATCCGTTCCTTACCCCCCCTCTCTCTCTCTCTCTCTCTCTCTCTCTCTCTCTCTCTCTCTCTCTCTCTCTCTCTCTCTCTCTCCCGCCCTCTCGCTCTCTCTGTCATTCTCTCTATCTCTCTCCATGTGTGTGTGTGTGTGTGTGTGTGTGTGTGTGTGTGTGTGTGTGTGTGTGTGTGTGTCCATCCATATCTCCCTGTTTATGAAAAACGTTTTAGACACCCCCCCTGCCCCTCCTACACCCCTCAGCATCATTAATTTCACTCATCTTCTCTTCTCTTTACTACTTGATCTTTCCTCTTTGGTTATATTTATCCTCTCTGGCTTGGCTCAGTACATACATGCAGTATCTCTGACGTCCACACTCCCGAAACACCACCTTCATGACCTAGGTCGTGAACCACCTTTCCCTTCTGTTCCCATCCTTTCTTCTTCCCTTCTCTCCCACCTGACGAAGAAACTCTGTTCCGAAAGCTTATCGCTTTGTCCCCTTTTTTTCTGTTTTTTCATTTTGTGTTACTATCGGCGGTACAGCACAATGGTAAGTACTGGCCAGCCATTCTATCTCGTTTCTACAATATTTATCATCTCTGAGGAGAATTTTCATCATTAATCGAACACTATAAGATATGTATGACAAGGACAATATATGTACAGGATCATATGTACAGTGTTATATTAAATTATGTACAAATTACACAAGTTCTTAGAATTCAATGGCCAAACAGGTGATCCAGTTGAGGCCTTCAGGTAATGCATGATGGATGTCATTTATTGATCCCCCAAAAGCTCGTTTCGGGCATTCACCTACAATATGGTTTATTGTTTGTAGGGCAGCTCCACAGTCACACTAGGGAGATGTTACCCAGCCCTATTTGTGCTGTATATATCCGCAGTTCCCTTGTCCTGTTCGGATGCAGTTTATGATTCTCCACTGGCACCTGGGGAGTGTGAAATCTGAAACTCAGATTGAAGGGTTTTCAACCAGATGGTCGTATTTGACATGTATATGTGCCAGTCGTTAAGCAATTTCATACTGAGATATCTACTGATATATTTTTACATGTACTACTCATATCAATTACAGGTGTAGACCTCACATTCAATAGTGTATCAGATGCACTCAGATCAAGTGTCTTTATGGGTAAGACATCAATGCTGCTCATACCACAGTCAATTAAAAAAAAGACATGTGATCAATGTGGCTCAGTTGGTTGAGTACTAGTAGTACAAATATGATACTGGTGTAGACAAAATGTTTAAATCTAAGCGATTCTCCTATAAATCTCATGAATAGTAATCTAATGATCAGGCTAACAGTGCACTTTAAGTAATTTTAAGTGATTCCTTCCTTAAGTGTAAGTGTTTACATTATACATTAAGCATCCAATATTTCCAGAAGATTTCTTACCACCACCACTCACCTGCACGAAACTATAAATTCATATTGATGTTAAGGACTAGATGAATGAAAAAAGACCTTGAAAATAATTTTACAAACTAACAAATGGAAATGGAGTAATGAACACAGCTTAGAAGTACAAAACCTGGGAATAAATTATTTACTCACTTTAGAGAAAACTGTAACAGAGATGTACCTAAAGCATCCCCCCCCCCCCCCCAACCCATACTTTCATGTACAGTGTATGAATCCTCTCTGTAAATACCTTCAATTAATGACCCTGGATCCCCATATAAAATATCCGTAAAATCAGATTATGTAAGCTTGATATTTGCCTTTTTACCTTCATAAACAAGCGTGAATGGACCACGAAACACTCGCATCTTGTGCAACTCTCAGTGTTACTAGGTTAGTTGGTAAATGCTGACCACTGGCAAAAGAATAATGAATTACCTTTAACCCAAGCGAGGGAAGAGATGCCATGAGACGAAAAATGATTTTCAGACAGCCAGTAGGTGTGGGCACGTACGGGTGCCATCAGCAATGTGTGATTGAGAGTGCTCGTATGGTGTACTGGTGCCGTGCTCAAAGTGTTAATGGTTTAACAGTCTTGTGGGCAGCTATGGGTATGGCTTAGGAAAGTCTTGAGTATGTGCTTCTTTAGGTTTCTTTTGTAGTAAAATAATAAGCTGTAATCGGGAATGATAAAATGTGTGTGTTGGTGTACATGAATGGCCAAATATGAAGAAAGGGGCGAAGCTTAAGGATGTGTTAATAAATGTGACTGAACAACATGATGTAGTAATAAAATACTGTTCTGTGATGGGAGAGTCTATGATAACTTGATAAAGTTTTGGGAATGGTGCCAGATAACATCGACCTCATGATATGGCTGAAAATCATTCAGCTGTCTTCAGATGAGTGTCATCCAATAGAGACTACTAGTTCACAGTGACACCTTTAAAATGAAAGTTGTCGCAAAAATGTGTGTGCGAAAGTGGCCTTTAAAAGAGTGCCCTGTCAAATTTTGCACCCTCTATGTATGCAGATATAAATGTGACATGCAGACGCATGTGCAAAGGTGAGGATACATGTCCATTCTCTATCGGAATGTGGACTAAAATTCAGGCATCAAATGATAAAAAAATGTTACTGTCATTACCCATGTCATAGAAAAAATATTTTTCCCTGCAGATATTAAAGAGATCACCGGGTCCCAAGCCTTGTACAGTAGAAAACTGCCCTCACAATTAATAAGATACTGTGCCAAACCTATTTCCACAGGTTCTTTAATCAATGAATCTCAAAAGAATCTCGCCATGGCCAAGATTTCTGTGACTGTATAAATCAATAGTGTCCCGTGGAAATACAATGCTTGGCTATGTCTGACATTCTAGGCTGCAAAAAATGGGTGTGACATTCCTGTTCCAAGCTCCTTTCATGCACTGTGTGCATCGTCTGAACAAAGAAGGCTTTGCCACACTCGCTGGGTACTTTATACAGTCTGGATTCCGCAATTCCAAATCATCCTTAACTGAACCCAGTAGAGTAAGAATCTTCACAGGTGACTGGAAGATTAATTTGAATTGATGGGTTCTTAGGATCCTAATTTCAGTGAGACATATGAAAGGAATGTCCTGGACTTGAAAAGCTCCTTATCATCCTAATCCTGTGGGTGGACATGTTTTTTCCTCCTTAATGCCTTATTAATTTGATGTGGAGAATAGCCATTGTCTTGTAACACAAACTGTAATGTTCCAAATTTTTAGTGAGGCTGTCTCCATCAGATGCAGTATGTGCCCAATGCAGCAATGTTTAGAATATGCCAGTAGTTTGTGCATGGCGATGATACCTTAATACTTGCAGATGTGTATGTGTGGGCTTCCAGTAAATGGAATGCTGTAATTCCCAGAAAGGGTAAGCAAACATCCTGTAAACTAAATATTCTCATGGATCGAATTTGGATGATGCTGAAAACATGACAATTCTTCTTCCCTGTGGGGCCACACTATAAAAGTGTCATCTACATATCACCAAAAGATTGTTAGTTTAAGTTCTGCCAAATCAAGTGCTCTTTTCTCAGTCTGGAGCATAGTCCAACTAATAAAATTTGCTTAAAATATTCATTGTTGAATAAAATGTAGGTTCAGGATAGGACATGATGAAAAAGTGCTATTATACTGGCTATGAACTTTCTGCTGATGATATTGTCAGCAATATCAGTGCCCCCATGTATGAGTTGGCTGAACATCTTGCCTCATTACTGAGACCTTTTGTAGGGAAATTCTCACATCAAATTTGCAACTCTGGTGACTTTATCAATAGACTGAAGTCACTTCAACTCTGTGAATCTGACATATTAGTGAGACTTGACATCATCTTACTCTTCATTAAGGTTCCTCTCGAGTTCACAGCCTATATAACAGCACTTTTTTATCATGTCCTATCCTTACTTTTGATTCAACAATGAATATTGTAAGCAAACTTATGGTGTTGCCATGGGCAGACCTATCTCCCCCTCTGGCTGCTAACTTTTTTGTGGGAGAAACTGAGGAAATGGACTTCATGTGGCAGACTTACACCAACAGTCTTCTGGCTATATGTAGCTAACACTTTTATGGTGTGGCCCCATGGGGAAGAACAATTGTCACATTTTCTGCAACATATGAATTCAATCCACAAGAATATCCAACTTACAATGGATGGCTGCTTACCCTTCCTGGACATCTTAGTTAGCAGGAAAGTGGATGGGTCATTGGGGCATTCTGTTTACCTAAAGCCCACACACATAGTCATCTACCTGCAAGCATCGAGCTGTCATCACCCTGCACAAACTACAAGTGTCCTCCAAACATTAGTGCTTTGGACATATGCTGTATATGATGGATACAGCCTTGTTAAGGAGTTGGAACATCTACAGTCCATGTTCAAATACAATGGATATTCTCCACATCAGATTAGCACAATATAAAGGAGGAAAAAATGTGATCACCCATAGCATCAGAGGATAAGGAGCTTTTCAGGTACAGTACTTTTCACTATACATTGGTAACCTTTTGTCAAAATTAGGCAGGATCCTAAGAAACCTTCAAGTCAAAGTAATCTTCCAGCTACCTGTGAAGATTAGTTCTTTACTAAGTTCAGTTACAGATGATTTTGGATTGTGGAAAGCCAGAATCTATGGAGTACCCAGCAAGTGAGGCAAAGCTTACATTGGTCAGATGACACGCACACTACATGAAACGTGTGTGGAACAAGAATGTCACACCTATCTTTCACAGCCCAGTAAGTTGGCCATAGCTGAACATTTTATTTCAACAAGACCCTCTATGGCTTATTCAGCCACATAAATCTTGGCCATGACAAAATCCTTTTGGAATTCATTGATTAAAAATATCTATGCAAATAGGTTTGGCACGAGATCTTATTAATTGTGGTTTTGAACTCGACATGGCTTGGGACCTGGTGATCTCTCTAATATCTTAAGAGAGAAAACATTTCACTTATAATGACATGTCTAGTGATAGTAAATTTTTTTTATCATTTGATGCCTGAGTTTTAATGCACATGTGACAGAGGATGGACATGTAGTTTCACCTTTGCACATGCACCTGCGTGCCACATTTAGATCTACCTATGTAGATGGCGTGAAACTTGACAGAGGTGCTCATATAATAGCCCCTTTTGCATACAGGTCTCTGTGCCAACTTCTGATATAAAGGTGTTGCCATGAACTAGCAATCTCCAGTGGCTGACACTCACCTAATAATGAATGAACAATATTTAGCTGGAATATTGAGCCAGGAAGTTTATGTAATACAGCTGCATTCCCAAAAAATTATCGAATACTCATTACGCCAGGAAAACTTCAAGAATAAGCTTGTGATAACTTAGAAGCATTCTGATTGTCCTGTTTCTACATCTATGTACATACTCTACAATACACCGTAATGTGCATGGCAGAAGGTACCTCATACAAATATTTGTCATTTATGTTCCACTCCCAAATAGAACAAATGAAAAACAAATGCCTATGTGCCTTTATATGAGCTCAAATTTTTCCTATCTTATCTTTGTTGTCTTAATGAAAATCATAAGTTGGTGATAGCAGAATTGTTCTGAAGTCAGCTTGAATTCCAGCCCTCTAAATTTGCCAAAGCATCTCTCTAACACTTGTGCAGTAATCGAAACAACCAGTAAAAAACCTAGTAGCCCATCTCTGAATTGCTTCTATATCTTGCTTCAAATAAATCTGGTGTGGATCTGAAACACTTGATCAATACTCAAGATGAAGTTGTACAAGCATCTCTCAAAAATTCTCCTAATAAAGTCGACCATGCACCCTCCCCACAACTATCCTTACATTCTCATTCCATTTCATATCATACTGTAATGTTATGCCTAGATATTTAATTGATACAACCCTGCCATACAGCACACTACTAATGCTGTACTCGTACGTTATGGGATTATTTTTTCTACTTATCTGTATCAATCCATATGCTCATACCTTTTTTAGTCAATCTGCAATGCAGCCCCATATGTAATACCTTTCAGAAATGAAGAAATATGCAGTCTACCTGTTGCCCTTCATCCAAGGCTCACAAAATATCATGTGGGAAAAGGGAAATCTGAGTTTCATTTGAGTGATACTTTCTAAAGCTATGCTGGCTCATGTACAGAAGCTTTTTCATCTCAAGAAAATTTATTACATTGAAACTGAGAGTATGTTCAAGCATTCTGCAGTAAACTGATGTAAATGATATACGGCTGCAATTAAGCGGGATCTTTTCCATCCTTAATCCACTTTGTCAGCAAATATTTCTCCAACACTTTATTTACAATGCTTTTAAATTTTGCCCATGATTCCTCTAGGTCAATCATGCAGGAACTAGGCGAACAATTATGACAGTCATATCTGAGGGAAGAGGGAGCACAGTTTATGAAAGTTGGGGGTATATGGGAGTGTGAAGGGAGGGTATGGGGAAGGGGGAGTGAGGAAGAGGGGGCTGAGATGGGGAGGAAGAAATGAGAAAGTATAGTAAAAGGAAATGTAGAGGGCAGGACACATTAACTACAGGCTGTTTAATCTGTAGACTTAGAATTCCCACCACCTTGTCACTAATGTCTCAGAAGCTTGTCAGTAACAACAAACAAATTATTCCTATTCCTACCAATTTTTCTAGCATAACACCTAACTTTGATTGCGGTCAATAATAAGAATATTAAAAATCTTTTTGGCTTACATACATTCATGACATTTGGCTCCATTATCTCAGACAAATTCCTCTCTGTTTCTAATCAAGTTTCTTATTCACAGTTTGACACATTGTGTTCTGAATTTTCTTATCCCCCCCCTCCCTCCAGATTGGGTTGTATAAATAATTTCCACACACACACATTATTATGAAACCTTTAGCCTGGCCCAAACTTTTTCAGTCTCGACCAGACTATGTTGCAGGTAAACACAGAATTAGACTGCCTCATGCAGTTGGAGGTTGTTCATACTCAGGGGGAGCTCATAGTTGATATACATAACAATTTTTTTTTCTCCGTTCTGCGCATTACATTACCACTAAGAAGCTCCATTCAGTTCACGCAGTCTTCTATGTGTTAAAGCAAGTAAATTCATGTTATTACTGATTATTTTTGTGTTTTATTGAGTTTATTCATTCTATTTCACATTAATAATACAGAATTATGCTGTTGCTATGTGTGGAAACTATAAGACTAAATGTAGTAATATTACCATTCATAATTTTTCCAAAAAATCCTAAAATGTGTACTACGTGGATCAGCTAACTTATGTAGAAGAAGTGTCATTCTCGACATTAACAATGCTATTATCTGTTGCATGAATTTTAAAGATGATGATTATTAGTGTGATCTCTAAGAAGAATTTCAAAATATCTTAAAGCATGGCACCCTTTTAGAGCCACTTCTGTTGCTGTTTCAGCTTCTATCAAATGGCAGAGGATCATGAAACTCATAAATGTGCACTTAACATGCTAGCTACACCGTCACCAAGAGAAGAAATATGCATCAAAGCACAGAAACAGGAAAAGATAATATTGCTGATGAAATGAAGGACTTGATAAAGAATTAACAGTAATAAAAGAAAAAAATCTAGTTGAAAATAATATGCTGAGGATGATAAACTAATTACTGGTTCATGAATTAAGCAAAAAGAGGAATGCCAAAATCTTCAGTATCAACAAAATGGTAACTTGATGATTAAAGACCGTCTTGTCAAACCTAGGAAAAGTACCAAAATGTGGGCAGGGAGTTACAAGCAAAGCCTTTCTTCATAATAGCTGCTTGTATGAATAAGGTGTAACTGTGTACAATAATGTTGATTGAGATGCATAAAATACTTTACTGAACAGAGTGGTTTCATGATTGTTGTGTTTCCAGTACTATTGAGAATTGTACAATATTTAAAACGGGCAGAATCACAGGCTCATCAGTCAACAGCTCGGCCTTGCATCTTCACCCAAGAACATTTCCGGATATGTGACGAACCGATCGAGCCACCCAGCATTCCTCACCACTTCACCACCGAGAGACTGCAGCCTCACCCTTCATGTGGCACAAACACACCTACCCGATCTGCTGACTCCAACAATGGCCCACCTCTCCTCATCCACTATCCGCAAGAACAGGCTCCACATTATCCACTCTGTTACTTCCAGACCTGTTTCGGGGATGCTGCTCAGAAATGCCGCCAGCTGTGCCTTCACCCAAACACAGAGCGCAGGATGACTTAGGCGTCGTATCCTGCTCGGCAGAAACCAGGCACCTATATAAACTACATTCTGTATGAGAGTCTCCGCCCTCTGGTGGTTGCCTCTACCTTCACAATTGCATTTCCTGTGTCAACATCTCGCTGCTTCCACCATCCATGGTGACTGGCAATCTACCACCTCACCGAACAATTCCTTGAGCTGTCAACACCTCTCTGCTTCTTTGTGCTGGTTCAAGCTCATACTCTGTTCACCTGTCTCCCGAGTGTGTGTTAAAATGAAACTTTTTCATGGCTGACATTCTGGAACCTATACTTGGCATGGATTTTCTGGCTCACTACAAACTTTCTCCCGATGTTGTGCATTGTACCATCTTCCAACATTTCTCAAACACATGAGCTCAACCCCTCCCAGCATGTGCGTGAAGACAGTTCGTGAGTGTTTCACAAAGATTAACGAGTTCAACAAACTTTTGTCAAAGTGGTCTAGTGAACATGATGAGGTTATTAAACTGTGCAGTGAAAGGGAAAACATTGTCTGTGAGTGCTCTGACACAATTAAACAGTCAGCTTTGCTTATGTCGAAGTGGTCTACCAAACATGAACAAGCGTTATGCCTTTGGCATAAGAGAGAGCACATCGTTCGCCACATTGCCGATCCTGAATCTCAACTGTCATCCGCCAAGCAGCACCTTGCATCTCTCCAAGTGACTTCAAAGGACACTAATTTCAAGGTCAGTACCTGTTCTATCAGAGCAAACAGTGACGTCACACCTATGTACCAGGTTGACAGTGATTGCAACAGTTCGGTACCCCCTCCCCACTCCTACGCAGAGGTGTGTAAACAAAACTCGGTTGCCATGATGACCCCATGTGCTATCAGTGTGACATGCACATCTTGCCCCCTTGTGTCTGCTCCCTGCACTGTGCAAGCCCGCAGCAGCCAACTTGAGAACTGGAACTTCAACTTCCCCAGCCTCAAGCCAGCCTCCCCGTCATGTCACCGTGGTAAAAAAAAAAAAAAAAAAAAAAAAAAAAAATGCAACTCATGGCAAACGTGCTCCTGGATGAACTCTCAATTCTTCCTCTAGTGTTTTCATCATATCTTATAGTGTTTCAAGGGCGCAATCTCCAATTGTTACACCTGCCACTCGAAAGCCATCTTTTGCGACAGTGGCACCCCCACTCATGTCAGGGGCCACTTGCAGAACTTCGTCCTCTCCTGGCCTGGCTGCTGCAGCTCGGCCGCCATCTTGCCCTCACACGCAGCTGGTGCTGCCAACTGCACTGGCGTCCACCCTTGCTACTACCCAGCCTGCTGATCTGTTGGCTGCAACGGCTAGGCAGCCATCTTGCTCACGCAAACAAGTGGCACTTCCAGCAGCTTCAGCGGCAGCCGACACAACCTCGTCACCACTTCACCTCCTGCCGGTAGCCACAACAACTGATGGGGTTGCCGATTGCACTGTGGCCAAGCTGTCATTGTCACACACAGTGCCTCCTGTCACAACAGTGCATGCGAATACTCTGTCCGCCACACCCCTTGAAGACTTGTGTAACCCGCTCCAGCCTCTGCCACTTCCTCCCTTGCTACATATTCACAAGAGTGCATTTCAGTTGTCACCAATGGTACGTTACACAGGTTACGACTAACAGATGACACTCCTGTCATTAGCAAACCATGCCATCTGTGCACAGATATGGTTGAGGCAGCTGAGGCACAGATTTCTGAGCTGCTCGATTCCAGCATTATTGAACCTTCATCGAGCAGTTGGTATTCTCCCATACACTTAGCTGGGTGGAGGCCACCCCCTTTGCCAACATCACACCTGAAGCAATTTCAAGGGCTTTTATTCAGTCATGGATTGCCTGCTTCGGCTGCCCCTTGGTCTCAACCACAGAACAAGGCCATCAGTTTGAATCGGCCCTTTTCTTGGACCTTTACCACCTCTGTGGCATCAGACGTATCCACACCACTGCCTACCATCTCCAAAGTAGTGGACTGGTAGAGTGGTGGCACAGGACACTTAAAACTGCCCTCCAAAGCCATGACTCGTTAGACGGAAGCTCTTTCCATGGTCCTACTCGGCCTTTGTGCAGCCTACAAAGAGGGCCTCCGCAGTTCTGTCGCGAAGTTCATCTGTGGACAACCTGTGGTCTTACTGGGAGCTCATTAACCCCTCTCCCCCTCCAAACCCAAACAATTTTCCCCACCCTATTTGACAGGGTTTGACTCCACTGCGCCAGAATAATTCCTCCACCTCCATCCAGTCATTCTCCTCCTTCCATCTGCATCCCGCAAGAGCTGGAGAGCTGGACTCCTGTGACTTCATCATGCTATGGGATGACACAATTCATCCTCCTCTCAGTCCCCCCTATTCTGATCCACACTGGGTCCTAAAAGAATCCCTGAACATTTTCATAATCTTGATCAATGGCAAACCCAACACCATCTCAATAAAATGAGTTAAACTGGCTCACATCGAGCCTGCTTCCCCACCTCAGGACAAGGTAACCCTCGCCTCCACTCACTTCGCACGAGGCCATGCCCTCTCCCCCATCTCCATCTGCCTCTCCTGCTCACACCCCCCCCACCCGCCTCCTCGTGTGCATTTCTACTCTCATGTGTGGTGTGCATCATCATCTCACTCCGATCATCTGCCCATTCAGTCACACGTCTACTAGATCATGTCCATGCCCCACGACACTTGGCAAGTTTCTCAGTCATCGACCCCACTGCTCGCCACCTCCACCATGCTCTGGCGAGCCTACCTGATGACGCAGTGGAGCTCACCATCGTTCAAGCTCCAAGGTCTTTGATGTCAACTGCTGTCATCGCCATGCCCCCTTCCGCGGCTGAAGACGAGTACTCCATACTGCGGGGGGGGGGGGCTTTGTGGGGGTGATAGCAATGATAACTATCAACGACCTTCTTGAAGTGTCATTTCTGCACTAATAATGTCTTTGGGGGGTGAGCTGATTGTCGGCCGCCATGTTATCTTGTAAGTCAGTCTGTGTATGTTCGTGCTCTGAGTAGCAATTAAGTTTGTCACATTGTATTTGGTGGTTTCACTGGGGCTACAGCCCCCCTAAACCCCATAATTGGATATATATGTCAAGGGGAAGTTTTGTTTTTGTGATTACTAGAAATGCAGTATGTGGGCTTCAATGCCATCTTAAGTACTGATATTGACTTCTTACACAAGTTTACTTCTAGCAAACCATTAACTCATTATACTGTCTTTCAGTTTTTGAAACTATTGTTATTTTAAGCAGCAGAGTGCCATAAGCTAACGCAAGAAAATTGTTCACGCTGCTGACATTTCTTGACAGTGGACAGTGACATCACGCGGAGGCACACGAACACTGGTGTATATATATGGGCCAACTGTCTATGTAGTAACCTTGGTACATTCTATCTCATCAAGCGAGTGGTCCACATCCCTGGTCATAGAGAAAACCAACTAACCAGCCCCACTTCTGCCTTTGTGACAACATTAAAGTTTTGGTCAATGGACAATCTATCATTGATATGTACCCTCTGTCACATCAAGATGAACTTTATCAGGAGGCCAGTATTTTGCTAAAACTGATTTATCCAAGGTCTGCTTACAACTTCTTTTAAACAAGGCTTACATATACTTGCTCCTAATCAACACAAGTTTCAGCCCCTATCAATATCTGTGGTCACCTTACAGAGTAGCAAGCATGCCATGTTTCCTAGAACAACTTACAGCATCAGTCCCCAGGTGAGCAAATTACTTGGATGATTTCATGGTCTGAGGTGATTCCACCAAGGAACATTGCATAATTTAAGTCAACTTTTTTCTGTCTTACAAGCAACTAGCTTAAAGTGTAATCTAGATAAGTGTCATTTTTTTCAGCTATCAATAGTCTATGTTTTGAAGTGTCCTGTAATGGCTTCAAAACTTTGTGCCAAAATGTTTCTGCTGTTTTTTTCTCTGCCACAGTCTATGTCAGTAAAAGAACTTTCAGCTTTTCTAGGCAATATTGTGTACTATCCATATTTTGTATCAGTTTTGCTGCTTATATTGAAACAATGATTTCCTCTGAACATCCTTTTACTTTACTGAGATCAAGCTTTATTTACTGTTGACATTAAATCTTAAAAATATAGCTATTAAAAAAAACTAGCACAAATTTCATGCCATGAACACTCCACTCCTGTCAGCAACACAGCGAAGTACGACTGTTTACCATGGTGATGCCTTCACACATTAGTCACTAAAATAATTAAAATAGTGTACTTTTCTTTATATTCACTATTTGGGTGGGGGGGGGGGGGGAAGGAAGCTCCCCCAAACTCCCCCCCCCCCCCGCACACCTTATATACGCATCTTTTCATCTGCATGCAAAAATCATAGCATGCTCACTGCACACTCTGTACCACAAAGGCACCTAGTTTTCTGGTCGTTGATGTATGACGTCAACTAGTAAATAACTGGTCTTGGCCACTGATGCTTCACAACACAGGTATGCTGATGGTTCAGAGAGACCAACTGCTTATGCATCAAAGACACTGACCCCAGCACAGAGCAGATACATATTGAAAAGGGAACTTTGGAGATTGCGTATGCTTTGAAAAAAGTACGTCTTTTTGTGCGGTACTAAGTTTCACTTCATTAATGATCAGTGGTTTCCTTATTTAGATCCTGTGCATGATTACTGGATACAGTTACACACCACATACAGTGTCAGGTTCCCTACTTCATTATGAGATCCATTTTCAATGTGTGGTGCACACAGATGTGTTGTGTTCACTTCCAATGAGTTTGGACCTGTGTTCCGATCAAGATGAGCTACTCTGTTTTCACATTTATGTTGAAGCTCAACAACCTGTTGATAGTTTTCTAGTAAATAGCTCATGGACTGCATGAGCATACTGTGGATTCCATTTTATGTAAGGTGGTAATGAATGACCAAAATGATTGGCCCCAGGTTCTACCTTCTCATGCATCATATCATCTCCACAACAACTAAAATTTCTGAGATTGATTTTCCTGTAAACCCAACGGCGTGCACAACGTCGAACAGTGCACACCACAGTTAGTGTGTGCTACAGGCCACCAGACGGTGGTCCGTTCCGCAGCAGTGCCGCTGCCTCCCGGCCAGTGATTAGCCTTACTCTGAAAACTTGCTTTAGTCAAAAACTAGTGTGTGACAGTAGATGACATTCCTTCTCCTCTTGAATATTGTAGTTGTTCTGTAAATCTCTAGTGTGGTTGATAGTTATATTAAATGTGTTCTGCTTTACAACACATTTATTGATGGCAAGTGTGGTGGTAGGACTTCTATGTGTTTCTTGGCCTGGCTATGTGACCATAACTTTGCAGGACACTGCCACTACATTGGACTTTAAACTCCCTCTGTGGAGTCAGATTCTTCAGGCCAGATTACAAAGTGTGGCTGATTTGGATCAGTGGGTGGTTAAAGTTACAGTGGCTGGTTATGGTTTTGTCAGCTCAGGTGGACTGCATGGATACTATCACATCTGTTGTTACAAAGCTGGCTTTGCCCTCCCCCAGTCCATGGCATCGTTAGGTTCCACTGGCTGCTGCCTGCCAGGTTTCTGCTTTGTTTCTAGGTTTGACGACTCTTTGGAAGACTGGGGCTCTTATGAGGAATGGTTGTGCCAACACTTCCTCGCTTTTGGTGTCTCTGATATGGCCTTAAGTAACACTCTCTTTCTGTCATGGCTTATTACTGGCCCTGTACTCGTGTCATTGCATGCAGTGTGGAATTTTATCGGTCACAGAAGAAGCCTAATCAGTCCTATCATGCATGGGCAGCCAAACTCCATGGCCTTAGTTGTCACGGTATGTTTGTTATCCCTACTCCCCTACTCACCAGGCATCCTATGTGGATGACATGGTTTGTGATGCTATTTCTGCACCTAGTACTGGATCGTGAGGTTCATCAATGTGCTCTTCAATTTGAAGACCCAACTCTTGCTGATGTTTTGCCTATTGCTCAGTCATTCAAGGTTTCCTGTGCTGCTGAGGCTCAAATTGAGGCATGGGGTGTGTAGCTGGTGTCTCTTCTGATGTTGGTCAGTCGGCTACTTCTGATATTGCTGTAGTTGTCGCAGTGCAGGAGCACTGCACTAACCATGCTCACGGCTATCGGTGGACTCTTGGTAAACAACATCAACAGACTACACAGTGTGGACAACCACATATGCCACAATCTCTTCCTTATTGTCTGTTTTCCTTTGTGGATCACGACCGGGCAGCCTGCAAGTGTTGTCTTACAAATGTTAACATGTCCTCTGTGTGCCACTCATGTGCCACTCTTGCCGAGATGGACATGGATGTTAATTTTGTGGGAAGTTTGTAGGCTGGCCACAGTAAGTTGTTTGTCGAAAATCAAATGTTTGTAAAGCTTATGGGACTTAACTGCGGGGTCATCAGTCCCTAAACTTACAACCTACCTTATACTAAAGACAGCACAAACATCCATGCCCAAGGTGGGATTCGAACCTCCAACAAGGAACGACCTCGCGCATCAGAACATAGCGCCTCGACGCACTCGGCCTCTCCGCTGCGGCGTTTTTTGTCAATGTTAAATTGTTTGACAAATTTGTAACCTTGAAAGTGAACACAGGGGACTCGGTTTCTCTCCTGAATTATCATACATACATTCGCCTGGGTTCACCGCTGTTGTCACCTGTTGATCATCATCTAAAAAACTAGTCATCAGCACATTCCTGTCCTGGGTCAGTTCATGGCTCCTACGACTTACAAATCTGTCGTTTGCCCTATGACTTTTTGGTGGTCGACAACGCTGCAGCTGTTAACATTTTTGGTCTTGACACTTTCAATGTGTTTGGTTTTTCTATTTCAGAATGTTAATCTGGTCCCTGATTCTGATCCTTTTCATTACCTTGAATGCTTATGTCAGGAATTTTCTTCCTTGTTTGCCAAAAGCTTAGGTTGTGCTACTGCATTTACCGAACACATCACCATGAAACCTATGGCATGCCCCTAGTTTTTGGCTGCCACCAGGTTCCAGTGGCTCTGTAGGACCAAGTCGGGGCCAAACTCAATCGCCTGCAAGATTTATAGGTAATTAAACCTATTTCTTCTAGTGAGTGGGCCGCGCCTTTCGTGATTGTCAAAAAGCCTTCAGGTCCCTTACTTTATGTGGTGATTTTAAGGTTACTGTGAATGCTCAGTCTTTTATTGATACCTATCCCCAGCCACACACTGATTAACTGCTTGCTATGCTCACCGGGTCCCACTCTTTTTCTCAATTTCCACTGGACAAAGACTAAATGCTTGTTGGTTGTGAATACCCCTTTTGGTCTTTACCAGTACCAGCGACTACTGTTCAGTATACCTAGCTCCCCAGCTATTTTTCAACATTTTTTGCAGCAATTTTTGCTTCCCATCCTTGGTTGTATTAATTATTTGGAAGACATTATGGTCATAGGGACTTCCCCCGCCAACCATTTATGGAACTTGCATGCCCTTTTCTCTACTTTGCCAGGCAGGTCAGCTCAAACACTGCAGTGCTGGGCTCTGTTTCTTTCTCAGTACAATCATGAGATTCATTTCCGCCCTATAGCCCAGCACGCTAATGCAGACGCCCTGTATCGCCTCCCTGTTGGACATAATCCTGCCTTTTACCAAGAGGAACTGCTATTTTTTTTATCTCAGTACTGAAGCTCAGGCTACTGTGGATAGTTTCTCCCTTACTTTATCTCTCTTGTCGACCGCTGTTGCATCTGACCCTGTGCTCCAAAAAGTTTTGCACTTTTTTCGTAAAGGTTGGCCTGACATTCCTCTGTGTTGGGTGTCCAACCCTCTGCAGAACTACTATTCTTTACGGTTACATCTGTATGAGTATGAGGGGTACTTCTTTTGGCTATGGAACATCAGTTGCTGTGTGTGGTTATTCCAGCAACTCTCCGTGCTCGAGTGTTACAGATGCTGCACCATGGGAATTGGGGAGCATTCTACACAAAATCTCTTGTTCATCAGCATGCATTTTCGCCTGGCATGGACAGTGACATAGTACACCTCACGTGCTTCTCTTTCTGCCTGGCTTCAACCACAACAGCCTTGGGGATGTATTAATATTGATTGTGTGGGCCCTTCATTAATTCTTACTTTTTGTTGTTGTTGATGACACTTATTCCAACAATCCCTATGCTCTTTGGTGCCATACCACGACCACAGCCATGACTACACACTCATTGTCTAAGGTTTTTGCTAATGAAGGGCTGCCGCTCACCTCGGTTTCCAATAGCGATCCCAGTTTATATCGCCAACTATTCGCAACTTTTGTGTTCTGTTGAGGGTTCACCAAGTCACGGCTCCTCCTGTTCACCCCTAGTCGAACGGTGAAGCTGAAAGACTGGTGCGCACCTTCAAAGTTCAGATACGGAAGTATGTGCTCTCCTCCTCTGTATATGACGCGGTGCTGCTTTTCCTGTCCTCCTACCGCTTCATACTCGTCGCGGATCACAGCCCCGCCAAACTGCTTCATGGTCGTCAACCCTGGATGCTGCCATTGCCGTGACAGGCCCCTAGGCCACCAGGCATCTTTGTGGCCCTGGTGTCGCCCATTGTCACTGGGTGCCTCTCGTGAGGAGCGGGCCACCCTCAGCTCCCATGCCAACATCACTACTGCCTATATGCTCCAGTGCTTGACCGCAGCCTCCTGAAAGAGCCACCACCTGGTGCTGTTACTCCCATGGACATTGGATGGATTTGTTCATTGCCGATAGGCATTTCTCCGTCAGGGGGGAACAGTCCTGTAAACTCTGTGGCGCGCATAACGCCAAACAGTGCATGCCATAGTGTGTGTGTGAGAGAGAGAGAGAGAGAGAGAGAGAGAGAGAGAGAGAGAGAGAGAGAGAGAGTGTGTGTGTGTGTGTGTGTGTGTGTGTGTGTGAATGTGTGGTAGGCCACCAGATGACAGTCCGTACCAGGCCACAGCAGTGCCACCGCCTAATGGCCAGTGATTAGCACAGCAGCCCCCTCTCTGAAAACTTGCCTCAGTAAAACACTAGTGTTTGACAGTTTATGATATTCCTTGCACTGTAGAATATTGGAGTTGCTCTTAAATCTCTAGTGTGGTTGGTAATAGTAATTTGTTTGAATCCAGTGAGGGTTGGCCACTGGACTGGAAAAACTGACATGGCATTTAGCAGTTGACAGTCATCGGAGAAAGTCGCTCACCATGAGGAAGAATGATGCTGATGATTTTGTAAGCAACATATGAAAGGTAATAGAGGAAGAAGATTTAACTACTGGTGCCTAATATAATGCTGATGGAACAGGACTCTTTTACAAGATGCTTTCTTCGAAAACATTGGCTGCCAACAATGAGAAGGACAAAGTTTTCTTTGATAATTAATATTTTGTTTAATAAAGTCTATTCTCTATGTTTTAAAACTGTATCTTTGGATTTAAATACAGTACAGTACACTATATCCCTTACGTTTTTAAAATAAATTTCAGATACACTCAATAATCCAGTGCCCATATGTGTCTGGAATAGATGGATTAGTAAGATTCTATTGTCTGTCCAAAATTACTTTAGGATTGACAGTTCTGCATGCCCATATGGAGGGCAGGACTAGAGTTGGCATGTCCCACACGGAACTTGTGCATCATCTAACATTTCATTGTTGTTGTTGCTGTTAGGTTGTTTAGGGGGGACAAAACTACAATGGTCATCAGTCCCCCATTCCTTCTCTAGGCGTCAAAAGGAAAGCCATACACGTGAAAGATAACACGCCCAGAGTTTAAAGTTGCGAAGTGGGAGAGGAATCCCACTGAGTCTATAAAGAAAAACAGCAAGAATAACAAGACACAAAACGAAAAGATGAGCACACAAAGACATCTGACAAGAAAGAAGCTGATGTCTGTGGTTGACCGACCATAAGAATAAAAAAGGAAAAGTCAACCACTCGGTAACACAGAAATCTCCAGCTAGAGCGAATGATAAAAACCCCCTGCTCGTATAAAACGTAAAATGGTATCTGCCATTGCAGCATCGTCACCTAAAACATCCGATAAAATGGCAGGGAGGTTAAAATTCCGCCACAAAGCAGCTAAAACGGGGCAGTCCAACAATATGTGGGCGATTGTCAGACGGGAGCCACACCGACATTGGGCTGGGTCCTCACCCCGAAGGAGATGTCCATGGGTGAGCCACGTATGCCCAATGCGGAGGCGACACAAGACCACTGAGTCCCGTCGTGAACCGCGCATGGAGGAGCGCCATGCAACCGTCGTTTCCTTGACCACCCGGAGCTTGTTGGGCGTGCGCAGGCTACGCCACTCGGTATCCCAAAGCTGACGTACTCGCTGGCGCAACAACGAACGGAGATCAGAAGCCGGGAGGCTGATCTCTAAACAGGACATACCGACAGCCTGCTTGGCAAGCCTGTCAACACGTTCATTGCCCGGGATACCAACGTGACCCGGAGACCAGATGAACGTCACTGATCGCCCAGACAGTTCAACGGCACGAAGCGTCTCCTGTATGGCCAACACCAGGGGAGACCGCGTGTAACACTGCTCCAGAGCTCGGAGGCTGCTCAGGGAGTCGCTGCAAACAACGAAAGACCCGCCTGAGCAAGACCGGATATGCAAGAGAGCTCTGTGAATGGCCACCAGCTCTGCAGTGTAAACACTGCAGCCATTCGGCAGAGAGTGCTGTTCCACATGGTCACCATGAGTATACGCAAATCCCACACAGCCATCAACCATGGAACCATCTGTGTAGATCAGGTCATAACCACGGAATTCCGCTATGACAGCCGAGAACTGACGGCGGAGCGCCTCCAGTGGAACTGAGTCTTTGGGCCCCTGGGCCAAGTCCAGCCGAGTAAACAGCCTTGGCAAACACCACGGAGGTGTACGGGCACGGACCCAATAGGAAGATGGAAGGGGAGAAGACTCAAGCTCCTGCAGGAGGGACTGAACCCGATAGGCAATCCTATGACCTGATCTGGGGCGTCGCTGATGGGGACAGACTACCACATCAGGAAAGAGGAGACGATGGTTCGGGTGGCCTGGGGAGCAATACACATGGGCTGCGTAAGTCGCAAGTAGGTGTTGGCGGCGGATCCCCAAGGGTGGAACCCCAGCCTCCACTAGTAAGCTGTTCACTAGGCTGGTGCGGAAGGCACCCGTCGCGATGCGAACCCCACAGTTGTGAATGGGGTCCAGTAGGTGCAGTGCCGAAGGTGCCGCAGACCCATAGGCAATGCACCCAAAATCGAGACGGGACTGCACCAGCGCCGTGTAAAGCCGCAACAGTGTGGAGCGGTCGGCACCCCAGGTCGTATGACCCAAGTGTCTGAGAAGGTTGAGATGGCGCCAGCACTTCCGTTTCAGCTGACGAATGTGGGGGAGCCACGTCAGCCGGGTGTCAAAGACCAGTCCTAAAAAACGGTGAGTTTCCGCTACAGTAAGTTGTTTGTCATTAAGATAAAGTTCAGGGTGCGGGTGAACGGTCCGACGCCGACAGAAGTGCATCACTCTGTTCTTGGAAGCAGAAAACTGAAAGCCGTGGGTAAACGCCCAGGTCTGCGCCTTCCGAATAGCACCTTGCAACCTGCGCTCGGCAACTTGGGTGCTGCAGGAACTAAAAGAGAGACAAAAGTCGTCAGCATAAAGAGAGGGGGACACCGACGATCCAACTGCTGTGGCTAAACCATTGATGGCGATTAAAAATAATGGAACGCTTAAAACGGAACCCTGAGGAACCCCATTTTCCTGGATATGAGAGGAGCTCAGAGAAGCACCAATTTGAACACGAAAGGTACGGACGGCTAAAAAATTCTGAATAAAAATCGGTAGGGAGCCCCGGAGGCCCCAGTCATATAAAGTGTTGAGGATGTGGCGTCGCCAGGTGGTATCGTATGCTTTGTGCATATCAAAGAAAACGGCAACAAGATGTTGGCGCCGGGAAAAGGCTGTGCGGATTGCAGACTCGAGGTACACCAGATTATCGGTGGTAGATCGAACCTGGCGAAAACCGCACTGGCATGGAGCCAATAATCCCCGAGTCTTAAGAATCCAACACAACCTCCGACTGACCATCCGCTCCAGCAGTTTGCATGGCACGTTAGACAGGTTAATGGGCCGACAGCTATCCAAGGAAAGAGGATGTTAACATTTCATTCAACTTGCTCTAATACAGAAACTATTTACTGTAAAAATATTGTCACGTTGCAATGGAGTTGGAAATTCTGTGACTGCCCTTACTTTATCTGGATCAGGACGGACACCATCTCCGTTGACTAGGTGCCCCAGGATTTTTATCTCTTTGCCGACGAAGAGGCACTTCTTTGGATTGAGGCGGAGACCTGCAGCCTGAACACACTTCAACACAGTTGACAGGCAACTCAGATGTTCTTCAAATGTTTTCGAGAAAACGACAATGTCATCTAAATAGACACGTCGTCCACTTCAGGTGTCGAAGCAAGTTGTCCATCATGCGTTCGAATGTGGCTGGAGCATTACATAATCCAAATGGCATTACTTTAAATTCATAGAGACTGTCAGGTGTAATAAAAGCCATCTTCTCCCTGTCAGCTTCGTCAACCTTGATTTGCCAGTAACCTGTCTGCATGTCCATAGTTGAGAAGTATGTAGCTCCTTTCAAGCAGTCTAAGGTGTCATCAATACGCGGCAATGGGTAGACATCTTTCTTTGTGATACTGTTCAGCCGCCGTTAGTCGACACAGAATTGCCACGTGCCATCCTTCTTCTTTACGAGGACCACCGGAGACGACCAAGGACTCTCCGAAGGTTGAATAATGTCATCTCGCAACATCTTCTCCACTTCTTTCCGAATTATCCGTCTTTCAGCTGGCGACACTCTATACGATCACTGGCTAATTGGTGGATGGTCCCCAGTATTGATACGGTGCTTTATCGTGGGCCGTTTCGTCTGACTTTTCCCCTGCTGAGGTGTGAATGCACCCGAAAATTGGCGTAGTATACCTAACACCCGCTGGCGTTGTTCCTTGCTCAGTCCAGGCCCTATTGGCAGTTCCACGTTTGTTTCCTGTTGTCTGTACTAATAGCAGGGCATGGGTCAACATTGATGACATTGAGCTCACCGTCCTGGATTGGTTCAGCTGTCCCGATACACATTCCCTTGGGGATAATTTGTGACTGCTCGTGACAATTTGTGATCCAAATCTCTCCTTGACCACCGGTAATGCTTATGATAGCCGCTGGTATGTAAATTTCTTTTGTGAGCCTGATAAACTTTTTACTATCAACAAGAACTTGACAGTTTAACCAGTCATCTGTGTTTGTGACTGCAACTCTTCTCATTGTCAACGGCAGTATCGTCACATTGTCAACGACAAATAACTTCCCAGAAAATTCTGTATTACGTGTATCTGGCGGAACAACTTCTACAATTTGCAGCTCAGATCTTCCACAGTCAATGATAGCTTGGGATGCCTGAAGGAAGTCCCATCCGAGGATGACATTGTGATTACATTACATTCATTACAACACGACAAATTCAAACGGTTGCATCGTGTTGTTGATTGTTATTCTTGCGACACAAGTTCCTGCTGGATGGATGTACTTTCCATTCGCAACCTTCAGCACAGTTGCTCCCGTATCACAGAACATTGTCTTCTTTAGTGTGCGGCAGTAATTATCCGATAATACAGAAAAAGAGGCTCCTGAATCAACAAGTGCCCGGACAGGGTGGCCGTCGATTATGACGTTGATGAGATTTCCCGACATCTTGGCGACTGTCGTCCATGGAGGATTTTCATCTGTGACGGCCTCACCTCCGTAGTTGGTCGCCTCGCTTAGTATTCCTGGGCGCGGCGGCTAGGGGAGCGGCTGGTACCTCTGTACGGCGACGGTGAACGGCTGCGGCGTGTCGGGGAGCGACCTTGTCTAGGGTACGGCGATGGGCTTCTTCCCATAGGTCGACTGAACTCATCAGCAGGTGACTGCCTTGGATAGAACTGCTCCGACGGCTGACGTCTTGCGGCAAAATAATCATTGAATACTCGCCTCCTCTCTCTGCAGTAGCGTACGACATGTCCAGGGCGTCCACAGTGGAAACACAGTGGTGTGTTGTCTTCTGTCCTCCAGACGTCTGTTCTTCTGCGGGGCATCATAGTTACCGGGGGAGTTGGCTGTGGTCACGTCGGTCGGTTCATGGGCTGCCGTTTGGCGGCTGCAGCGTAAGTCATAGCAGGGCGACGCCATTCTCCATGTTGGGTGCGATTGACGGGGCAGACAGGAGCTAATGTTTGAAATACCACATCCTCTGCGGCGTCGGCTACCTCGTGACTTACAGGGCTCACATCCACGGCCATAATCTGATGCTCGCTCGGTCTAATAGTCCCGGCTGCCATGCACTGTTGTAATTCTTCTCTCATGATTTGTCGTATGAGAGAAGCCAAGTCCTGCTGGTCTTCCACAACGGCCATAGGGACTACATTTGGGAGTCTGTCATACTTCTTGCGTCCAACCCTCCTTCGTTGCATCTCTTCAATACGCTGGCACCACTTGATGAACTCTTCTGTCGTAGCGACGTCTTTTATCAGAAGAGCTTGGTACATATCTTCTGCAATTCCCTTCATCAGGTGCGTGATTTTGTCTGCTTCAGTCTTGTTCGGATTGACTACGTTACACAGGGCCAAAACACTCTGTATGTACGATTGTGTCGGCTCACCATGTCGTTGGGCCCGGTTCTTCAGTTGTTCTTCCGCCAAGCGGATTTGTCGCTGGCGGTCTCCAAACGTCGTCTTAAGTTCCTCCTGGAACGTCTCCCAGTCATTCAACTTGTCTTCGTTGTTTTCGAACCATTGCTGGGCTGTTCCATCCAGGTAGAAATAAACGTTGGCCAAGCACATTGTATGATCCCACCTGTTGTACTTGGCGACTCGGTCAAACCCTTTTAGCCATTTGTTGGGGTCCTGTCCAGCATCTCCAGAGAACACCGACGGGTGTCTGATGTGCAGCTGGCTTATCGCTGGTTTCGTCTCCATCGTTCTTCTGATAATACGGACTTTTGGAAGGATGTACTCGGTGTATCCCTTGTATTCCGGTTCCAGTCCGTGTAAGCGACGGCTTTTACATTGCCTAATCGGAGCCACGGTGATGCAGCTGTTGCACAGTGCACCCGGCGCCTCCACCAAACAATGTCACATTGCAATGGAAGTAGGCTTGACTTCGAAGGCAACTAAACACAGCACTTATACTGAAAGCACGTTTATTACGAACTCAACATACACGCAGCACTGACTGCCTCTCAGGCAGAGTGCTCTGCTATTTATACACAGACAGAATTTACCAGAAATTAGAAGAACAGTTAACATAAGAAACAAGTAGAATTTACACATGAACATAAGAAAGATGTAGAACCTTCTGGAATTGTAAATTACAAAGAAATAAATTTTTGCCGGTGGGCGGGATTGAACCGGCGACCTTCTGCACCGCAGTCCGTGACACTATCCCCTGCGCCACGCCGGCAGTTGGTGGTCGTGGTCTCTCGCGGCAATATTTAACTTGCACCACTGTATTTTGAAAGAGCTGCATTATGTCTTTGTTTAAGTTTTATTTGCGGCAATTAATTATTAAGACAATATACTGAAACTTCACAAAAATGCATTTTCTGATGATGTTACCGAATTTCTGACATGAGAGAAACTTTTTTGTTATTGACAGTAGGTGGGTACATTATGCAAGTGAAATCTTAAGAATACATAAAATTTTTATCGTCTGCAAACCTGAACTCTGTCAGTGTTTTCTAACACCAGATTATTTCAGTTAAAGACTAAGCACCATGGTCTGCTGGCACGTGAAGTACCAAGTGGCTGCCATATGCTTACGTTACAAGAAATTATTTGCTAACTTTATAATTAACCTGTTAGTAATACATTTGTAATGAATCTAATGTTCGTTTTTATGATCCTTCAGTTTATTTTGAACAAGAAAAAAAACCAAGAGTATGAGCATTCATCAAGGTGAGGGTGAAGGTTTGGCAACGTAGGGTGGTCGCCACAACAGACTGAGTCAGCAGGTACCGTGGGATAGGCGGACTGCGGTCCGTGCCTCCCGCGTGGACTTCCCCACTAATGCTTCTGCTGTAGCTGTCAGTCCTAAAGTAATTTTGGACGGACTATAGTGTAATATTTTGTGAACAGCTTGACAACAACACCATCAACAACAAAAAAGGTTATGTAGTGTGTGTGTCAAAGCCACAGAGTTTCCCATTATACTCAGAATTGTTAAACCTATGATTTAGTAACATCACCAGCGCACACATCTATCAATTTTTGAGACTTATATAGTGAATAAAAAAATGTGTGTAACCCAGGTACCAGATGTAGAGTGTCACAGGCAAAGAAAGATTTCATAATGATCCACTGAAATCAGATACTAAGGAAGAAATTTCTGGAAGTATAGATGTAGGCCACTTCATTATATAGAAGTGAAACATGTATCATTGGAAACTTTTAAAACAAAAGAAGAACACAATGGTGATGATGATGTTGAAGCAGCATATTAAACATCAAAGAATATAAAAATTAAGTAAACAGATAAAGTATGATATGCCCCTAAAAAGAATATATAGGTATAGAAGTCTATGGAAGACACATTTTAGGAGAAAGGAAAGGTTGGTGGGTCATCTGTTATGTTAAAGAGTGTGTTAAATAGCTAAGAGAGGGAAATGGGTAGTTTGAGGGCATGGAAGTTGGTAAAAAGAGTTGAAAAGTATCTGGGAAAATTAACAGAAGGTGGAATGTGACAGTTGGGTTCATTGGAATATGTAAGGTCATTCAAAGAGCTGGATATTTTGTAGAACCACAATAAAGCAGTTAATGTTTTCAGCTGTAGGAAAGTAACATAGCAAATTGGCTGGATGGAGTGGTGTATTAATGGGGTATATAAGGAAAGGTAAATGAAGCTATAAATTTTAGTTGGTTTCTACTGGTCACAAGTATTGAGCGACTGTAGATTAGGGCATTAGTGATAAAATTTGCAGAGGTAACAGGTAAGTTGGTTTTACAACGTTGTGTCAGGTAATCAGTAAATGTGCTGAAATTCTTCCAATGGTATGCAAGGAGCAAAGGTTATTTCTGATTACAACCATCTGGAATCTCAATTTTGGTTACACCAAGGGTGAAATTGCCAAAGCTTTCAGGTGCCACCAACAGAAGAAACCCTCTGAATCAGCAGATGAGGCCAAGCCATCAGCATTCCCTCCATACTGTGGAGCTACGACAAGCAAGGTAGGACACACACTGAAGAGATGTAGACTGAGACCAGTGTTCTGGCCCGCCTCCAAGATAAAAGATATATTATGCCCCAACAAGAATAGCACAGGTCCACGTTTTCTGGGCATATATGGTGTCCCTTGTGAGTGTGGTAGTATTTAGATATGACAAACTATTTGCACTGTTGCTGAGCATTGTGCAGTGCACACAAAGCACATGAAACAAAGTTTACTTCAAAAAGTTGACAGTGGTGGAACATTTCCTAAAAATGAGCATAAAATACAGCTTGAAAAGACATGAATTTTGGCCCAAACTTCTTACTGGGATTCTATTATTAAAGAAGCAGCTGAAATAGAACAACCAGCAACAATTTCAACAGAAAGCAAAGATACACATTTAGCAGGACATGGGGCTGGGCTTCGGACATAGAGAGGAAGTAAAGGTTTGGTGCTTGTAGGTAAGCAAGAGCACCAGTATAAAACTTGGCACCAGCTGCATGTGCCACATGACATCACATGGTACCACAGCACAATGGAACTGGCTGCTCTGACATTCGTGCAAACGCTCTTTGGCCCTACAGAAGGTACCAGACATAGCTATTAAAGCAATATAAGCAGGACACCATGCCTGCTTGTTGTTGTTGTTGTTGTTGTTGTTGTTGTTGTGATTTTGAGGGGACTAAACATCTAGGTCATCAGTCCCCTGTTCCAGCGAAGAGATAACCTTCAGAAGCTAAAAAAGAAACATTAAGAATGGAGACTCACGAAAGGGATGGACTGACAATGAACAGTTCACTGACAACACAAAAGAAAGACATATATGTTAAAAACCAAGTCAGGATGTAAGCTAAAAACCACAGAATACCATGACTGGCTGATCACAAAGATAATACAGGATGAGCCAACCATGCTGCACACACTAAAAACCCATAGTAATTGTACATAACACTCTTAAAGCACTAGATATGTGGGGGACGTGAGATATCAGGGTACAGCGCCAACCACTAGATAGTCCTCAAAACTGTGTATTATGCTCAAGTAGAATCACAGTTAAGGTATGGTTTAATCTGATGGGGAAATTCACCACCCAGCAAAAGTTGTTTCATTGCCCAGAAAAGAATAAGAGCCATGGTAGGTGCAGCAACACGTTTCTCATGCAAACCTTTATTTAAAAAAACTGCATATTCTTCCACTACCGAGCCTCTACATACTTGAAGTAGTAGTGTTCATATGAAAAATTTTATATTCCAAAAACAAGCTCATACCAACAAATCACAGTATTCACACATACAACACAAGGAAGCATCGTGATATGCATGTACAGTTTGCTCGTACGACACTAAAGCAAAAAGGACCCCTGCAGGCAGGGACAAAACTTTATAATAAATTACCAAAGAACATTAAAGCAATAACATGCTTGCATAAATTTAAAACTGCTTTAAGTAACTTTCTGTCTGAAAAGTGCTATTATAGTGTGGATGAATTTTTTCTGAAAAATAATTTGGGAAATAAAAAAGTGTAAATATGTATATAAGATTAAAAAAAAGTGAGTGTTTAAACTTAGAAATGTATGTGTATTCTAGTATGCCGACGTGGCCAGGGGTCCACAGAAAGACCACAGAATGGCCAGATTTGCCAAGAGAGAAAACAGTGTCTTGAATGGACCACACTAATGGGTGGTGAGGGAAGCACTGGACGATTGCCTGCAAGCCACTCAGGCAGTCACTACACATGACAAATGAACCCCTGGGGTAGGCTTGGAGATGTTCTAGAGCCTTTAGGATGGCAACAAGCTCTGCAGTAAAGACACTACTTTCCCAGGGTAATGAATGCTGTTCTACACGGTCACCATGGAGACATGCATACCCAGCATGACCATCTGCTAGGGAACCATCAGTATAAATGGCTTTGGCACCACGGAACAAAACAAGGAGTTGCAAGAACTGGCGACAGAGTTGTGTTGGAGACACTGAGTCCTTCAACGCATGGGGCAGATCCAGATAAAGCTGCAAGTGAGGGATGGACCAAGGAGGGGTTTGAAAGGAATATTGGAAAGTGGCAGGGAGTGGATGGGGTTCAAGGGACGAAAGGAAAGAACGAACACAGACTGAAATCGAGTAACCCGACCTGGGCCATCGTGGAGGGATAGGGCGTGCAGCATCTGGTAAAAGGAGCTGGCGGTTCGGGTGGTGGGGCAAGGCCTGAACAAGTGCAACAAAAGACCCAAGCATGTGTTGCCAGCGGAGCCGCAGGAGAAGGACCCCACTTCAACTAGGAGGCTTGTCACAGGGCTCGTGCGAAAAGCCTGTCGCCAAACAGACACCACAATCTAAAATTGGGTCCAGTGCCTGCAGTGCTGAAGGTGCAGCCGAATAATAAACTATGCATCCATAGTCAAGGTGCGACTGGATGAGGGCCTTGTAGAGCTGCAGGAGCGTTGGACGTGCAGCTCCCCAAATGGTGTGGCTCAGACAACGCTGGATGTTTAGGTGCCACCAGCACTTTTGTTTGAGCTGTTGGAGATGCAGCACCCAAGTAAGACGGTCATCAAACAACATCCCTAAAAATCAGTGCTTCTCTTCGACACGCAGCAGGTCATCAGCTAAATAAAGTTCGCGTTCCGGGTGTACCGCCCGACATTGACAGAAATGCATGACCTGGGTTTTTGACGCAGAAAACTAGAAATCATGGACAAACGCCCATGACTGCACCTTTTGAAGAGCTATCTGTAACCAACGTTCAGCAACGCCGATGCTGGTGGAACTAAAATACAGGCAAAAGTCATTGGCATACAAGGATGTGGAAACTGATGACCACACAGTCACTGCAAGACCATTAACTGTGACTAAAAATAAAGGAACACTAAGAACGGAACCCTGTGGGACACCGTTTTCTTGATAATGAGGTGAGCTGAGACAAGTACCAACTCGAACACGAAAAGAATGCAGTGCGAGAAAGTTCTGAATGAATACGGGAAGTGGACCCTGCAAGCACCAGTTGTAGAGTGTAAACAGTATATGGTGGTGCCAGGTGGTGTTGTACGTCTTCCGCAGGTCAAAGAAGACAGCAACCAGATGTTCGCGGTGAGTAAAGGCTGTACAGATTGTACAACACAAGATTGTTGATAGCGGGGCGGCCATGACAGAACCCACTTTGCTCTGGGGCCAAGAGTCCTCTAGAATCCACATAAGCCTCTGACTCACCAAGTCGGAGCCTGAAGGAACATTGTTGAGGCTGATTGGTCGGTAACTATCAGCCACCTGCGGATCTGCCCCAGGCTTCATCACTGGGATGATGATGCTATCCCGCCATTGAGATGGAAAAACACCCTCAACCCAGAGATGAATGAGCAGGGTGAAAAGCTGGTGCTTAAAGTCCACTGATAGGTGTCGGAGGAACTGGCTGTGAATGCGATCAGGTCCAGGGGAGGTATCTGCAAGGGCACTTTCAAACTCTCACTTAGTAAAAGGGATGTTGTATGTATCCTGGTGTCGCATTTGAAAAGATATCTGATTTTTGCTCCATGTGCTCTTTGAGGGCACGGAAACTGCACCGTAAGCAGCAGTCGCTGAGGTGCGAGCATAGTGGTTTGCAAGTGCTCAGCTATGGTGAGAGGATCAGTAAAGATTGTACCCTGAATGCTGAGACACAGGATTCCTGCCGATGGGCGGTGCCCGAAGAGGCGTCAAACTTGAAACCACACCTGTGAAGGAGATGCGCGGGAACCATTGGAGGAAACATACAGCTCCCAGGAGGCCCTCTTGCTTCGCTGGATCAGTCACCGTGCCCGTACCCGGAGACACTTGAAGGTGATAAGATTATCTATGGAAGGGTGGTGTCAGTGGTACTGGAGTGCTCACCGGCGTTCCCAGATGGCCTCAGCGATCTCCAGTGTCCACCAGGGCACTGACTTACGGTAGAGTGATCCGAGTGAGGTGGGAACAGTTTTCTCAGCAGCAGAAATGATGGCCTCTGTCAGAACAGCGGCATCAACATCAGCTGGAAGGGGGTGAGGTAATCACGGCAGCTGTGGAATAAGCTGGCCAGTCAGCCCTATGGAGGGACCAGCGAGGCAGACGGTCAGCAGGCGGACACTGTGGGAGCGACAGGAAGATGGGAAAATGGTCGCTGCCGCACAGGTCGTCATGGATCCTCCAGGTGAGATGTGGAAGCAGGCTTGGGCTGCAGACAGACAAGTCTATGGCCGAATATGTTCCATGGGTTACGCTAAAATGTGTAAGAGAACTGGTGTTGAGGACGCAGATGTTCAGCTGTGTCAGTAGAGTTTCAACGTCTCTACCCTGCACCGAGGTGTGTGTGCCACCCCACAGAGTGTGGTGAGCATTGAAATCCCCCAAAATAAGAAAGCAAGGTCGACAGGAGAGAGATCCTCATCTGGTGGATAGTAGATTGAACATATAGTAAAATCTTGCACTGCCCAGAGCCGAACAGCAACTGTCTCTAGAGATGTTTGAAGAGGCACGGCAGCGCTTGGGACATAGGCTAGGACGTAGAAACCACCAGAAACTCTGTCGTAGGTGGAACTAGTTTTAAAATAGCCCCAGTAGCCTCGAAGGGCAGGGATTCGCATTGCTGGATACCAGGTTTCCTGGAAAGCAATGCAGAGAGCAGGTGTTAAGCTTAAAAGTTGTCATAGCTCAGCCAGGTGGGGGAAAAAGCAGCCGCAATTCCACTGGAGGATTGCATTATCTCCATGCTGTAGTGCCATGATGAAGAAAAGAAGCAGATTATACCATTGGAATGTCTGCTACCATCTGCTCTGAATCCACAGAGCCAGATACCAATCTCACTTCTGACCGCTTTATCAAAAATTCTTGAAAAAGTAATGTATTCCAGAGTAGCTTCACATATTAATAAAAATAAAGTTCTAACAAAATGTCAGTTTGGTTTCCACAAAGGCTTTTCAACAGAAAATGCAATATATACTTTCATTAATGAAATTTTAAATGCTCTGGATAACCGTAAATAACCTGTTGGGATTTTTTGTGATCTATCAAAGGCCTTTGATTGTGTTAACCATAGAATTCTTCTAGATAAGCTTAAGTATTGTGGTATGAGTAGGAAAGTGCACAAATGGTTTAAATCATACTTAACTGGAAGAGTCCAGAAAGTTGATATAAGTAATTCACATAATATACAAAAAACAGCCGAGTCCTCAAACTGGGGAACTATCAAGCATGGGGTGCCACAGGGTTCGGTACTGGGACCTTTGCTGTTCTTAATATATATTAATGATTTGCCTTTCTATATTCATAAAGATGCCTAGCTAGTTCTCTTTGCTGATGATACAAGTATAGCTAAAAAAAAAAAAACAGTATATGCAGTTTCACACAATAAATGGCATCACACCATTAATTAATATTGACTTCAACCAGAAATCTATAGCTAAGGTAGAATATTCAATATTTTTAGGGTTATGCATTGACGGGGGATTGAATTGGAAGAAACACATTGAAGATCTGCTGAAAAGTTGGAGCTCAGCTACTTATGCTATTAGGGTGATTGCAAACTTTGGTGATGTACAACTCAGCAAATTAGCATACTATGCCTATGTTCATTCTCTGCTTTCTTATGGCATCATATTCTGTGGTAATTCGTCATTTAGTAAGAAAGTATTCATTGCCCAAAAGCGGGTCATCAGAATAATTGCTGGAGCCCACCCAAGATCATCTTGCAGTCATTTATTTAAGGATCTAGGAATCTTCACAGTAGCTTCACAATATATATATTCACTTATGAAATTTGTTATTAACAATCCAACTGAATTCAAATGTAATAGCAGTGTGCATAGCTACAACACTAGGAGAAAGGGTGACCTACACTATCCAAGGTTAAATTTAGCTCTGTCACAGAAAGGGGTTAATTATTCTGCCACAAAAGTCTTTGGTCACTTACCAAGTAGTATCAAAATTCTGACAGATAGCCAACTAGCATTTAAAAATAAATTAAGAGAATTTATGAATGGCAATTCCTTCTACACATTAGATGAATTTCTAGATAAAAGTTAGTACCTTAAGGAAAAAAAAAAAAAAAAAAAAAAAAAAAAAAAAAAAAAAAAAAAAAAAAAATAATAATAATAATAATAATAATAATAATAAATAAAATAAAATATTCAAATACTGAGTGTCATGTAATATTATGTATAGACACATTTCATTTAACTGACATGTTTCACACCATTACGAAGTGTCGTATTCATGATCTATGGAACAAGTATTAATCTAATCTAATCTAATCGGTTATCGAGATGTGAGGATCTCGACTTAATCTACTGAAGCAGAGGATGTTGGTGACTGGGGCTTTGCAGCCACTGTAGTTTCCTTCTTTTTTGGTTTTTTCTTTTTGGTCTCTCGCTGGCCTTTAGGTTTTAAGGCCTGGGAGGACTTCTCAGAGGAGACTAAGGGAGCTGACAAAGAGCAAGGGGGCCCTTCAACCAGCATCATGAGGATCCTGCAGCAATTTGTTGCTGCAGTCCTCATTACCACACTGAGAAGCCTTGGAAGGGAGTGTTCCGAGGGACCCCTTCCAAGTGATAGGAGCCGGGGAAGGCTGTTGATTCTCTGTCTGTGGTGTGGGGACTGATTTCCCCAGTGTTTGGGGGTCGTTGCTCCCAAGGTGAAAAGAGTGAGAGCAACTGAGGAGGAGGTGCCCCCAATTGACAAGGGTCCAGTAGCAGTCGATCGGGCCTGGGAGCCCACTGGCATTGCTTGCACAGATTTTGATGTAGGAGCAGCAGAGGAGGACTGTCAGGCTCCTGTGGCATAGGAGGTAGCCATGTTCACAGGGTGCAGCTTCATAAATTTGCACTTTGCCTCTGAGTACGTCAGTCGGTCCAGGGTCTTATATTCCATAATTTTGTGTTCTTGCTGCAGAACCATGCACATAGGGGAGCAAGGGGAGTGATTCTGGCAGCAGTTGACACATACTGGAGGAGGTGAGCAAGGGACATTTGGATGAACCGCACATCCGCACTCACAACATGTAGGGTTGGCATCACATCGGGAGCTCATATGCCCAAACATCCAGCACTTAAAACTTCACATAGGGGGAGGAACATAGGGCTTTACATTGCACTGGTAGATCATCACCTTGCCTTTCTCAGTCAATGAAACGCCCTCTAAAGCCAAGATGAAGGCGCCGGTGGTGATCCTGTTGTCCTCTGGGTCCCTGTGGACTCGCTGAATGAAATGTACTCCCCACCATTCTAGGTTGGCAGGCAGTTCATCATCTGACTGCAGCAACAGGTCTTCATGAAATATTACTACCTGTACCATATTTAAGGTCTTGTGCAACATGATGGTAACGGAAACATCACCCAGCTTGTCACAGGCAAGCAATGCCTGTGACTGGGCTGGGGATGACGTCGTTATTAAGACCGACCCAGAGCGCATCTTTGACATTCCGTCCACCTCACCAAATTTGTCCTCCAAGTTTTCGACAAAAAATAATGGCTTCGTCATCTTAAATGATTCCCAATCAGTGCGGCTACATACCACATATTAATGGCATAAACCTCATAAACGTCGGTTCCTCCTATGGTGTGGCCAGGGAAGGGGACGTTTGGGGATCATACTCTGTGGCATTGTATTCACCTCTACCTCTCTTAGAGACAGAAGTTGTACGCCCGCCAATGTTTCGTGTTCGTTTCATGGTGTTCCCACAAGCAGCTAGGGATCTAAAGGTCCACCCAGGCAGAGCCCCGCTTGCCTGGGTAAGCCTTATACAACTGAGGTGCGGCAGGTTTTCAGAGGTTGCTCGCTAGCGACTGTTCAACCTCAACAGCCATGCATCTCCTTGGCATGTAGCACACCTTGAGATTGAGGATTTTTTTTTTCTTCTAATAGGGGTTTGTTACCATCCTCGTGACCTGCGCAATTAAGTCAAGATCCCTATGCTCTGAAACGTACAACGTTCTACCGTTGCGCCGAACAATGGTCGCTGAAGCATGCACGGAGCTTACGGTGTGGCAGACAGTTGGCGCAAAACAGTCCACAGCTCAGGACCCCGGGTTCACCAAGTATGTACTCAGCAAATTAATGCTGAGCCCCTGAAAGGACCACGCCTGCCCCAGCAGACAGTGATTTTACTCCCAATGACGATGGTGCCATTGAAAGCTAGAGAATTTTATTTGACATGATGCAGTTAGTTCACTGAAAAGATTTTACTGAAGAATGCCACCGTCAAAGACTCGGAGGACACAATGGTATACATGGTTCTTGGAGAGGGAAGTTTCTACTCTTTGTCTCCAGTGGAAAGTTGGGTTATCATCGATACTGCAATACTCAAAGTACTTTTTTAGAAAATGTGGCTAAAAACTGTGGGGCCAGAGTGGTTAGAGATGTGGAAAAATTTTGTTTCTTGGAGTGTTTGAATTTCAATTTACGTTCCACTCACTCTCCTTTGCTATGTTCTCTGGGTAAACGACTTTGGTCACAGCACTAAGAGTTTGTTGCCAATAGGGTCAAGGGATGAGGGTGTTGTCTAGGACATGGAGGTGGCAGAACAAGCAAAGGAAGCACGGGGGCCAAAGATTACAACTGGTTATTTGAGCAGCAGATGAGAGTGGAACTCAGGTCTTATTGATTTTATTATGGAATCTTGATGGAGGGCAATTTGAATTATATTGATGTTAGGATGATAGGATCTTTTGGGTAAGATATTGTGATGCCTATGGTGATGAGACTGAAGAGTATGTTGGAGAGTTATGAGGGGTGGAGTAAATGAGTTCTGTAGTTTCAGGAATTTGTGGTGATGTTTCAGGTTTTTTAGATGAGATTTGCAAGGACACGGATTGGTCCGTCTATTGGAACTTCCGACTAAATGGCTTACACATAGCATGGCTAGCATGAGATGAAGCATAGGGAGAAAGGATCATCATAATAAAATAAGAGAAATCTGGGCTTGAACAGAGAGATTTAGGTTTTTCTTCCTGCATGCTATTATAGAATGAAATGGTAAGTAGTCTGAAAGTGATTTGATGTACACTCTGGCAGGCATGTAGGCATGATTTGCAGAGTATCCCTGTAGATGTAGATGCTATTGTGATGGAGACTGCTGATGATGAAGCTGATGGGGGAACCTGGTGCAAAAGACTATTTGTGCTGTAATGTGCAAGTGTAGGTACAGTGGTACTGGTGGTAGTATAAGATGGAGTAAGTAGGAAAGATGTGGAGAATTAGTAACTTATAATGAGTGTGGAATAAAGGTATATGTAAATGTTTGTGGGTGTGCGGCTTGGTGGTTGTACCTATCAGAGTGGCAGGAAAATAACAGAAGTGGCAAATGCAGAAAGATTGTGGTGATGGAACACTTTGTGTGCTGACTAAATAGCAACTTTATGCTAGACGGTGGCAGAGATGACAACAGAGACAATAGTGAGACCAGGCAATATGCAGTGATGACAGTGACATGAAGACTATGGCTATGTTAAGTGAGGGTAGTGGTATGACAAGAGAGGTGGCAACAAGGATTGCCAGTGATGGCAGTAGGTAATGATAGTGCAATCTAGTAGCCGTCACTACTGTTATTACTACAACTGGTGTGCTGACTAAATGGCTCCATGATGAAAGGCGGTGCAGCAGGAACGGCATGCGTGGCGACATAGACGACAGTGCTGCCATTGATATGAAGACTGTATCTTAAGCAACAGCAGCAGTATATCAATAGAGGTGGCGACTAGGATTGATGGCAATGGCTGTAGGTGATCACTGTTATGACGTGGGGCAGTGACAGTTGGATGGTGAAGACAAGGAATTTAGATTTACTTCCTCAGTCACTCTGAGAATAGGCCCATAGTGTAGTGGATTTAGCTAGTTATAACGGCTCACATGTAGACGGGGATACCGCTTGTCAGCTTTGACTCGTCACATCATCGCAGTGCGGTAGTTTTGAGGTGCGTGTGTGTTTGTACAAGGCGTGAGTGATTATGTGGTGGTTGAGTTAAAGGCAATAGTTTGTTTACAAACAAAACAGATTAATATTTTGTGTTTAAAAAGTGATCTGTAGCTTCTCTCTGACAGTGAGGTGTAGATCAACCGAGAGGTTTTTTTTAATGTGAGCACCGAAGGTGCAAATTTTTGGGCTAAGACCTGGCCACACCATAGGAGGAACCGACGTTTATGAGGTTTATGCCATTAATATGTGGTATGTAGCCGCACTGATTGGGAATCATTTAAGATGACGAAGCCATTATTTTTTGTCGAAAACTTGGAGGACAAATTTGGTGAGGTGGACGGAATGTCAAAGATGTGCTCTGGGTCGGTCTTAATAACGACGTCATCTCCAGCCCAGTCACAGGCATTGCTTGCCTGTGACAAGCTAGGTGATGTTATCTACAATAACTACAGATTATTTGTACCTACAATACGTATACTGATTTTCCGACATCTTGCTGATGTCATGGGTCAAAGCAGATGGTTGGTATCCCAGTCTATAGTTACGCCGTTATAACTACTGATACAGAAGGATCTTTCCAAGAAACTATGTGAGATCCACTGTTAGAAAGTTGTGGAACAGCGTTCATCAAAGACACTGATCAAATAAATAAGCAGCACATTGGCACCTGGGAAGTAGCGTCAAACTAGCGTACTGAGCAAAGTCAGAATAAAATAGTCACTGACAAAGCAAAAGACCGTACCGTAGTACAATGAATGAATTTTCCTGGAGTGGAAACAGTGAAACCAACTACGAATTAAGTCTTACAGTTTTTTTTCTGAAAGATTTTGTACATATGTTAGCGAGATTATCTGTTACCGGTCCTCTGAGTAAATAAGTGGAGGGCTTTGAAGGTACCGGTACCGATAGTTATATAATTAAGGTTGAACGAAACATTGAAAGGAGAAAGAAGCCATACCCATATGTTAATCTGAGGTCCAAAATCCAGATTGACTCTTCTGCTCCAACATAAATAAAGAGATTAATGAACCATAACAACCATAGGCCTACATTTTTTTAGAAAATGTAATCTCTCATGGAAAAGTATTATTGCACTGATTTAAGAATATACACAATGGATACAATATCTTCTGCAATGCTAATAATTCATTATTGCGACGACAATTTTTTTTGTCGGGCATTTCATGAGCAGCTGGCAGCTCAAAAGTTACGACAAGCACATGCGCAAGACGACAGTCTTCGTAGTTTATTTGTTTCGTGTGACGCCTGAAGGAAATGGCGGATAGTGTGGTGGTGTGTTTTGCTGCTGCTGGTGCGGGGGGTAAAGTGTTATTGCGTTGGTTGTTGTTCGGTGAATCGCGCTACGTATTTATTAAAAAACAGTAGTTTCAAGAAACATATTCAGAATGGTAAGTTAATGTTTATACAAACTTTCAATAAAGTGTGAAAGACACTTGGTATTTGTTGGTAAACTGACAACTCTAAATAATAACAATGACAATGAGTGTTGTATTACCACGATTGTGGAAATGAAAAGGGCGTTGTATGTGAAAACACTTGTTCTCGGTCTAATAAAGATGGGTTTCTTGTTTGTTTTGTGGTAATAGTTGCCGAAACATCGTCTGCTTAATTAGGGCGTCCGTAAATTTGTTGCTATTTCTCGTACTATGCTGAAATATTACACTGTGGCAGCATGACATTGTACGGAACCATATTTTTCGATATAGTTTGTATGTCTTAGACCAGCTAAATAGTTAATACTTCGTTACTATAGTAAAACTTGTCACTAGGTAATGGTCTCAAACTCTCGATGACAAAATTGATCGTAAAATACTTTTAGTATGCATATTTGTTCATGCAGTTGACAGTAGTATAAGTGAACTTCACTTGATTTAGAATTCATGTGTTTGCCGCAGCATTTCTCGTGAACAGGCTCTGTTAGTCTGCCATTTTTAAATAGTAGTAGATGTGTTGGTTTACTTTCTTGGATGCACCCTGTCAGCTATAATTATTGAACACACCACAAAGTTATCAGTTTAAACAAATAACCTGTATCATTATGTTTAGAACATTGCAAGACTTTGGCGTAGTAGCCTAGTTTACTTGCTGTTCGTAGTAGTCTTTCTGGATCAAAATAATAGTGTTTTTACATCTCCTTAACAGGCGTTTATGAAAACACATTGCGTATTAGTCATATTAGAGATTGCATATATTTTTGACACGATTACCTTGTACTGCATTGTCAGTGTGCATAACACATTTGTGAATCAAGTTTAAAATTTATCACTAGCACTTATCTGCATCTTACATATATTTGTTGTGAATAATCATTGTACTATTTCATGAAGTTTTCTTGTTTCTCTTTAGTTTCATACAAGTTTATAAAGTCTCAAATACAGGTACACTTTATTTGTGAAAGGTCTTTGTGCTAGAAAGTGAACAAATGCAATTATGTAATGTCCATCTACAAGTTGGAAATATAGGGCCTAACCCTATTACAGTGTGGAATTGCAATACCTTGAGCTATAACATGTCATTAGTTCTGCAGTAATTTTCAGTTTCTGCATTCCCCCCCATTATTAAATACAGATTGCATCATTGACAGACAAATAATGAATTTGCACAATGGTTTTCACCAAGTGATATGCTAAAAGATGAACCTGCCAACTTGTGCAAGTGACAGTGATACTATGACAGTTAGCACTGAATATTACATTCACTGCATAGCACTATGTACATCTACATCTGTATTTCTTAGGTCACCATATGGTGCATGGTTGAGGGAACATAGGTAGTTTACCAGAATAATTTTGCCCCTTTCCTCTTCCAGTTGTGGGTGGTACAGGCTAAGAAAGTTTGTTGTTGTTTCTTTTTATGAGTTTGAATTTCCTTGTACTTTGTTTCATGGTAATTACTCAAGGTATATGTTAGAGGTATGTAGTCTATTGAAATTGTAAGTAATATGAGTGTTTCTATGGCATTCTTGAGCCAACTAAACAGTTAATGTGACAAATTCTCTTACCTTAATCCAACTTGATAAGGGTTCCGCAGTGATGAACAGCACTCAAATGTTGGTGTGTAACAAGGTCTTTTGGAGTAATTTAATTTGTGGCTCACCCACATTTTTGTGGGCTCTTATATTAAATCAGAGTCTGGTATAGTGGTACACAACAGTTAAAGTTATCTGGTTATTTCAGAGGTTGGTTGCAGATCACATAGTAGGTGGCATACCATAATTTTATGATGCGATTCCATCTGTCTGCTTTGACCCATAATGTTGTCAACACTTTGGAAATCTCTTATTTCAGTCATAGCCAACTGCAAATAATTAATGTTTAAATTCATAAACGTTTTTAATTATATCATGGGGCTTGTTAAAATTTTATTGGTAATTTGGAAGAAGAGTTACATACGGTACCACAGTTGTGGCATACTATTGATACTTTTGCATAGCATTGTTGCTTGTTCTCTTGCAACAACGAAGCTATATTCTTCGGTTCCTGCCTAACCACATTACTATGTCCTCCATTTCGGAGTTAGTATGTTGATGAAATGAGGGTACATTTGGGCGGTCCTCCTGTGTGAAAGATTCCTTCAAGGTTAAATTTAGAACTTCATCTTTCCATTTGCCTTCTTCTATTACTGCCCTTGGAATGGTCAATGAGTGTCTGGATGGTGAGCTTTGACCCGCTTATCGATTTTACATAGGACCAGAATTTTTTCGGGTTCTCGGAAAGATGTTTTGCTAAGGTATGGCTGTGGTAATTATTGTATGCTTTGCGCATCGACCTATTTATAGACGCACAAATCTGTACTGACTTTTGCCTGTCATTATTTGCGTGTTCTTTTTTGAACCGAGAGTGCAACAGTCTTTGCTTTCTCGGTAGATTTCTAACATTATTATTATACCACGGTGGATCTTTTCCAACCTTTACTGGCACATATTTCTCTAACCCTTTATTTACAATGCATTTAAATTTAGTCTACAATTTCTCTACATCCATTGTACCGGAATAAACAATGTCCATTCATTTTCTAAGTGTGATCCTAAGAATTGCTTATAGGCTTCCTAAGAAAAAAACATGCTTGTAGCCTACTTGATTGGTTTATGAACTTTGGCCTGACTGTAACTTATTGGTTATGAACTTTAGATTAAAACTTAAGAGACTGCAAAAAAGTAGTAAATTAAGGAGATGGAAGCTGGACAAATTGAAGGAACCAGAGGTGGTTGAGAGTTTCAGAGGGAGCGTGAGGCAAGGATTAACGTCATTGTTTTACGAGACGATTCTACCCATCTGCTTTGACCAGTGATGTCATCAACATGTCAGGGGTGCCCCAGGGAAGTGTGATAGGACCGCTATTATTCTCAGTCTATATAAATGATCTGAAAAACAGAGAGAGTTGAAATCTGCGGTTGTTTGCTGATGATGCTGTTGTGTATAAGAGGGCGTCGTCATTGAATGATTGTAGTAAGATGCAGCATGACTTTGCCCAAATTTTTAGGTGGTATGAGGAATGACAACTGGTGCTAACTGAAAAAATCTTTAAGGTGATGCAGAATAGTGGGAGAAACAATCCCACAATATTTGAATACAGCTTTAGTAGAGTTGCATCAGTTAAATATCTAGGCATAATGGTGCACAATGATATGAAATGGAACAAGCATATAAGGACAGTTGTAGGGAAAGCGAATGGTTGACTTTGGTGTATTCGGAGAATTTTTGGAAGGTGTGACTTGTCTGTAAAGGAGACTGCATATAAAATGGTTGTACAACCCCATCTTGAGTATTGCTCAGGTGTTTGGGATCCCCACCATATCGGTTTTAAGGACATAGAGGCAGTTCTTCAATGGCACCTCCTGAGGGCTGACCATACACACATTTTATAAAACACTTACAAAATAAAATGAGTGGCAGATTAAATATGCCAAGACTAGAAACTTTCGTTTCTTTTGGGCAAATGTTCTGTCTACAGACGTCCAGACACTATTTGTGACATGCCTTCATTGTTGACACAAAAATTTTCTGGTTGTTGTACTGTGTCATTATGTAAAATGGCTATTGCTTTAATAACCAACATTTCAGCCAATGTAACAGTGGCCTCCTATTGGGTATACTGATGTAAGCTAGTTTGTTACTAGTCACTATAGTTTGTCATTACTGTTAACTGTGACATTATGTTATTATTTTAAAATCATCTATGTTACTGGTGATTTTTTTGGCGCAAGAGAGGAAATTTTATGATAGAATACCAAGGTGAAAGAAATGGGGCTCAGCCATTGTCTGTTGCTTCTTGCATAGTGAGCCATGATTGATAGTTGTCGCCGAATGAGCTGCGTGATTCTGTTTCTCTCCTGCTGACCACAGGCTGTGTGGCAACATTTGGTTGCTGGTGATGCTCGCGTGTTGTTTTGTCAGTGCGGTCTATTTCGCTGTGATAGCTGGTAGCCAGGAGTGACGCTCGCATGTTGTGTTGTCAGTGCAGTCTACTTCGCTATCCATCTCTAATGACCACACTGTCAATGAGACGTTAAACCCTAAGCTTCTTTCCATCTTTATTTTGCTGTGATGGCTGGTAGTCAGGAGGGGGCAAGCCTAAGTCCATCTTCTCTGTTCATGTTGTTAGGATGTTTTATATTTTGATGGCTTCTGTCATCTTGCGTTTAACCATTCCTGGTTGCTTAGCAAGTATTCTGGCATCGTTAAATTTGATCTTTTTGCTGCAATCTTGCTGGTGTTTGACTACTGCAGATTTATTGTGTTGGCCTAATCGAACGTAGCGTTCATGTTCACGTATACATGTTGCCACTGCCCTCCCTGTCTCACCTATGTATATTTCCCTCACTCGCACTCCACCTTGTATACTCCAGCAGTGTTTAGTGTTTCTGTCGTGTCCTTTGTGGACCGTAGCACAATGTGGATCTTGTTGCTACTGTAGAACACAAGCTGGACACCAACCAAGCAAAGATGTTTAGCAATTCGATCTGTGACTTCTTTACATACAATAAGTGCACTGCTGGCTGCTTTTTATCAATTTCCTGCCTTTCACAGTTTCTTTTATTTGTTTCCATTGTGGTGTGGATCACATTGTGGTTGTAGCCATTGGCCAGAAATGTTGTTTGTTGTGTTTTGAGCTCAGCTGTTTTGTTGTCCTCATCACTTAGTCACTGCAAACGAATTGCCATTAAGCGGATGACAGAATTCTTCTGTGCTGGGTGGTGGTTGGATTGGGCTTCTGGTATACCCTGTGCCCAAGCGTCATCTGTGTACATAGGTGAGACAAGGAGGGCAGTGGCAACTCACATATGTGAACATGAAAGGTACATTCAATTAGGCCAACACAATAAATATGCAATAGCCAAACACCAGCAAGATTGCAGCAAAAAGATAAAATTTAACAATGCCAGAATACTCACTAAACAACCAGAGATGGTTCAATGCAAGATAAGAGAAGCCATCACAATTTTAAAACATCCTAACAACATGAAAAGAGAAGATGGACTGGGTTTTGCCCCCTCCTGGCTACCAGCCATCACAGCAAAATAGACCGCACTGACAACACAACACGTGAGCATCACTCCTGGCTACCAGCCATCACAGAAAAATAGGCCACACTGACAACATAACACGTGAGCATCACCAGCAACCAACTGCCGCCACACAGCCTGAGGTCAGTGGGAGAGAGACAGAATCTCGCATCTCGTTCACCGATGACCACCAATCAATGGCTTGCTATGCAAGAAGCACATAAACAACAGGTGATCCCCACTCCTTCCACCTTGGTAACCTATCATAATAAAGTTTCCACTCTTCCACCAAAAAGTCACCAATAACATCAATGATTTTAAAATTATGACGTAATGTCACAGTTATCAGTAATGACAAAATATAATGACATGTAACCACCAGCTCACACCATTATACCCAGAAGAAGGCCACTGTAATGGTGGCTGAAACATTGGTTATTAATGTAATAGCCATCTTACATTATGACGCAATACAACACCCAGAAAACTTTTATGTCAACTGACTCTGGCCACAGAAGCGCACACAATTATGTCTTCACAGCTTTGCTTCTAGCATTACCTCTCCCCTGCCTTCCAGACTTCACAGAAGTGGTCCAGATTACATATTTCTGGATAGGACTACTGGAAGAAAGATTATTACAGAGACATGCCTCAGCCATAGTGAGGATTGTTTCTAGAATGAATTTTTACTCTGCAGCAGTGTGTGCACTGATTTGAAAGTTGCTGTCATATTAAAACTGTATATCAGTCTGGGTTTGGTCCTGGTCCAGGAGCACACAGTCTGAATGCACCAAAAGATATCTCTCTCTCTCTCTCTCTCTCTCTCTCTCTCTCTCTCTCTCTCTCTCTCTCTCTCTCTCTCTCTGTGTGTGTGTGTGTGTGTGTGTGTGTGTGTGTGTGTGAGAGAGAGAGAGAGAGAGAGAGAGAGAGAGAGAGAGAGAGAGAGCAGTGGAAACATATCTTTCAATAGCTAGTAAGTAGATGGCATGTACTAATTTGGTCAACCCAAGGATAAAATTAATGGAACAGTGTCCCTCTGCCACTCATGCTGTCATATGATGGTGAAGTAGCTATTGGGCAAGTACTGAGAGATTAACAAGAAAAAGTGTATTTTCCACAACATTTGGTGATCTCAACTTCGTGTTTGTGTTTTTGTGGCAGATGTTCAGGGACAACCTCTCACTGCATTAAGGACCTCTAGATCCTCTAGTTCCATTACACTCACATAGCAGTATATACAACAAATTTGTGAAACTTTTAAAGCTTTAACCCTTTTAGCCTCAGTTTTCTTTTCTCTGCCTGAGACTAGTGTTTTCATATAGTATCCTCATTTTCAAGTCTATATATGGGATTGGCATGGAGGGAGAGCTTGCCACAATCAGAACAGTGAGGGGCATCAGGTTGCATCCTTCCCCTATATCGATACATCTCTCAAACACCTCCACGCCCAGCTGTCAGTTTGTCTTTTGTTTCCCTTTTTATACTCTATAGACTCTTTAACATTTGTCTACAAATAGAATGATCATTAAGTAACAAGAAATAATTAATACATTTATTTTCTTAGTTTAAGTAAATAAAAGATTTTACAGGGTTTTGGTATCATTTGACACATACTTTGGCCTGACACCGATAATGTATAATTGGTTTGAAGGGTTGAAGGGTCTGCTCTATGTCCCTATAATTAGTCTGTAGCAAGGAGGATTACGGGTGGGGTGTACCTCTGAACTAACACCTGCACTGACATCATCTCACACACACTATTCCAGTTTTCAAAATGGTTAGCAGTCTCGCAATAAACAGATCTGACACTGAGAAAGATAATGGTCTATCCTCTCCCCCCCCCCTCCTCATATACACAATCATCGTCATTAACAAGAAACTTCACCTGAGATAGATGGAGTGATGTCCTTATAGTTAGTTCCTATATAAAGCTGTCAGCCAAATGGGCACATAAAAGTTGACTTTACAAAACTGTAACAGAAAACTGCTATTTTTCATTGAGAGATCATGTTGTGTGAAAAGCATGGTGTTTTTTGACTGAGTCTGTCATCTTTGCATCAAATGCGTTCTACTTTCCTTCAAAACATGTACAGCCAATCTGTATTATTAGATGAGTAAGTCTGTTTAGAGATGACCAGCATTAATTGCAAAATTTAATTAATAGGACAGAAAATTTTCATTTTCAAGTAAAACCTAACTCATTCTCCCTCATGCTCATTATGTAATTAATAACATTTTTCAAGTACCTAATTTTTCAAATTTTTTGTTTTACTTGTATTATATTGCATATTGATATATAATTATTCCTTTTTCAGTTTTTAATTAATACTGCAAATTATTGTACCTATATTAATTTAATAGGAGAGCTCTTCGGATGAACTTCCTGAAAAAGAGCCACCATCACCTGCCTGGAAAGAGGACATGGAGGTAATGATTTGCTATATTTTAATGTATGTGAAGTGTAATATTACATATTTAACAATTTAATTCTGCCAACAATTTTAGTTTTGATGTATTATTTGTGGTATATGATAGTGTCAGTCACATGTTTGTGTCACTGTTAACTCTAAAGGTGACAACTCTTGTTAAAAGGGAAGTTCTAATGCTACATTCAGGATCCTTGTGATTGTGTTGTATACTGTGGTAGTAAAGGCATACAACATAAGGCTGTATGAATTCATTACACATTTTGGCCCACTTTAGGTTATGGTAGTAACACTAAAAGTGGGCCTTTGCGATTGTCTTTTGACAGCTCGAAATTTAAATGAAAATAATGGCTTAACTATTCATCTGACACGAAAATTGAATAACTGAATTTGTAGAGCAGAAAATTCTCTACAACTTTGCTCTCTTATGTTTTTTTCATATCTTGCATCGTTTGCAGAGATATTTGCAAAAATAACAGCGATTTTGGGATGTCTGTCTGTCTGTCTGTCCGTTCCGTCCGTCCGTAACGTGTTCCCTGTTTTTAAAACGAACCGTTCAACTGATCAGCACCAAATTTTACAGACATAATTGTTGGCTACCAGAGACCAGAACCTCGCTTTTTGAAATATTTCGGACAAGAAATATGTTAGTAATACCAAAAAAAGCCTTTTGTAATGTAATTTTAATTGCAAATAAACCGTTCATCTGACTAGAAAATTGAATAAACGAATTTGTAGAGGAGAAAATTCTCTACAACTTTGTTTCCTTATGTTTTTTTCATATCTTGTATCATTTGAGAGATATTTGCAAAAATAATGGAGTTTTGACACCCTACATTGAATTAACGAAAACCAGTCGTTCGCAGATGTCACGTGACATTCCTCGCCCAGAACTCTCTGTGGCATATGCCATCTTGCATTGCGTATTTGATGATTTTACTATTGTAACTTACACATTATCATTTCAAAGCAATGGCGCACTGAAGAATTAATGAAAACACGTCGTTCTTCGTACGATAAATGATAATCTTAGTGTCTACAAATGCCATATTAGCGCCAGTTAACAACGGCCATCAATAGTATGAGATTAATGAACACAACTCCTAACTGTTAGCTGTAGCGTAGTGGGCAAGCCGTTGGACTGTGGCGGTGAAGGTCACTGGTTCGGAACCCGCCACTACCTAATTTTTTTTTCCTTCCTAAAAGGGTCTCAAACACTCTTATTCATTAATTTTTTATTATTTAGACTATTATTTTGGTCCAAAATGTTTGGAAAAACTTATAAAACTACAAATCTAAAGTGTGCCGTAAAACATGTCAGTGCGATTTTATTTTTTATTCCTAGGATTTACAGCCTTTCTTTTCATACCATGTTGCAGGCTGTAATCAGTTCTTATTGTTGCACAGAATAGCTTAAACATGCATCGTATGATACTACTTTGACTGTGCATGGGAAAATCTTACATTCATATATACATATACAGGGTGTCTTAAAATATATGTAAAAAGTGAAACGGCAGGTAGAGGGGACCAAATAAGCAGATTTCATATAGGAATGTGTGTTCAGTAATGACATATTCCAGCACTAGCATGTACAGAAGTATGAAAGAAAGGAAACTGAAAAGAGAAGTAAAGACCAAAAAATGCATTTATTGACAGTTTACAAGAGGTGCTTAAAAGTGCAGCCACCAACAGGCGCTGTCACTGTCTGTCTAAGTTTGAACATGAGAGATGGGATTGAAAAGGCTTCATGAACTATTTTATTAAGGAAAAGGTGGTTCCATCATTTGGAACTACAGATAAATAAAAAAACAACAGAGAGATACGGTAGTAGAAATGGGGCAAAATCACTTAGCATCAGGACTATGAAATGGTCTTATAATCCAATAGCACAAGATAAGATGGAGGTGGCACTGGCCATGTTACTGAAAGGGAAAACAGTCTAAACTGGTACAGTCCAAACATAAATTCTGCAACTAGCTCCAGGGATTGTACATTACTTAAAAACTGTATTAAATGAAGCATTGTGAGCAGATTGGTACCTCGTGGTGGATGAAGAAATGGGATGCTTGGTGGAGGGCAGGCTGTAGAAATTGCTTTCCCAGGTGTTTGACTCCAAAGACCCTGAGATTTGGAGGCCCTCCACCCCTTCAGGACCCGATCATTTTAAATTAGATCCCAAACGAGACCCAAATATGTTCAGTAAATAAAAGGCAATTTGGCATCTGGCACAAATTTTCAGCTATCACCGTTGCAGTAACGCATTTCCCTATAGCAGATAAGTCTGGAAATTTCCATTGCTTTTGTTAATACATGGCTGCTGAGTTAATCAACTGTGTGTTTTTCCAGCAGAAAGTATGACAGCCCTGATATTTCTGCAAAGGGTGAGTGGCAGAATGAGCTGTGGGTAACACAAGAGAGTCATATCAGAAAGTGATGGTCACAAGGGTACATATGTGGCCAACTAGTGTTATGGGATCTCATGATAGTCCCTTCTTATGTTCGATAGATTGGGTCACCGATATAGTTGGGGTCGACATCTACATCTTCATCCATACTCTACAAGCCATCTTGCGGTGTGTAGAAGCAGAGGGTGCTTTGTGTACCGTTGTCACTTCGTCATCCAATTTCAGTCGTATATGGTTCGTGTGAAAAAAATTGCCTGTATGCTTTCGTGTGGGCTCTAATCTCTCTAATTTTATCCTTATCGTCTTTTCATGATATATACTCATGACTATTCTGCCGCGTTGGCCCCCTACTTAGCTTGCATTTATAGCCAATCTTTAATTCAGTGCAAAGTTCCTAGTGATTGGAAAAAAGCGCAGGTGACTCCCGTGTATAAGAAAGGAAAGAGAACTGACCCATACAATTAGAGGCCAATATCGTTGACATCAGTTTCATGTAGAATTTTGGAGCATATTCTCAGTTCGAATATAGTAAATTTCCTTGAAACGGAAAAGCTTTCCATGAATCAGCACGGGTTTAGGAAACATCGTTCATGTAAAACTCAGCTTGCCCTTTTCTCACATGACATCTTGCGAGCCATGGACGAAGGGCAACAGGCGGATTGTGTTTTTCTCGACTTCAAAAAGGCGTTCGACGTGGTGCCACACTGCAGACTGGTAACGAAGATATGAGCTTATGGAATAGGTTCACAGATTTGTGAAGACTTCCTAAGTAATAGAATGCAGTACGTTCTTCTCAACAGTGTGTGTTCATCAGAGACGAGTGTATCGTCAGGCGTGCCCCAGGGGAGTGTGATAGGACCGCTATTATTTTCTATCTATATAAATGATCTGATGGACAGAGTAAGTTGTAATTTGCGGCTGTTTGCTGATATTGCTGTGGTGTATGGGAGGGTGTCGTCTGTAACTGACTGTAATAGCATACAGGATGACTTGGACAAAATTTCTGGTTGGTGCGAAGAATGGCAGCTAGCTCTCAATGTAGAAAAGTGTAAGGTGATGCGCATGAGTAGAAAAAACAATCCCATAATGTTCGAATACAGCATTAGTAGTGAGCCTCTTGATGCTGTCGCGTCGTTAAAATATCTAGGCGTAACATTGCAGAGCGATATGAAATGGAACGAGCATGTAAGGACAGTTGTGAGTAAGGCGGACAGCCGACTTCGGTTTATTGGGAGAATTTTGGGAAGATGTACTTCACCTGTAAAGGAGACAGCGTATAAAACGCTTGTACGACCACGTCTTGAGTATTGCTCAAGTGTTTGGGACCCACAGCAGATCAGTTTAAAGGAAGACATAGAGGCGGTTTAGAGACGAGCAGCTAGATTTGTTACCGGTAGGTTCGACCAATGCGCGAGTGTCACGGAAATGCTCCGGCAACTCAATTGGGGATCGCTGGAAGAAAGACTACGTTCTTTTTGTGAATTTCTGTTAAGTAAATTTAGAGGGCCGGAATTTGAAGCTGAGTGTAGTACGATCTTGCTGCCGCCTACTTATATTTCGCGTAGTGATCACAAAGACAAGATAAGAGAAATTAGGGCTCGTACGGAGGCATATAGGCATTCTTTTATTCCTCGTTCAATTTTGGAGTGGAATAGGAAAGGAAATGCCTAGTAGTGGTACAGTGTACCCTCCGCCACGCACCTTATGGTGAATTGCGGAGTATGTATGTAGATGTAGATATGAAGGAGGAAGCAATATGTTGGTCGAATTCTTAAGAAATGTATGCTCTCAGAATTTCACAATAGCCCGTACAGAACATCTCTCATGCAGCATCTGCCACTGGAGTTTTCTGATCATCTCTGTGATGTTTTCATGCATACTAAATGGGCCTGTAACAAAGTGACTGCTCACCTTTGGATCTTCTCTCTGTCTTCTGTCAGCCCTACCTGGTATGGATCCCACACTGATGAGAAATAATGAACTGTTGACTGAAGAAGTGTTCTGAAACTTACTTTCTTTGTTAAGGGACTACACTTCCTGTGTGCACAACTAATTTGATATTGTCGTTCCATTTCAAGTCACCCTTTATGCCTACTTCAAAATATTTGTTGGAAGTAAATGCTTCGAGTGTTTGTCCTGCTATTGTGTATTATATTGTAAAGGATCTTTCTTTCTATTGTAATTTCAGAACTTAACAATTGGTTATATTGAAGGTCAATTACTATTCCCTGCACCATGCATTGATACACTGCAGATCCTTGTGCATTTTTTCTACCCTTTGGCAGTGTTGTGGCTTCTCAATATGCTATAGCATCATCTGCAAAAAAAAAAAAAAAAAAAAAAAAAAAAAAAAAAAAAAAAAAAAAAAAAAAAAAACCCACCTTAATGAAATTCTGATGTTATTTACGAGGTCATTTACATATAGTGTGAAAAGCAAAAGTCTTCCACTACTCCCTTGGAACATGCCAGGAATACTTTCTGTTACATTTGGAAACCATCTGGATTCTTATAGAGGAGATTTCCGGTCTCCAGAAATCTCATAACTCCAGTGTTCCAAAATTCTACAACTGATTGACACCAGAGGATAGACCTATAATTTTGAACATCTGTTTGATAACACATCTTGAAAACATGATTTACCTGTGCTTTTTCCAATTTACACAGTACACTGAAGGGGGACAAGTTCCTTTACAATATCCTTCTAATATTGAATTGGTATCCCATCAAGACCAGCTGCCTTTCCTCTGTTGAATGATTTCAATTGCTTTTCTATCCCTTGGATATTTATTTCAATATCCGCCATTTTGTCGTCCGTGTGACAGTACTATTTCTATCTTGTGTGTGTCATCCTCTGTTTCAAAACCATTATGGCCACAGTGTGTCTGGACATATGATTTTGACCCATTTACCTATTGTGCATAGGACAAAAATTTCTTAGTATTTTCTGTCAAGTCAGTACATAGAATGTTACTTTTGAAGTCGTCAGAACACATCTCACGTGACCCTCTGTACACTAATTTTGGCATTGTTTGTTGTTTGTTTGCCTGGTTTGTTTGGCTACATTTATATTTGCAATTAAGTTGTCTTTGCTTCTATAACAGTTTTCTAACGCTGTGGATCTTTCACATATCATAATTAGATTGCGGATTTTTAGGTTGTAAAAAGAGCATTTTAGGTGCCTAAAATAGGCACTTTCATTACCTCATTTAGGCCAACCAAAATTAAAATGGTCCTGAAAAGAATACATTAGATGAAATAAATAAATAAATAAAAATACATAGTGTTGACTTACGAGCAAATTTTCATTCACTTAACAGTAAGAGAAACATCAAACAATATTAATGGCCAAACCTTTATATTTTTTTTGAAGATAAAAATATGATGTAGAGCAGATGCCATATGTTGAAATACGTGTAATAGGCCTGCACAGTTTAATAAACGCTGGCTTCAAGGGATTCAAATATGCAGACTGTAAATCCTTCGCAGTAAATGACTGAAGCGTTTTGTACGTTTTACAGAGAAAAGCCACATTGGTTAGGTTGCTTCTTTCAAAGCCAGATGCTCTTTATTTTCCTCTAAACCATTTGAATATAGCAAGTTCAACTCAGTATTGATGAAGTGTGCCATTATTTGCTCTTTAGTCTTGGAGCTTTGCTTTGAACAAATCAAATAAGCTCTGGGTGGTGATTTGCATCTAACTTATTAACAGTCACTTTTCTAGTGTCCCATAGTTTCGTCTACAGAAATCCATATGCAAGACCCTGCAATACCTTATCGGATTCTTTGCAGTGCATCCATGTAAGCTTAGTCCACATAATTTTTATGCTCTGCCGGTACAGATGTGCTTCTTCTTTCAATTTTTTGAAGCAAGTACTTTCAAAATAGAAGAAATAGGGGCCTTTTAGGATTTTAAAGCTGAAATAAGCAAAAATAGGCGCTAACATGGAAATAGGCTAAATAGGTTACAACCTTAAGATCCACGGTCTACTCATAACTTTAATTGGCACATACTTGTCTAGCGTGTAATGTACAGTTCTATTGAACTTCGTCCACTGATGCTCAACATTGTAAGTGCTAGAGATGGAAAATTTTATGTTGAGCATCCAAGTACTATGAAATCTGTCTCTTTTGCTTTTACAAAACAGGAATATCTTGTACCTTTTGTGATATTTGTATTTATAGCTGTATTCAATGATGCTTTAACAGCCGTACAATCACTGATTCCTTTTTCTACACTGATTGAGTCCAAAAGTTCTGGTCTATTTGTCATCAGTTGGTCTACATTTACATCCATATCCATACTCTTCAAGCCATTTCATGGTGTATGTCTGAGGGTACTTTACATACCATTGTCACTTCCACCTATTCCAGTCAAGGGTTGTTCGTGGGAAAAATGATTGCCTGTATGCCTCCATGTGGGCCCTGATCTCTCTAATCTTATCCTTTTGGTCATTTGGTCACTTTATGAGATATATGTAGGAGGAAGCAATATATTGGTCGACTCTTCATGAAACATATGCTCTTAAAACTTTGACGGAAGCTTGTACTGTGATACAGAATATCTCTCTTGCAGCATCTGCCACTGGATTTTCCTAATTATCTCTGTGATGCTTTTGCACTAAATAAATGAGTCCGTAACATTGGATCTTCTTATGTCTTCTATTAACCCTACATGGTTAGGATCTCACACTGATGAGCAATACTCAAGCGCTTGGCGAACAAGTTTTGTAACCTACTTCATTTGTTAACTGACTACACTTCCTGAGGCTTCTTCCAATGAATATCAGTCTGACATCTGCCTTACCCACAAATGATTTTGAATGGTCATTCTATTTCAAATCGCCCCATATGTCTACTCCCAGATAATTTATGCAAATAACTGCTTCCAGTGTCTGTCCTGCTAAGACATTATTTACATGAGTTGGCACTCTATTCAACTGCTCGAGGTATATTTTGGGTAAAGCACTTAAAACAATGTAACTCAATTCTCTGTTCATGCCACCTGTTTTAAACACCTGAGTCTTCCATTAAGTTAAAGTCTCCTCCTTATACTATAACATGACTATGAAATCTAGGGAAATATATTACAGATTTCCCCGCAGGTTTTCTGCTACTACTGCTGCTGAGCCAGGTGTGTATAAAAACATTGGATGACCACATTTGAGCTACTTTTAATCTTGACCTTCACCCAAATTATTTCACATTCCGAATCTCTAATAAATTCACTTGAAAATGATTGAAACATGTAAAGAAATTACAATACCTGACATTAATTTCAGAAATGTACAACTAAGAAAATGAATGGTATACTCCCTTAGCAGCTCGTGACAATACATTTTGGGTGTTCACAAATTTTTAGATTCAGATAAACATAGAACTCTCCAAAACCACCTGTTTAAAAAAATTTAGGATTATGAACTAATTTGTACAAATTAACCACTACCACCACCAATAATAATAATAATAATAATAATAATAACAGGCATAACTTTTCTGTCAAAGGAAAGAATTATTTTGTGAAATTTTGTCACTTTAGACATAATTATGTACAGTTTTCAGCAATAACAAAATATTTTAATGTATAACATTTCACTACTCTAGGTTTTGTCAGTCATATGTTAATATTCTGAAGTGTTATTGCTCATATTTTGTTCTATCCTGAAGTAAGAAACCACATAATTTCTTTTTATGAAGTATCCTGCCCACATGCATGACTTCATAAGATTTTAGTATGCCTGTAAAACTTTAATATCTATGCATTTATCTTTAAAAAGATCCTGCCTATAGAGAACAGTCACACAGCTGAGTCAGTGGTGAATACGAGACTTATAGATAGTATCAGTACTTTATTTTGTGCATGTGCAAAGCCTACCATTCATTTGTCGTCTCAGTTAACTATTTGTGACAATGAAGAAGAATGAAAAATATCTTTGCCGCTCATTTTACTCGCAGCAAACTAATCTAAGCTGTACTATTAGCTTGCTGTGTAACCACACCATAGGTAATTACAATATGTTCGAAAATAAAGATTAAATATTTTTGACAATTGATGAATTATAAATACTATTTAAGTGGTAGTCTTAGGTCCTTGCCTCACCACACCCTCTGAAATTGTGACATATTCTGAAAAAAATTTGGTAAATATTTGTGACGGTAAGAATGTGAATGTCACTGCTGGTCCCAGAATCTCTTTCAAACAGGAAGCATCCCAGGAGTCTAACCAGCAGTCATTACATTTTGAAATACCACATGCCTTTTAATCATCAGGCCATACTGGATGTCGCTGTCCAACAGTTTTTATTAGTTTAGAACTTGTAAAAACTTTTACAGTCAATGTATCAGTGATTGATGTTTAACTGTAAGGGATCCTACTAAGGGTGATGTGGTTTTGATAAATCTATGTCCATAGAAGCGGTTAGCTGTAGCTGTTAGAGAAGGAAAGCAGGCTACAGTGTCTCCAGCTCTTGAAGCGGCGATGCCACCTAGTGGCTGAGCACGAAATGACGCATGCACATTATCTACCAAATTCCTGTGTATTGGGCCCATAAGGCAATGGTGTCACACCTGTCTCGCATGAGCAGAAACACCTCAAAAAGAACACACTGAGTAATGTAAAATTTAAATGCACAAATAAATAAAAAAAATAAAAAAAAAAATATTCCCCAAAACTGGCAATCTTTTATTGAAATGAGAAATTTACTGAAATGAGAAATTTCAATGAAAGAAGCTTACAGTAGTTACCACAATGAAACCCTGTCATGTAATTTGGTAGAGAATCCTTAGAAATTCTGGTTGTGTGTAAAGTATACTAGCTGGTGGCAAAACACAAACAATACTTTCATTACATGATAGAAATGGTGCTGCTACTGATGACAGTTCTGCTAAAGCAGAATTGCTTAATGCAGCTTTCCGAAATTCCTTCACTAGAGAAGACGAAGCAAATACTCCAGAATTCCTATCAAGAACAGTCTCCACCATGCGTAATTTAGAAGTAAATATCTATGGAGTATTAAAACAAGTTAAATCACTTAACAAAAGTAAGTCTGCCAGTCCTGACTGTATACCTATTAGGTTCCTTTCGGAGTATGCTGATGCAATAGCCCCATACCTATCATATACAACCGCTCGCTTAGAGAATGTTGCATACCAAAAGAGTGGAAAGTTGTGCAGGTCACTCCAGTATTCAAGAAAGCCAATAGGAGTGACCCGCAAAATTACAGGCCTATATCATTGACATCGGTTTGCAGCAGGATGTTAGAACGTGTACTTTCCTCAAATATTGTGAACTACCTTGAAGAGAATGATCTATTGTCCCATAGACAACTCGGATTTAGAAAGTATCATTCTTGTGAAACACAGCTAGCTCTTTACTCACATGACGTGATGAGTGCTATTGATAAGGGATGTCAAATAGATTCAGTATTTATAGATTTCTGAAAGCCTTTCGACACTGCACCTCACAAGCGTCTTCTAAACAAATTGCGTGGTTATGGAATATTGCCACAGTTGTGTGATTGGATTCATGATTTCCTGTCAGAAAGGACACAGTACATTGTAATTGACGGTAAGTCATCAAGTAGAACAAAAGTTATATTTGGCGTTCCCCAGGGAAATGTTACGGGGCCCCTACTGTTCCTTATTTTTATGAATGATTTAGGAGACAATCTGAGTAGCTCTCTTAGACTGTTCGCAGGTGCTGCTGCCATTTATTGGTTAGTAAAGTCGCCAGATGATCAAAAGCAACTGCAAAATGATTTAGATAAGATATCTGCATACTGCAAAAATTGGCAGTTGACACTTGCTAATAAGTGTGAGGTCATTCTTATGACCACTAAAAGAAATCAGTTAAACTTCAGTTACATGATAAATCAGCCAAACCTTGAGGCTGTAAATTCAACAAAATACCTAGGACTAACAATTAGAACACACAGAAACTATTGTAGGGAAGGTGAACCAAAGACTACGTTTCATTGGCAGGAGACTTAGAAGATGCAACAGTTCTACTAAAGATACTGCTCACACTACACTTGTGCCTCCTATTTTGGAGTATTGCTGCACATTGTGGGATCCACACCAGAAGGGCAGCTCGTTTTGTATTTTCATAATATAGGGGAGAGAGTGTCACAGAAATGATGCACAAGTTGGGGTGGAATTCATTAAAAGAAAGGTGTTAGTTGTTGCGGTGAGATCTATTTGTGAAATTCATTTCACCAACTTTCTATTCCGAATGCGAAAATATATTGTTAGCACCCACCTACATAGGGAGACATGAGTGTCATAATAAAATAAGAGAAATCAGATTGAAAACAGAAAAAATTAGGTTTTCTTTTTTCCCCACGAGCTATTAGAGAGTGGAACTATAGAGAAATATCATAAAAGTAGTTCGATGAACCCTCTGCTGTGCACTTTGTTGTAACAGTATAATTTATTGAACCCTCATGAACGGTACAACATATACATATATACACGGTACGGTGGTGGCAAGACACGGACACAGTTAACGTTGACCTATGAGACCGGCGAGAGCTACACAAGAACTACTGAGGCACGCCTCGCACACCGCGTGCTCGCCCGGTCGTGGTGGCGCTGCAGGCCCTCAGAGGCAGCGCCATCGTGCGGCGGACGGATGGGATGCGGCTTGCAGTGGCGCGCTCCAACACACTTCAATGTGATTTACAGAGTATGCATGTAAATGTAGATGTGCTCCTTATGCTGATGCCAAGTTTCACGGAGTCTGGATGAGCTGTGATGTAGCACAGATTTAAGTGCAGTTTATTTATGATTGTCACATCTATACTATGTTTAACAGTAGTCAAACAAAAACCATTAGGGTGTTCACTTGCTATTGTGCTCTTATACACCAGCTGCCATTGGTATACTCGAGTACTGCTGATGAGTCATGTTTGAATGTATAGAATTGTCATAACTATGTTCGCCTTGCCTCAGTCTTACGTTTCAACGAAGCAAAAAAATGCCAGGTTGGAGTATGTAGACATATACATGAAAATGCACCAGAGCCCCTCTTGACAACCACAGTGCCTTCAAAGTTATTTATTACTTTGTAAATGTCTGACTAATTCATGCACATTGAAACAGGAGCATCAGCATAAATTTTCAAACCTGTTATTTGGGTTCATCACGCTTTTAGCCCACAAACTGCCCTGTGGTAGCAAACAATAAGCTACAAATTGCCTGGTGATATACACATACAGATATGCATGAATTAATGCAGTGCATCGTTGCGACTACTTTTATGAATTTTTTTTTAAGAATTCTCTGCCATTTGACTGAATATTGTTTATTTCTACTACCAGGTTTCAGCCTTAGGCCATTATCAAGTGATGAAACTCTTCAGGCAGGTTGTTTTCTAAGTCATTGTCATGGCAATAAAATCGTTAGGACAAGTTGATAAGTCCATTTCATTAACATAAAATAGGTACCACAATTGTACCCACATGTTTGCTTAAAATAATTATACAGAATACATGTTTGTTATAATGTTACAAAAACAACATTGTAACAAACACATATTCTGTGTAACTATTTTAAACAAACATCCGAGTACAAATGATATGACCTATCAACTTGTTCTAACGATTTTATTGCCATGACAATGACTTAGAAAAAAAATCCATCTGAACAGTTTCATCACTTGATAATGGCCTAAGGCCGAAACCTGGTCGTGGAAATAAACAATATTTGAGTCAAATGGTGGTGATTTCCTTTAAAAAGTTTTACATGACTGATGCCCAAGATGCATACAAGATTATACTTTGATGAAGGTTTTTTTGTGTTAATTTAGACTGAGAAATACTTCTTACATGTGCAAATAGGGCTCATATTTTATGTTATTTCTTTAGAATCTTAACATTGCAGCTGCAAAACAGAAATTGATAACCTTGTAAAGAAATGCTACAAACTTCATTTTAGACATATGGTTGGCTACTGGAACAAGAGTTGGGTTTGCCTACATGCTGTTTGTTATGTCCTGTGCTTTTGATTGGCTGGTTAAAAGGATCACGTCACATTCCCTTGGTTCTCCCAGTATTGCAGGGAACAAACAGCCCCCACATTGTATGAATATATTACATTTGTCTTACAAAAATAATAGAATCATCTCCAAAGCAAAGAAAACTGTACAATATCCCAATTTACCACCTGCTATAATACCTGATACATCAGAGTGAAGAATTGCGATTGCAAGTGCATCCTGAGACTGCATCGTAAGTGGAGATGAATACAGTGATTAACATGCAGAAGACGCTAGAGGAGATATCAGAGGTTCCAACTTTTGAATATGGCAAATAGTAATGCGACCTAGAAGGGGTCCAAGGGGAATACGTTAATAAGGAATCATCAAAACTGTGAAAATAATTTCCATAAGGTTGCAGCATATTGCTACATCATTTTGTGTACAGTAGGAATTTGTCTGGGTGGGGGAGGGGAGCAAAACTTAATAGCTAATTATTTTCTTCCTCAGAACAGAACATCTTAGATTTTGTGATTTCCATATTAATACGTATTTATATAAGCTATACATATCTAAAAGAATCTACTCCTTAAAAATTGCACACAAACACAAGGTAACGTAAAATCGTAACTTAGAGTAAGAGTAAAGGTTAAGATATGTCAGTGAGTGTGCAGGTTAAGAAAGTTTTAAAAAATGGTCAAATTTTGATGTCTCCATCCACAGCCTTTTTTCCCAGCATGTTAATAGGCCTAACAAAATCATTCTCCGTGTGTTTTTGAAACATTTGTGGAAGTTCCAGCACTGGGAGGCAGAGAACCTGAAATGACAGTAGAGCTCTTTTTAATTGTACAACCTAGTTGCTTTCTCAGTATCACTCAACTGCGTTTCGGTAAATATAAACTGATGGAATACTTTTTTTTGAAGAAATCATTTTAATTCTTTCCACAAGTAACGAGTTCAAAGTTGAAGAACTAAGAGTTTGTCAAAATTATGTTTTGTTTTTAACGCATAATATTAAAAACTCTTTCCGGTGCTGCATTGCTTTGGGGCACCAACAGAGTTGACATAACCACTTTTGGACAATCCTAGAAAATGTGTTTTGCCCAAGGAATCCTCTAATTGGGAAATGTTCTACCACGTAATATATGCTCGTTCATGTCGTACATCTTCCAAAGCATAAAACTGATGAAATGTACTGTTCTTCTAGTTCTTGGAAAGTGGAAACTCAGCCAAGAAGTATTCCACAGATGCTTAGTTCATCTTTCTTTTGGGTATATCAGCTATCTCAGTTGTGGCTGCCGTTAGATTCCACAACAGCATGTCTTTGTGGATTCATCCCATATGCCATATTACTCAGTTTTCGAGTTTGTAGAAGTTATTCTCAATACTGTTCATTTCCTTTAGGACATCCTTGAAGGTGTTGGTCATAACCAGTTTATTTTTATCGATATCATCACACGAACAAACTCGAAAGCAACTGAGTTTCACCAGCAGAAAACAAATGACACCGATTCATTTTTTAAACCTGAAAATCCGAATTCGAACCACTCCAATCATAAATTTGTTATTTTAAACAATTTTCGTAACAATTACGATTAAATTGTAATGGTTGGAACCTCTGAGATATGCATGCTGACAAAACATAATTTCTAGCCCCTTGAATCAAATGAACCTGACTTTTTGTCGATGAAATCTCAGTGGTATTGTAATTTTGACAGATAAATATACTACTAGTGGACAAAGGTATCATGGACTTTCTTTTTAATAGAGTTTTTGTCCACCACTCAAACTCAGTAAAGGTGTCTTTATCAAGTTTTACTGGGGTTATGTGGCATGAGTTGACTGCTTACATGTCACAGAATTCCTGTAAGTTAGGGGTCAGTGGTTTGTGTGCATTGAACTTTCTCTTGGTAGGGTCTCAAGTGTGTTCCATCAAGTTCATATTGGGTTAATTTTGTGGCCAAAACATCATCTTGAGTTAACTATCACACTCCACAATTAACTGTGGGAAGATCCAGGCATTGTGACATGGCCAGTTATCCTGCTCTACAATGCCACCGCAATTGGGGAAGGTATTGAGTATGAAGGGGTGTATATGGTTGTCATTAATGCTCATGTAGTTGACGGATCCAAAGATGCATTCAGTTACTACTGCAGGTCTCATGAAAACCCAGGTGTATGTCTGCATAGCATAATACTGCCCCCACCAAACTGCATCCAAGGCATGGTACATGTTTTGAGCAGCAATTTTCCTGCTATGACTGTCCTAATTCAAGTTTGGACAAACCTTCACACAAAGTGATTAAGTGTGGCTTTCAACATCTTGTCTCTTACTCATAGTGTCACCAACTTTCTATCACTTTCCATAAATGCTCATGACAGTAGCATGAACACCTGACCGTCTACCATTTCCAAAATGCTAATTCCCAGGTGCTGTTTCAGAGTTGATTACGTCAATGTGAAACACTCCCGATTAAGATGGTGATTGTAACCGAATAGCAGCCAAACCTCATATACTAACAAGCTATTGACCTAATGGATAAGAACTGACCAGTTTTTCAGCTGCTATGGTGGTTGTTTCAACAGAATTTTGGCTGCTCAATAATATTATACTCGAGAAATTTAGGTTTTGCATTAGTGAAGTTCATGAAAGTTTGCAGTCTGTAAACTGATTTATTTTCATTAAACACAAATGGGAGACAGTCATTACCTTCATCTTATACTTCTAATGATGATTAATCACAACACAGGTATAATGTATTGAAATAGTGTCACATGCTGTTAAACCATTTGCACACTTAATCCTCATTGCAATCGATGGACAGTGGTCATAATGTGGCCCTTCGCTGTGTAATATGTAAACTGTTATAAGCATTTACAAAAACTATTGTTACATAAAAACTGAGGATAGTATAGAAATTCTGAAATTTGATATGGAGTTAGGGGCGAATTATCTTCCAGAAATTATGGTTATTGTCCTTGTAATTGAAACAAACATTTTAGTTTTTGTTACTTTGTTTACTGTAGTTATCAGTAACTAGAAATATGGCCAGTTTGGGCATACAAACTAATTATAAGCCTAGTTCTATCGATCATGTATCAGCAGTAGTGGATAATACAAGAACTAATAATTTGAGAGTACTATGATTTCCCTTAATAGTACACCACAGTGTCATTGTTATAACATTACTCAGCCAACATGTGTCTCGCAGCTATCTTCACAATTTGACAACACTGTAGACTGTGGCAATTCCTGCAGCTGAGTCTTATCTTCAACTTGAGCTAGCATAGGCTGAGAGTGTCCATGGTCTGGCAGTAAAGCGCGTGACATGCAAACGTGAGGTCTATCAATCAAAACCACTTGTTCAGAAAATTTGTATTCTGCCTTCCCTCTGAAAGCTGAAGCCATGAGTGTAATGGAATCACATCTACAATATGTTTCACATACGTAACAAAAATGCGGCCCAATGACATTCCTGTGACATAATTCTCGGCAGACCACCTGCTTCTGAATACCACATGTGCCAGATCTCAACATGGCCCATTATCTGGCAGGCAGCTGCAACAGTCGTTGCACAAATTTTTAAAGCTTTGCACCAGTGAAATGTCACAAAAGTGATAGCAAAGTTAACAATACTAATATCACTCGTGCAACATATGGCATGTAAAACGTGAGGAAATATTATCTTACATCATAATTACCATTTACATAGGGTATAGTAATGAGTTAAATATTTATTTTTTAGAGTGTGATGAAAAGTTTCCTCTTACATCGTGAAATGGTAAGGTATCTTGAAATCGACTGTGTCTACACACAGCCTTGTGGCCATACAACATATCAGTAAAATTTCATGTCTTCCATAAGAATACAGAAATGTGTTTCTGCAGATGGAAGCAAGAAGAAATGTAGTAAAACAATTATTTGTTGCCACACAGTAATCAATTCATTTGATGATTTAGAAGAGAAGGTACTAGAAATTATGTCCATTAACATAGCAACTAAACAGCAGATGTAGGCACTGTGTAATTCTGTGCTTTTTCATCTTCAGGCATATACATTTAATCTGTGATGTAAATATACATTTAACGTTTGAATTTATGCAGGCATATGGGATACTAATGACTTTAATCATTGCTTTCACAGTATAACCCTCTTGTTTGGTCATCAAATGATGAAAAAGATTCAAAGCCATACCTCTGATGGATACTTTGAATCATTCCACCCACTCTTTGTGTGTGTTGTAGCTTGTTATACTTCTAAATCTTACTATTTATGCCTGCCCCCACAAGTATAGAATATAGCTAGTAAGAAGACTCAACGTAATAAATGGAAAAGACTTATTGTTTCATTGGTACAGGGGATGGTGTTCATGGCATTTTTTAATGGATCCCATTCAGCACATTTTCAGAAGGGCAAACCTCTGAATACATGCGAATTGCCAATGCAACGAACTGAGATCCTACTCGTGATCTACCCTTTCTTTAGACATCAGGCATGATCCCATTGTGATAACAAGGCAATGCTGTGTTCGTCTCTCTACCATTGCTCTGTTAGCAGCTAATGCACACAGTTTGGAAGATGAAATACAAAAGTGTTTGCAAGATAACTGTGGATAGACCTTCCTGTGGCTGAAAAATTAAAAGTTTCAATGTCACATCATACAAATGCAATGACTATTTAAATTACTTCATCAAAATAGAAAGGGAATGTTCAGAGAATTTTGCAGCAAAGCCCAACGTGAATGCTGGAAATGAGTGAGTGAAGATATAGTTGTGTAACATTTTCAGCAATACAGCCAAGTCTCAACTGCACTATTGAAGTGAAGAATTTCTTGGACAGCACAAAATGTCCTCACTCCTATCCAAAGAGTGCACAAGCTTATCCTCATCTGTACTGCACTGCCAAATGCTGATATAAGGGAAGACTCCAATCCAACAACAGATTACACCATTGAAAACTACAGGTGACTTGCAGGCTTATCTTCATCAAAATGCAGCGAAAGCTTTCTTTTAACAAATTGAAAAATAAGTGCAAAACAACAACTTCCTTCCTTCAAAATGTTGAGAAACAGAAAGATACTAAGCACCGTTAACCTGAAATGGGCTGTACCTATGTGCAGACTTGTGTGATACACAAGTCAAACTACCAAAATGAGTAGATATTATGGATAATACACCAATACATAGATGCCACCCTGTAGCAAATTAAATCTTGTATTCACAATATATTGAATTGATAGCTCTTGAAGGAGAAACAAAACAGAAGTACTAGAAAGTTGTGCACACTCCCCAATTTTACACCTTTAATATGGTTCTATATGATGTCCCTGTTAGTTACATGCAATCTTTTCAGGGACTTTTTTCATTTTGCTTGTGATGTAACTTGGAATTTGCAAAACAGATGACCGTGTCATATGTTACAAGTTTACTGGCAGACAGATAACATGGTTGGTTTCTTAAGATGTGTCGTTAACTTTCATTGTATTACTATCCCAACGAAAGAAGTAATGAAGAATTTATAAGATACAGCTTTTCTAGCAAAATTGAAACCGATTTTTTGAAAGCAGCTACTATTTTAGAAACTTTTAATTGTACTAAAATAAGATTTCATCAAAGGCTAACAAAGTACACAGCCACAGTTTTGTGGAGAAAGTCTTGCAGATTGCTATTAACACTTTCAGCACCAAGCCCTTAGATTCTACTATCCACCATATTTGTTGCTATACACTGTTTTCACACTTCTGAACACAGATACATAAGGTTTATTTATTAGTTTCACACATAGATAGCTAAACTTTCATGGATTCTGTCGTGATGGACAAGTACTGGGCAGTACTGAGTGTGTTAAACATTGCCTTTGGTGTGACGTCACAAGTACTAGATTGATGTTCAAATCACTCTCCAAGTTTTATATAGTTTTTAGGTTTCAGATAGTTATTTTAATAATTATTTTTGATAATATTTTCTCTACAAATTATTTGTTAGTGGATTTACATTTTTATCAGCAATTGTTGGGCTGTTATTACCCATGGCACGCCAACCATAGTCAATGCCTGTGTGCGAAACCAAGGAAGCGCCCCTATTTAATTTTATTTGGAAAAGAAAACCCATATTACATAACAATTATTTATTATGTCTCTACTGACACGTCTTTAATACAGGTTATAAGAAGTAAAGCATTCTATTCTTGTACATTCATTGAACTTGGCCCTTTTCCTTTCGTTTCGTTTCCTTTTCTTTTTTCCCCCATAATGTTCATGACATGACCTATTTATAGGATTATGACAAATATTAGATTTCTTTATGACAGAAATTAATAAGTTTTTTGTAAACAGCAAAATGTTTGTTTTTACTTTTTTCTTTTATCTATTGTGGATTATCACCACGAATCTAGATTTTAGTATTTAACATAAGTAGAAAATCGGATTGAAAAATTTTATAATGTCATAACACCTGAACAGTTATACAATATCAACTGTTCTAGCTTTTCAGTTTGAAAAGTCTGTAATAACATAGTATCTATGTTTTCCAAAATGATCCCTTCTATCGATATTATGGACAAGTTGAACATTCTTTCCTGACTCATTGTTGATCATAAGTATTTTATCAATTGTAGTTTTGAAGAGGATCTTTCTGCACTCACTAATGTGACTACCACTGTTATGAAAATCCGTAATGAAACTGTGGGATTACGTCATATGGCAGTCAAATTATTTAAAAAATATATATTCCAGGACTTTGTTACATCATTGTTTAAATCTTTAAAAAGGGACTTCATGACATTTTCTTCACACAAATCTTCAGCATCTATATCTGACAAACCATCACTCACAGAAAGCTTTTCCGTTTAATGATTAACTATATTCATAAGCTGGCTTTTATCTTGAACATCACTGAGCTTAAAAAGTGGAATCCTGGTTCCATCAAAAGAGACTAAAACGAAAATGACACAATTAGAAGCTAAATCAGATGATCACGATATCATAGAAGCAAACCATGTGAAGTTCTTAGGCATACATCTTGTTAAAAATTTGAATTGGAAGGTACACATTGATTACCTAGCAAGTAAACGAAACAGCTTAACTTTTGCAACAAGTATTTTGTCAGGTGTCACAAACATAGACACCAGAAAGATAGTCTACAACTGCTACTTTGAGTCGGTTACTCATTATGACATAATCTTTTGGGGAATTTCAGCATATGAAATGTATAAATATATATCGTTTGAGTGCCCCCTCCTATGCTACTCTAACTTATAGCACAGCAACTGATCAGTGCAAGGCACTTACAACCATCATTTATCAGCTCTGCAAGACAAACAGGACAGCATTCCCAACAAATGGATGTGCCACAGTGGATTAGCCGTGCGCGCTGGGTACCGTGCTGCGCTGCAGGCAGCAGGTCGCCATTGGGGATTCAAGTCGCCTCTCGGGCATGGGTGTTTGTGTTGTCCTTAGGTTAGTTTACCTCAGTTTTAGTAGTTTGTAAGCTACAGACTAATGACCAAGGAGTTGAGTCCGATAGATTTACAAACATTTGAACAAATGGATGTCCACTTGCTTCCGCTCACTGAAAAATACGAATTCTTGCCTCAATCCCGAACTGCTATCAAATTCAATTTTCTCTTTGCCACGCCTTATTAAATCTATAGTGACGACCATGGCTCGATTTTTAAATTTTTTTTTTTTTTTTTTAAATTGTACGTAACGTTATGTATACTGCAGTCACAATGATATAATAAATAAAAAAGAACAGACATAGGAATGTTGGGTTTCTTCTTACGTCAGTACCAGTAGCACAAGAGATGATGTCCGATTACATTGGGAAGTGAGTTAGTAGATGGGCACCTGCGACCTGTGAATGAAGACGTGCACGAGGAGGCGCCGACTTAATCCAGGCTCGGCGCTGTCAGTTCACATCAGGGCACTGATTTGATTTGATTTTCTCAGGGAAGCCAAAACAGTCTTGGTCCAACCCGCCACTGCCCGCACCGGAACTAAGTTTATTGTGTGGTATCGCTCCCTGTATATCTAGTAAAGCCAACCAATTCCCTTGAACAGTGGAAGGAGTCCCTTTACCAGTTCTTTATTAGACACAATTTCTTTGGGTCTGGTTGTCCCAAATGTTCTGTGCCTTTTGCTCTCTAATGCAATGCATTCGAAGATTAGATGTGATGTAGTTTCATCACCGTCATCACAGATCCTAAATTTAGGGTCCTCTTCTGTTATTCCCATTGTATGTAGGTGTTTTTTTTTTTTTAAATTCCCATGGCCTGTCAGCAATCCAACCACGAGTCTAATCTCTCTCCTGTTCAGGCCCAAGATAGCAGAGCTTCTTTTAAAACATGGCTTTGGCATCATTACATTGCCATGTTTTTGTTGATAGACTGTGGTCCAATATTCTACGTGCTGTCTTCTGAGCCACTTACGTAGCTCCAATTTGATCATTGCCTTGGTGATTGTCAGGACAGGTTCCGGTCCAATAAATGGAGTCTCTGCCCCCATCCTGGCTAATCTGTCGGCATGTTTGTTGCCACTGATCCCCAAGTGGCCAGGGACCCACATTAGGTTTACTCTGTTGCTTTCCCCTAGCTCCACCAGAACCCTGTGACATTCTGCAACAATTTTAGACCTTGTTGCAGGAGTTGCCAGTGATCTCAGGGCTGCCTGGCTGTCTGAATAGATATAGATATTACGGTCTTTGTAGCACCTACACAAATTCTCCTCCACACATGCCCTGATGGCAGTGATTTCGGCTTGGAATACTGAGGCCAGTTTCCCTAGAGAGATGACGCCCTCCAGTCTTGGCTGCACCCAGTATACCCCGACCCCAACTCCTTGGTCTGATTTTGACCCGTCAGTGAACCAGTCAATATCCCCTGTACAGTGTCAAACTATTTTCTCCCACTGCTCCCTACTTCCAATTGTTATATTGAAAGGCTTGTTGGGGTTATAATATAGTCAGCTGGCATTTCCACAACCTTTCCTATTTACCTCACTCACTATTTTAGTGTGTGATTCTGGATATCCCAAAGAGTTCCAGTTTTTGCCTGTTTTGAGTCTGTATGCACCAGCCGCTGCCTCCATCTTGACCCAAAGGTGTAATGGGGGCATATCCAACATGGTTTCCATCCCAGCAGTTGGTGTGCTGCTAATTCTGCCTGTTATGGCTAAGCAGGCTAATCTCTGCACCTTACCAAGCTCCTTAGCAGCAACCTGCTGTTCTACCTTCTTCCACCACACGACTGCCCCATAGGTGATCCTGGGTCTAATCACCATGGTGTATATCCAGTGCATACCCTTGGGGCTCAGGCCCCAATTTTTGCCACAAGCTCTCCTGGTACTTACCAGAGTGCATTTTGCCTTGGAGCAAATATTCGTAATGTGAGGGGTCCGTGTCAGTTTCTCATCTAAGGTAGCCCCTAGATATTTCACTGTCCCCTTCACAGGTAGCACTTCATTGAAAAGCTTTAGATTCCAACTTGAATGTTGGATATGCTTCTTTGTGAATGGTACAACAACAGTCTTCTTAGGACTAACCCCGAGATCCTGTTTTCTGCACCAGTCTTGCACAATGTCCAACACACCTTGTGCCATATTCTTGACTGTGTCAGCAAATTTGCCAAGTATTACTATGACAAGATCATCTGTGTATCCTTGGCAAAAGTAGCCTTTCTTCCACTGAGCATGGCCCTAGTCCACCTACATATAGTGGTCCCTAGGTTATGCACCTCTGCTGCCCTAACCATGGAATCGAATGTCGTGTTGCTAAAAGCCCCCTCAATGTCCAGGAAGATACAGAGGGCTATTTCTGAAAGTGTAGTGCTTTCTCCACCTTCCCAACGAATTGGTGGAGAGCTGTCTCACATGATTTACCTGGCTGATATGCATGCTGGTTTGAATGTAGAGGAGCCCTACTTAATCTCCTTTCTCCATCATGCACATTAACCAGCTTTTCCAATGTCTTAAGAATGAAGGAGGACAGGCTAATTGGTCTCATATCCTTGGCCTTGGTATGATCAATTCTCCCTGGTTTTGGAATGAAGACAACCTTCACTGCCCTCCAGGCATTGGAAATGATTCCTGCTTCTAGGCTAACCCTGAATAACCTGCATAGGAATCTAATAAGATTTTGTCCCGCTTGTTGCAGGAGAGCTGGAAAGATTCCATCGGGGCCAGGTGACTTGAACGGTTGAAATGTTCCCACCACCCATTGGACCTTACTGAAATTGACACACTCCTTGGCCAAATCCCAGTCCTCTTTGCGAATTCCTGAGAACCGTTGTCTCTCAGGAATCGCGTTCTTGTCTGAGTTATCCACCACCGTATATTGAGGAAAGTGAGTCTTGAGGAGCAGTTCCAGCATTTCATGTGCTGTCTTTGTATACTCCCCATCCACCTTCCTCAATGTTCCTCTTGGATTAGTTGGTACCCTAGTGAGGATTTTATGAAGTCTTTTTGAGCAGCCGTGCCCTCCACTTCCTCACAGAATACCTTCCAGGATGCCTCCTTTGCCCATCTGATGGCAAGGTTGTAATTGAGAAGGGCCTCACGGTACTGGCATTGTCCTTTGCGCCTTGCAAGGTTAAACAGTCTTCGTACCTGTTTCCTTTGCATTTCCAGGTTATTATTCCACCAAGGCACACTCCTATTTATGCACTTCTTGGTGATTGAGCAGGTGTCCTGGTATGAGGTCACTATAGCAGAGGTTACGGCCTCTGCTACTTCCTCAAACTCTGCTGGATTCCTTATCGAAGTTTTAATTTTCGATAGGCTGACGTCAAGGTCTCTCCTATATGTCTCCCAGTCCGTTTTCCTGGGATTCCTATAGCCCATGGTCTGTATGGTTCCCATTTCAACCTTGAATTTTAATATACATGTGATCTGATGCTGATGGTTCCAGGACCACATGCCACATCATTTAGGGAGGTTCCCAAAGTCGACAACCGGTAACCGATGGATAATAGTCTGCACTGAATACCTCACACGCTACGCTGTCACCAAGCCTGTGCCGACTGCAGAACCTCCAGAGATCGCAAAATTCCTTGTAAAAGACATTGTTTTGAAGCATGGAGCACCACACGTCATGATATCTGATTGTGGAAAAGTATTCCAGTCAAAACTAGTATCAGAGGTAATGTCATGGTGCGACATTGTCCACAGAATGACAACTGCATACCATCCTCAGACAAATGGTCTTACAGAACGTTATAACAAGACGTTAGCCAATATGCTGTCGATGAACATCGATGTTGAGCAGAAGGATTGGGATACATTTCTGCCAGTGATGACATTTGCTTACAATACTGCAAGAAAAGACACCACAGGCTTCACGCCGTGAAGTTTCATTCTGGTAACATCCCTTAGGCTGTGGCTAAGCCATGTCTCCACCATATCCTTTCTTCCAGGAGTGCTAGTCTTGCGTGTTTGCAGGAGAGCTTCTGTGAAGTTTGGAAAGTAGGAGGCGAGGTACTGGCGGAAGTAAAGTTGTAAGGTGGCATCGTGAGTCATGTCGGGGTAGCACAGTCGGTAGTGCGCTTGCCTGCGAAAGGCAAAGGTCCCAGATTGGAGTCCCGGTTCCGGCACACAATTTTAATCTGCCAGGAAGTTTCATATCAGCGCACACTCTGCTGCAGAGTGAAGTTTCATTCTAAAGACATTCTTCCTCTCTGCCCTCACCCCCAAGCTGACGCGTATTTGATGCTTCTTGTATTTACATTTGCTTCTATCGAAATCACTTACAACACAATATTTTATTTTATACTTCCCACTCAAGTACAGAAGGGAGCCAGACTAACCTCAGTACAGAATGAGTGTCAAAGTTTCAGGTCTTCACAACGAAAGTAACAACCACAGTTCTAACAAAGTATAAAAAAAAATACCGTCACCACAACAAATAGCAGAGTTCCGATAGCATCTTCTTGGATTCTCGAGATTGCGGAGTGCCATCGTCGAAGAGCGGTCTTCATTCTCTGTCAGCAGAGTGAACTGGCGAGGAAGGTTGCTGCCTAACGTTGAGTAGAGTGTTGCAGCCAATCCACGAGTGGTGTAGGGATTTCCTTGTGACAGAGGCACTGCCGCAGCACTCCCTGCCCAGTCAGTGCTCTTTGCAGAAAGTAGTCCCCGTTACTGCCGTCAATATTTGTTGTGACAACATTGTTTGTGTGATGCCGGCTGACTAGCATCTGTTTTGGTGTTGTAAGCAGTTGGAGTTGATATGTCCGCTACATGACGAGGCGTTGGGGGGGGGGGGGGTCTACTCTGGAGGGGTACTGACTCTGGCATAGCACCCTTCCCTGTCAGAATAACGGCCCCGATGTCCTCGACAAGGCCCATGTACTGGTAGGGCAGTCCACTCCAACATCGTCCTGGAGGTGTTGCTGCTGAGATGCCAGGCGGCTGAACCGGTAGCATTTCGGTGCAGGAGGAGGCAATGGCATGGGCTGGTCGTCGCCATAAGCACCCAAGTGTGGGGCGGTGGATGGCAAGTCAGCAGGTTCCTGGAGCTGCAGTGAGGAATGATCCTGAAACATGGACTCAGCACCAGTCAGAAGGCAGTAGGTGGGCGAAGGAGCCACTGACGTAGAGAGTGGCGAAATGCTCAACAGGTGGGGAAGGGAGAGAAGTGTCCAGGAAGCGGTGACAGAGTTGGTTCCAATGTCGTGAAACTACTTAGTCTGCCACCTGGACATTGAAAAGGAGGTGGCCTCTGGGACAGAGGATGACAGCGGAGAGCCAGGAGGGCCTAGGACCGAAACCCCATGCCCAGACAAGGGGGCCGGCAGCATAGTATGGTCGTGAGGGAAGGTGGGACCTGCAAGGAGCAAGCCGGAGGAGGTGGAGGAGAGTGTGTGGTTGACGCCTGTGGAGCAATTCGGCTGGGCTGTGATCCCCTACAGGTGTGGACGATGCGTCATCTGGGGAGAACACTTTCGTATACTTCAACATTTGCGCCTTGAAGGTACGTACGAGGTGTTCTGCCCCACTATTGGACTGTGGATGGAGAGGGGGTATACACAGTTGTTGAATGCATTTGTAGTGCAGAATGACTGGACCTCTTGGCTTGTAAACTGTGGCCCGTTGTACGAGACCACAACTTGTGGGAGGCCTTCAAGTGCAAAAAGGCTGAGATAGTGAAGGTGAATGTAATTGACTGAGGCTCGGAACATGAAAGGAAAATGGGAGTAGGCATCAGTAAACAGAAGTCAGTGGCTCCCGAGAAAAGGACTGACAAAATTAATGTGTAGCTGCTCCCGTGGCAGTGTGGCTGATGGCCAAGACTGGAACACCTGGGGTGGCTTAAGCAGGTTGTGGGTGCACTGCGGGCAATGGCGGTCCAATTCCTCGACCACCGACGAGAGGCACCCCCAGAAAACGTGGTGGCAGGTTAACGCTTTTGTACGGGCTGTGCCCCAGTGGCCATCTTGTAGGACATTTAGGAGTGCTGGCTGGAATGCTGTCGGCATGACGACATGCGGTGTAGAGGCGACTTCCGCCTGGAGCACGACCCGGTTGACGACTGATAGCTGGTGCCTGATGGAGAAGAAAAACCTGAGATCAGAGTTGGCCTTGGAAGGAGGTGCGGAGGGCCAGCTGGTGTGCACGTAGTTACGAACCAGGTGGAGAAACGATGTCCCGCATCTCGTCGTCTACCTGGAAAATCAAGAGTTCAGACTGTCAAAGGCATGATATGGACCACATAGAAGTTGGGACAAAGCATCTGTGTTGGTGTGTCGGACTGTGGAATGGAAATGAAGAGTGTAATGGAATCTGGACAAAAAAAAAAGAAGGGCCCAACGGTAGAGGTGGTTGGATGCTTTAGGGGGGAGGTGGCCCGGGGGAAAGAACAGTGCCTGCTGGGGCTTGTATCAGTTACTAAGTGAAAGGCAATGCCATACAGGTAAGATTAGAACATTGTACATGCAAATCAATGGCAAGTGCCTTGGTTCGATTTGTTAGTATCTGGCTTCAGCTTCGGTGAGGGTTTTAGAGGCGAAGGCAAATCGGCCTGTCAGAGCCTTCAGGGAAGCAGTGGGAGAGGACGGCTCCCACACCATAATCAGAAGTGTCCACAGCGGATGGCACCCACACCATATTCGGAAGCGTCCACTGCCACCCACAAGGGAAGGGACGGTTGGTAAGGAATCAAGCAGGAGGCAGATAGTAGTGCAGCCTTCAGAAAATGGAACACAGCTTCACAAGAAAAGTGCATTTTTTTTGCACAGTGCATACAGCGGTGTGGCAATGGAAGCCGCAGAGGGCAGGAATTTCCAGTAGTAAGAGATTTTGCAGAGAAAGGAATGAAGCTGTGTAAAATATGTGAGCATAGGAAAGGCAGAAAGCACCTCAACATTTGAAAAGGACGGAGAGCTACCCTCAGTGGAAAAAGGCGCACTTGTCCTTGTTGCACTTCACTTCAGGCCTGCATCCTGGAGGCACTGAAAGAGTGCTTGTAAGTTGGCGATGTGCTGCTGCGGGGAGGGGCTGGTCACCATGATGTCATCAAGATAGTTGATGTAGCTTGCTCAAGGAACCTCTGGAAGATCGCCGGAGGGCTGGCTATGCCATACATCAGTTCAGTTTGAAGAGCAGGGCAGGCATGTTAATGATTGCCAGATTGGAAGTTGGATGTACACCTAAGCAAGATCAATCTTTGAAAAGTAGCGATCACCATCAAGCTTTGGAAGAGGTCATCTGGCCATGGAAGCGGGTAGAGGTGCAAATTTGAGGGTTGAGCATCGACTTGAGGTCCCCACAAAGCCTTCTTAACCACGACCAGTGGTGACGTCCATTTACTATAGTGGACTGGTGATATTCGGCCTGAAGGCTGTCGAGCTTGGCCTCGAGTGGGTACTGGAGGGCAAAGGGTACCTGCCACACGACAGTACCAGGGCTGGGCCGAAGGTTGAAGGTCCAGTGATGCTTTAAAATACTTGACACACTCGATTCTGGGTGAAAAAAGGTCTTCGAATTCTGCACAAAGTTTTTCCACTTCTGGGAAAGGCACCTGGTTCGAGATGAGGTGATCGAGGTCATCGATGGTAAAGCCCAAAAGCCTGAAAGGCGTCAAGGCCGAAAAGGTCTGCTGTTGAAGGATTGTTGACCACATAGAAGTTGACTAAGCGCTGGACCGATTGTACGGCCCCAAGATGGCAATGTTGTGCTGTTTGTAAGCCAGAAGGATCCGGGGTGAGGGTTGCAGGTGCGGTGCACCAATTGCTGTATAGGATGGGTGGTTGAGAAGGGACACTGAAGCCCCAGTGTCAACCTGCAGTTGTGGAGGGCAGCAACTTCTTCTTTGACCACATCTGCGTGCTCCGGCGGCATTTGTGATGACGGGGCTGCTGCGACATCTGCGCTAATCGTCCTTGGTCAAAACCTCGATCTTGAATGCAACGTCGAACGCTTGTTCCATTGTTGTGTGCAGGATGGGTTTGAGAGGTGGAGGCGGGGTATAATTTCCGTGAGGGTTTTGGGGAGTGATTGGAGAAATCATGAGTACACGCAGCAAGTTTCATCTCCAGGAGAAGGTATATTTCCAATTAAGGGATATATGAGCTGGTTCTTAAGGCCTGAGGAGTGGCACCAGTGGCAGATAGGAGTTTAGCATTGTGCTAGCCCGGCAGGCTGCAGAGCGGAGGGATCATGCTGCTCGGTCGAGAGTTGAACGTGGAATCAGTCATGGACTCGCTGCCCTTCTTGCAGCTTGCTGACACCGAATCTAGAACGTTACACGCTCTAGTACCTGATTGGGGGAATCTTTTGGTAGCTCCACGTTATGGGCTCTGTTTGGCTGGCGCTCTTTGGTGGGGGCTCGATACTAGCGTGTTGATCAGCAGCTTTGGGGCCGGTAGTTGCTGCAAGTGCTGGTACAGAGGATTGCCAAACTAGGGTCGATGGCACCGGGTGCACGGTGTCGAAACGTACGGCTGGCAGCCGGAATTGGGGACAGGGCAGCGACCTCATGTTGGTGCGCGGAGGATGCTTGTTGCCTTGGTGAACGTTATCTTAGTACGGAAATTCAATGCCAGTAAAAGTACCAAGAATATTTTGAAAACTCGCGACTCCTACATGCCACTGGTGTACAGTTGTGTCTTCCATTCAAAGGGCCTCATGTCAGAAGGTGGTGTCTGGGGTCACCTGGATGAGGTGGTCACAGGCCATGTCATCGGCGTAAAAGTCCATGGAAGCTCTCGTGACAAACTGGCACCGGCGACTGAGGCCCTGGAGCTCTGCTGCCCACTGTCGATATGTTTTCCCGGATTTCTTTTGACATTGATAGAATTCCACACTCACAGCTAGCACATTGAAATGGCTACAGTAATAGGTGGTGAGGGAGTCACAGATCTGCGAGAAGGTCAGCTCATCGGGATTTTTGTTGTTGATCTTGGAGAGGAGGATGAATACTGTGGAACTGTTCCACAAGAGGCAATACGAACACTGGTCCAGTTCATTTTTGATGTGATGGATGCTGAAATGCTCTCGGAGATGCCATTCATATGTCTACCGATCCTGGATGTCTCAATTAAACGCCAGGAATGATGGCAGCAGTCTAATTGTCGAGGACGAGTGCCGAGACTGCATGACCTCTGTGAGAAACCATTCGTTGGATTCTTGGGTCAGCTGCGTCAGCTGCTGTTGATGAGCCTGTGCTTGGTGTTGCAACTGTTGATGAGCAGGCAGTTGGGTGAACAGCCCTTTTAATATCTGAAAATAAATAAACCATATATTTTTGGAAAAGGGAGAAATTTGTCTTTCAGATGAAGGCAATTTCTTTTTTAGATTTTTCATTCATTTTCACGCCCAGGTGCCCTTGATGAAGAACACAGTAAAACACCTTCAAATTGCTCTCCTGTAAAGTTTAGTAAGTGACTTAGTGTCTATACCTCCAACCTACAGATATGATGATGGCATCTTGGTTTAATCATCATAAAAGAATGTTGTATACTTGGAAGACACCAGGAGACACTGGAAGGTACCAGATTGACTTTATAATGGTAAATCATAGCTTTTAAACTGTAACACATATCCAGGTGCAAATATAGACTTTGAACATAACTTATTAGTTATGCACTGTAGATTAAGAGACTGCAAAAAGGTAGAAAATAGAAGGAACAAGAGGTGGTTGAGAGTCTCAGGGGGCACATTAAGCAAGGAATGGCTGCAACAGGGGAAAGTAATACAGTAGAAGAAGAATAGGTAGCTCTGAGAGAGAGAGAGAGAGAGAAAGAGAGAGAGAGAGAGAGAGAGAGAGAGAGTAGTGAAGGCAGCAGAGGATCGTATAGGCAGTAGGACAAAGCCTAATAGAAATTCCTGGATAACACAGGAGATACTGAACTTGATTGATAATAGGAAAAATATAAGAAAAGAAGCAGACAAAAAACAGGTTGACAGGAAGTGCAGACTGGCTAAGCAGGACGACTAGAGGACAAGTGCAAGACTGTAGAGGAATGTATAACTAAGGTAGATACCACCTACAGGAAAATAAGAGACATTTGGAGACAAGAAAACCAGCTGCATAAATAACAAGAATTCACGTGAAAAACTAGTACTAAGCAAAGAAGGGAAAGGTGGAAATAATATATAGAGGGCCTATACAAAGGAAATAAACTTGAAGGCAGTATTCTGTAAATGGAAGACAAAGTAGAGGAAGATGAGATAGGAGATATTGTCACATTGCAATGGAAGTAGGCTTGACTTCGAAGGCAACTAAACACAGCACTTATACTGAAAGCACGTTTATTACGAACTCAACATACACGCAGCACTGACTGCCTCTCAGGCAGAGTGCTCTGCTATTTATACACAGACAGAATTTACCAGAAATTAGAAGAGCAGTTAACATAAGAAACTAGTAGAATTTACAAGTGAACATAAGAAAGATGTAGAACCTTCTGGAATTGTAAATTACAAAGAAATAAATTTTTGCCGGTGGGCGGGATTGAACCGGCGACCTTCTGCTCCGCAGTCCGTGACGCTATCCCCTGTGCCACGCCGGCAGTTGGTGTTCGTGGTCTCTCGCGGCATTGCTCCCTCTCCTGGAGAAACAGTGACTCGCTGTTATGATCCCTGTGGAGCCAGCTGCAATGTCCTGGATCTTGACCGTGTCATGGGTCCTCTGTATGACAGTTCAAGAGAATGCTTCCCTTCTCCGCGATTATCAACGTCAGACGTTCCTGTCGTGGCTTCATCAGGAACATTACCGTCCTTAAAGTCCTTGAACAACAAGCCATTGTCGTCTACCTGCTCTTCAGGATCGTAGTAAGGCTTCATGTGCAGGACGTGAACAATGTCTCTTCGTTTTTGACGTTTCGACGACGGCTCATAATCCTCAACTTCGTATGTGACGTCTGACAGGCGGCGTATGACACGATACGGACCAAAGTATCGCTTCAATAACTTTTCTGACAGTCCAACCTTCCGTACAGGGGTAAAAATCCATACCAGATCTCCTGGGCTGTACACAACAGGTCGGTGCTTGTCGTTATACTGCTGACGGTCCTTCTCCTGGGTGTCCAGTGTCCGTATGCGAGCCAGCTGTCTTGCTTCTTCAACCCTGGTGATGAGTTGTTTAACATAGTCATCCTGAGTGTCGTCCGGTTGGAACGGGAACAGTGTATCCATTGTCGTCTCAGCTTCACGGCCATGTAGCAGGAAAAATGGAGTGAAGCCTGTGGTGTCTGGTCTTGCGGTATTGTAAGCAAATGTCACGACTGGCAGAATTGTATCCCAATCCTTCTGCTCAACATCGACGTACATCGACAGCATGTCGGCTAACGTTTTGTTAAAATGTTCCGTAAGACCATTTGTCTGAGGATGGTATGCAGTTGTCATTCTGTGGACAATGTTGCACCGTGACATTACCTCTGATACTAGTTTTGACTGGAATACTTTTCCACAATCAGATATCATGACATGTGGTGCTCCATGCTTCAAAATAATGTCTTCTACAAGGAATTTTGCGATCTCTGGAGCTTCTGCAGTCCGCACAGGTTTGGTGACAGCGTAGCGTGTGAGGTAGTCAGTGCAGACTATTATCAAACGGTTACCTGTTGTCGACTTTGGGAACCTCCCTAAAAGATCGATCCCAACTCGTTGGAATGGAGCTGCTGCCGGCGGAATCGGTACGAGATATCCTGGAGGTAATTGCGGCACATGCTTCCGTCACTGGCACTCTTTACAGTGACTCACATAGTGGAACAACAAGTAGCCATTTGGGGCCCAGTGTATCGTAGTTGCTCTTGTACAATGTTCCGTTTATAAGTTGGAACTCTCCATTGGTCGGTTCTCCGTTCTCCAAGGCCTCTATCATTTTTAATAGTGTTGGATCTTCCCTCTGTTAAGCTGTAACGTCATCTAATTCAGTGAGAGCCGAAATTTCATTAATGCTGTTGTGTTCCACTAATGGATTCCTCGAAAGGCAGTCGGCATCCTTGTTTGCACCCATTCTTGAATACCACTGTGACATCGTACACTTGGAGTCTTAGTGCCCATCTTGCTAGTCGACCTGATGGATCCTTCAAGCTAGTCAGCCAACACAAAGAATGGTGGTCTGTCACGACGGTGAATGGTTTGCCAAATAAATACGGCCGGAACTTGTTGATAGCCCAGATAACCGCGAGACATTCTTTTTCAGTTGTAGAGTAGTTTATCTCGGACTTTGAGAGTACTCTTGACGCATAGGCTATCACTTTTTCGGCACCTTCCTGAACTTGTACAAGCACTGCACCAATCCCATAGCCACTGGTGTCTGTGTGAAGTTCCGTTTCTGCATTCTCGTCGTACAAGGCTAGCACTGGTGCGGAAGTTAGGGCCTCCTTAAGTGCTCGGAAAGCTCTTTCTTTTGTCTCATCCCAGTAAAATTTGGCGTCTCCCTGCAGAAGTTCTTGTAAAGGACGTGCCTTGTTACAAAATCCTTTTATGAAACGTCGGTAGTATGAGCACAGCCCGAGAAAACTTCTCACATCACGAATGTGCTGAGGAGTTGGAAATTCTGTGACTGCCCTTTATCTGGATCAGGACGGACACCATCTCCGTTGACTAGGTGTCCCAGGATTTTTATCTCTTTGGCGACGAAGAGGCACTTCTTTGGATTGAGGCGGAGACCTGCAGCCTAAACACATTGCAACACAGTTGACAGATGACTCAGATGTTCTTCAAATGTTTTCGAGAAAACGACAATGTCATCTAAATAGCAGAGACATGTCATCCACTTAAGGTGTCGAAGCAAGTTGTCCATCATGCGTTCGAATGTGGCTGGAGCATTACATAATCCAAATGGCATTACTTTAAATTCATAGAGACCGTCAGGTGTAATAAAACCCGTCTTCTCCCTGTCAGCTTCGTCAACCTCGATTTGCCAGTAACCTGTCTGCATGTCCATAGTTGAGAAGTATGTAGCTCCTTTCAAGCAGTCTAAGGTGTCATCAATACGCGGCAATGGGTAAACATCTTTCTTTGTGATACTGTTCAGCCGTCGATAGTCGACACAGAATCGCCACGTGCCATCCTTCTTCTTTACGAGGACCACCGGAGACGACCAAGGACTCTCCAAAGGTTGAATAATGTCATCTCGCAACATCTTCTCCACTTCCTCCCGAATTATCCGTCTTTCAGCTGGCGACACTCTATACGAACGCTGGCTGATTGGTGGATGGTCCCCAGTATTGATACGGTGCTTTATCGTGGGCCGTTTACTCTGACTTTTTACCCCTGCTGAGGTGTGAATGCACCCGAAAATTGACGTAGTATACCTAACACCCGCTGGCGTTGTTCCTTGGTCAGTCCAGGCCGTATTGGCAGTTCCACGTTTGTTTCCTCCAGCGTGTTGTCTGTACTAATAGCAGGGCATGGGTCTTCATTGATGACGTTGAGCTCACCGTCCTGGATTGGTTCAGCTGTCCCGATACACATTCCCTTGGGGATAAGTTGTGACTGCTCGTGACAATTTGTGATCCAAATCTGTCCTTGACCTCTCCTTGACCACCGGTAATGCTTATGATAGCCGCTGGTATGTAAATTTCTTTTGTGAGCCTGATAAACTTTTTACTATCAACAAGAACTTCACAGTTTAAGCAGTCATCTGTGTTTGTGACTGCAACTCTTCTCATTGTCAACGGCGGTATCGTCACATTGTTCACGACAAATAACTTCCCAGAAAATTCTGTATTACGTATATCTGGCGGAACAACTTCTTCAATTTGCAGCTCAGATCTTCCACAGTCAATGATAGCTTGGGATGCCTGAAGGAAGTCCCATCCGAGGATGACATTGTGACTACATTCGGTTAACACGACAAATTCAAACGGCTGCGTCCTGTTGTTGATGGTTATTCTTGCGACACACGTTCCTGCTGGATGGACATACTTTCCATTCGCGACCTTCAGCACAGTTGCTCCCGTATCACAGAACATTGTCTTCTTTAGTGTGCGGCGGTAATTATCCGATAATACAGAAAAAGAGGCTCCTGAATCAACAAGTGCCCGGACAGGTTGGCCGTCGATTATGACGTCGATGAGATGTCCCGACATCTTGGCGACTGTCGTCCATGGAGGATTTTCATCTGCGGCGGCCTCACCTCCGTAGATGGTCGCCTCGCTTAGTTTTCCTGGGCGCGGCGGCTAGGGGAGCGGCTGGTACCTCCGTACGGGGACGGTGAACGGCTTCGGCGCGTCGGGGAGTGACCTCGTCTAGGGTACGGCGATGGGCTTCTTCCCATAGGTCGGCTGAACTCATCAGCAGGTGACTGCCTTGGATAGAACTGCTCCGACGGCTGACGTCTTGCGGCAAAATAATCATTGAATACTTGCCTCCTCTCTCTGCAGTAGCGTACGACATGTCCAGGGCGTCCACAGTGGAAACACAGTGGTGTGTTGTCTTCTGTCCTCCAGATGTCTGTTCTTCTTCGGGGCGTCATAGTTACCGGGGGAGATGGCTGTGGTCGCGTCGGTCGGTTCATGGGCTGCCCTTTGGCGGCTGCAGTGTAAGTCATAGCAGGGCGATGCCATTCTTCACGACGGGTGCGATTGACGAGGCAGACAGGAGCTAATGTTTGAAATACCTCGTCCGCAGCGTCGTCGGCTACCTCGTGACTTACAGGGCTCACGTCCATGGCCATAATCTGATGCTCGCTCGGTCTAATAGTCCCGGCTGCCATGCACTGTTGTAATTCTTCTCTCATGATTTGTCGTATGAGAGAAGCCAAGTCCTGCTGGTCTTCCATAACAGCCATAGGGACTACATTTGGGAGTCTGTCATACTTCTTGCGTCCAACCCTCCTTTGTTGCATCTCTTCAATACGCTGGCACCACTTGATGAACTCTTCTGTCGTAGCGACGTCTTTTATCAGAAGAGCTTGGTACATATCTTCTGCAATCCCTTTCATCAGGTGCGTGATTTTGTCCGCTTCAGTCATGTTCGGATTGACTATGTTGCACAGGGCCAAAACACTCTGTATGTACGATTGTGTCGGCTCACCATGTCGTTGGGCCCGGTTCTTCAGTTGTTCTTCCGCCGAGCGGATTTGTCGCTGGCGGTCTCCAAACGTCGTCTTAAGTTCCTCCTGGAACGTCTCCCAGTCATTCAACTTGTCTTCGTTGTTTTCGAACCATTGCTGGGCTGTTCCATCCAGGTAGAAATAAACATTGGCCAAGCCAATCTTATGATCCCACCTGTTGTACTTGGCAACTCGGTCGAACCCTTTTAGCCATTTGTTGGGGTCCTGTCCAGCATCTCCAGAGAACACCGACAGGTGTCTGATGTGCAGCTGGCTTATTGCTGGTTTCGTCTCCATCGTTCTTCTGATAATACGGACTCTTGGAAGGATGTACTCGGTGTATCCCTTGTATTCCGGTTCCAGTCCGTATTGAAATATTTGAGTCAAAACAAGGCCTCTGGAGTAGATGAAACTCTGTTTGAACTGCTGATATTGTTAGGAGAGCCTGTATTGAAGACATGTTCCACCTGGTATGCAAGATGTATGGGACGTGAGAAATAACCTCAGACTTCAATAAGAATATAGTAATTCCAATTCTGAAGAAAGCAAGTGCAGACAAATGTAAAATATACAGAACTCTTGGTTTAATAAGTAATGGATGCGAAAAACTAATGGATTATTTAGAGACGAATGGAAAAACTGCTAGAATCCAACCTTGGGGAAGATCAGTTTTGATGTAGGAGAAATGTAGAAACACGGAAGGCAGTACTCACATTAAAACCTATCTCAGAAGGTAGGTTAAGGAAAGGCAAACTTATGTTTTTAGCATTTGTGGATCTGGAGAAATCTTTTGACAATGGAGTATACTCTTTCAAATTTTGAAGGTAGTGAGGGTAAAATATAGGGAACAAAGAGTTAAATTCATCTTGTACAAAAACCAGACAGCAGTTATTAGAGCTTGAAGGGCATGGAAGGGATGCAGTGGTTGGGAACGGAGTAAGACAGGGTTGTAGCCTTTCCCCAATGTTGTTCAATCTGTACATTGAGCAAGCTGTGAAGTAATGCAGGGAGAGATTTGTAGAGGGAATTAAATTTCAAGGAGAAGAAATAAAAACTTTGCAGTTTGCCGATGACATAGTAATTGTGTCAGAGACAGCAGAGGAACTGGAAGAGCAGTTGAATGGAATGGACAGTGTCTTGAAAGCAGGGTATAAGATTAGCATTAACAAGAGCAAAACAAGGGTAACGGAATTTAGTGTCAGAAAATCAGTCGATGCTGAAGGAATTAAATTAGGTAATGAGGCAATAAAAGTAGTAGATGAGTTTTGGTATTTTGGTAGCAAAATAACTTCATAAGTTCTGATGGGCAAGGTAAAGAAGATATAAAGTGCAGAATAGCAATTGGAAGAAAAGAGGTTTTGAAGAAGTGAAATTTGTTAACATCCAAAATTAATTTAAATGTTAGGAAATCCTTTCTGGAAGCATTTGTCTGTAGTGTAGCATTGTATGGGAGTGAAATGTGGACTTTAAAGATTTCAGACAAAATAATGATAGAAGCTTTTGAAACCTGGTGCTACAGATGAATGATGAAGATCATGTTATTAATGAGGGCGTGCTCTACAGAATTGGGGAGAAAAGGAATTTCTGCCATATCCTGACTAAGACAAGGGATACGTAGATGGGACATTCTGAGACATCAATGAATTGTGAACTTAGCGCTAGAATAGGGTTTCCATTTCATTTTTATTAAAAAAGGGGGAGATTTTTAAAAATATCAGCAAAAAACCTGGGACAATGAAGAAAACAAGTGGGACACAGTTTATATTGACAAAATTTAATAGACACTGAAGTTTACATTGTACACTCAAATGTTCCCAAATCAATGTTTACATTTCTTCTGCTGCACTGTTACCATACTTTTCACTTTTATGTATTTTATCGGGAAGTGCATTTTCTTTTCACACTGTCTCATGAAATTCAGCACATGATACACCATTAAAGTGTCTTTTGACAGTAAGGCTATCTTGTCTTCCTGTGACCGAGTAGTTTACAGTTTTGTATATAGTTTAGTAAACACATACAATGATTTGAGGGATTCCACCCTTACTGTATATATGTGGAAATGCTGGTAGATTTTGTTTACAATTAATTTGCAGTCAATTGGTAATATTCATAACAGAAAGTAAACCATGTTTGATAAGTGGTACAGGCATTGCTTCCTAGCATATGTATTTGCACAATTAATTGAACATTATAAACAGCTGATATCATAAAATACTTAAGCCAAGCGTAACTACAAAAAAAGGGACATTTGAGTGGCCCCCATAAAAACGTTCGGGACAGTGGTACATTACGGAATAAAACGGGAATGTCCCGGGAGAAACGGGACGAATGGACACACTACGCTAGAAGGATGTGTGGGGGGTACAAATCACAGAGGGAGACTGAGAGATGAATACAGTAAGCAGATACAAAAGAATGTAGGTTGCTGTTCGTATTCTCAGATGAAGAGGCTTGCACAGGACAGGGTAGCATGGAGAGCTACATCAAACCAGTCTGTGGACTGAAGACCACAACAACAACCAGCTCATAGTCATCATGTTGGTATGTGACATTCAACAAACAACAAAGTACACAATAATGCACAAATCAGCAATTCAGCATCTTTTATGCAACCACACTCCGTCAAGCCTTCCTGATGACGCGGGGAGCTCACCATCATACCGTCTCCAGGTTCTTCGACACCGACTGCTGTTGTCACCCAACCCCCTCTCCCCAAGCTCAAGAGTAGTACTCCGTCCTGCCGGGGGGTGGCTTCACTATGCTATATGCAAATGTAATGATGGGCAGCATTGTATGCCCATGTCTCTGTTATCAATGTACATCAAGAGCATATCTGCCAGCATTGTCAGTTTACTGTTAATAATAATCAGTTGTTACCCTTTGTTTGTTGTCACTATATGAAATTACCTCTGGATTGTAGTGTCAACTGGAAAACTTTTCCTTGACTAGAGATCATCACATGGGAAGCTCTGTGCTCCAGGGTTATTTCTTCTGCAGAGAACATTGCAATTTCTGGATATGTGACAGTTAGTGTAGCTTTGGTGACAGCATAGAATGTGAGGCAGGCAGTTGACTGTTAACCATCAATATCTGTTTTCCTTCTGGAACATCCCCAAGTAGTCAGTTTCAATGTGTGTTTAAAACTTAGTCCATTTAAGAACTTATTATCAAAGCACGTTTGCTTTGCTTCACTTCAGATTTGTTCAGGAAACACTTCATAGTTGGTAAAAGAATCACCAATTACATTTGCTCACAATTGTGTGTTATCTACTAAATGACTTTTTGTAAATTTAATTTTAACCTCCTCTGACATTACTCCCACAAAACCATCTCTACGTACAGTAAGAAAATTCACTAGATGGTATTTTCCATCATTACAAAAAAAAAAAAAAAAAAAAAAAAAAAAAAGTTTGGCCCAGTATTCATATATAGAACACTTATCACTGCAGTAGTATGACTTGCTGCTATAGGATTTAATTCAATCCGTACATCTCGAATCTGCCTGTTTGTGCTGCAAGATTTCATTATTTATTACAGTTTTAAATTATTGTCATTTTTGATAACTTATTTCTCACACTCCTCTGCTCTACTCAACAAATCGTTCAGTTACAGTTCCATAATGGAATCGGAAAAAAGTTACAGTTCTTAAACTGGCACTCATTAGCCATTGCCAATGATAAAGTCCCGAAAAAGCAGCCATTTGTTGCACGCAGATTGCCACACTGTAGCAAACGAAGCACTTCAGCTATCCTGGTATGTTTCCCCCCTTCCAAGATGATGCATTAAGTGTTCTTTGAACGCCAAGGATCTCTCCACTAAGTTTTTTACTTGACCACAGCAGTTTTCTGCCCTAGCCTTTCTATCATTGGCTGATCGTCATTCCCTCCAAAAGTAGTGGAGTTCTTAATATGAAAGATCTGTTTTGAGTGAACTTTGACCACTTCCACACTAACTTAATATTTAGACAATATTAAATAGAAAAGTTACGGACATTGCCACCTTGTCACTATTTATCAACAGTACAAATAATGTATGAAATACATAAAAAAGCCAGCTTTCATGATTTTAAGCATTCATACTAAACAATATTTACATAAAGTTACTGGTAAAATAGTCACATACTCATTAAATAGTTACATGAGGACATGAGGTGCATTTTATGCTGCTTGTAATTGCCAAATTATTGTGGAGGTTACAATGATCTGACTTTATCTCCATAATAAATTGATATAACAAGTATGATAAATTCTTTAATAGATGGATAAAAGTATGTTGCTTTCAAGACGATAGCTTGAGATAATAAGCTATCATCTAAGACATAGTTTGTTGAAATTGCACAATGCAGTCACATTAATTTTTATATATTCAGATGTAGTGGTTATCAAGTTTCGTAGTTTCGAAAATATTAAAATTATTGTTGGTTCATGAAATGTACGTAATTTTTCTGACAACGTAGATGCCTTCAGAATTTATGGAAACATAACTGTCATTTATTATTTATTTCAAGTTTAGAGTGTTTCCATCTTTTAAGAATTAGACAGAGCGTACATTACAACATATCACTCTCACTGTAGCTCCCTTAGAAGCACAGGTTTATCCACTTTTGGCAGTTTTCCATTGTCTGTTAGGGTCTTACCTGATTGCTCGCCTTCCCCTCGTAAACGGGAGCTGCACGCCTCACCCATGCGCATCAGTGTCGCCCTGCCTTCTGTACAATTCCAGAATTATAATAATTATCCTTGCCTCAACCAAAGATAAATTATCATCTCTACACCCTATTGTTATTGTGTGAATGTATATGTATCTTTTTCTATGAAGGCTTTAGTCGAAAATTTAAGTTATGTGAAATGTGAGTAACTATTGTACACATTTGTCTATGGCTTGGCCATCGTCCTTGTGGTGAGTTGTAAACACACACACACACACATGGACAGAAGGGGGGGGGTGTACGTACATTACCTATTTGCATTTTACTGAAAAAGCATACACCCAAGAACTTGGACACCTCTCAATAATAACTCAGTCTTTCAACACTCAAATGGGAAAGCACAATAAAGGATATGATGGCTAATATATTTAATGTTACTGCATAAATGATATATTACTAAATAAACAAGTAATTGTTTAACTAACTAAGGTGTAAAATGTTGTAATCATGTAGATTTAATTTGTGTGTTTCAGACCCTACATGGTAAAAATCTCCATGAAGAACTGCGACTGGGTGGTAAAAATGATATTGCAGTAGGAGAGAGTGTGAAGCCATTACTTCTCAGCGAAAAACTGCACAGAGTTTTGTGTATTACTGAAGAAAGTGATATGAAGTTTGCTCAAGGAAAAGCAGCCAAGGTTTGTGATAAGTAGTAGAATTTTTAGAGTCCCTTAATTCCCACAAATGGAGAGAACCATCATAAAAATCATTTTGAGTTAATAGTTTGAAGAGTATCTTATTATCATTTTTTCGATTTCCGTCGTCCTTAGTTGCATATGAAATTGGTGGAGGTGTATTACTGTCATTAGCAACTAAATGAAAGGCGTTTTGTGTGTGCCATACGCGTTTCGCTTCTTTATTTATGAAGCATCATCAGTGGCCTGTAATACATGTTATTTTTGTATAATATTGTAGTACAGTCATAATATTATAGATATTTTTCACAGTATGACAGTTAAGTCTTGTTACAATTACTAAAGTTCGGATCTACTAGGTTAGAAACAACTTCTGTAGCACTAGCTTTTGGAAAGTTAATTTAATTATATAGTTTTCGGCCCTACTTACAGTTTTCTGTTTTATTCCATGTGTGTCTTCATGGAGATGTTTGTGAGGTCTTCAGTTAGATGTGGTATTTTCGGTCTTGATGAAAACCATTGCATCACCACTTCACTGTGTACTCGTTTTTGAACGTTTGTTTACAATGTTTAGTGTTGCCAACTGTCGCTTTTCGTCTGTCTCTTGTTTGTGTTCCTTGTATCTCTGAGTGTATCAGCTGTTTTATGTTTGTGTTGGTGTCTGTGTAGGCTGTGTGTGTGTGTGTGTGTGTGTGTGTGTTGTTATTTGTGTTAGGTTTTTGTGAGTATGGGAGTGTGTGTGTGTGTGTGTGTGTGTGTGTGTGTGTGTGTTATTTGTGTTAGTTTTTTTTTTTTAATATGGGAGTAGGGGGAGGGGAGCGAGAGGGAGAAGGAGGTAGGGCATTTCATGTTTCGTTATTATTTTTCACTGTTTTTGTGGCCAGCTTGATCAGTGAGCTGTTGCTTATGTTGATCTGATCATTGATCACTTTTTTATTCATTGCTAAGGCTCTCTGTATGTGAAAGTTTTCTTGTAGTGTCAGGATTTTTCTGTCTCGATTGTTTGTTCTGATAATTTTCATGTCTTGTTCCATGGTGGATGGTTCGTGTCCGTGTTGTATCAGGTGTTCTGCAAAGGTGGAGTGGCTATTTTCGTACTTCCAGCTTCTTATGTGTTCTTTATATCTGGTTTTGAAGTTTCTGCCTGTCATTCCCAGATATACTGATTTGCATTCTTGGCATTCTAGCTGGTATATGCCTGCCCGTTCACATTTGTCTGGTAGTAGCACAAAGATCGAAATCTATTGCAGAATTTTACCTACAAAAAGATGGACTACCAATGGGATCCCCTATATCAGAAACACTGGCAAATATCTTCATCAACCACATAGAGAATACAATATTTAACACAATCATTACAGAGAAAAAATACAAAATTGTCTACTGGTACAGATTTGTAGATGACATAATTTGTATGGTAGATGAATCTGCAGAGAGAATACAACAGCTCCACACAGACATAAACAGTATACACAGCAACATTCAATTCACAACGGAGAAAGAAACAAACAGACAGATACACTTCTTGTTCTTGGACATAACAATAAAGAGAAACAATGATAAGCACACATTTGACATCTTCAGAAAACCAACAGCAACAGATACAATCACACATGCCACTTCCAACCACCCCCATAATCAAAAACTAGCAGCTCTAAGGCACATGTTACATAGACTGAAAAATATCCCACTAAGCAAGGAGAACTATGGGAAAGAATTGAAAACAATACAACTTATAGCTAAAAACAATGGCTACAACACCCAAACAGTAGAAAGACTCAACCAAAAAATCAAAACAACTAATGAAAAATTCCAAGAAGTACAAAGTACAAACACCCAAAACTCTCACAAACACAGACAAGGCAACACACACAGACACACAAAACACCAACACTCATAACACAATCAGAAAAAATAAATGGTACACCCTTACATACAAACACAAATCAACACACAAAATAGCAAACATACTAAAGAAGCAAGGTTTACAAATTGCCTATAGAACAAGAAACACACTTCTGTCACAGTTGCAAACAACAGATAAACCAGACAAATGTGAAGGGGCAGGCATATACCAGCTAGAATGCCAAGAATGCAAATCAGTATATCTGGGAATGACAGGCAGAAACTTCAAAACCAGATATAAAGAACACATAAGAAGCTGGAAGTACGAAAATAGCCACTCCACCTTTGCAGAACACCTGATACAACACGGACACGAACCATCCACCATGGAACAAGACATGAAAATTATCAGAACAAACAATCGAGACAGAAAAATCCTGACACTACAAGAAAACTTTCACACACAGAGAGCCTTGGCAATGAATAAAAAAGTGATCAATGATCAGATCAACATAAGCAACAGCTCACTGATCAAGCTGGCCACAAAAACAGTGAAAAATAATAACGAAACATGAAATGCCCTACCTCCTTCTCCCTCTCGCTCCCCTCCCCCTACTCCCATATTAAAAAAAAAACTAACACAAATAACACACACACACACACACACACACACACTCCCATACTCACAAAAACCTAACACAAATAACAACACACACACACACACACACACACACACACACACACACACAGACAGTTGGCAACACTAAACATTGTAAACAAACGTTCAAAAACGATTACACAGTGAAGTGGTGATGCAAGGGTTTTCATCAAGACCAAAAATACCACATCTAACTGAAGACCTCACAAACATCTCCATGAAGACACACATGGAATAAAACAGAAAACTGTAAGTAGGGCCGAAAACTATATAATTAAATTAACTTTCCAAAAGCTAGTGCTACAGAAGTTGTTTCTAACCTAGTAGATCCGAACTTTAGTAATTGTAACAAGACTGTTAACTGTCATACTGTGAAAAATACCTATAATATTATGACTGTACTACAATATTATACAAAAATAACATGTATTACAGGCCATTGATGATGCTTCATAAATAAAGAAGCGAAATGCGTATGGCACACACAAAACGCCTTTCATTTAGTTGCTAAAGACGGTAATACACCTCCACCAGTATCTTATTCATCATCAATTTTCTTTTCTTTTAGTCAAATAAGTAATTGTGGTTGCTCATGTTTTACTGTATGTTCGCAGAGTTGTGGCAGATAGTGAAAACTATTAATACACCCTTAAGCTATACATTCTTCTGATACTACCTGAATTAGTCACCAACCTTTTCAGTTTCCCTTTTTTGTCATTGTGACTCAAGATTGTTGCCCTGCATATCTGTGTACACAGACTAAAGAACATCATGTGTAACATATTAAAGTGGTTTTCTTGTTCTCTTCTATAAATGACAAAGATCATTGTTACAAATTTTGTTTATTTTATGCTTGAAGTCCCCCCCCCCCTCCACAAATGAAATGTATCATACCTGAAAGAATAAATCCTAGTCTTATGTTGATATGCTCTATATCCACCTCTGTTTCTTGGCGTCTTTAAGGATTTCTCATCTATAAAGTCATCTACAGTGTTTATCATGAAGAAAGACTATTATATTACACAACAATACTTTTCCATTCATTATTGTTTCCTCTGAAACCTTCTGTAACTATAACATCTCATAGTATGGCTTATCAGAAGTGCCTCCATAGGGGAAAAGACCCAACCAGGTGTTACTGTTGGGCTAAAAGGTATACTTAATTGGTGTGTTTTTATCAGCCCTTTAGTTTCAAATTATTCTTGTAAACATGATTATATGTCTGAATGATAATCCCTTCACTGAAAGCAACCTTCATTAATAGTTATTCACCTCTGTTCTGCTCATGCAGCGTAATAAATAAATAAATAAATGGCTGATACTGCTTCAAAACTTGGAGAACTAAAATGTAGAGCACAAGTATTCTGACTTCTTGGATTACATTAGTAAATCTTCCTAACAGATTGTAGAAACTGATGAACACCTAAACATTATTATCCAACAATTTGAAGTTTCCTTGAGTTTGGGCTCTCACTTGTGAATATTGTTTTCCACATTAGTTGTCTTCATGGAATGCAACCATATCCATGATGTCCAAAGGCCATGGCCTCAAATTTCACAAACTGTGTCAAGCATTGAACTGCCCAGCAACCACCCATGTTGTTGTTGAGCAAACAGTGAAGTAGGCGTATGTATCACAGCCATTAGTGACTACTACAACGGGAGACAACACAAAACATTTAAGCACTTATTTTATTGTTTATAGAAGTCAAACTGCAGCTGGTTGTCATCTAATACCAAACATGCTATTTTGACTGGGCACCTGCCAGTCATCTTTAGGTCAGCCATGGAAGACTGACGAGTATGTCCTACATTCTGCAATCTGTAGTTAGATTTGCATATTCTCCACATGTGTCAAAACGTAGACACGTGAGCCATACTGCCTGGAGGCAGCAGCCTCGATGGTGGGACTATGATAATCAACTGTTCTGTTTTGCCACTCACTGCACACGTCGTGAAACCCTCTGTCATCTCCAGTTTGAGCAAATTGTAGAGATGATAGAGTTCCATGTGTTACCTAGTTCGTAACCACTTTCTCAGTTCATTAGATTTTCCATGACACATTTTTCTACGAATTCTTTAATAATGGAGTCCTATAAAGATATTGCTGTGGTCAGTATTACAATTTTATAATTATCTTTGGTATTTTCTGTGGAAATACAATGTTCAGCAATAGTAGACTTGCTTGGTTGCAAAAGGCATGTGCTGCATTTATGTTCTGTAGAGCATTCTTCCACAGTGTGCATGATCTGCCCTATACAAGCCGTACCATATTGACGTGGACTTTTATCATTCCCTGTTTTCAGAATATCAGGTTATCTTTCACTCAACCCGGCAAGTCCGGGATCACTTTCACCTAAAAATTATGGAGAATTTGTATTTTGAATGAAATATTCCCAACAATGGAAGAAAAGCAAGAGATTTTGCCTGTGTGCCCTCTTCGGTCTCCATTTTTTGGTTTGTGCTTGAAACTGAATGTGTCTTATTTATCTGATGAATGGACTATCCATTTTCACAAAACACTTCTTGTAGGTGAGTGACCTCTTCAGGCAGTCTATCTGCATCTGAGACTGTGTGAGCTCTGTGTACAAGTGATAGTCTACAATGGGTGGTGACAACTTGAAGCCTGTAAATACAAGTCAGTATGTGTGGGCTTGTGATAAACTGAATGCCCCAGAGCCATCTTTCTTCTGTTTAACCAGAATACCCATAAAAGGCAGAAAACCATCTTTTTGTACTTCCATAGTGAAGAAGATTTTGTTAGGAACAGAGTTGAGATGATGTAAAAAATCCATTAATTTTTCTTTTTCGTGAGACCACACTACAAATGTATCATCCACATATGTCCAAAATACTGTTGATTTGAGGACCGCTGATTCAAGTGCTCTTTCACTGAATTCTTCCATAAAATGATTGGCCACCAAGGGAGACAAAGGGCTACCCATGGCAACATCCTCAGTTTGCCAATGTATTCATTACTAAACATAAATTGGGTCAAGGGAACAACATATCAAAGAAAATAGTGATATCGGGCTGAAAAGTTTTTCGAAGTAATGTCAAAAATCTGCAAGAGAGACCATCATAAAGACAGATACCACGACAAGCTTAAATTTTCCTTGCCCTCCTGCCGGCCTTTTGTGATAATGTTGACAATCATGTGATGTTCGCATGAGTCAGTTGTGTGACAACACAAATGTCCTTTCATGAGAGCTTAATTTTACAAGGGCAATTTCTTTTACTGAGTGGACTAGGGTATGTACAAGAACCTGCCAACCATAAAGCAGGGACATTATTGTTTATTTACCTCACAACCTGTACTAAACACCAATCAAGTCATTCTATGTGGATTTCTATGAATATTAACATCATGGCAAACATTTTCTGCCGTGTTGTTGATGTTGCCAACCTAACCACATCAGGCCGCTGGGATATTAGGTAAAATTTTACCCCACATCAAAACTGACTAAACAATCAGAACCAGATGAATACCCCCAGTCTATTGATAAAATCTGCAGAATTTCATATATGGTCTTAGAATTTGCCCACAAATTGTCTCAGCAAGGACGCAAGATGTGTTACTAAATGCCGCGACAGAACAGCCGAGCGCATTGAGACACTATGCTCTGATCCACGAGGCCGTTCTCTGTGGGGGGTTTGAATCCCCTCTCAGGCAAGGATGTTTGTGTCGTCTTTAGTATAATAAGTAGTTTGTAAGTTTAAGGACTGATGACTCAGTAGTTAAGTCCCTTAAGCTTTACAAACATTTGTTACTAAATTGTATGTGGGGAGGAGGCATCAGTGTTATTCACTATATAGCTTAGAGGCAGACTTTCCTTATGAATTTTAGGAAGGTCATAGAGTCGTGGTGGTATGCAACCATACAGTCTTAACCTCTTAATGGTTGCTTGAAGAAACAAGAGTAAGGGAATGGTATCTGAACGAATTAAGTTAGCTATGGCCTTAATGCAAAAGAAAACTCTAACAGTCACACAACATTGCCCAAAATGTGACTAGGGATTGGCATAATTTGCCCATAGAAGGAAAACATTCCGCCCATGATTATGGCTGTCCCCCGGATGGGCCACGAGGTAACAGATGGGTAATTTCACCAGGAAAAATCTCTAGAGACACTTAAATATGTTGCTATCGGCAAATAACAGTTAAGAAAACCATGAAGGATCAAAATTCAATTGCGACAAGTCACTCAAATAAAAGACCTAGTTGCTGTCACGCAAAAAAACCACTGTCGGTCATTGAAGTGCACATATTCACAGAGACATAGGCATGGAAAACTGCTGCGGTTCACCTAACCACCCTAAACTACACGAGGACACAAAGACAGGGAAGTACATGGTAAGCCAACTAATGCAAATAACTAGACATGGCCAAGCAAACAATTACTTAACTTCAGTGTGCACTAATAGTTGTACATGACATGTTGAGGTGCCTGGATAGACTTTGATTTTAATCCAAGTTGAAGACTCCAGAAAAGCAGGTAGATCACAGCCTCAAAAGTACGTGAGGTCACTGTCACGTGCAACTGGCTCACCACTTGGTAAACATTGTCAGGACGCCCAGCCGATGCCTGTTCAGAATACTGCCGCTGAGCACACCAACTTCCACTCGTAAGGCAGATACAGACACACTGCCAGAACACACCAAACTGCAGACTAACTTACTGCTGCCAAACTCCTTGTGCCGTGCGCACACGCCCCCAGATATACGCACCAATCGCAGCAACTCGCGCCAGCCGCGAGACAAATGACAAACTAGAACTAGCCACGCCACCCGCGGTGAAGTAACGAAGACATAACGATTCGCAAGTTGGTTCGAGGTAACAGCCACCAATACAAATAAACCGAGCCAGTACTACTCAACCTTCTCCCCTCAAGCTAAAAGAACCCATACAAATCGATAACCAAAACCGCCCCCAGTAATACGAATCAAGATAGCAAACTAAAGGCATCGAGAATTGGTAAAAGTCAAAACACCAAGGTAAAAAACCAAAATCAGAATAAGACACAAAGGCTGACACCAAATTAAGTTGACACAGCTCAGACTCCTCCCATCAAGCTAAAACAACCCACAAAATCGATGACCAGAAGCATCCTTAAGAAGCCAAGAAAATATGTTGATTAAAACTCAAGACCAAAAGGTGTGTCAATCACTAAGATCCAGAAAACGAAGTTCAAAAAGCCAAGACTAAAACTATAGACCAGAAAGGTTACTTCAAAGCAAGTCGGCACGGCTCAAACTCCTCCCCTCAAACCGAATGCAGCTGCCACGGATGCAAGGTATCCACCACCAACACACACACAGACAGCCCGAACCACCCAAGCCACAATGGCCATCTCATTGTAAAACTTGGGCCTGTGATCTGTTTAAAGGTTGTTAGGACATCAATTCATTCCAACTTGTAGGAGCTGCTCAAACACATGTTAGACGTTCTTTCCCGATTTTGTTTTCACCGGTAATGCCCATGAGAATTTGGAGTGCGTGCCAGTAATCATTAAAATATAGTTGAATCCATTATTCATTCTAAAATACTGTTTCATGTGCACAAGATCAGCCTGCCATAAGTCATCAAAACCTTTAATCATAACAGGTCTATGAAGGTCAATCTATTTCGTGAACCATAGTCTCCATTCTTCTTCTTCTTCTTATTGTTATTATTATTATTATTATTATTATTATTTGATGATACATCGCTGTTTAAGTTGTTAAATTATCGAAGCATTCTCATTTGAGTGAGCTGTAATACCAGCAGCAGCAGCAGTCGATGCCATGAGCAGACGTAGTCTATCTATTACTTCATCTGGATGATTGTAGTATATATACTCAGGGAGTTGTCTGGTCTCCACACTTTTATTTTGTATGTCAATACCTTCACAGTTAACGTCCTTTTCATCTAGTAGAGGTTTTATAATGGACTTTTTGTATTTCAGGCTGCTCTGATATCCTCTCTTCTTATGCACTGCTGTCAATTGCAATATTAAAATCTGCTGGTGTATAATTTTTTTTTTTCTCTTTTTCCCTGCTTTAGTAGGTTTTAGGAAAATGAAATTCAATAGAATGGGGGTTCTTTGAAACTATCTATCACCAAACTGAATTGTGTTCTCATTTAATTTTATAGGTTGATTGCCTAACATGTATGGTTTTATTCTGCTGATGCCATAATTAAAAAAAAAAAAGTAAAGCAGTCAGCAATCCGAGGATTCGTTTGAATACCACAGTGCTTTACTGTGCATGGTCCTGTTTGGAGGTGGTATGCCGTTGCCTTCCTCCGACCTTGGAACTGCCTAACCCAGCCACTTATAGGGGGACCTACAGTTTAACGTGGGTTCTGAACCACGGTGCTACTCGGTATTTTTCACATGAGCAGTACTGCCAGAGGTGAAAGAAGTGGAAAGTGACAGATAAAAATCCTAGGACCTGGCGGAGATCGAACCCGCGAACTTCGGATTTGTAGTCTGGCACTCTACCACTGTGCAACCGAGGGGCCTTCTTTTCTATTGTAGAATCACGCTGACTATTAACGAAATCAGCGATTAGGTCTTCTTCGTCTTCTTCTTGTTGTTGTGAAGATGTATTCATTTTGAACTGCTTGAGAGAGTCAGTAACTGGTTTAAACATTTCTGTTAATGTATGATCCCGGTTCAACTGCCCCAACTTTCACAGTCGCAATTTCTCTTGAACGGCTTTGCTCACTTGGATGACTTTCTGCTTGGTCAACATCTTAACATGTACTAAAAGGGTTATGGGGTTGTGTGCTCTCTTATATAGGATTAATCCTCATCATCATCTTCTTCTCCTCCTCAATAATAAGGTTATCCACTTCGATTTTTTTCCTTCTCAAAGAAATTGACTTTCATGGCTAGGCTGTTAATTTTCTTATTAAGTCCATTAATCCTCTCAGTTAAGGTTCTAATCAAATACTGAACACTTTCATTATATGACAGTAGTTCCATGCGCACATCTTCAACTTTACTCTCATGGAATTTCAATAGATCCTTGCATGCCTCTCCGACCTCTTGCTCATAATACGATACTAACTCCTTGTGCAAACTCTCTCCTCTGAATTCATAAAGCTCCACTATATCCTTGCGCACCTCTTCAGCTCCATGTTTAATTTTTGCATCCAAGTACATGCGCATGTTCTGTCATTGTACACCCCAATCACTCAATGTATGTGTGAATTTGTTAATGTCGCTGTGTTGACTGGTGCAGTGAGCTCAATGAATGGATTATATATGCAAAAAGTCTTGAAAGCTTCTTTTCTACCGTCCATTATTAAGTTTCCATGTTTTATCTATAATGATAATCCCATACTGGGAATGATTCCAACAGTCTGCACATACCTTTACAAAATCAGTGAATGACATATCGGTCCCTACATGAGCATTGTAAATATGTTTTAAATTCTTGTTTGAAGGCTAAAATTGAGGTTTGCATTATCACTCAGGAACAGTTTTGGGAGTCTGGAATATGTTTCACTTAGATAAAATACATTGATACCCATATGCCTTCCGAAACAGAAATATCATCGAATCTGGTCTTGGTTTTCCATTGTTGTGCCACTTGTTCAGGAGGAGGGATATTACCACTTTAACTGTACGTTATATTGGTGATACCTTTTACACCTCGTAGTATCTCTTGTAATATCAGATATTTATAATGTGACGGTGGTTTTGAAAACACACAAATAAGTTCAAAGTAGACTCCATCTATATGGGTGAGCAATGTCAAAAGAATATTTGTTTTCCCACAGTTGGATGGTCCTACAATTATTGCACGAACATTATCAGGAAGTAAAGATTCATTCTTCTTTTTCCACTTCTGAGAACCCTCTCCCAACCCATCACCAGACCAGTCACCAACTACAATTTTTTTTGTTTCTCCCACCATGACATGTTAGTGACTAAGTGAAGTAGAGGCATACATTTAGCTATATATAAGTACAAAGTCCTTTTTAAATCATTCAGGTTAAATATGACTGGTGATGAGGTTGGTGATATACTTTGTGGGTGCTGCTTGCTTATATGCGGCATTTCCGAAGCACAGGTGCTAAGACACTTTCCATTTGCTGTATTCGTCTTTGAAATTGTGCCTGATCTTATGCATATTGCCGTCACTCGTGTCTCTGAGCTGCAAATCCCCACTGAATCGTTAAGTCTGCCTCGTTATCCCATGTATTAAAGCGGACCTTTCTCCCATCGATGCTCATCTCTGACTGACTTTGTCATTGTGTGGTGTAGTGTATTTATTGCTCATTTAGAGTGTTAATCATCTTCATCATTAGAGACTGATTATGCCTTTCAGCGTTCAGTCTGGAGCATAGTACCTCTAATAAAATTCCTGCATGATCCCCTATTCAATGCTAACATTGATGCCTCGTCTGATGTTATGCCTTTAACTTCAAAATCATTCTGCACCAAATCTAAGTACTTTCTTCTTGATCTACCCGACTCCTCTTACCCTCTGCTGCCGAACTCGTGAGTCTCTTAGGTAACCTTGCTTCTCCCATGTGTGTAACATGACCCCACCATCGCAGTCTGATGGCTCTAACTGCTTCATCTAAGGTGTTCATTCCCAGTTTTTCTTTGGATTCCTCATTACGGACACCCTCCTGCCATTGTTCCCATCTATTAGTACCTGCAATCATTCTTGCAACTTTCATATCTGTAACCTCTACCTTATGAATAAGGTAACCTGTATCCACCCAACTTTCACTCCCATACAACAAAGTTGGTCGAAAGATAGAGTGGTACACTGCTAACTTAGTCTTGATACTTACTTCCTTTTTGCAGAAGAGAGTAGATCTTAGCTGAGCACTCACTGCATTAGCTTTGCTGCACCTCGATTCCAGTTCTTTCACTATGTTGCCATCCTGTGAGAAAATACATCCCAGGTACTTGAAACTGTTTACCTGTTCTAACTTTGTTCCTCCTATTTGGGACTCAATCTGTTTAAATCTCTTTCCCACAGACATTTCTTTTGTTTCGGAGATGCTTATCTTCATATCATAATCCTTGCAACTCTGTTCTAGCTCTGCAACCTCCTTTCAATCGAATCGACCATTAAATAAGTGTTAAATTGGGACTAAATCGTGTATCGATAAGTAATAACTGTCCTACAATTTTACCTCGTTATGCTAATTTCTATTAGAGATGCGTGCATCTTTGAAACCCGCGGCCTGCTAGAGTGGCCACCTCTCTCCAAGCACCTGGGGCAGTCAGCACCGGCTGGCAAAGGCTCACGCTGCCCCTGTGAGCGCGTTGGACACTCTGCCTGCAGGATCTATTATGGTCGCCTGTGCAAGTACAAGGGCTTTGTCTTTCTCACAAAGGTATGCAGTGATTCAAAACGCTTTCTCCTCTTGCCCACTGAGCTCTGGGCATCAACTTGGGTTGAATATTACACTCAACACTCCTAACCATTCACGAAGCATATGTATCACTTCAATCATATTCATTACTAAAATCCTTGGTTCCATTCTCATTAGGGAATAAGTTTATATTCTTCACAGTTAATAAAAAAATGCTTCATTTTTCAATGTTAATGTAGGGCAGAGTAATACAACCTGTATCTCGATAAGTACAAATTTTTGTATATATAAAATAATAATAATAATAATAATAATAATAATATTGGGGGGGCGCTGGCGCGGGTTCGAGTCCCAGACCAGGTCGTGCAGGGGCGAAAATCTTCAGGACTGTTGGTGGGGCAGAGATGGAGCCGGCGACTCTTTAAAAACAAGGTTTGTCACAATTAAATTGATAAGCAAAAAATTATTCAGGGGTAGTGGGTATGAGGCAGTGTGGGCAGAACTCGCACAAGTGACTAGTTGTGCGGGTGGGTGGCGGCTGTGGGGGAGGAGGGAGCTGAAGTACGCCGCCATCTGAGGTGGCGGTCAGCATGTCCAGACCGGCTGGGGGTTGCACTAGACTAGTCAGTGCGGCTACCCTAGCGTCGTATGCCTATTGCATACCTACCACCTCTCCTGATATAGGCGGGAGTCTCCCAACTTTTTACTTATTCTGCCGCCTCCTGATTTTTCCACTATTTCTCCTGATTTTTAACTTTTATCGTGGAACCTAAGATTCATTTTAAAAATATAGCAGTTTTTATCACTAATGGTCGAAAGCCCTTTGATCACTCGTCAGTCTAAGTGACATATGTATTGAAATTCATAGAAATTAGGAATCGTGCGCAACTTGGATAACAATTATTTTTGCTATTCCCTGCGCTATTAGCAGACGTGCGTACAGTTTCAGTGTTGAGGTCTATTTGGAGGCAATGTTTTGTTGTTCGGAAGTGAAGTTGCTTGAGGAAACCTTTCGAGTGGATAGATGAGATTGTTAGTTTCATACACTAGTTGCAGAAATACAACTTTTTGTACAGCGATTTTGTGTGTTGTGGACTTTCCAGTATGGAATATATATTTGTTTTTGAAGCTGTTTTGGGACGATTTGTGCATTATCGAATCTAGGAAAGGTATGATATTTGAAGTTTGTATTGTTTGTCAGTGTGATATTTCCCTATCACATGATAAAGGAATGTTTCAGGAATTATATGATGTTGAGGCAAAGCAAATTTTGAAGCATGTGTGCACTCTGTTTCTTTTCTGTGACCAAATGTTTATTTTGGTGTGATGAAATGTTTATTTTGGTTTTTGAAATAGTGAAAGCCTTTGATCAGCTTGCTCATTTATGAGCAAGTGTTTTGTGTTTTTGTAACCATTATACAGCATTGTGAAATCATAGAAAAAGGCTAAAATCAGTTACGTTAATCTTTATACTGTACTAAAATTAGCCATATTTTTTGATACATCATATCTCTTGACTTTTTGGAAAATCTTCAGATTTTTTGTACTCCATCTCCCGATTTTTACATTTTGAAGGTTGGCAGGTATGCTATTGCTATACTACTCACGATACTGCATGGCCGATAACTAGCAATGTGCTGTCAAAGCAACATAACTACAGAACTCAACAAGTAACATGTAACTCAGTTCAACTGTTAGGAAGTAGGCTGTTCAAGATAGGAAAGGGTGTTTGTAATATCCACTACACGGATAGACAGGAAGGCTAGGGAAGTGACCAACTTGACCATTACAGCTCCGGTGACCTTTACGGGTTTATGCAAGGCTTGGCGCAGTTAGGTTACAACCTCAGCCACAGTACTGTTCCCGAACTCTCCTCCAATATTGAGTTTGTACAACAGCATCTCCTTACGAAGATGATCAATACCAGGACAACGGTGAGACATTACTGCTATGAGTATTCACTTGAAGTAGACAAATGGAACAGTAACTCTATCGTAACTAACACAGCTAGTTCTACGATCTGAAATACTGAATGTACAGAGGCCAGGTAGCAAAGTCATAACTACACTCTGCTGCCTGTGATAAGGTGGTTTACTAACCAAATACAAAATTAGGAAGATCCACGTTGGTTTTCCTTACATTCAGTATTTCGTGTATACAATATTTATTAAACCAATAAGAAGTGCACAATTTCAGTGACAGATATCTGATAGATAAACAAGGCTTTCCAACAGTATGAAATATAAACCATTAAGGGAAAGGCATGTATAATTTAAAATTTAAGAAAAGGCCTCACTTAGTTTACATTAAAATAATTTCACAAGGGAGGCAAGAAGTTTAGCATACCTTGCCCCAGTGGGCAAACATTAAGAGATACAGGAATAAAATGAACACAATAAATTCAAACAGAAAGACAATTAAGATGAAGAACTAGCCCGCATAAACAACAGACAAAACACTCTTTAAGCAAATACCCAAGTATATGCTGCACAAATAGGGATCACAGACAAACGGCCCTGCAATCAAGGTTAAAAGTTTAGGTGAGCAATGAATAAATCACAGTCCCATTGTAACAAACTTGAAGCTGCAATGCCTTTCTCAGCAAGAGAACAGCTAGAGGTCATACCCCCCTCCACAAAAAAAGGGGGGGGGGGGAATGGAATGGTGTCCGAACGAATTAAGGAGCTACATCCTTAATGCAAAAGGAAGCTCTAACAGTCACACAAAATTGCCCAAAATACGACTAGTGGTTGGCATAATTTGCCCATAGAAGGAAAACACTCTGCCTACGATTACGGCTATCCTCTCGATGGGCCACAAGGTAACAGATGAGTAATTTCACCAGGAAAAAACCCTAGGGATACTTAAATATGTTGCCATCGGCAAATAACAGTAAAGAAAGCCATGAAGGATCAAAATTTAAGGGTGACAAGTCACTCAAACAAAAGACCTAGTTGCTATCAAGCACAACAACCACTGCCGGTCATTGAAGTGCACATATTCACAAAAACATAGGTGTGGAAAACCATTGGGGTTCAGCTAACCACCCTAAACTACACGAGGATACAAAGACAGGGAAGTATATGGCGAGCCAACTAATGCAAATAAATAGACATGGCCAAGCAAGTAACTACTTAGCTTCAGAGTCCTCTAATAGTTGTACACAACATGCCGAGGTGCCTGGATAGACTCTGATTTTAATCCAAGTTGAAAACTATGGAAAAGCAGGTAGATCACAGCCTCAAAAGTACATAAGGCCACCGTCACCGGCAACTTGCACAACACTTGGTAAACATTGTCAGGACGCCCAGCCAATGCCGTTGTGAATACCACCACTGAGCACAGCACCTTCCGCCCATAAGGCCCTCTCGCCATCTTAATTGGCGCCAAACTCTTAACTGTTGCTTCCCCGTCAACCGGCCCAGCGCCCGACAGACACACTGCCGGAACACGTCAAACTGCAGACTTACTGTTGCCAAACTCCTTGTGCCTTGCGCACATGCTGCCAGATATACCCGCCGATCATGGCAATTACCGCCGGCCGCTAGATAAATGACAAACTAAAACGAGCCATGCCTCATGCGGTGAAGTAACAAAGGGATATCAATACGCTAGTTGGAGCGAGGTAACTGGCACTAATACAGGTAAATCGAGCCAGCACAGCTCACCTATGGAAAAACATGTTGCAAAACATCTGATTAATCAGGACATTGGCTATCGTGGAATAGATTATCTCTACAATTTGCTCAAAACCAAGATGACGGAGAAGGTTGACGTTCACAGCAAGTGGCAATACACATGATAACTGAATTCACAGATCCATTGTTGAGGCTGCTGCTTCTAGGCAGTGTGGCCCATCTGTCTACAATGTTTTGACGCATGCTTGGAATATGCAAAGTGTTATTATATATTGTGGAACGTAGGACACACTCATTAGTCTTCCATGGCTCACCTGAAGGTAACTGGCAGCTTACCAGTCGAAATATCATGGTTAGTATTAGACAGTGACTGGCTGCAAGCCTGGAATGTCTATGAACAATATATCTTAAAGTTCTCTTATTTTATTGACAGAATAAGTATGATCATAGGCAATACAAATAATATAGTTACAGAAAATCCAAAAGCAGAGTCCATTTGAAGGTCTGGATAGTTCATGCACGGAGTACTAAGTGATAGTTCATACATGAAGTATTAAATGATGAGCTGGTATAGTAGATGAAGTGGAATACTGAAGCTACAGCAGCAACATAGTTCATGTCAATACCAATGGCACATGATGTACACGACATGTGCAACTTGTGCACAGATGACAGGTGCTCTTCCTGGTGCTTGGGTTCCACGACAAATGTCATGGAATAGTTTGCACACCTTGATGACATGCTGTCTGCGCCTACAGCGAAGAAAGTGAAGCACTGAGAGCGCAGAAACATGAAAGGTGTGCCCACTCTACACGGTGGCTAGACGAGTGGCGGTAGCCTGTGCTGGAGGCAGAGATGCCTAGTGACATTTTCTACTCGTTAATGTGTAAGCATTACTATGATATGGTTACCTGCAAACAGTTCATGAGGCTTCAAACATTTTTCTAATCTTTGGATTTTTTGCCTAAAGTCTCAATAGTTTTTGTTTTGATTCTTAACACCCTACACTCATATCTCCACCCCTTTTCCATATCGCCATCCCACAATATGTATCTCCCTGTTTACCCCTTCTAAACATCTTACCCTCCTGTTTAATCTCTCCCTCCTGTCTCTGTCATTGCCGCCTCCTCTCCCACCCCCCTCCCCTCTCTCACCATCGCCTTTCTGCCCCTCCCTTTTCTTCCCTCCCCCTCTCTCTCTCTCCCTCCCCCCTCCCCTCACACACACACACACACACACACACACACACACACACACACACACACACACACCATTCACCTTCTCTCACTATCATCTCTTACTCCCTCTACTCCTGTTGTCCAACTCTTCCTGTATTAGTTGTGCACAGAAACAAACTGAGTCACCTTTGTTCTGGAGGCCAGTACTAGGTGGCTTGATTCAGCATGAAGATGATATCTGTCTTATCTAATGGGGCTCCCCAGTGGTGGCACCATGACACCAACTGGGACAGTTGTACACCTGGCTGCAAACTGGATTGTATGAGACATTGGTTGCCAACATGAGTGCCACTGGTAAATTACATACTACATTGACAAATGAGGATGTGTGCCTTAAGTCCCTTCTCAAATGATTTTACAGAAACTGTTCCATTACAAATTTTGAGTTTTGCCTTATGTGTAGGCTTATATGCCATCTTCATGGTGAAGAGCCTGTTGTTTTGTTAATAGTCATAGATAGTTCCCGGCATTGCTTGGCTATGTATTTATTCCATTCTTATGTTAGACAACCTGCTCTTTCTCTATCTCTCTGTCTATTGTCTTCTGCCCAACACATTGTCCATTTTCTTTTCACACAGCTCAAATGTTATGACATAATACCTCCTGAATAATATATTTTACAGTATATAATTTTCTAGCTATGTAGAGTGCAATGTTAGAAAACTGTCTGCAAACTGTGCTGTGAACAGTATAGTTGATAGTCATAATAAAAACTACAGCCTCTTGCATGGTGGTTTTTGTTCCATCTCATTGTTTGTGATGCCATATCTCCTGAACTGTGTGTTGTACTATGATATAATTTTCAAGATACATTCGGTGGTATTTATGTGCTCACTGTAAAATTTCTCACAAATACAGTAAGTTGTGTAGAAGTGATAGATTCTAACCTCATGCTGAATGGCATAATTTTACTGTATGAACAGTGAAAAATTAGTAAGTGACAAACCTTTTTCATTCTGCCATTTTGTGGAGTTGTAAGCGAGAAAAAGTTTACTAAGCTTTTTTAGGTTATGTGTAAAGTTTATTGCAAGTTCCTTCATTCTTAAATAGTGGATGCATAGTCTCATGAAGTACACATCTCATAATGCAGCAATTTTTGCTCCTTAATTTGTATGGTGTCATATCTCCTGAAATATGTCATACGTGCTTAATACTCCCATAGATATTGTTACATGATGGTAAAGAATATAGGTACCAAGCTTGTTTGAAATTGACCCATTACTTTAGGAGGAGAGTGAATAGCTGTCACAGATTTGGCTGTTTATCACACATTTCTTTATTTATCATGTCATATCTCTTGAAATATGTATCTTTAGCTCACAACATGCACACATTCGGGCGCATGCAAACGTACACTTCACGCGCGTACCCCTCTGCCCTTTTCCCGCGCTTCCCCCTCTGCCCTTTTCCCGCGCTTCCCCCTCTGCCCTTTTCCCGCGCTTCCCCCTCTGCCCTTTACCCGCGCTTCCCCCTCTGCCCTTTTCCCGCGCTTCCCCCTCTGCCCTTTTCCCGCGCTTCCCCCTCTGCCCTTTTCCCTCGCTTCCCCCTCTGCCCTTTTCCCTCGCTTCCCCCTCTGCCCTTTTCCCGCGCTTCCCCCTCTGCCCTTTTCCCGCGCCTCCCCCTCTGCCCTTTTCCCGCGCCTCCCCCTCTGCCCTTTGCCCGCGCCTCCCCCTCTGCCCTTTGCCCGCGCCTCCCCCTCTGCCCTTTGCCCGCGCCTCCCCCTCTGTCCTTTGCCCGCGCCTCCCCCTCTGTCCTTTGCCCGCGCCTCCCCCTCTGCCCTTTTCCCGCGCCTCCCCCTCTGCCCTTTTCCCGCGCCTCCCGCTCCTCCCACTTTTCCCGCTCCTCCCACTTTTCCCGCTCCTCCCACTTTTCCCGCTCCTCCCACTTTTCCCGCTCCTCCCACTTTTCCCGCTCCTCCCCACTTTTCCCGCTCCTCCCCCCTTTTCCCGCTCCTCCCCCCTTTTCCCGCTCCTCCCCCTCTGCCCTTTTCCCGCTCCTCCCCCTCTGCCCTTTTCCCGCTCCTCACCCTCTGCCCTTTTCCCGCTCCTCCCCCTCTGCCCTTTTCCCGCTCCTCCCCCTCTGCCCTTTTCCCGCTCCTCCCCCTCTGCCCTTTTCTCGCTCCTCCCCCTCTGCCCTTTTCCCGCTCCTCCCCCTCTGCCCTTTTCCCGCTCCTCCCCCCTCCGCCCTTTTCCAGCTCCTCCCCCCTTTTCCAGCTCCTCCCCCCTTTTCCCGCTCCTCCCCCCTTTTCCAGCTCCTCCCCCCTTTTCCCGCTCCTCCCCCTCTGCCCTTTTCCCGCGCCTCCCCCTCTGCCATTTTCCCGCGCCTCCCCCTCTGCCCTTTTCCCGCGCCTCCCCCTCTGCCCTTTTCCCGCGCCTCCCCCTCTGCCCTTTTCCCGCGCCTCCCCCTCTGCCCTTTTCCCGCGCCTCCCCCTCTGCCCTTTTCCCGCGCCTCCCCCTCTGCCCTTTTCCCGCGCCTCCCCCTCTGCCCTTTTCCCGCGCCTCCCCCTCTGCCCTTTTCCCGCGCCTCCCCCTCTGCCCTTTTCCCGCGCCTCCCCCCCTTTTCCCGCTCCTCCCCCCTTTTCCCGCTCCTCCCCCCTTTTCCCGCTCCTCCCCCCTTTTCCCGCTGCTCCCCACTTTTCCCGCTGCTCCCCCCTTTTCCCGCTGCTCCCCCCTTTTCCCGCTGCTCCCCCCCTTTTCCTGCTGCTCCCCCCTTTTCCCGCTGCTCCCCCCTTTTCCCGCTCCTCCCCCCTTTTCCCGCTCCTCCCCCTCTGCCCTTTTCCCGCTCCTCCCCCTCTGCCCTTTTCCCGCTCCTCCCCCTCTGCCCTTTTCCCGCTCCTCCCCCTCCGCCCTTTTCCCGCTCCTCCCCCTCCGCCCTTTTCCAGCTCCTCCCCCCCTTTTCCAGCTCCTCCCCCCTTTTCCCGCTCCTCCCCCCTTTTCCAGCTCCTCCCCCCTTTTCCCGCTCCTCCCCCCTTTTCCCGCTCCTCCCCCTCCCCCCTTTTCCCGCTCATCCCCCTCCGCCCTTTTCCCGCTCCTCCCCCTCCCCGTTTGTCCAGCTCCTCCACCTTTTTCCAGCTCCTCCCCCTTTTCCAGCTCCTCCCTCCTTTTCCCGCTCCTCCCCCTCCGCCCCTTTTCCCGCTCCTCCCCCCTGTTCCCGCTCCTCCCTCTCCCCCCTTTTCCCGCTCCTCCCCCTCCCCCCTTTTCCCGCTCCTCCCCCTCCCCCTCCCCCCTTTTCCCGCTCCTCCCCCTCCCCCCTTTTCACCGCTCCTCCCCCTCCGCCCTTTTCCCGCTCCTCCCCCTCCGCCCTTTTCCCGCTCCTCCCCCTCCCCGCTTTTCCCGCTCCTCCCCCTCTGCCCGCTCCTCCCCCTCTACCCGCTCCTCCCCCTCCCCGCTTTTCCCGCTCCTCCCCCTTTGCCCTTTTCCCGCTCCTCCCCCTTTGCCCTTTTCCCGCTCCTCCCCCTTTGCCCTTTTCCCGCTCCTCCCCCTCCCCCTTTTCCCGCTCCTCCCCCTCTGCCCTTTTCCCGCTCCTCCCCCTCTGCCCTTTTCCCACTCCTCCCCCTCTGCCCTTTTCCCGCTCCTCCCCCTCCCCCCTTTTCCCGCTCCTCCCCCTCTGCCCTTTTCCCGCTCCTCCCCCTTCTGCCCTTTTCCCGCTCCTCCCCCTCTGCCCTTTTCCCGCTCCTCCCCCTCCGCCCTTTTCCCGCTCCTCCCCCTCCGCCCTTTTCCCGCTCCTCCCCCTCCCCGTTTTTCCAGCTCCTCCACCTTTTTCCAGCTCCTCCCCCTTTTCCAGCTCCTCCCCCTTTTCCAGCTCCTCCGTCCTTTTCCAGCTCCTCCCCCTTTTCCCGCTCCTCCCCCTCCCCCCTTTTCCCGCTCCTCCCCCTCCGCCCCTTTTTCCCGCTCCTCCCCCTTTTCCCGCTCCTCCCCCTCCGCCCCTTTTCCCGCTCCTCCCCCTTTTCCCGCTCCTCCCCCTCCGCCCCTTTTCCCGCTCCTCCCCCTTTTCCCGCTCCTCCCCCTCCCCCTTTTCCCGCTCCTCCCCCTCTGCCCTTTTCCCGCTCCTCCCCCTCTGCCCTTTTCCCGCTCCTCCCCCTCTGCCCTTTTCCCGCTCCTCCCCATCTGCCCTTTTCCCACACCTCCTTCTCTTTCCTTTTACCTTCTCTCCCCTCCTTTCGCCCTCTCCCCTCCTTTCGCCCTCTCCCCTCCTATTCCCCTGTCCCCTCTCCTTTCTCCCCTCCGTTCAACCTCCCCTCCTTTCCCTCTCCCACTCCATTTTCCCTCCCGTCGCCCTCTTCCCTCCCGTCGCCCTCTTCCCTCCCGTCGCCCTCTTCCCTCCCGTCGCCCTCTTCCCTCCCGTCGCACCCTCAGGGGCTCAGCATTAATTTGCTGAGTACGGGCTTGGCGAACCCGGGGTCCTGAGCTGTGGGCTGTGTCGCGCCAACAGTCCGCTACACCGTAAGCTCTGTGCGTGCTTCAACGACCATCGTTCGGCGCGACGGTGGAACGTTGTACGTTTCAGAGCCCGGGGATCTTGGCTTCATCGCCCGGGTCGCGAGGACGGTACAAACCTCTCTAAAAAACCCCTCAATCTCAAGGTGTGCTACGTGCCGAGGAGATGCATGGCTGTTGAGGTTGAACAGCCGCTAGCGAGCAACCTCTGAGGAACCTGCCGCACCTCAGTTGTACAAGGCTTACCCAGGCAAGCGGGGCTCTGCCTGGGTGGACCTTCATTTCCCTAGCTGCTCGTGGGACCACGATGAAAAGAACCCAGAGTAACGCTGGTGGGCGTTTATCCACCGTCTCTAAGAAAGGAAAAGTAGAATTCAATGCTGAGACTTATGACCCCCAGTCGTTCCCTTCCTTGGCCACGCCATGGGAGGAACGCAGGTCTCGTAGCCGAGGACAACAATATGCTCCAAGGTATTTAGTATGTTCCAGGACTGATGGTGAATCTTTCGTGAACACAAAGCCTCTCTTTTTCGTCGAGAACTTGGAAGATAAGTTTGGAGAAGTAGACGGCATGTCGAAGATGCGATCGGGGGCAGTTTTAATAACGACGTCATCCCCAGCACAGTCACGGGCTTTGCTCGCCTGTGACAAGCTGGGTGATATTCCCGTTACTATCACCCCACACAAAAGCCTGAACATGGTACAGGGTTTGATTTTTCATAGGGATCTCCTTTTGCAGTCAGATGACGAACTCCGCAAGAACTTGGAACGGCGAGGTGTCCACTTTGTAAGGCGAGTCCATAGGGGTCCGAAGGACAACAGGGTCGCCACTGGTGCATTCATCTTGGCCTTCGAGGGTGACTCATTGCCTGAGAAGGTCAAGGTGATGATATACCAGTGTGACGTAAAGCCCTACGTTCCTCCCCCTATGCGCTGTTTTAAATGCTGGAGGTTTGGGCACATGTCCTCCAGGTGTACCGCCAACTCCACCTGTCGGGACTGTGGTCGTCCATCGCACCCAGACCTCCCTTGCACACCACCTCCCATTTGTGTTAACTGTGGACAGCAGCACCCACCTTGCTCGCCTACCTGCTCTGTACTGCACAAAGAAAGGAAGATCATGCAATACAAAACCATGGATCGGCTGTCTTATTCCGAGGCCAAGAGGAAATATGAGAAACTCCACCCGGTCAGCATCAAAACATCCTATGCAGCAGCCACGAAACCTTTTCCACAGACTAGTTTACCGCCAGTTCCGTCTGTCACAGTGGGCCCTCGAGCCCAACCGTCACCATCTGCCCCCTTGGTGGTAGGGGGCACATCTCACACTGTTGCTTCCAAAGCCCCTGCCTTGGAAGCAAAAATCCCCCAACCAATGGGGACATCGGTCCCCACATGTGAGCCAGAGTCACAACAGCCTGCTCTGGCTCCTCGCGCTAGGAAGGGGTCGCTTGGATCCCTTCCCTCTAAGGTTTCTCCCGCTGAATCAGCGGATGCCAGTGGGTGGCAGAAAGTACTGCCAGCTGGTCATAGGGCTGCACGCCGCTCCTCAGTCCTGGGGACTGAGCTGGCAGCGCCCTCCCAGCATGAGAAACCTAAAGAGAAGCGCGAAACGAAGAAGAAGAAGAAAGACAAGAAACCGCCTAAGGAGAAGGATACCCTGGTGGCAACCTTGCCACCACCCCCCTCCACCTCTTCTTCTGAGGACGAGATAGAGATTCTCGCGTCCCCCAAAGTCTGCGAGTCCCCGAGTCTGCGGAAGCCATGGACGTTGAGGCTCTGCCTCAGAAATCGGCGACGGCAGAAGATACTGCAACCCCTACTGCGCCGCCAAATTCCGCATGCCCCAGCGACCAGGAGGCTCTCTGATCCTCCAGTGGAACTGTGGCGGCTTTTTCCGCCATCTGCCAGAGTTACAGCACTTGTTGTGCCGCTTCCCAGCTTTTTGTGTAGCCCTGCAGGAAACCTGGTTTCCTGCTAATAGGACCCCAGCCCTTCGTGGGTATCGGGGCTATTACAAAAATCGTCTTGTATATGACAGGGTCTCTGGAGGTGTCTGTATCTACGTCCTTGCCACTGTCCCCAGTGCCGCTGTGCCTCTGCACACGACTCTTGAGGAGGTGGCTGTTCGAATCCGGGCTATGCAGGAACTGACGGTCTGTTCGCTTTACCTTCCTCCAGATGAGACGATTTCATTTACTGACCTTGCTACCCTGGTGGCACAACTTCCCCCACCATTTCTGATTCTGGGAGACTTCAATGCTCACCATCCCTTGTGGGGTGGAGCGCAGACAACAGGCCGTGGTAGGGACATAGAGGCGCTCTTATCACAGCAAGACGTCTGCCTGCTAAACACTGGTGCACCCACGCATTTTTGCGTGGCTCGAGGCACGTATTCCACGATTGATCTCTCTGTTTGTTCCCCGAGCCTGCTCCCGCACTTCCAGTGGGGGGTCCATGATGACCTTTGCAACAGCGACCATTTTCCTGTTCTCTTGACGCTCCTTGATTTTTCCCCTGCGGGCTGCCCATCTCGATGGTCTCTCAGTCGAGCTGATTGGAACCGCTTCACCTCAGCTGCTACAGTTCCCATTCCACTGCCAGCCGACTTGGACATTGCGATTCACCAGGTCACCAGTTCGATAGTTTCCGCTGCTGAGGCTACCATTCCTACCACGTCTGGCTCCCCACGGCGTAAGTCTGTGCCCTGGTGGACGCCGGAAATCGCTGAGGCCATTCGGGATCGTCGTCGGGCACTCCAGCGGCATCGTCGACACCCCACTGTAGAAAACCTTATAGCTTTTAAGCGGCTCCGGGCCCGGGCTCGACAGCTCATCCGGCAGGGTAAACGGGACTGTTGGGAGACGTATGTCGCCAGCATCGGCCGTCGCACCTCAGCATCTCGGGTGTGGTCCCAGGTTAGGCGCCTATTTGGGTACTGTCCACCAGCAGCGATTCCCAGCCTACGCATCCAGGGTACCCTATGCACCGACCCGACCTTTATCGCAGAACACATGGCCGAGCATTATGCTCGAGCCTCTGCAACATGCGAATACGGTGCGGACTTCCGTGCTCTGAAGGAGCGTGTTGAACAGAGACGGCTGTCCTTTCACACGCGCCGATCTGAATCGTACAACTCCGCTTTCAGTGCATGGGAATTCGAAACTGCTCTTGCCGCATGCCCCGATACCTCTCCAGGACCGGACAGAATCCACAGCCAGTTCATCCGGCACCTTTCCGTGGAGTTTAAACACCAGCTTCTCGCCCTGTTTAACCGTTTATGGGCGGAGGGGGCTTTCCCGTCACAATGGCGAGAAAGCATCGTTATTCCGGTGGTCAAACCTGGTGCTGATCCACAGGTGGCTGATAGTTACCGCCCAATCAGCCTCACCAACGTTATGTGCAAGCTATTTGAACGTATGGTGAGCCGGCGGCTTATGTGGATCCTTGAACATCGGGGTCTGTTGTCCCCACGTCAAGGGGGTTTCCGGCAAGGCCGCTCCACCGTTGACAACTTAGTGGCCCTGGAGTCTGCCATTCGTACGGCATTTAGCAGGCGTGAGCATCTTGTTGCCGTCTTTTTCGACCTCAGAAAGGCGTACGACACCACTTGGCGCCACCACATTCTGGCTACACTGCACGCTTGGGGCTTGAGAGGTCCGCTGCCGGTTTTTATTCGGAACTTCCTTTCCCTCCGATCCTTTCGAGTACGGGTTGGTACTTCCCTCAGCTCCTCTCGCGTCCAGGAGAACGGTGTCCCACAGGGCTCTGTCCTTAGTGTACCCCTATTTTTAATTGCCATCAATGGACTTGCTGAGGCAGTGGGGTCATCGGTTTCTTCCTCCTTGTTCGCCGATGACTTCTGCTTATACTACAGCTCAGCTAGCATTGGGGTAGCTGAAAGGCGTCTACAGGGAGCCATTCGAAAGGCGCAGTCGTGGGCCTCAACCCATGGGTTCCAGTTTTCTCCATCGAAAACCCGGGTTATGCACTTCTGCCGTCGTCGAGCTGTCCATTTGGACCCAGAGCTATATTTATATGATGAACTTCTTCGTGTCGAGAGACTCTCCGATTTCTTGGCATGCTCTTCGACAACCGGCTCACTTGGGTGCCTCATTTTCGCCAGCTCAAGCAGAAGTGCGTGAGGTACCTCAATATCCTACGCTGCCTCAGCCACACTAGTTGGGGAGCCGCCCGTACGAGTCTTTTGCAGCTCTACAGGGCGCTGATTCAGTCGCGATTGGATTACGGGAGCTTCGTGTATGGTTCAGCAGCCCCATCTGCATTGCAGGCCTTGGACCCAGTACTACACAGTGGCGTCCGTTTAGCGACAGGGGCCTTTCGGACAAGTCCAGTGGAAAGCCTACTAGCCGAAGCTGGAGTCCTTCCCCTGCGATTTCGGCGGCGGCAGCTGTTGGCCTCCTATGCTGCCCATGTTCATGAGATACCACATCATCCGAATCGCAGGCTTCTTTTTCCAACTGCTGCACTTCCATCTCCACAACGACGACCGAGGTCGGGTCTTCCGATCGCGGTGCGTGTTCGTTCCGTCCTGTCGTCTCTTGAGTCCCTTCCTATCCCTCCGGCTTGTCACAGGCCTTACCGCATCGCTCCCTGGTCACTTTCACGTCCACAGCTTCGGCTGGACTTGGCGCATGTATCAAAAGCCTCTGTAGCGCCACTGAGTCTCCGTCGCCAGTTTCAGGCGGTTTTAGAGTCGTTCTGTGGCCCGGACGTCGTGTACACGGATGGTTCTGTGGTCGACGGCCGTACTGGCTATGCATACATCCATGGTGAGCATACTGAACAGCATTCGCTGCCCAGTGGAAGTAGCGTGTTCACAGCGGAACTAGTTGCCATCTATCGGGCACTTGAACATCTCAGAGGTTGCCATGGGGAGTCTCTGGTCATCTGTTCTGACTCCCTTAGTGGTTTGCAAGCCCTCGGCAAATGTTTCCCGAAACATCCTTTGGTGCAATCCGTACAGGAGTCTCTTTCCAGGCTTGTTCGGTCTGGTCGCTCGGTGGTCTTTGTTTGGACCCCAGGCCACATCGGCATTCCTGGAAACGAACGTGTGGATCAGCTGGCTAAGCAGGCTACTTCCTCCAGTCCATTGGCTATTGGTCTTCCAGAGAGCGATCTCCGACTGGAGTTCCATCGGAAGATCCGTAGCCTGTGGGACTACGAGTGGGCTAACTCTGCTCACCCCAACAAGCTTCGTGCAGTGAAGCTCTCTACGGCCGCATGGAAGTCCTCACTGCGGTCGTGTCGTAGGGAATCTGTTGTTCTCTGCCGCCTACGAATCGGCCACACATGGCTGACGCATGGCCACCTTCTTCGGTGGGAGGACGCACCACAGTGTGACTGCGGCGCCCCCTTGACAGTGGTCCACATCCTGGTGGACTGTCCACTTTTAATTGTTTTGCGACAATCTTTTAATCTCCCAGATGCGCTTCCTTTTATGTTAGGAGACGATGCTGCTACGGTCGATCGTGTTTTAGGTTTTATTCGCGCAACTGGCTTTTATGGGTCTATTTAGTGGTGGGCCTATAAGCCCGCCCTGTCGGGCTTCACCCCCTCCAGAACAATAGGCCACTGTCATTTTACGGTTTCTGACTTGCTTTTAACTACGGATTTTAAAGTGTGCAGAGTGGCTGGCTCATCCTGTATTATTTTGTGATCAGCCAGCCACACGCTTCTGCAGCCTTGATTTAGTGTTCTGTCTATTTTGTCCACTCCTGTCATGTCCATTGTTCTGTCATCATTTTACGATTGACTGTCGCTCTGTACCTGGAGCATCCTGGACTTAGAGTAGTATGCGACGTAAAGGAAACTTTTAACAGTTCACTCCTAGCTGGGAACAGGGGACTGATAACCCAGCAGTTGAGTCCCCTTTAAACACCAACAACAACAACAACAACAACAACAACAACCCTCCCGTCGCCCTCTTCCCTCCCGTCGCCCTCTTCCCCCTCCCGTCGCCCTCTTCCCCCTCCCGTCGCCCTCTTCCCCCTCCCGTCGCCCTCTACCCCCCTCCCGTCGCCCTCTCCCCCCTCCCGTCGCCCTCTCCCCCCTCCCGTCGCCCTCTCCCCCCTCCCGTCGCCCTATCCCCCCTCCCGTCGCCCTATCCCTCCTACCGTCCCTTGTCGCTGTGTGGAAATTTCTACCCTCAACCTTGCCAGCATCTGTCCCCCTACTCTCCCTTTCCCCACTTTGAAATGCACTCACTGGTGTCATCACTCAAGACATGACAGTTGGAGAGCGTCATATATGTGTGAGTTGTGCATAAGTTATTGTATAAATGTGTGTGTGTGTGTGTGTGTGTGTGTGTGTGTGTGTGTGTGAGAGAGAGAGAGAGAGAGAGAGAGAGAGAGAGAGAGAGAGAGAGAGAGAGAGAGATATTTAGCTTTAAATTGAATTATTCCTTAGAGGAAGTGTGAAAATTTCTTTGTTTCTAGTTTCATACCTGTGCTGGAAGTTGTTATAAAGAAAAAGTTTTGGATTATTATTTATGAAAAGAATTATTTCAAATAAGTACAGCGAGGTAATACTTAATATATTTAGGTATCTTAATAGTGGCTGACATGATTCTCTTGGCTTTGCACCACATGTTTCTAATAATTTTTTTCTGCCAAGTTAATATTTCCCCAAAAGATAATACCATATCTTGCAGTTGACTCAAAATAGCTATGGTGCACCCATTTTCTTGTGTCTATACAAGGATTGACATAGCAAATGCCAGGCTGTTTAATTTATATTTTTAGTTAGTCTATGTGTGAGCACCATGATATATTTCTATCCAGTTGCATTCCTAAGAATGTTACATGTTCTATGCTTAGTCTGAATATAATTTAGACTGTTTTGTCTTAAATTGCTGGAACTATGTATTGATATATTTAGTTTTAGACCATTTAGACAGAACCAGATCAGGGTCTGTAAGATTTTTCAGTAATTTCACCTGGTTTTTTATGTTTAGTCAGTGCAGATGTGTCATTGGGAAATGAATGATGATTTATACTTATGGGTACATAATTTATGTAGAAGAAAGGTTTGAGCCTAGAATAGAGCCTTGTGGGTACCCTGTGTGAGATAGATCTCCACTTAGAGAACTATTTCACTTTGCTCAGTGTTATGACAATCCTTTGTTTCTACTCTGTTAAATATGATGTACGCCACTGTAGCGCACTACCCATAATTCAATATTTTTCATTTTCTGTAATAGTAGGGCAACTGGAGTTATATAGAGACCTCTTCCTAAGTACACAGAAAGTCAAATGTAGTAGTTAAATTAAATATACATCAATGTATGGTTTAATATTCAGCAAACGCAAACTCAGTATGACCATATTATTCATAGCAAAATATTTTGATACGGTTTAGTACTTATATGTGAAATATCACCATAATTATGACTGTTAACAAAATAGTGGGCTCGTCACTGTGAAGCTACAACTAACACAAAAATCAAAAATTTTGTCAAGTAGTTTCTGTAAAATCATGTGAGAAGAAAATTTGCATAGCTAACTGAACATGCAGGACCTTTGGAGCACTTGTGCACTATGACTGGTGGGTATTCAGTGTTGTCTGTGTGCACCTGCAGGCATGCCTAACTGCTGTACAGCATAGCGGACTTTATTTGTATTCCTAAAGCTACCCACTTGCCTCTTGTTACCTACCACTCCTTCTTGTTTACAACATAACTCTCCCATAACCCTTTATCTTCACACACTCCCTCTCCCCTCTTATCACTCTTGCGCCGCCGCCCCTCCCCTCTTTCCCTTGTCCCCCTATCTGCCTCAACCTCGCCTTCCCTCTCTCTTTTCAACCCTCTCACTGAGCCATTGGTTTCCCCTGTGCCGCGGTGGAATGGCCAAGCGGTCTAAAGCGTCTCACTGCGGAGCGCGCTGTTGCTCGTCGTGGAGGTTTGAGTCCTCCCTAGGGGATGGGTGTGTGTGTTTGTCCTTAGGTTAGTTTACCTAGGTTTAAGTAGTTTGTAAGCTACGGACTGATGACCACGCAGTTTGGTCCGATAGATTTACAAACATTTGAACATTTGAATTTTGTTTCCCCTGTCCCTGTGCCCTGTCCCCTGTCCACACCAAGCAAAGTGCCGCTGTGTTAACACACTATGATTGCTTTGAAAAGGATGGTGGCCAAATCCAGCTCCAGCCATCAATTTTTATGTTCTCCAAGATTTTCCCTAAATCACCCAGGTAAATGCTGGGTTGGTGCCCTGGAATGGGGATGGCTGATTTCCATCCCCATCCTTCCTTCCTTCAGCCGCCCATGTCCTGAAGCACATTACTAACACACTTCCTCTGCTCTTTCCAACTCTCCCCTTCTGTAAAAGCTCCTATCCCCCCCTCCCTCCCTCTGTATGTATGGTATATTTCAGATAGATAGTAATAGCATAAAATACAGTATGTGAAGTTCTGTTTTTCTTTGCAGAATTTTACCAGTGAGACTTCCAATGTACGATGTTTCAAAAATGAAAAGCTGCGGCCACATTCTGTTTTGGCTGAAAGTCAGAATGCAGTACTCCTGAGTGAAGAACTGAAGAATGTTCTAAGCTTTAATGAAGACTGTGTGGAAAAAGACAAATCAAAAGCAGGCCCTCTTGAGAATCGTTATGTAAGTTGAAAAATTTCTTTGTTTATATCTGAGGATTATATAACTATTTCATTGTTCATAGGAGTGTAATCGCATAAATTTAGTTTTGTATTTATTTTCCAGTACATGTATAAATTCAGAATGTCTCCCCCTCCCTATTTTTTTCTTATGGCACTGACAGTAATCTGTCATTTCATTTGCTAATGTCATCTTACATTGTCATGTATAGTGTATATCCATCATTTAATTGCATCAATATTAAAAAGTCGTTATAATATGTAGTTGTGACCAGTGTGACATCATTAGTGAAATTCCTGTTTGCTACCTCACACTAAATGTTGTTATATGTTTCTGAAATATGCATACTATCTAGTGCCGACTTGGGATTGACTCTCTTAAGTTAAAAATTTACCCGAAATTGTATTTAGACAAACATGCCAGTTAGTATGTAATTTTTTTGGAATGTTGTGCTCAACGGCCACAAAATAATGAATATAGTAAATGTAGTGTGCAGCATTGGTCGTATTTTTATTGTGTTAGCAGATCGATTTTGATCATATAATGAATACCTTCAATGCACTTACAATACAAGAAAATACAGAAATCAGTACAGAGTTCAAACACATAAAATAAAATAAATTGAAAGCCAATCCAATTGTAGAGTATAGTAAATGTACATACCAGTCATCATAATATCAACTAAGCATATCACATGCCATATTAGCTGAATGTAACATAGATTTTTTGAATATTTCAGTATAGTGTCTAACCATGAAATGAGCAAGCTCCTTACAAAATCATGCAGCGGTGCTTTTAGAAAAATGGCGCCACTAACGCCCTCTGGTATAGTGACATTTCAAAGTCACTGAACTAAATGTAATTTTCTATTTTTAAGAATTAAAATGAAATCTAAAGGAATTTCATTATCAATATGTTCACCAAAAAGAACAGAATATACATGATGAAACATGCAAAATTTGAATAACAAAAGTATCCTTAACAGTTATGATGCAAAGCTCCTAATGTCAATTTCACATACTATTCATCTGTATGTTAAGATCAGAAAAAGAAAGAAAAAAACCTATATGACTACCCCTATAAGGTGGTATCACTTATATTTTAAAAACAACTGTTTCAAGCTTTAGATGACCCAAAAATATATAGACAAAAAAGGCTGTTATAATGCATGCTGCCTCCAGCGACCTCACATGTCTTGTGTTTCTTGCATGTTACCAAATCTACAGAGCCAGTAGCATAGAAAGTTGTTCAGAACAGATACAGACTAGGTACATCTATAAAGCACAGATTTACAAAACCCACTTAGTACATAGTAAAATATTCAAAATAATAACAAAATTTTAAAATTTTAAACATGGCTGCAATTCAGCAACGGTGGAACAACAATCCAAGAGTCAACACAGTTTCAGCCGACCAGTGGCATAAAATAGTTTACATCTATAAACCTTTACCCAGGTTTCGGCAAAATTAATTTTGCCTTCTTCAGAAGGATACAATAAAGCTCACATTAAAGAAGTTGTTAAAATGTGGCTGACTCCATGTCACTAGATTAAAATTTTAAACAAAGTCACATTATAAAATTTTGGAGCATGTCCACACACAGGTCAAGTGAGCACTCTAATAACAGAAACAGCCCAACGTCTTTGTCAGCTGTATGTGTCACTAAATATAGTAATCAAATCATGCATGTTACAAAGTGCTCAGATTCAATACTATATAAAATTTCAATTTTTTTTCCTTTTTTTTAACATACATATTAGGTACATCCATGAAGAATAAAATTTACAAAACAAAGGTTATTATAGTCTAATATATAATAAGGAAACGAAACTATTACAAAATGCCAGTTCCTCTGCCACCCTATGTATGGCAGAAACATTAGCACTATAGAGCACATTAGCTCCAAAGTGCTGGACAGAACACGTAAATAACTGGTTTCATAATTTCTGCTTATAACGTGACAGTATATACTCATGCGTAAGCACATTACAGTTTCAGGTAGAAATGGAAATAGGTTACTCCTAGCTATTAATCCAAAGGTTTTTGAAACGTATGAGCCATTGTGTTTAGTGTAAAAAGTGTAGATGAGATGAAGGTGGTACATCACATTTGAAATCGTGCAAGTCAGTCGGCTCTCTTTAAGGGAAACATACTGGTAGCGTTCGCATATGGCATGTGGACATATAAGGGTGATTAGGCCTTGCGCATGTGATATAGAATTTTTCCCAAATATTTTTTAATTGGCGCTCATACACGACATAAAGAATTCCCAAAAATGGGCAGTTTTCGTCTTTGTTTGTTCATTAAGCAAGGCATCGCCGTACAATTTTTGGTGGGCAAATATCTCCATTTCCTCCAGGATATCAAGATATCTGCCCTTTGATCCTCGATGTAGAAGTTTTAATTGTGAGGTTAAGTCAGGAGGTGTATGCCCTGAGGTCACCAGATGTTTGGCAAAATTAGACTTTTCAGCAATGTCCTTCCTGTCCAAAGCCACATGCTCATGAAACCTTATTTCAAGACATCTACCAGTCTGTCCTATATAGAACAAATTACATTCAGCACATGAAATTTTGTACACCCCTAATTCATGTAGAACATTCTCTTTGTGAATATTCCTAATCATGAGGTGTCCTAAACAATTTTCAGTCATAAAAGAGACAATTAAAGATATTTTTTAATGGTGGCAATTCTAGAGCATACTGCTCCATAATATTGTAAAATCGTATATTTTTTACTTGACTGTGACTGGCTTTGTTCCTGATTTACATTGTTTTCATTATATTTTTTAGCAACCCAATTGTAGATCTTAGTTACATAGTTGGCCGGATAGTTGTTTTGATTTGCAATGTATGTAATAGTGGACAGTTAGTGTCGTGATCTGATTTAGGCAAAGGTAATTTAAACATTGGTGATGCGTCGTCCATCACCGGCTGTCAGCGTCGGGCTGTTACTACCCCATAGGGCCGATAATGTCCTGATTGGGGGGGGGGGGTGAGGGAGCACCATCTGCCCCCAGCACTGGAGATAAAGAAGGAGTGGTTTCATTACTCACAGGTTGATTCACATCCATTTCTGGTGTCTGGATGTCCATAGCTTCGGAAGCAGTGGCCCTCTCCTCATCATCCAGCGCCGGAGGCTCAGTGAGGGAAGCCGAAGGTGGTGGCAACCTGGCGCCCGAGGATGAAACCACTGGGACTGGTGCCAGTGCCGGGGAAGACACCCGTACCGCTGATGGAGCTCGGGCAGGCACAGCGCGCAGTGCTGAAGTCGGCTCCTCAGAAGATGTCGGCACAGAGCATGCCAGTGAAACAGGCCCCAGAGGAGGCGTGGGTGGAGGTGGCGCCTGTGGATCTGCCGGGAGTTGCGGGTGCAACTGATCCCAGTGACGACGAAGAGTGCAGCTAACAAGGATGCCAGCCCAACCCGCGTGCCCACACAAGCCGTAACATAATGACCTGATGGTCATGTGGGCGCACTTGGTGGCGCACGCAACAACAAATGAAAGAGAGTGCGAGGTTGCCTCCCATGAAGCAATTCCGCCGGGCTGTGTTTCCCCGCCGGGGTGAATCAATACGACATCAAGAAACAGATAATGACATTAGAGCCGGTCAAAACAGCTGCCACTCTCGCTCGCTTCCCGCCGCGCTCTCAGCTCGCTCTCGACGACTGATGGCGGGTAGAGGGGGCAGCGATGACGTCACACTGTCGAGAGAAAGACACTACGGGATGGGGCGAGTCACGGTGCTCCCGAGTCCCTGGTTCACGCCACGCCCGCCGGGCCTAGCTGAGGCGCCTCAGCCTAGTCAAAGCATGCCACCGGCCTGCTTGTTCAAACAGCGCGCCGAAACGAAAAAAAGGGGAAAATACACTTTTTCGATTTTCACATTGTAAAAATTGTTCACGGTATACAAGACCACGCTACATCATTTTATGAAATTACTAGCTGCTCCCCGCGGTGTTACCCGCGGTTCAATAGTCAGACGTTAAAGTGCTAAGAAAGGGCATAAATAACTACATGACTGTTTGCGACATTGTTAGCACGGAATATGTAATTGTCTTGGAACGGATGGAGAGCCACAAATCTATTGCAATACGTCCCTGTAAACGAAGTTTCGAGACTTCTTGTTGCCAGCCGCGGAGGCCGAGGGGACTGAGGCGCTCCAGTCACGGTCTGCACGACCACTACGGTCGGGGGTTCGAATCCCCCCTCGGGCATGGATATTTGTGCCGTCCTTAGTCTTAGCTAGTTCATAAGTAGTTTGTAAGCTTAGGGACTGATAACCCCGTAGTTAACTTCCATAAGTTCTACAAACATTTGAACATTTGATTTAGACTTCTTGTTCTCCGAGTATACGTAGAGATTTCTAGCTCTCGATACACGGGAGCAGCCTACGTAGAGCTGTCCGTGCGAGAAACATGTGGTGACCACATGAATACCTGCCACTTTTAATGTTTGTCGTTGACTCTTGTTTATAGTAATCGAGAAGGCCACTTTCAATGGGAACTGTAACCGGTTAACCTGGAATGGCAAGTTTGTTGGGAATTCGTGGTATTAATAAGTCTCTCTCTTGGCTCCACCGGTGATGATGGTGGACTGCACGATATGCCTTCTCAGGTCCGTGATGCGTAACCTGGTGCCATTGCATAATCGTGGTGCATCCAAGTTACGCATCAATAAAACAGGCACACACACCTTCAGCTCCAACTTGTGGGATGAGTAAGTAACTACAATAACAACAATACAGTAATCGAAAACAAATGCCAAGCAAAGGAACAAAATAAACAACAAACCTAACAAAGAAATTTAACAAAATAAACAATAAACCTAACGGAGAAAAGTAAAGAGATAAAAAAGACATCTAACGGAGAAACGAACTGTTGAGATCCTACAAATGCAAAGCGAATCAACAAAATAACTAAATGCAAACGTTCGAATGGTATAAATAATCGAAATCACCAAAGATTATTCATTGAAATCCATAGAGAATACAATTTTAAAGAATTACGATAACATCACAATGTTCGAATATCTATAACGTTTGATATGTTATCTGCAGCATACCGCCTGCCATCTGTTGAGTGCATTTGCTACTACTTTCGTTGCCGTTTACGTACGCTATTTATACGTGGCAGTTCGCGCTTTGTACACAAAATAGGGCTTTGTATCTAGATCCCATTATACACAAAACGTTAATGTTTTTTTCTTGCCATGGTACTTAGAGCATATTTAATTTAAAGTCTTCAATTTTATACATACTTCCTTTATTTGTTACAACAAATGAAAATGAATGCGGCATAAACGCCAACATTCAGATTTCTTGTGTATGTAATTATATATCAGTTAAGCCGTTTTGGCAGTATCCAAGAATCTTTTTGTATATTCAAAAGTAAAAAAGATAACAATAACAAAGAAAAAAATTTTCACTATAGCAGGACCCGAACCATTGCCCAAAATAAAAGAAGTCTATTACACGACGCGTTAACCACCGCGGCTAAACATCACATATCCTACAAAGCTCGTCTGCTGTTGTATTAGAAGCTTCTTACAACCGTTACGTATTTCTATGGATATATTTCAAATAAATAACATGTAATAAACATTTTGAAAAGTAGTCTGTCCTAATCCGAGACATAAGAAATCTCTGTATGAAATTTCATCTAAATCAGTGCTGTAGTTTTAGCGTGATGCGGTAACAAACATAGAAACTTTCGCATTTATATTTTTTCTTACAAGCTTTGCCTTGCCTGTGAAAAAATAAAAAGTCTACTTTTCATTACGCCTGAGTTTTTTAGTTCCGTAACGCTCCTCACTCAATTTTGATGAAAGTATACGACTAAAAAATCTAATTTCTGGACACATTGTAGCGAAAACATCTTACATTTAGAATGAAACATTCACCTTTTTGTAATTCGTAACAGTCGTTTTCAAATAACGGTATTTGTCAAATATGTGCACTAGATTTACAAATCGTGTATTGAAAAAGTTTGATAGCGGGCAGCTTACTGTTCTATGCATTTTAGACCATACATTAAAGCGAGTGAAATGGAGCTAAAAGAACAGAAAAGTTTTTGAAGTGGTAGTCGCACTGGCATCTACCTCCTTTCACAAGTAATTGCGAGTTATCTGAGCGGCGTCATGCCGCGATCCCAAGCTAACGAACTCGGCAGCTGTTGAGTGGAGCGTGAAGCACTGCAGTGCCGAAAAATTTGAATTGCTGGCCACGTGTGTAGGTCCCTCGTGATGTGTTAATTATCCGTAACCAGAAAACAATTATGAACCCATTTTCTTTGGTGGCGACTGATTCCAGTGGACAACGATCTGCTACGGTTTTACATCAGATCAACTCGACTTTATGAGTGGCATACATCTGGTTTTTTGACCACCTGGAATATATATTTTGTGTTTGGAACTAGAAAATAAGAACAAATTAATGTAAACTGCGACTCTGCTGTTGATGGACTGAAATAAAATTTTCTGACATTACAATTAACAGCTTTTTAGTTGAAGATGAAAAAGCCCAAAACACTTATATTTATAGTTCCATCTACACCTAATACACAATATATACCTTTAAAAAAAATTCTTTTGTTGCTTTCAGAAAATGTGGTACCACAAGGTGAAAATAGTTGTATATCGGGCTTGATTCCATGGTGGAACTTGTGCTCAGTCACTGTATTTGACTTTTAGAAATTTTCAGCAATCAGTTGTAAAAAATATTTATTTATTGGCAGATCAGTACCAACGCAACCTCCAACATGGAGGTCGAGATGTTTTAAGTATTTTAATCGTTTTTTTAAGCGTTGATAATGACCACACAGTGGTCGAAATCTAGCTCTGCCAATAAATAAATATTTTCACAACCGATTGCTGAAAATTTCTACAAGTTGTACATCGCGTGTCCCACATAAATGCGGTACCTTCGCGTCTGAGATTAAAGTAAGAATGAACAAAGTTGCTTTTAGGAACCTGTCTGAGAGGAACAACGTTTCTACGAACAGTTTGCTAAATCATTTGAAGACAATTTTCTTTGTCTGCAGGATGGTACTTTCGAAATTTCTTCATACGCTAGTTTAAGTTAGCCTCAGACACTGCAGGACACGTCAGTAAAGGATCAGAAGAGTGTGTCTTTTTTTTTTCCGGGAGGGTGGGGGGGGGGGCCTTGTCCCCAGCGATAAGGAATCCCCACCCACTGTCAGCAGAAGATCGACTGCTGTCTACTTCAACAAGCCAGCTAACACTTCATTGATTGTGTTATTTTATTACTATCGTCCTCCCACTGTAGTGACTCGTTGAATCTTATGCACATAAGAACTAGGTGGTAATGGACTCCTCCCATGAATTTAGACTAACATTTAGGAAAGTCTTTCCTTACATGAACATTCCCGGCATGAGTCGGCGCTGGCACAAACCGATTGGGCGACGGTGTTGCTTGTGCAGCACAAGTATCACCCGTCTCCAGCCTGCCTTCAGCAGAAGCTTCTCTGAATGATATTTTTTCAGTTACACTTATGAAAATATGTTTATTTTTCTTCTATTACTATTAATTCTTTAATATGAATACAAAATTTAAGGAATGCTCAGTTGTTCACGAAACGAAAAACTCTCGTAAATGTTAGTCGAAATTAATGGCATGAGTCCATACCACATATTTCTAATGTGCTTATAATTCTATGAGTCAGTACAGTGTGCAAACACTAGTAATAAAATAACAAAATCAAATAACAGTTGGGTGGCTTGAAGCAGATGGCAGTAACACTTATTGGTCACCCCTGTGTTTCCTTCAATCTTCCACTGACGGTGGGTGACGATCCCTTGTTGCTGGCCACACGCCAATCAAGAAGGAATAAACAAATCACAATATGAAACAAAATGACACCTGCTTCTCATCTTTTACTGATCTGCAGTGTCTAAGGCTAAACTAAATCTGTGCATTTTTATTTCATTTAAAGTAGAAAAATCGAAATGAAAATACCATGGAGACAAAGAAAATAGTCATCTGGTGATTCAGGAGGTGTTCATAGAAAAACAGTTCCCATCAGACAGCTTCTTAACAAAATAAATAAAAATTCTGAGGACCGTGTAGAATTCTTTGAAAGTGCGAATGAATTGAAACGTAGTACATCATGCCCCACATTAAACCGGTACATCTCGCGTACCCCCATGGTCATAAGTTGCAGTACCCCTTCCTTATAAGGACGTAACTAAATGTCTTTAATTTTACTGTTCTAATTCCTTTTTACTTAGTTCATTTCTACTTTAGTCTCGGGCGTTAGGGATAGCGCTTTTATGTGAGACACTGTATATAAATTGTTTCACCTTGTGGCACATTTTCCGAGAGCTACAAAAGTGAAAATTAAAAGATGGATAAATAGTGTAATAGTCACATTAGGTGTAGATACATCAATACATGTAAGTATATTTTTGGGCTTCTTCCATTTGCCATCTCATTAAGTAGAATTTCAGAAAATTTTATTTCAGTCCATCAACAGCAAATTCGCAGTTTACATTAATTTATTCTTCTCTTGTAGTTCGAAACACGAAATATGTATTCCATTAGTTATATGATGTGCACAACAAACTAGTTGTATACTTTTCATTAAATGAAGTATTACCTTACGTAACACCATAGAAGATCATTGTCCATTGTAATCAGTCGCCACCCATGAAAAATAGTATGTAGTTATTTTCTGGTTATGGATTATAAACACATCATGAGAGACCAACATACATGGCCAGCAAATAGTATTTTCAGTGCTGCAGTGCTTCACGCTATGCTCAACAAACGCCGAGCTCGTAGACTTGTGGTCGCGGCATGACGTCGCTCAGATAACTCGCAATTACTTTGGAAAGGAGGTAGATATCGGTGCAAATACAATTTAAAAACTCCTGTGTTCCTTTAGCTCCATTTCACTCGCTATAATGTATGGTCTAAAATGCACTGAACACTAAGCTGCTCACTATCGAACTTTTTCAATACACGATTTGTAAATAAAGTGCACACATTGACAAATAGCGTCATTTGAGAACGACTTATGAATTATGAAAAGGTGAATGATTCATTCGAAAGCTAAGATGATGTACTATTCTGAGTCCAAAAATCAGATTTTTTTAGTCGTATACTTTCATCAAAATTGAGTGAGGAGCATTACAAAACAAAAAACTCGGGTGGAATGAAAAGTAGACATTTTTCCTTCTTCTTCTTCTTCTTCTTCTTCTTCTTTACATACAAGGCAAAGCTTGTAAGGAAAAACTTGACTGATAAAACATTGTGGATTGGTCGTATATACCGTCAACATTTTTTCATCGTGAAAATCAGAACTTGGATTTTCCCCCTTTCTTCCATCTCGGTTTGGCCGACACTGCGATCGCAGCTTTATAAAATGTAGACGTGTGCTGGACGGGCGCAATAATTAAGGTGCGGGCCACGTCTGAGTATCGGCCGTCACCCGGAGAATGAAATATACCATTGAAGTAAATGTAGGTGGCCACATGTGACCCAGGCCGAGCACGGAACGTCAACGGACGGTATTGTTTCTCAACAGTGGAAGACTGTTTGTTGTAAGAAATGGACGCAGAACATTTAAAAGAAGTAGTTTGTAAGTTTCCGGTACTTTATGACCAGACAGACGTGAAGTACCGGAATATTGATTACAAGGACAAAGTTTGTAAGACAATTGCAGCAGATTTGCAAGCCAAAGTTAAGATAAAAATTATTAAAGTTTCAATACCAGATAATATATATTTAGTAATGTAAAAATTCTACAAGTTTTAATACCAAACAAATGTTAATTTACTCGCTATTTCGCAAACAAATATGTTTTTGCTTTATGTCACTGGTATATCGTCTCCAAAAGTTGACAGAAGGTGTGCTGCGTCATCCTAAAATATTCATAAAACTTCGTCTCATCATCCTTGAGATGAGGAAATAATGTTCGAAACTCTCCCTGTACTTGTCTTGTTTTCCAGGTGCTGGATCCATAGATTTCTTCGTTTTCTTTGCCTTGCTTCTGTTTCTTCTTCGTCTAAAGCAAGTGCTATGAGTCCTAATTCACTATTACTAAAATTAGTGAACATATTTACAACTTTCACAAACAGGAACACAGATCAGCGCGTCCAAGTCACTACAATGAACTGAGACACGGATGAGGAACGGGCCGGAACACGGACGTGACCCGGTTATGTGTGGCCGCTAGAGGCACGGGCCGGAGTAGGGATGGCGGTTATCGCTGAAACAACCAGTTTTTGGTTATACCGGTTCTTTTCGTCACCAGTTTAACCACGCTGTATAAACTGCTCAAGATAACCGTTTTTTTAAATAACTGGTTTTCGGTTTTTTATTGCTTTTATTTCCAGCAAAGTTTGACCGAAACTTAATTGGCAGCCGAAACAGAAACCGTAATCGAATTTTCGGTTCTTCTAGTTTTGGCCGAAAATGAAACTTAGGAAGTTTAGTTAAAATTTACGTAAATTTACGTTATATGACAAATCACTAGTCTTTCCATATTTTGCAAGATCCCCTCCGAATACTAAGCCTTCTTGAGTATGTATAAGCCTAGCCAGGAGTCTGTAGAAAACAATATACAAAGCATACAGATTTACTGGCCTAGTATTTCCATCCGGCAGTTGCGAATATTGAGCCAACCACTCCGTAAGTTGGACTTGTGAGCCAGCGGATACGAATATCTCGTTATATACACAATATATAAAAGTTACAGTCTGTAAATGAACTTCAATCAGTGCTGCAAAAGTATTTTGAAAAATAAAGTCACAGTTCCGACTAACAGTATGATGATTTGTCAGTGTAAATTTATGCAAATTGAACTAGAAAAGCTGTATACCACGTGCCCAAAGAATGTTCAAATGGGTGTGAGTTCATATGAGACCTAACTGCTTAGGTCATCGAGCCCTAGACTTACAAAAGTTTTAACCAACGTGTTGACGAGCTAACAACACTCTGTTCTTTAATATCCAATAGTAAAAGCAGTCAAGAAAACTCATTTATTAAAATGGCCGCTTTCGGCACATTTAGTCAGTCTTCATCACATTGTTGTTGTTGTGGTCTTCAGTCCGCAGACTGGTTTGATGCAACTCTCCACACTACCCTGTCCTGTGCAAGTCTCTTCATCTGAGAATACATCCGGCAACCTACATCCTTTTGAATCTGCTTACTATATTCGTCCCTCGGTCTCCCTCTACGATTTTTACCCCACACGCTTCCTTCTAATGCTAAGTTGACAATTCCTTGATGACTCAGAATGTGTCCAACCAATCTATCCCTTCTCTTAGTCAGGGTATGCCACAAACTCCTTTTCTTCCTGATTCGGTTAAGCACATCCTCATTAGTTAAGTGATCTACCCATGTAATTTTCATCATTCGTCTGTAGCACCACATTTCAAAAGCTTCTATCCTCTTTCTATCCAAACCGCTTATCGTCCACGCTTCACTCCCATACAATGCTACACTCCAGACAAATATTTTCAGAAAGGACTTCCTAATATTTAGATTAATTTTGTATGTTATCAAGTTTCGCTTCTTTAGAAACGCTTTTCTTCCTATAGCCATTCTGCATTTTATATCTTTTTTACTTCGGCCATCAGAAGCTATTTTGCTACCCAAATAACAAAATTCGCCTACTACTTTTATTGTCTCATTACCTAATCTAATTCCTTCAGCATCAACTGATTTTCTGACATTGCATTCCATTACCTTCGTTTTACTCTTGTTAATGTTCATCTTATATCTTCCTTTCAAGACACTGTACATCCCGTTCAACTTCTCTTCCAGATCTTTTGCGGTCTCTGACAGAATTACTATGTCATCAGCAAACCACAATGTTTTTATTTCTTCTCTCTGCACTTTAATGCCCTCTCCAAATTTCTCCTTCCATTCCTTCACTGCCTGCTCAATGTACAGATTGAACAACATTGGGGAAACGCTATAAGCCTGTCTTACTCCCTTCCCAAACTCTGCGTCCCTCTCTTGCCCTTCGACTCTAATAACCGCTGTCTCGTTTTTGTATAGATTGAATATAACTCTTCCCTCCCTATATTTTACCCCTGATACTTTCAAAATTTGGAAGAGTGTATTCCAGTCGACATTGTCAAAAGCTTTCTCCAAATCGACAAACGCTAAAAATTATTAATAAAAATAAACCACACACACACACATTTTGAATAACTGCTACAGGAACTAGTTGTACCAGTTTTTTTACCCGGTTCTTGGCAATAACTAAAAAAATCCAGTTACAACTGAACCAAATAAATACCGAAAAAACCGGTTATTCAAAACTAAAATACTGGTATCGGTTTTAACCGGTTGGTTTTTCCCATCCCTAGGCCAGAGCATGGACGTCAGCCATCTGGCACTCCGTCCGAACACGGCCCGGATGTGTGTGTCCCGACCTTATGGCGTGGCAGGGGGGGGGGGGGGTGTCTGACCGTGTGCATGCGCACTGCTGTCAGCTGTTCTACATGCCAGTCGGGAGTACCGAGTTGTCTCACTCCCGAGACTGTGTTATCGGTACTGCCGGCTTCCGGGTGCGGCGGGCTCGCCTGCCGCTCTCTTTGGTGGGAACGAGCGGGAGCCAGGCCGCGTTTGACGGCCTCTAAATGGCATCGTCCACAGAGCAAGAGGTCACATACTGGGGCATTTGAGTTTTAAAAGTACGCACAAACCGTTCGACTTCGCCATTAGACTGTGGATGAAATGGAGGGGCCATAAGATGGTGAATGTCCAGGCGAGCATAAAAATCTTGAAAAACAGAAATAGAGAAAGGGGTGCCATTATCTGAAACAAGTGTGTGTGGAAACCCCTCCAAAGCAAAAACTTTAGACAGTGATTGAATAGTTACGGCAATGGACATGGTATGGCAATGAAAATGTATGGAAAGTTTGAATAAGCGTCCACAAGAAAAAACCAATAAGAGTTCAGGAATGGCCCCGCGTAATCGATATGCACCCGTTCCCACGGCTGACGGGGTTGTCGCCAAGAAGAGACACATCCCGAGGTGCCGCCTGCTGCGAAGCACACAACAAGCACTTAGCCACCATCCTCGTAATGTCACCATCGATGCTGGGCCAAAACACATGCCGGCGAACCAATGTTTTCATGCGGTAAACTTCCCAGTGTCCTTCATGAAGCATCTGAAACACTTTGTAATGAAGATCCGCCGGAATCAGTACCTGCGGAGTCTGTCCGTCTGTTGCCAAAAGGAGAACCCCGTCCCATTCAGACGGACGAAAATGGAAGGAATAATAGTTACGGAGGGGATCTGAAGCCCTACGCGGAGGGGCATCTGGCCAATGGAACATACGCCATTAAACAAGGGGCAGAAATCAGTAAGCGCTTTAACATGCAAAACGCACTCAGATGACCAGGCAAAGGGAACACCCTTGTGAAGCAGACGATGTAAGGGATGCGCCACAGAGGCAGCCCATGGTAAAAAACGGTGGTAATAGGCAATGTTGCCCAAGAAAACCTGTACATATTTAACAGATGCGGGACGTGGCAGGGACTGTACTGTGGCCATGTGATCCAGTAAAGGGCGGAAGCTCGCTGAAGACACTTCAAACCCCAAATAAGGAATAGAAGGTTGGAAAAAATGAGACTTGGCCAGGATGTAGTGGAGACCGGCTGCTTTTAGGACAGAGAAAAGTGCCCGTAGGTTTTGTAGATGTTCGTGAGGTGAAGCCCCGGTCACAGCCTGGAACCGAGGGAAGGAGCTCCTCTAAGTAGCTCTGAAAAATAGCCGGGACACTAGCGCCCCCGAAGGGGAGTCGCTGCTATTGGTATAACCCAAAGGGAGTGTTGACGACCAATAGACATTTGGTGTCGTCGTCCAAAGGAAGCTGAAGATAGGCTTCCGCTAAATCTATGTGAGAAAAAGAGTGTGAACCAGAAAGTAAAGCAAGGAGTTCATCTGTACGAGGCATGGAGTATGAGTCAATCACAGACTGTGCAGTGCCTCTCTCAAAACGCTGCGCTGCCGGCAGTCCAGCCAGTGCCGCACAGCGGCCAGTCCTGGTAACTGGCAGCGTGCCGTTCAAACCCACGCGCCATGCATTACCACACAAAACGCATATTATAATCTTAGTTTCAAAGTCAGATGTGACTAAACATTAAAAAATATTATGAAAATTCATTTTTGTCACATTTTAACCTTGAGTTAAATACCTTTTCTACATATTTAAGAATATTTTATTCCTTAGAATTATTTTAAAAGTATGTGACCCTTCAAATTTTTTGGTATTTTCATATAAAAATTTATCTTGTAGCAAAGACTTTTCTTTAACCTACATTAAAATATATTCTTCAATTTTTCAATATTGGTATTCTCTAAGAAGTTGCGACAATATAACACTAATTTTTAAGTCGGAGAAAAAAGTCCTTGTGTCAAAAACAGTTTGTTGACCTGAAAAAAGGGATAACATGCTGGATACAAATAGCACTGAAAATGGAAAAAGATTACCAGAAAATAACACTGATAAATAACACCTACAAGTGCAAAAAATAACACCGATTTTTTCCTGTTCCTACCAATAGCTTAATTGTCACAAGTGTGTGTGCGTGTGTGCTTTTTATGTGCTTGTCACATCTCATCATATGTTTTTGCAGTGATTTGTGAACGATCATCATTATATTGTTGAATTCCAACCTCCACTTTCCAGTGTTAGAGTGCATTATAGACCACATTTTGGATGCAAGAAAATATAGTCCTTGTTTTAAATTCATGGCGTGTGATTTAACATTTTATTATTCAACAAGTTAATATAAAACATAATAGGGTATATTTCCAAATGTGCTACTGGTTATACTATCTACTTAACAGTTAGGCATGAATATCCTCAGACAATGCAAAATAATATGCGTAAAGAGGTTGAAGGAAAGAAATTGTTATTCAGTGATGGCATTAGTGGTAAGACCATAGAACTTAAATCTCTTCAATAAAATACTTACGTAATATATGCAAAGAAGTGTGAACAAACTTACATAATGAATTGTTGATGTGGGAAAAGAAAGAGATGTTGAGGAGGAACTCGGAGAAAGTTTTGTGTATTTATGAGAGCGTACAAATGCAAGACACTTTCAGAACTACTCTGGAATGCTTATCAAGTAACCTTGAAGGAAGAAGTTAAAGAAGTTCTGGAAATTATTGCAGCCCTCATTTTGTATCACAGCATTTAGTGAACATAAAGAACTTATGTAATAAATGTGTAATTAATGCATGAACAAAGCGGAAACAGTTCTTTGTAAAATCTGAGACACCAGAGAAATTTTTCAGTGATCGTTTCAGTGTAGGAGAGTAAAGGCAAGCACTGATTAGCTGGATAACGTGTAGTATGGTATCAATGTTCCATATATACACGAAATGATGAAAACTACAAGTCCATGACCTGTCACACAAAATACCTTAATATTGTGTTGTCCACTCATAAAGGTGACTCAGATAACAGTTACTATGGTATAGAAAGCTACCGGGTGCCCTTATATTTGTTTTGCTATAGAAGCTCATATAACTGACCTTTGATACCAGAGTTATTCATACCACAGATTCCCTTACCAGTTGTGTGTGGGTTTATTCATATAGATAAATTTGTATAATTCAACTGCACATCCATCAGGGGTATGAAAGGAATGTTCCTATAATATATAATATCCAGTTTACCCAACATTTGCATTATGGAGCTGCTAGAGTAGTTTAATTTAGAATGGTTGGATGAAAGGTCACATTCCTTTAGCAACAAGTAATTGGCAGCCCTGCGCTAGGCCAGACGCGGCAGCTTCGTCCTCTCGGGAAAGATAAGTAATTTAGATTGTAATAAGACTTAGTTTTACACCGATAAGTAATTAAATACATTTATTAGAGTCCTGTCCTAGCTTACAGTTAAAGGTTTCACTTTCCCTTGCGTAGTTTTTCATTTATCGCGAAAAGTCCATACAGCAGTGTTACAGCCGTGGGATTCGTTTACGTTCTTGCACAGCAAATCTAAATAAACTGGTTTATTAGTTCTTTTGCCTTTATTACAAGTTAAGTACATCTTATCCCTTCATTGTTTCTCACTTATTATTCACGTAGAGTTGATTAAGATTTTATTTGCTGTCCCAGAAACTTAGCATTTCCTTTGTTTACATTCGGAGACTAGGCCTAATTTTCAGAGTACACAGATTTAGCGTTAACACGTAGTAGAAGTTGCTTTTACGTCACTGTACGACTAAGTATTTACATATATTAGTGCCCTATTCAACTTTAGTGCTCCTTTATATCTGTATCTAATTTAATTCTTTCCGTTTTCATCTAGCTTAATACAGGAAACAACCATGAGTGCTAAGTGTTTGAGCTGCCGTAGGAAAGTTAGTTCAGGGGTTCTTTGCAGCTGTTGTGACAGTTGGTTTCACTGGGGAGAATGTAGTGGCGTGGGTATTGGGGAAGCAAAGGAGACTCTTCCTTTCTTGTGCAGGGTTTGTTCAAGGGATAAGAAAATAGAGGAACAAGAGGGGAAAATCAGAGCCCTTCAGGCTGAATTAGATAGTGTTAGAGAAGAACTGTCAAGGTTAAGGGGGGAGGAGGGTAACCAGAGGTGGGAAGTGGTAGCAGGGAACAGTGGCCTCAGTAAGAGTACAGTGTGTGACAGTTTCATCATTGGCACAAACAATAGGTTTGCCTTGCTGCCACAGTCTAACGAGGAAGAGCCTCCAGTAGATGTAGGTGTAATTAAGGAGCAACAGAATTTCATTAGGAAACCAAAGGTTTCAAAAAAAGTAGAAAGTAGGAGGAAAATTCTGTTGCTAGGTAGCAGCCACGGGAGAGGTGTGGGGCAAATTGTGCAGGAAAAATTAGGTGACAGGTACCAGGTCACAAACTTTTTTAAGCCCAGTGCAAGTCTGAGCCAGGTGGTAGAGGATTTAGATTCATTGTGCAAAGGGTTTACTAAGAAGGATCATGTTGTGATAGTGGGTGGTGTGGGAAACAGTATAGCTAGGGATCAGGGCTACAGTATCGAGTGTGACCTGGTGAAAATAGCATCTTCAACAAACCATACGAATGTTCGGATGGTGCCTGCCTTCATGCGGTATGATCAGCCTCGGTTGAACAGCTCTGTAAGGAGAGTCAACATGGAGTTAGATCAGCTGCGCAGGGCGGCCACTCTGTCGGACATTGGTTTGGTCCCTGTTGATGCTATTGATAGGTGGGACTTTACTAGGCATGGCCTGTACCTCAATAGGAAAGGGAAGGGAAAACTGGCTGGGTTGATAGGAAAATCTATAAGGGGGGACACTGCAACTCTTGGGAGTACCTCTTTTTTAGGATAAGTTCAGTGTCCAATGAGAAGCCCAGACAGGCAGGTAATAAAGCTGTTAAAATATCACAAGATTCTAACAATAGTAAATTAAAAAATAATGTTTGCATTTTTCATCAAAATATTGGGGGTTTAAAGAATAAAGTAGATGAGCTACTGATTTGTTTAGAAACTATAGAAGCTGACAATGTAATAGATATACTATGCCTGTCTGAGCATCACATTATCACTGATATGAATAAAGTTAATATTAGTGGGTATAAACTAGCAGCACATGTAAGTAGAGAAAAGAAGGTGTGGGGAGGAGTTGCCATTTATGTCAAAAATTGTCACAGTGTAAAAAATTTAGAAACAAAAAAATTTTGTATAGAGCAACACATAGAAGCATGTGCCTGTGAGCTTAAACTGAAGGGCGGTTCTTTCATAATTGTCACAGTGTATAGGCCCCCCTCAGGAAACTTTCATTTATTCCTGGAATACTTGGATGCCTTGTTGTGCTATCTGTCAGATAGGGGGAAGCAAATTATTATCTGTGGGGGTTTCAATGTTGATTCACTGCAAGAGTGTAATAAGAAGAATGACCTGGAAGTCTTACTCGGTTCTTTCAATTTGACATCTGTTATTGATTTTCCTACTCGGGTAGTAAAGAACAGCAGCACACTAATAGACAATTTTTTTATAGACCAAGATAGGTTTAACAACATTAGTGCATCTCCTGTTGAGAATGGTCTTTCTGATCATGGTGCACAGATAGTTACATTATATGATATAGCTCCTTTCCGTAATTTGAATCAGTCCTCCAAAGTTGTTCGTACAATTAATGAATCGACAATTAGAAATTTCACGGAAACTCTTCAGCAGTTAGATTGGGATGAAGTCTACAAGGAACCTGATGCTAATTTAAAATACAATTTATTTCATGATACTTTTGTAAGGGTATTTGATAACTGTTTCCCCAAGAAATTAGTCAAATTTAATTGTAAGGAACCAAGCAAAAAACCATGGCTCACCAAAGCTATAAAAATATCTTGTAACCGGAAAAGGAAACTGTATCTGACAGCAAGAGAGAGTAGTGACCCAGAAATACTCAACTATTATAAAAACTACTGTTCTGTATTAAGGAAAGTTATTAAAAAATCCAAAAGCATGTGCATCATGTCTGAGATTAGTACATCAAATAATAAAATTAAAACAATCTGGAATATTATAACAAGGGAGACAGGGCAACCAAGAACACAGGAAGACAGCATTACCATCAAAGTGAATGAAAAAATTACAAACAAAAAGTCAGAAGTTGAAAACACTTTTAGTAATTATTTTTTAAATGTTGTGGAGAATATAGGATCCAAATGTTCATTAGAAGAAGCTAGGCAGTTAATGGAACAGAGCATACCTAGACAGTTTGATACAATGGAAATCCCACCCACCTCTCAAACTGAAATTAAGAAATTAATAAACTCTCTCAAGAGTAAAAGCTCTCATGGCATTGATGGCATATCCAGCAGGGTATTAAAAGCTTGTTCCCAAGAAATATGTAGGATTCTTAGCCACATTTGTAATAGCTCACTGGAGCAGGGTATTTTCCCTGATAGACTGAAATATGCTATTGTCAAACCACTTCATAAAAAAGGTGATACATTGGATGTCAACAACTACCGCCCAATCTCACTTCTGACTGCTCTATCAAAAATTCTTGAAAAAGTAATGTATTCCAGAGTAACTTCATATATTAATAAAAATAAAGTTCTAACAAAATGTCAGTTTGGTTTCCAGAAAGGCTTTTCAACAGAAAATGCAATACATATTTTCACTAATGAAATATTAAATGCTCTGGATAACCGTAAATCACCCGTTGGGATTTTTTGTGATCTATCAAAGGCCTTTGATTGTGTTAACCATAGAATTCTTCTAGATAAGCTTAAGTACTGTGATATGAGTGGGAAAGTGCACAAATGGTTTAAATCATACCTAACTGGAAGAGTTCAGAAAGTTGATATAAGTAATTCACATAATATACAAAAAACAGCCGAGTCCTCAAACTGGGGAACTATCAAGCATGGGGTGCCACAGGGTTCGGTACTGGGACCTTTGCTGTTCTTAATATATATTAATGATTTGCCTTTCTATATTCATAAAGATGCCAAGCTAGTTCTCTTTGCTGATGATACAAGTATCGCTATCACACCCGAATCACAGGAATTAACTGATGAAATTGTCAATGAAGTATTTCAGAGAATTATTAGGTGGTTCTCTGTAAATGGACTCTCTTTAAATTTTGAAAAAACACAGTATATTCAGTTTCACACAATAAATGGCATCACACCATTAATTAATATTGACTTCAACCAGTAATCTATAGCTAAGGTAGAATATTCAAAATTTTTAGGTTTGTGCATTGATGAGGGGTTAAATTGGAAGAAACACATTGAAGATCTGCTGAAACGTTTGAGCTCAGCTACTTATGCTATTAGGGTGATTGCAAACTTTGGTGATGTACAACTCAGTAAACTAGCATACTATGCCTATTTTCATTCTCTGCTTTCTTATGGCATCATATTCTGGGGCAATTCATCATTTAGTAAGAAGGTATTCATTGCCCAAAAGCGGGTCATCAGAATAATTGCTGGAGCCCACCCAAGATCATCCTGCAGACATTTGTTTAAGGATCTAGGAATCCTTACAGTAGCTTCACAATATATATATTCACTTATGAAATTTGTTATTAACAATCCAACTGAATTCAAATGTAACAGCAGTGTGCATAGCTACAACACTAGGAGAAAGGGTGACATACACTATTCAAGGTTAAATTTAGCTCTGTCACAGAAAGGGGTTAATTATTCTGCCACAAAAGTCTTTGGTCACTTACCTAGTAGTATCAAAATTCTGACAGATAGCCAACTAGCATTTAAAAATAAATTAAGAGAATTTCTGAATGGCAATTCCTTCTACACATTAGATGAATTTCTAGATAAAAGTTAGTACTTTAGGAAAAACTTAAAAAATATAAAAAAATAAAAAAAAAATAAAAAATAAAAAAAAAAAAAATAAAAATAAAAAAATAAAAATTCAAATATTGAGTGTCATGTAATATTATGTATAGACACACTTCATTTAACTGACACGTTCCACATCATTACGAAGTGTCGTATTCATGATCTATGGAACAAGTATTAATCTAATCTAATCTAACATGATGATAGAGGAATCCGTGTGTGTGTGTTTGTGTGTGTGTGTGTGTGAGAGAGAGAGAGAGAGAGCACGCGTGTGCATGTGCATTCGTGCACATGCTTTCTCTCTTCCTGGTGCAGCCTGTGGCCAAAAATTTATTATGCAGGTGAGTGATTGTCTGTTCTACATACCTTTCCGTGGCTCAATAATTGTCTTTATAATGCATTGCAACCTATTCTTATTATATTATTAATGAACTAGTATTGATCTGTTTGAACCAAGGGAGCCAGTTTTGTTGTTCGATTTTCGAATAGCTGTGTTAACTTCCTGTACGTTTTGCATAGGGACTAGATAGAGAGGGAATATACATAGACAGACATACAGATGGTCATTTGTCTCTTTCTCCATATCAAAATGGAGCAGAAAAGGACTTAGTAGTAAAATCTGTAGAACCCCTATGACATAGTGTTCTGAGTTGTAAATTCTGATTATAACTTTAAATGCAACTGAAAAATTTAACACTATTTGATTGACTTAATGTAAAGATATTTGGAAATGCTTTGTATATGTGGAAAAACAAAGTTGTACTGTAATTCATATTCAGTATAAAAGTTGAATATCAATCATAACTAGCTGCTTGGTATTGCAGGCCGTAACACCTCCATAATGACTCATTTGATAAAGTACTGGGGGTACTCAAAACACTTTTCGGTTGTGACGAACTTTTTTTCCTCCTGAATATGTTTTATTTTTTACTTGGCCTTTTATGTGCTATGGAAGTTTTTCTACCTATTTGCAGAATGTGTTTACAGGCTTTTGTTCTTTTTATCTATTATTGATGTGGTACCTGAGACTGTAACTTGAAATAGGTTTCAGAAATTACTGCAACCAGTTGCCTTTCTTTTTTTTTTTTCGATAGAGTTATTTATTTGACCATAACCGGTTTCAAGCTGTATAGCAGCCCTTCATCAGGTGCTACATGTAATACATTTTAGTGTAATTACGTTCTTTGTGAGAATTGCTGTGTATCTGTGGCGGGACAGAATATGAGAACAAGTAAACAGTACATGTGGTATGTTAATATTTATAAGTTCACAATCCTTACAAAGAAACTGAAATGCACTAAGATGTATTGTATGTACCATCTGATGATGAGCTTCTAGGCAGCTCGAAACCGGTTATGGTCAAATAAATAACTCCATACAGTAGGGAAACAAGTGGGAGAGGGGGCTATTTTGTTCCTTTCTTCATGAGTATGCAATTTATAACAATATTCCTTTTCATTTAAGTTATTTATTATGTTCCCATTATTAATTTTACTGAGACATACCAATGCATATTACAGGGAAATAGAGAGAGTGAGAAGACTGTCAGCAACAGCAGTTCAAGGGTTTTGAAAAGGTAGGTATCATTTCCTTACTCTTTCTGTTGTAGTTTTTAATTTTTTCTTCCTTTCATCCACATTGTTATATCTTTTTGAATTCAGATTTTCATTGTAAATTAATTTTCCCTAACAAAAGAAAGAAAGAATCTGATATTTACGTGCACAGAATGTGTCAATCCTAAGAGTTATCAAGTGCCTATTATTTGGTGTTTCTGAAGGTATTTTAAATTCTGTTATGGTAATGTGTTTATTTATAACTTACCTTGCAACAGAAAAAAAAGTTATTGTGACTCTCATTATTGACAAAAGTTACCTAAACTGTGAATATACAGCTCAGCATTAAGTTGCTGAATATGGGCTTAGTGAACCGAGGGTGCCTTAGCTCAGGACTGTGTCATACCAGCAGTCCTCCATACCATAAGCTCTGTGTGTGCCTTAGCCACCACCATATGGTGCAACGGTGGAACATTGTATGTTACGGAGCCCGGGGATATTGGCTTAATTACCCAGATCATGAGGAAGGTATAATTCTCTAGTAATAAAAAGGAAACCCTCAATCTCGAGGTGTGGTGAATGCCAAGGAGATGCATGGCTGTTGAGGTGGAATAGTTGCTAGTGGACAACCTCTTAGGATCCTGCCACACCTCTATTGTATCAGGCTTACCCAGGAAAGCGGAGCTCTACCTGGATGGACTTCTACTTCACTAGCTGCTCGTAAGACCAAGATAAAATGAGTAAAGCACAATGTTGGCAAATGTATAACCACCATCTCTATGCAAGGTAAAGTTGAATTTAATGCAGCGACGTATGACCCTCGATCATTTCCTTCCCTTTCCACACCATGTGAGGAATGTAGGACTCATAATCAAGGGGAGGCTTATGCCCCTCAACAGTTAGTCTGCACTGGCAGCAAATGATCCTGAGGTTTAAATGCCCTCCTTAGTGCCTTTATGTCCTCCCAGAACATCAAAAGTGTTATCCATTGGAATTGTGGCAGTTTTTTCCATCACCTGCGTGAATTACAACAACTTTCAAGCACAATACCTGCTTTCTGCATTGCCCTCCAGGAGAACTGGTTCCTGGCAATGTGGACCCCTGCCCTTCGTGGCTACAGGGGATACTACAGAAGTCACAGGGTTTATTGTAGAGTGTCAGGTGGAGCCTGTGTGCACATCCTTTACTCTGTCTACAGCGAATATAGCCCCTCCAAGCTGTGGCTGTCAGAGTAAGAATGCCACAAGAAATAACTGTCAGCAGTGTCTATCTCCATGCAGATGGTGACGTACCACCTAATGTATTTGGCTGCACTGATATTGCAGGTGATATCTGTCTGGTCCAGACAGAATCCACTATCACTGGTCCCTGTGATGGGTCCACTCATTTGTTATCTCCTTTACTGACCTCAATTTATTGAGCATTTGTAGGATGTGCCATTCAGTATTCCACAAACTGAAAACTCAACTGTGTAACATCAAATGGAGGTCAGTAGCTGATATACCCATATCAAGAGTAGATTTACGGGTAGCCTCCTTTGCTAACTTGTCAGTTCATTTCCGTCTATCCCAGCATGCCCAAAGTCCAGAGAAATACTAGTGACTGCCCATGTTGTTCAATGGCATATACACCTGTTAGATGGCCATTATCAAAGGATGATGAGGGAAGCACTGATCGAGGGCTTTTAGACCACTAAGGGAGCCACTACAGATGAGGAAGGACCCACCGGGGCAGGAATAGATATGATCAAGTGCACAAAAGATGGCTACTACCTCTGCAGTGAATAAAATGCAGCCATCCAGCAAGGAGCACAATTTGTTATGATGTGGATGCCTGTAAGTAAAGCCAACACGACCATCTATTATCGAGCCATCTGTGTAGACCACTGCAGAGCCCTGGGATCCGTCAAGAATTGACAGAAATTGGTGGCGAAGGGTCTCAGGATGAAATGACTGTTTTGAGTGGTACTGCAACAATTCCAGTCGAAGTTGTGGTCGAGGTTTACACCATGGTGATTTACAAGATTGGAATTGGAAGAATGATGGTAGGGAAAGGACTCTAATTCACTTAGAAGTGATTGAATATGGACACCAAATAATATAGTTGTCTTCTACTTTTTTATTCGTATGTTTACTGGTACCAGTATTCATATTTGTGCCTGCAAAAAGGCGTAGTGCCGCTTATACGATGTCTGTTAAAAAATTCTGGAACTTTGTGTACAAAAATTATCTTCACCTACCTTTTACATTGTGTCCTTTGAAACCAACGACCTATATAAACAATATAGACTGGCTAAGATGCTGTCATTCTTGAAGCAAATTGAAAGCTAGGCCGCCATGTTTTACAACGCCACATAGGTGTAACCAGTCACCTTCTATAGCACTAAATCATATCATTTTTACTTTCTGCAATGACTTAACAAACCATTCTCTACCTGATTATTGTTATTTTTATAGCCAAGCTAATATGGATATAGGATAAATGATAGAAATGATGAAGTGTTTCGCAGACAAATCGGAATGTTTAATTACAAATGCCACATACACTGGATCGGCTAAACATCGTCTCATTCATACAAAAACCATGCCTTTTCACTGTCCTTTAAACAATATTAATTTCGTGTACATTTGTCTATTCTGCTTACCTCTCTCCTCCGCAGATTTGGCTTTACATAAATAATGCATTCTACAACTGAAGTAATGTTTTAATAATAGCTTAATTAAGCTGGAGTAATGAGATTCATTCCAAAATTTCGAGGATACCATTAAGTGCTCGTAGTTGGTAAATAAAGTAGGTCTGTTTCCCAACATTCTAAATACATCTATATTCATTCACAAAAGAAAATTTTTCTTCCCTAATGATGTCGTTTTTGTAGTTTGAAGATGTTCAGGGAACGAAAATATCGTTGGAATCGCATTAGCAGAAACCGTTTTGTATCATTTGTTGCATACATGATTTCTCCTCAAAATGCAATGGACAAATATAACTGTATGCAGTAGGTTTCCACTTATCTTGCCTTATATTGGCTAACCATCGTTTTGTAAGTTCTTCATTTTTCAAAGGAAAACTGAAAAATATAATTACAGCTTACTTTAGTTACAGTTGAACACATACACAACCCATAGGACTAATGTATGCAGAAATGTGGTAAGTACAAAAGACGTGTACACGAAATTTTAGAAACAAAAGCATACAAATACTTACTGAAAATATGATATTCCAACAGTCTTATTACTGCGATTTGTACAGTGATATGCTGTGCATGGACTCGGCATGATTTCAGCTTCATACATAAGCTTTCAAGCTTACTATGATACATAAAATGTGAAACAAAACACGTAAAGAGCGTCAGTCTAACTTTTGTATTCGGCGCACTAGACGTTGAAAAAAATGGCTGCCACAGTTCTTGGTTGCTGCCACAAGGAGCGCTGTTAACCCAGAGATAGCCTCTCTATGTAGTTCATATAGCCCGTTGTTTGAAATAGTATCCACCACAATTTATAACCACTCTCAACGCTGTTTCCACTTCAGAAGCGGTCTTGGTAAGCTTCTTTCTTAATTGTGTCAAGCTCAGTCTGTATATTTTCTTTCATTTCTTCTGTCATTGCAAATCTTATCCTTTCAAGGGGGTTTTCAATTTTTGAAATAAAAAGAAAAGGTCCACAGGACCAGGGCTGGAGAGTACGCAATCCAAAACCTCTTCACAGTTTGCTAGGCAAGGGTCTTGGGAGCAAACAATGCATTATAAGATACTGTCAGGATTCCATGACATGATCCATGTGAAATGTTACATTCTTCTGCAATTCTCAATTTGTCTTTGACTGGAACACACAGTGTCATTGCTGTTCCTGACTTGAGCGTCATGTCATCTGTAGATGTCTAAAGGTGTCCTGCATGAGGGTCATCCTTAACTTCCATACAACCCTTTTTAAACCATATGAACAACTCGTAACACTAAGTTCAACTTCAGCACTCATCACTGTAGTCATCCTACACCATTTGGTGTGTCTCTGTAAAGATTTTCTTGAGTTTTATGCAAAATTTAATGCAGACCTGTTGCTCATCTAACTCTACCATCTAGAGCTTTGTAAACTGTGACACAACACTCTGCTTAATACATAACCAAACAATAATTAGCAGATATACAGTAATGCTCAATACAGTGCCAAACAATAACTGGCAGATATACAGTAGTGAAACATGTGGCACTTACACATTCAGTACAGGTGTATGCAGGGTTGCCAACCGATTCTGCTCCAACACTTCATTGGCACAAAATTGAATGGTCCAGAATTTTTTTAACAGACCTCATATTCAATGGCAAAAATTAGTTTTGTTGGCTTCTGGTGCCATTTTTCAGAACATTGGTTTGCTTTGCACCTTATTGTATGCCACAGACCATCTTTTGGCCCATGTAAACAGGAAAAGTACAATTTGGATTTAGGTAAATATACACACAGGAGCTGACAAATAACACTATAAGGAAAAGCTTCATATTGACAACAGTCGTAACTACATAATATGCTGGAAGATCATTAAAACTTAAAAACTGAAAAGAAAAATCTGGACAACACAGCACATTGTTGCTTTGAAGATGTCTAAAATCAAAAAAGTTAACCAGTTTTTCATTAACCAACAGCTGAAACAGTTACAAGGTGCAAGGATGAGATTAATTATTTGTTCCTTAAGAAAAAGAACTTGTGAATGAGCACTGGCAAACAACCATTAACACAAGTGAGTGAAATAAATATGAAATTAAACAATTCAATAAATAACAACAACTTAATGCATATTTCAGGCATTTAAACTACTGCAGGAAAGAGCAGGGATTGGCTGTTCATAACCTTGTGTTGAATGGATATTTAGTTAAAAGAGGAACTTCAGGTTGTGTATTAAGTATTCCCATAACTTTTTGAAGTAATAAAGATATTTTATGAACGAATTAGTGCGTTTTAAAGTGATTTTCATCATGTTTGCCTCACACAAGTAATAAATAGTGGGTGACAGGTTGGAGGAAGAGGCAACATCTAGTAGTGTGGGGACTGGGGGTTACTGCAGGTTGAAGACAGGGTGATATTTAGAGTGGAGGATGTGGTGCAAGGATAGCTCCCATTTGCATACTCCATAAAGCTGGTACTGGACGGAAGAATCAACATGACTATGTTTGTGAAGCAGCCATTGAACTAGAGCATGTTATACTCATTTGTATGTTACGTCACAGGGTGGTCATTTTAGTTCTTGGCGACAATTTAGTGATAGTCGTTCTCCATAATGGACAGATGGTTAGTAATTGTACCAGTATAAAAAGCTGTGCACTGATTGCAGAAGAGCTGGTATATTACATGACTGATTTCATGGATGGTCCAGCCTCTGATGGGACAGGATAAGCCTTTGATAGGACTTGAGTAAGAAGTCCCAGTTGGGCAAAGTTTTCCAATTGGGTCTTCACAGGTATATAATCCCCGTGGCAAGGGGATGGGAGTGGAAAAGTCATGATTGGGGGGGAGAGTGGCAGGACCAGGATCTTGTATACATTGGGTGGGTAATGGGACATTACTTTAGGGACAGATGGTGACAATCCTGGGTGTGGGGTCCCTCATTTCAGTACATGGTGATACATAGTCAAAGCTGTGGGCAGACTGTGGTCCATTTGTTCAGGATGTTACTGATTTTTTTGTGCGGGGGTGGACTCCTTTTTAGTTGGTTCTTTAGGGGTAATGGGAAGATATGCCGCAGGCAATCTGTTTGCAGATTACTCTGGGGATTAATGCCTGCTTGGATGTCTGAGAATATGCCACAGGAAATCTACCTTTGAAGGCCTTTGTGAGACCTTGTCATTGCCGATTCACCATCTGTGGGTGACCAGGCATGTGGGAGGGATATTTTTGGTAGACCTGGTAGCTGTCAAAACACAGGTAAGGTTGGTGGTTAATGGGTTTTTATGTGGTTAGGGGTGTAAGTGGAGTCATCAGAAAGGTGGTGGTAAACATCCAACAATGTAACACACTGCTTTGAGGAGGCCTGGATGAAGTAAATTGGAAAGTAGGTGGCGAGATTGTGAAGGAATGATGGCGAGATGTTGTGGACCTTCAGGTTTGGAGTCGTGGGAGGCTATGAATATTTCCTCTAGATGACCCATTAACAGGTAGTTTTAAGCGGGTGGCATGTGGCTACTCAAGTGTTTATATACTTTCCAATGTAAAATACAGAGCAAAAACAATTGCAACGTGCATAGTAGTAGACGAGAATGGGTTCTTTGTTTATTCTAACTTAACAGATTTGCACACATATTCCAACAACTGCTTAATGTCCTCAGCATTATCTGTAACCACTTTTGGTAGCAGTGAGCAACATCTGGAGATACTAACGCACCTCAGTTGTATAAGGCTTACCCAGGCAAGTGGGGCTCTGCCTGGGCGCCCCTTCTCTAGCTGTTCATGGAACCGAGATGTAGTTGTCACGTGTTTTTAACCCCAGTATTGTCAGGAGGTACTCGTACCCACACATCAAAGGCATCACAGGGTATTATAGATGTTAAGCAAAGGACCTGAAGGAACAATGGAGTGATAGAGAAAACTTCTACCTTCATTGTTACTTTCAATTCCCTGTCATTGCCAGAACAGGGTTTCTCTGTCTCATAAAGTTAGGCTTTTTATACCGAACCCTATGTGCCAGCATTTCAGTCATACAACACAGAATTGCGGAGGTCAACCAACAATTGCGGAGGCAGGCAGCCCAAGAATCTGGGGTTGACTGTTCTTCCCCAGCAATTTGTATAAACTGCTCTACAAGCCACCCAGTATGGAGTTGTGATTGTCCTGTCTTTGTGGAAGAACGAAAAATACAGGAAATAAAGGTGTGAAAACGTGTTCCGTATGTGGACGTAAAAACAGAATAACCTCCTAAGCCTCACTACTCCAGAAACCCACACTCACGGTTGATGTCTCAATGCAGACTATCACCATTTTCACCAGCAGCACTTGTGCCTGCATCTGTACATGCCAAGTTCAAGCTAGTAGAGACATAGCAATACAGGCCGATTCAGCGGAAATGAAGGAAGCGATAGCTGTGGCAATCATTGAGAAGGCACCCCCCAAAAAGAGACTGCCATCTCACAGAAACATGCCATTCCAAAGGAGCGCACTCTCCAACTGCAGGGAGCTCCTCAGAAGCAGGCAACCCGCCCTTTCTTCATCTTCTTCCAGCAAGAATAAATAAAAAAAGAAGCAATCTCGACATTCGGTCGAAAGCCTCCCCCCAAGCATCGTCGGACGTTGTTATGGCAGCCTTAACCGATGACGAGGATATCATAATGGAGCTGGATGCCTCATCATCGGAACCAGTCAGCTCTTCTGCCACCACTCGCTCCAACAGTGCCTCACCGTCTCGGCACAAAGATCTGGGGAAACTAGAACCGCACCACTAAATGGGTACCAAACTCCACTGGAACATGAATGGATTATGGGCTCATTTGGAGGAATTTCAGCTTCTTATGAAGTATAGGTCATTCTGTGTCTCCCTTCAAAAGACACATTTCAAACAGTGTGACACACCTGTACTTAGAGGCTACCACCTATACAGAAAGGACAACATCACTGGCAATAGGGCGCAAGGTGGTGTGGCAACATTTGTCAAGGACACATTCCATACCACACCTCTGCCCTTAACTACAACACTACAGGCAATTGCAGTCCGTGTGTTGATGTTGCCCTCTTGACACAGCTCATAGATGACCTTCTCTGCCCTTTTCTCCTTTTAGGAGACTTCAATGCACATAATGCATTATGGGGATCTAACACCACTTGGTCCAGGGGTCGAATGGTTGAGCGTGTGATACTGTCGACAGAAGTAATTTTACTGAACACAGGTAAAGCCACACACTTCAGCATTGCTGCAGGTAGGTCTTCAGCCATTGACCTCTCCTTCTGATTGCCAGCTCTTGCAGACATTGCCCAGTGGGATGTTGACGACGACCTTCATGGCAGTGATCACTACCCTATCTGGCTAAATCTGACAGATGGAATGGATTGTGCCAGGCAGCCGCTAAGGTGACTCATCAAAAAAGCTGACTGGCAGCTTTTTAAACAGTTGGCTATTTTAGAGCGGCATGAAGGTGTTTGGTACTGGGTGGATCACATTACATCTGTGATTCACGCCGCCTCCGATGCATCGATCCCCAAATCGAAAGCCAAATTTAAGAGGCCTGTTCCTTGGTGGAACTAGGAGTGTCGTTCTGCCATTAGGAACAGGAAGGCAGCTCTCAGACGATTTCATCGGTGCCCTACTGATGAAAATCTTACAACTTTTTGAGTGGCGAGGGCATGGGCGAGACAAATTATTCAAGATACCAAGAAGAGGTCTTGGCAAGAGTTTCCGAGTTCTATCATTAGCATATTAGCAAGAAGATTATGGGAAGCCATTACGGCATGCTGCAACAGCTGGCACCACAATCGAAGCAGGTCCTCCTTCAGCTTTTTAACCAAATCTGGTTGACAGGAGACTTTCCCAGCTCGTGGACTGATGCTGGTAGTTATCGTAGCATAAGCCTCACCAGCTGTGTAGGAAAGACATTGGAGCGTATGGTTAACTGACACCTAGTATGGGCCCTGGAAAGCAGGCCCCTACTCAGCCGCTCCCATTGTGGATTCAGAAGGTACTGTTCAATGCTTGATAACCTTATCTTGCTTGAACAAGAAATTCAACACACTTTCCTACATAAGCAACACCTGATCGGTGTGTTCTTTGATCTGGAAAAGTCCTACAATACGGCCTATAGGTGTAATATTTTACAGCAGCTCCAAGAGTGGGATTTTCGTGGCCGTCTATCCACTTTTATTCGGGCTTTCCTTTCAGTCAGGTATTTTAGATACAAGGTTGGAGTCTTGTCTGAACATTTTAATCAAGAGAATGGTGTCCCCCAAGGGAGTGTTTTAAGTGTGACAGCCTTCACCATTGCTACCAACAGTATTACGTCCACTGTACAAAGTCCAGTGTTCCCTCTTTGTGGATTTCTCCAACTTCTGTGCGCCCTCCTCCATAGCGACAGCTGCTCGTCAATTGCATCTGACACTCAGAAGGTTGGAGGAATGGTCAAACAGATCAGGTTTTAAGTTTTCGTTTGAGAAGACTGTTTGTTTTGATTTTAACCACTCCCATTTTGTTTTTAATTTCCCTGTTCTGAAACGGGAGGGGGGGGGGGCACTGCTCTCACTTTTTAGGTTAGAGAATTCCCTCCTTAGGCCCGACAAGACACCTCCTGAGTCACAACAAGGTAGCAGTAGGCATAACACAACAGGGATGAAAAGATGTAGTAGTAGTTAACTGCAGGAGTGTCTATAGAAAGGTTCCAGAATTGCTCTCATTAATAAACGGTCACAGTGCCCACATAGTACTAGTGACGGAAAGTTGGCTGAAACCAGATGTAAACAGTAATGAGATTCTAAATTCAGACTGGAATGTATACTGCAGAGATAGGCTGCACAGTGAAGGGGGAGGCATGTTTGTAGTGATAAAAAGTGCACTAGTATCGAAGGAAATAGACGGAGATCCGAAGTTTGAAATAATTTGGGTGAAGGTCACAGTTAAAGCAGGCTCGAAAATGATAATTGGATGTTTCTATAGGCCTCCTGGCTCAGCAGCTGTTGTGGCAGAACACCTGAAGGAAAATTTGGAAAATATTTTGAGTAGATTTCCCGATCATGTTATAGTTTTGGGAGGAGATTTTAATTTAACGGATATAGACTGGGAGACCCAAACGTTTATGACAGGTGGCAGGGACAAAGAATCCAGTGAAATTGTTTTGAGTGCATTATCTGAAAATTACCTTGAGCAGTTAAACGCAGAACCGACTCGTGGCGACAACATATTAGACCTTCTGGCGACAAACAGACCCAAACTATTCGAAACAGTTAACGCAGAACAGGGAATCAGTGATCATAAAGCGGTTACAGCATAGATAATTTCAGCCATAAATAGAAACATTAAAAAATTTAGGAAGATTTTTCTGTCCGGAAAAAGTGACAAAAAGCAGATTTCAGAGTACTTGACAGCTCAACACAGAAGTTTTATCTCAAGTACAAGTAGTGTTGAGGAACAGTGGTCAAAGTTCAAAGCCATTGTACAATATGCATTAGATGAGTATGTACCAAGCAAGATCGTAAGAGATAGAAAGGAGCCACCATGGTACAACAACCGAATTAGAAAACTGCTAAGGAAGCAAAGGGTAACTTCACTGCAAACATAAACATAGCCAAAGCCTTGTAGATGAACAAAAATTAAACAAAGCGAAATGTAGCGTGAGGAGGGCTATGCAAGATGTGTTCAACGAGTTAGAAAGCAAAGTTCTATGTACTGACTTGGCTGAAAATCCTAAGAAATTTTGGTCATATGTCAGAGCGGTAGGTGGATCAAAACAAAATCTCCAGACAATCTGTGACGAAAATGGCATTGAAACAGAGGCTGAATTACTAAATGACTTTTTCCAAAGCTGTTTCACAGAGGAAGATTGCACTGTAGTTCCTTCTCTAGATTGCCGCACAGATTACAAAATGCCAGATATCGAAATAATTGACAGGGGAATAGAAAAACAATTAAAATCGCTCAAAATAGGAAAGGCCGCAGGACCAGATTGGATTCCACTTCGTTTTTACACAGAGTACACAAAGGAACTTTCCCCCATTCTTGGCAGTGGTGTACCGTGGGTCTCTAGAAGAGCGTAGCATTCCGAAAGATTGGAAAATGGCGCAAGTCATACCCATTTTGAAGAAGGGATGTCGAACTGATGTGCATTACTATAAGCCTATATCTTTAACGTCGGTCAGTTGTAGAATTTTGGAACATGTATTATCTTCAAGTATAATGACATTTCTGGAGACTAGAAATCTGCTCTGTAGGAATCAGCATGTGTTTCAAAAAAAGGCGATCGTGTGAAACCCAGGTCGCGCTATTCGTCCACGAGACTCAGAGGGCCATAGACGCAGGTTCTCAGGTAGATACTGTGTTTCTTGACTTCCGAAAGGCATTTGATACAGTTCCCCACAGACGTTTAATGAACAAAGTAAGAGCGTATGGTCTATCAGACCAATTGTGTGATTGGATTGAGGAGTTCCTAGATAACAGAATGCAGCATGTCATTCTCAATGAAGAGAAGTCTTCCGAAGTAAAAGTGGTGTTAGGTGTGCCACAGGGGAGTGTTGTGGGTCCGTTGCTGTTCACGATATATATAAATGACCTTGCAGATAACATCGGAAGTTCACTGAGGCTTTTTGCGGATGTTGCTGTAGTATATAAAGAGGTTGTAACAATGGAAAATTGTATTGAAATGCAGGAGGATCTGCATCAAAGTGACACAGGGTGAAGGGAATGGCAATTGAATCTCAATGTAGACAAGTGTAATGTGCTGCGAATACATAGAAAGAAAGATCCTGTATCATTTAGCTACACCATAGCTGGTCAGCAACTGGAAGCAGTTAATGCCATAAATTATCTGGGGGTAGGCATTAGGAGTGATTTAAAATGGAACGACCATATAAAATCAATCGTTGGTAAAGCAGATGCCAGGCTTAGATTCATTGGAAGAATCCCAAGGAAATGCAATCCGAAAACAAAGGAAGTAGGTTACAGTACACTTGTTCGTCCACAGCTTGAATACTGCTCCCCGGTGGGGGATCCGTACCAAGTGGGGTTGATAGAGGAAGTAGAAAAGATCCAATGGAGAGCAGCGCGCTTCGTTACAGGATCTTTTGGTAATCGAGAAAGCGTTACGGAGATGATCGATAAACTCCAGTGGAAGACTCTGCAGGAGAGACGCTGTCGCACGGTACGGGCTTATGTCGAAGTTTCGAGAACATACCTTTACCGAGGAGTTTAACAGTATATTGCTCCCTCCTACGTATATCTCGCGAAGAAATCATGAAGATAAAATCAGAGAGATTAGAGCCCACACAGAGGCATACCGACAATCTTTCTTTCCGCAAACAATACGTGACTGGAATAGGAGGGAGAACCGATAGTGGTACTCAAGGTACACACCATCAGGTGGGTTGCGGAGAATGGATGTAGATGTAGAAGGTGAAATATCTCAGCCTTACTTTTGATGAAAAGCTTACTTGGTTGCCACACCTTAAGGAATTAAAATTGTGATTCATCAAGGCTTTAAATCTCCTTAAGTGTGTTAGCCATAGGTCCTGGGGAGCCAACAGGGCAAGTCTCCTCCAATTTTACAAGTCATTTGTGTGGCCTCATCTCAACTATGGATGCCAGGTTTATGGATCTGCAAGGCCTTATCTGAAAATGCTGGACTCAGTGCACCATGAAGGTATCAGGCTGTCGACAGGTGCATACCTGCACTAGCTCAGTTGCTAGCCTATGTACATTGGCTTGTGAGCCTCCACTTTCCATTCGCCACCTTCTCCTGATAGTCTGTTGAGCATACCGGTCTATGTCTGTTCCTAACTCCCTAGAATCCTTCAATGAACAGCAGCCATTGGAACGTTTGTCCCATAACCATCTGCAGGCGACAAGGCCATTTGGGATCCACACAAAGGAAAACCTTAATTTGCTTCAGGTGCAAGGCATTCAGGTCCAATGCCAGGGGTGGAGTAGGGGATCTCTCTGGCTGCTTCAAAGGCCTAGGGTGCTTTTAGAGTTGACTCTCTACAGGAAGACTTATATTTCAGACACCTTTTATAAAATTAAATTTCTTGAAATTTGAAATCACCATTCTGATTTTATTACCATCTACACAGATGGGTCCAAGCAGGGCGATCATATTGGTTGCTCTGTTATGTTTCGTGATGTTGTCCTTCGGATAGGGCTCCCAGAACAGTTCACCATTTATTATGTGGCTCTGTTTGCTATCCTGAGGGCACTAGAACAGATAAGAAGGCATCAAGGTGTGAAGTTCCTGATCTCTTCAGACTCCCACAGCAACCTCATCACTATCGACCAAATGATCCAGCAGATTGGATGGGGCAGGACATACAGGAGATGGTTCGTGGGCACACAGGGATCCAGGGAAACGAGCTGGCCGATGCGTCGGCTAAGGAAGCTTGCTCCATCTCCCCTGCCATCTGCTGTTCTGTCCAACTGAAGGCTGTTTACTTCATTTGTGACAAGGAAAACCATGATTTTGTGGGAGGATCAGTGGCTGGATGTGATGGATAATAAATTACTTGCACTAAAATCTTCAGTATGTCTATGGTGTACTTCCTTCTGCTCTTGATGATCTGATGAAGTCTCACTCATCTTGGGATCGGACAGTGCCCACTGACACATGGTTTCCTTTCACGTTGCGAGGATCTGCCAGAGTGTGACAGATATAGGTCACAACTGTCAATATGACATATTATAACAGAATGCATTTTATATGCTGACATGAGGGCAAATTTTGGCCTGTCTCAGGACTTGACATCTATTTTAGGTGGTGATATGTGTGTGTGTGTGTGTGTGTGTGTGTGTGTGTGTGTGTGTCATGTTTAAAGATTTTGTGTGACGTCTGGACTTCTTCCCAAAATATTTGGTGTCAGATTTTAATGTGTGTCAGAGTGGCTTGGTCACCCTTTATTTTTAAGTAGTCACTGGGCCACAAACATCTGTCAGTATTTATTTTATCCCTGTATGCAGTCCCTTTTTGAAAGTTGTTTTAAGACATCCCTACAAATTCGGTTGCACCATTTTATTTCCATCTGTTTATATTTAAACATGGTTGCTGATGACCTTGCCATTGATTGCCCTAAAACGCCAGTCATCAGTTTCTAAGAAAAAATCAACCCCCTATGTTCTACGAGTCAAGCTTTATCAGCCAGCATTACTAAGTCTGGGCCCTCAGCATGTCACAAAAACCACACACAAGGTTCCAAGATCTCATTACAATACTGGACAGCAGTTACATCTTGCTGATTCACCCATACAATTTCATGAACAGATGTTCGAGTGGTCAACATAATCCCAGTTGTCTCCTCTTTTTGCTCTTTGGGATACAGTTTTGGTCTCTTTAAACTATTGGCATGTCCAGGAAACTACAGAACAATTCACATTTAAGCCACTAAGCCCAACAGTTTGTACTACATTGCTACCATTCTTCCTGTGGCACTCCACCGCAAAGGTTGTGGTAGGCACTTGCTCTTTACCATACTGCACCATATGTGATTGTGTATATAGAGATTGTGGATGTGGAACAACCCAGCAAACACTACCCAGTTTGGTAGATGCACTTATGTCATTGTTGTACACTGACCAGAATGCCATCTTCCATGTAGAATGTGATTGTACAGACAGAAGTTGACAGTTAGTTTGATTATATCATGAAATTGATACAGGAAGGGGAATTAACAGTTTGTTACTTTTATTTTGGACACTAGTGTAGTTGTTTCTTAGGATATAGTTGGTAAGATGTATGAGAAGTGAGACAGTGGGTTAGAAATCTGAAGGATAGAGGAGAGTTGGCTAGAGATGGAGATAAGTTCAGCTGAAATTTTTACAAAGGGACAAAAGGTGCTGTTACAAGTGGTTTATTTTTATTTATTTATTTGGTTATTTAACCTGAACAGATTAGGGCCATAGGGCCCTCTCTTACATCTGACCAGGAACAACATAAACAAAGGATTTAATTACAAAAACACTGCATTAATAATATTAAATAATAACAATATATGATAATACTAATAATAATAATGATAATAATAACACAAAAATCAAAGTAATACTAATTATCCTGTAGCAAGATTGAAGTAGATAGTTCTTGTGAGTTTGTATGGATGGACGTTATCCCTGACAACTGAAATAAATTAACTGGTTCTTTTTACTGACTCCCCTGACTCATTTGATTCAGTTGCAGAAATGTTCAAAGAAAGCTTGGATCAAATTTTACAAACATACCTAAAGCATAAAATTTTAATTGGTGGTGACTTTAACTTACTGTCGATATTGTGGCAAAAATGCATGTTCAAAACCGGAGGCAAGCATAAAACATTGAAACTGTACTGAACATTGTCAATGCGACATAAAATCGTAGAGGAGGCAGGCGACCACGATGAAATGAGTTGGCAGTGCTGCGAAAATCTGGTTAGGTTGCAAAACTTTATCACAGGTCACACTTCTTGTACAGTGCGACTTCATTGACACGTTTCAGTATTACCATCATCAGGTTAGTATCTACAAAAATAAAAACATTTTACATATGGTAAATAATGGTAGTAGGTTACTTATCATAATATTAAAAAGTGATGATTTACATAATGTAATACCTTCTGTGTGACATAGCCACACTAACGGAAATAAAAAACGTCCAGATGTATTTCCATAAGTATGGCTGTGTCACACAGGAAGTATAACATAATGTAAATCATCACTTTTTAATATTATGATTAGTCACCTACTACTGTTATTTGCCACATGTAAAGTGTTTTTATTTTTGTAGATACTAATCTGATGATGATAATACTGAAACACGTCATTGAAGTCACACTGTACAAGAAGTGTGGCCTCCAAGAAAAAGTATTGTGACCTAACCAGCTTTTCACAGCACTACCAATTTATTGTACTGAACATAATTAGTTCATGAATCCACTGGAATAGTAAATGATCGTGAAAACGTACTTTACCTCCTAGCTACAAATAATCCAGAGCTAATAAAGAGCATCAATACAGACACAGGGATTAATCAACACAGAGTTGTCATAGTGAGACTATCAAAATTCCCAAATCAGCCAAAATCAAATCCAAAATATATCTACGAGTTTTGGAACTTAAATAGTGGCAACTATTTATTCACAGCCGATACAAAAGCATTAAATTTTTGCGTCTGTTACTGTCCATCAAAGTAGTCACCAGCATTGTGTAGAACCCATTGCCAGTGATGTGGAAGGTGTTGTATACCGTTAGCAGAGCCTGTTCTGATGATGGTGTGAATGGAGTGGTCTACTGCTTGTCGAATTGGAACAGTTCTGAAGCGAATGCCATGAAGTGGTTCCTTCATCTTCAGAATTAAATCAAAGCAACAAGGACTTTGGTTTGGGGAGTATGATGGTTGGTACAGTACTTCCCAGTCCCATCGACTGAACAGAGCTGCCACAGCTTGCGCTGTATGCATACGCGCATTGTCATGCAAAATATGGATGGGTTGCGCAGAAAGTTTTGATGCTGCATGCACAAAGCTGGTCATTGGTGATGCTCCAATAATGAACAGTAATACTGTGCATTGATGGTTTGCAATGGAGGAAGGTAATGTGTTAGGATAACACCATCACAATCATCCATGAGAATCACCATACTAGGGCTCTGATCCACGTTTGACTTTTGCGGAAACCCATAATGAAGCCATTCATTGCATTGGCGTTTCATTTTTGGCTCATATGATGTGGCCCATGTCTCATCCAGTGTTACTATATGGCATAAGAAAGCCTCTCCTTCATGCTCATAGCACTCCAAATGCTTCTGAGCAGCATCATAATGTATTCAGTACTGTGTTTCTGTCAATTCATGTGGAAGCAATTGAGATGCAATTTTTTGCATGCCCAGGCATTCCTTCAGGATGCGAAGAACAGTCGTATCGGCTAATCCAGTTTTGTTGGCGAACTCACAAATCATTTGGTGTCAATCACTGTCCACTAACGTGGCAACAGTATGCACTTCTTCAGAGACGCTAGGATGATCTGCCTGATGCATGTCTGCCACAGTTTGCTGCCCTTCTTTGGAGACTTTTACCCAACTTGCCACTGTTCTGTACGGCAATGTCGATTTCCCACATGCCTCTTGAAGAGCTTGATGACACTATCATGGTGTACGACGTCTAGCACATTCAATCTTGATCCGACTCCACTTTTCCTGTTTCAAAGACACTGTTACGTTAGACCACTCGCTCACATATGACTATGTTTCCCTCGATTAAGTGCATGCTGATGACTTGGGACAGGATAGTCCATTTGCTCAAAGGTAAGGTAGGTATGTCAACAACTTGTGCTATCAGTGACAATAATAGATTCCATTGCATAGTGTCTCTGCAGCAGTGTTGCCACTTTTTAAATTCCAAGTCTGGTATTCAAAAAGACAAATTAAAATTTGCTAAACATTTCCTTGAGTGAGAGTGTAGATCACAATTGGCTTACATTGCAAGAAATAATATTGACAGTTATTATTTATGCCAAATAAATTAAGAAGAGAGGGAACTCATCTGCCTTGATACACAAAACAGGATAGATCACTTTTACAAAAGCAAAGAAAAAAGCATGCCAAATTTAAACAGAAGGAAAAAAATCTCCAAGATTGGCAGTCTTACACAGAAACTCAAAATGTAGCATGAACTTCAATGTGACAGTTTCTGTAGTGAAACCCTGTCATGTAATTTGGTCGAAAATCGTAGAAAATTCTGGTTATATATAAAGTATAATAGTGGCAAAACACAATCAATACCTTCACTATGCGATAGCAATGGTGATTCTTAGAGGTATGTGATATTCGTATTTGCTATAAAAGCTAAATAAGTGAAATGAATGCTTAATAAGTAAATGTGAATGACATTTCTGAAATTACTTATTTCAACAAAATTTATTGTTCAACTGTTAAAACATCTTAATGTGCAGACAGCGGACTTAAATATGCCCATAATTCTATATCTACATGGGATACTCTGCAAATCACATTTAAGTGCCTGGCAGAGGGTTCATCGAACCACCTTTATACTATTTATCTCCCATTCCATTCTCGAATAGCGTGCAGGAAGAAAGAACACCTGAATCTCTCCGTTTGAGCTCTGAATTATTCTGATGATCCTTTCTACCTATGTAAGTGGAGTCAACAATATATTTTTGCATTTGGAGGAGAATGTTGGTGATTGGAGTTTCATAAGTAGCCAACGCCGCAGCGATAAATACCGTTGTTGTAATGATTCCCATCCCAGATCCTGTATCATTTCCATAACGCTGTCTCCCCTGTATCATGACAATACAAAACGAGCTGCCATTCTTTGGACTCTTTTGATGCCCTCCGTCAAACCCACCTGATAAGGATCCCACACTAGGCAGCAGTACTCCAAAAAGGACGGACAAGCGTAGTGTATGCAGTCTATTTAGTACTTCTGTTGCATCTTTTAAGGTTTCTGCCAAAAAACGCAGTCTCTGGTTCGCCTTTCCCATGACAGTATCTACGTATTCTTTCCAGTTGAATTCTGAAGTAATAATAATTCCTAGGTATTTTGCAGAGTTTACTTTTGATTGATTTATCTTGTAAACAAAGTTTAACGGATTTATTTTTGTACTCATGTGGACAACTTCACACTTCTCATTATTTAGAGTCAGTTACCAATTTTTACACCATAGTGATATCTTATTTAGGTCATTCTGCAGTTGATTTTGTTCTTCAAATTATTTTACTAGACGGTAAATGACGGCGTCATCTGCAAACAACCTAAGACAGCTGCTCAGATTTTCACCCAAATCGTTTATGTAAATAAGGAACAGCAGAGGACCAATAACGCTACCCTGTGGGATGCCAGATATCACCTCTGTTTTAGTCAATTGCTACAAACTGTGTCCTCTCTGACAGGAAATCCCCTATCCAGTCACAAATTTGTGGCGATATACCATAACCACACAATTTGATTACAAGCAGTTTGTGAGGTACGGTGTCAAAAGCCTTCTGGAAATCAAGAAATACAGGATCAATTTGAGATCCCTTGTCAATAGCACCCGTAACTTTGTGTGAGTGAAGAGCTAGTTTTGTTTCGCATGAACAATATTTTCTAAATCCATGTTGACCTTGGGTCAATAGATCGTTCTGTTTGAGATAATTCATAATATTTGAATACAGGATATGTTCCAAAACCCTGCTGCAAATTGACATCAATGAAATACGCCTTTAGTTTAGTGGATTACTCCTACTGCCTTTCATGAATATAGGTGTTTCCTGTTCAACTTTCCAGTCGTTTGGTACAGATCCATCTTTGAGCGAGTGGTGTATATGGCTGTTAAGTAAGGAGCTATTGCTTCAGCATAATCGAATAGAAATGCAGTGGGTATACAGTCCGGACCAGAAGACTTGTTCTTGTTAAGTGATTTAAGTTGCTTCACTATTCCGAGGATATCTACTTCAATGTTATTGATTCTGGCCTCTGTTTGTGTATCAAAATCTGGAATATTCATTGCATCTTCCTTGGTAAATGAGTTTCTAAAAGCTGTGTTTAGTAACTCTGCTTTAGTAGCGCTGTCATCGACAGGATCGCCATTACTATCTTGTAGTGAGGGTATTGTTTGTGTTTTGACCTAGTATATTTCACATATGACCAAAATCTCTTTGGGTTTTCAGTCAAATTTCGAGAAAGAGTTTCATTGTGATAAGTATTGTAGGCATCTCACATTGAAGTTCTCGCTAAATTTCGAGTTTATGTGTAGGATCAGCAATCCTGGGGATTTTGTGTTTGTTTAAATTTAGCATGCATTTTCCATTGTTTTTGCAACAGTGTCCTGACTTGTTTTGCGTACCAAGGGGTTCACCACCTTCTTTTATTAATTTATTTGGTATAAAACTGTAAATTGCTGTCAATACCACTTCTTTGAATTTGAGTCACATTTGGTCTCACTTACGTTTAGTGTTAGGAAAGAGTGGAAACTGTCTTTCAAGAAGCAATGTATTGTATTTCTATCTGCCTTCCAGAACAAATACACTTTTCGCCTATTTTTGGTAACTTTGGGACTTTTGATATTCAATCTCACTACAACATCTCTGTGTTCACTAATACCTGTATCCGTTTTGATGCTCATTATCAGCTCAGGATTATTTGTTGCTAAGAGATCAAGTGTGTTTTGACATCCATTTACAATTCTAGTTGGTTCATGAACTAATTGTTCGAAGTAATTCTCAGAGAATCCGTTGAATACAATTTCGCACGATGTTTTTATGCGTGCCTCCTGATTTCAAAATATAATTTCGCCAACAGATTGAGGATAAATTAAAATCACCACCCACTGTTATTGTGTAACTCAGGTACGTGTTTACAATTAGACACAGGTTTTCTCTGAACTTTACTGCTATTGTATTGTCAGAGTTGGGAGGCCGGTAAAAGGAACCAATTATTAACTACTTACAATTTTCAGGTGCAACCTCTATTCCTAATAGCTCACAGGAACTATCAACTTCAACTTCGTTACACGAAAGACTACTTTTGACGGCAACAAACATGCCTCCACCTATTTTGTTTAATCTATCCTTTCTGAACACAGTTAGATCTTTTGCAAAAACTTCTGCTGAACTTATTTCTGGCTTAAGCCAACTTTTGATACCTATAATGATATGTTTTTTTGTGCTTCCTATTAACGCTTGGAGTTCTGGTACTTTCCCGACACAGCTACAATTTACAACTTTTATACAGATAGTTCCTAGATCTATATTTCTTCTGTGGTCAACCTGCACCCATTGAGACAGCCCATTTAGTGTTTCTCCAAAGCCCTCTACCCTAAAAAACCACCCAGTCCACACCACACAGCCCTCGTTACCCGTGTAGCCACTTCCTGCTTGTAGTGTACTCCTGACCTATTCAGCGGAACCCGGAACCCCACCACCCCATGTTGCAAGTCAAGGAATCAGCAGCCTTCCCAGACCCGTCTGAGCCTCTGATTCAGACCCTCCACTCAGCTCTGTACCAGAGGTCCACAGTCGGCCCTGTCAACTATGCTGCAGATGGTGAGCTCTGCTTTCATATTGCAAGCAAGACTGGCAGTCTACCACTTCAGATAGCCACTCAAAACCTGACAGGATCTCTTCAGATCCTAAGCGACACACATTATTGGTACCGATGTGAGCCACCACCTACAGTTGGCTGCACCTTGTACCCTTCATGACATCTGGGAGGACCCATTCCACATTTGTAATGACTCCACCCGGTATACACACGGAGTGCACATTGGCCTTGTTCCCCTCTTTGGCAGCTATCTCTCTAAGGGGCTCCATTACCTGCCTAATATTGGAGCTCCCAACTACAAGCAAACCCACCCTATGGGAGAGCCTGGATTTGCAGACTGTATGGTGGCTTCAGGACGAGACGCCATCCGCCTCAGGAACATTGTCCTGAACAGCTAGTGCCTCAAAAACTGTTCACAAGACGAACAGGGGAGACCTCTCGATCAGTCCTCTGGAATGTCTTGTGCCACCTGCCATGCTCTGCAGCAACCTTCCATGCAACCATGCCTGGGGTGTCTGCATCATTGCTAGCAGTATCAGGGCATGTCACTGCTGCAGGCTGATCGGAGGAGATGATGTGAGTCCGTTCAGTCCCCACTAACGGCGAACAACGACGACGCCCCTCGATCGCAGCCTCCAGCTGTGTAACCGAGGTTAACACAGCTTGAAGCTGGTAGCAAAGTGTCACCAACTCAGTCTGCATCTGCACACAGCAGTCACAGTCCCTATTCATGATTACAGTGCCGAGAAAACAAAAACTACTGTTGCGATGCACTCAAAGGAAGACTGCACTGTATATTAAAAAGCGAATTTGAATCTAATATGCACGAGAGCACATTATAAATTTACAAACTTAAACGAAAACGCACAGACAAAAATCAAAATAATATATGTCGCTTCTAATCAGAAGCCGGTTTCACTTATAAAATATGAAGGTGGTGTCTGCTGTGAATAGCTGGAGGCTAAATAGACACTTGTGTGCAAAATTACCAGATAAAGGCACCAAAAGAGTGAAAATTAAGATTGGTAAGAAATACTTGTTGGATAACTTCATATGTGTATATATGATATTCTGCTGATCTTTGGAAGATACATTTATGCACTACCGAGCTGCCATTTGGTAGATAAATCTCTGTGGAATTAAACTCACAGAAACACCTCAAGACCAAGGATATTTCTTTTATACCAGGAGGTATAAAGAAGCATTAAGGTCGATACTATTAGACTTTGAACAGTATATTTTCCTGCTTTGTTGATTTTGAATATATACTGTAGAATGTTTGAATTTGAAGCTAACAAATGTTTTACTTATTGATTATCTGCTTCATTCCCTACTCAGATATAAATTCAGCATCCTTACATTAAATACAGAAATATTTGTTAGGAAAGTGGTAAATATATATCAGTTGCTTAAATTTTAAACTGGCTGCTGTTTTCCCCTATTGTCAATTCACTAAATTACATGGCATTTCAACCACTATTGAAAGTTGCCTTCATCCACACCCTATGGCAGGCTGTTTGCAACAGTTGTCCTGCAAAATTTAAAATGCAGTAACATAGCCTGAAATTTTGTACTGACAATGACTATGGCCACTGAAACCTATGCTTACATTGATTGAAGTGAGTTAAAAATGGATCCGCATGAACTGAGTTTGAAGAAGTGATGTAATACCTGTCTGAAGGAAGGTAGCTTTCATGACAGAAATTCCTATGTGTCACTTTTGTAATGTGAAACTGAACCGAAATAACAATTTAGAAAAACACCATAGTTTATACATATATATACTAAATAAATGCTAAATTTGAATTTCAAAATGCTAAATTTATTATGTTTATTTGCTAATTTCACATAGCTGTAGTAATACTACTGATGGCAGTTGTGACAAAGCAGAAATTCTAAACACAGTTTTCCAAAATTCCTTCACCAAAGAAGATAACCCAAATACTCTAGAATTCAAATCAAGAACAGCTGCCAATGTGCGTTATTAAGAATTAGATATCTCTGGAGTATTAAAGCAACATAAATAACTTTAGAAAAGAAAGTCTCCCAAACCAGATTGATGCCAATTAGGTTCCTTTCAGATTATACGGATGCAATAGCTCCATACCTTCAGTGAAAGATACGTACCCAAAGGTCACTCCAGTATTCAAGAAAGGCAATAGGAGTAATCCACAAAATTACAGCTGTCACTGACGTTGGTTTGCAGCAAGATTTTATAACATATACTTTCCTCAAACATTATGAACTTTGTCAAAGAGAAAGACTTACTGATCCGTAATCAACACAGATTCAGAAAGTACTGTTCTTGTGAAACACAACTAGCTCTTTACTCACATGAAGTGATGAATGCTATTGACAAGGGATCTCGAATCAATTCCATGTTTCTAAATTTTCGGAAGGCTTACGACACTGTATCTCACAAGCTTCTTCTAATCAATTTGCTTGCTTATGGAATATCAACACAATTGTGCAATTGGATTCGCTATTTCCTGTCAGAAAATACACAGTTTGTAGTAATTGGCAGAAAGTCATGGAGTACAACAGAAGTGATATTTGACTTTTCCCAGGGAAGTGTTGTAGGGACTCTACTACTCATTATCTTTATAACAGATTTAGGAGACAAACTGTGCAACTCTCTTAGACTGTTTGCAGATGATGGTATCATTTATCTCTTAGTAAAGTCACCAGAAGATTCAAAGCAACTGCAAAATGCTTAAGATACACTATTTCTTCAAAAGTACCTTGACATTCACAAAAACATATGCTTTTCTTATTAGGTGCATTGTGCTACCACCTACTGCCAGGTACTCCTTATCAGCGACCTCAGTAGTCACTAGACCTCATCAGAGAGCAGAATGGGGCACTCCATGGAACTCACGGACTTTGAACGTGGTCAGGTGTGTCACTTGTGTCGCAAGTCTGAATGCGAGATTTCTACAATCTTAAACATCCCTAGGTGCATCCCTTGGTGATAGTGAAATCGAACGTGAAGGGACATGTACAGCACAAAAGCGTATAGGCCAACCTCGTCATTGACTGACAGACTACCGCCAGTTGAAGAGGGTCATACAGTATAATAGGCAGGCATCTATCAAAACAATCACACAGGAATTACAAGCTGTACCAGGATCCACTCCAGGTACCATGACATTTTGGTGGGAGCTGACAAAACTTGGATTTCATGGTCGAGCGGCTGCCCATAAGTCACACATCGTGCAGATCAATGTCAAATGACACCTCGCTTGGTTTAAGGAATGTGAATGATGGATGTTTGAACAGTGGAAAAACATTGTGTGGAGTGACGAATCATGGAACACAATGTGGCAATACGATGGCATGGTATGGGTATGGCGAATGCTCATTGAACGGCACGGCATCTGCCAGTGTCCGTAGAGTAGTTTGTAATCCTAGGGACTGATAACAACAGTAGTTATGTCCCATGTCCGTAGAGCCAACAGTCAAATTCAAAGTAGTGGTGTTATGGTGATGTCGTATTTCTCATGGAGGGGACTTCTCTTAATCTGTCTTCTATCTTCATGTTCTTCCATTTCTCCTAAATCCAAACTGATCTCCCCTGAGGTCAGCTTCTGCCAGATTTTCCATTCTTCTATAAATGATTCATGTTAAAATTTTGCAACCATGACTAATATTAAACTGATGGTTCTGTAATTTTCACACCTGTCTGCACCTGTTTTGTTTATAATTGCTACTATTACATTTTTCTCATTCTCATACATCATGGACACCAGGTGAAACAGTTTTGTCACGGCTGCCTCTCCTAGAGACTTCAGTATCTCTGAGGGAATGTCATTTTCTCCAGGAGCCTTGTTTCAACTTACGCCTTTCAGTGCTCTGTCAATTTCATCTCTCAGTATAGATTCTCCTGCCTCATCTTCATCCACTCCCTCTTCCCTTCTTACAATTTTGTCTCGAAATTAATTTCCTTCATACAGCCCCTTTATATATTCTTTTCACCTTTCAGCTTTCTCTTCTTTGCTCAAAACTGGTTTTCCTCTTGAGTTCTTGATATTCATGCAGCCAATTTTCTTGTTTCCAAAAGTCTCTTTCATTTTCCTGTGTATTTATTTCTCCCTAGTTATACATTTATCTACAGACTTGCATTTGCCCTCCACCCACCCCTGCGTAGCCATTTAGCACTTCCTGCCAAATTCATTTCTTAGTTGCCTGTACTCCATTTTACCTGTTTCATTTACTGTATTTTTATGTTTTCCCCTTTCAAATTACCTGTGATAGCAAAGGATCTTTTGTAGGTCTTGTCTTTCTACCTAGCCGGCCGCAGTGGCCGAGGGGACTGAGACGCTCCAGTCACGGTCTGCATGGCCACTACGGTCAGGGGTTCGAATCCCCCCTCGGGCATGGATATTTGTGCCGTCCTTAGTATTAGCTAGTTCATAAGTAGTTTGTAAGTTTACGGACTGATGACCCCGTAGTTAAGTCCCATAAGCTACACAAACAAACATCTTTCTACCTATTTGGTACTCTGATGTCATCATCAATTCTTCTTCTACTGTGTTATTTTTCCATGTTTCTGTCAGTTGTTGCCCGAAGCACCATCTGAAACTCTAAAGAACCTGCCTACAGTATAGCCTACAATCACATAACTCCCTGTAAATATTATTAAATTCTGAAATTTGAATTTCAAATGTTACAGAGCCTTATGTACAGTAAGAGGCAAAAAGATTGCCTGGCCCAATAATTTGGAGTCCAGTAACAGAGCATTGCACATGCCCAAGTTTAGAAGTGCCAGTGTTCCCAACTGAGCAGTCTGTGAAGCATCTGCTTGGTGTTTTACACTAGCAGTACGAGCAGTTTAGTGGTTAGGATAGCTTATAAGTGACGATTTGTTGCAGTTTATCTCAGAGTATCATTTATTTTGAAAATTTGTATTTGAGTATGTAAAAACTGTTGAAATATAAGAACTCCATGTCAGTACAATTACTACAATAACCAATGTTTCACGTCTGCATTGGTAGTAGAGTGGACAGGCTGATGTTTCACGAAGATGGAGGACGAGAGTTCAAATCTGACTTTTTAATTTAAACTTTTGCAGGTAATATTTTAAACCTTAATTCATTACAAATTATGCAGTTGTAGGCTTATCTAGGTTCCACATGCTTTCAAAAGATTTCATTTTATGATGGTCTAATCTTTAAGCAAACACACAAATGGTCATAGTAAAAATATTGATAATTGATGTATTTATATGTTATTACTTTGACTACCACCTTTTGTGCCTATCATTTTCAACAAAGAGAAGCACATTAGCTGATTGGCATACTTCATAGGTCTGCTTCAAAATGGCTAATATTCAAGAGTGAATAATTATTCTCTCTGAAAACTATGTTAGTGTGTTTGAAAGAGGACGTTGTTATAGTGTTGATGCTTCCACAGGAAGGGGTAAATGATTTAGAGGTAATTGTGAGGTATCAAGAATCCAGTACCTGGAAGATCATGAGGTTCTACTTGGAGATGAGATAATTAAAGAACCAAAGAATCAGATCCCGTCATGTTCTTATCAAAGAACCATTGTCTGACAAACAGTTGGTGGATAGACTAGCAATTGTGAATTCCTGTGAAGCTGCTGATTGGAGGAAATTAATTGTGTCTGATGAGTGTACAATTGAGTCCGCGAGCAGAGATCTTGTTTGCCTCACAAATAGGCAAGGATATGATATGGTTCGTGGTCATATGTGCTAGAAGCAGGCACGTAAGTGTGAAATATTGGGGGATAGATGTCTTACATGGGAGCAGGAGCTATAAAACTTATCCAAGGCAAGTTCAATTCTGCATCCCGCGAACATTACCTTTTTAATGTAATCATCCCTGGAGCTTAACTGTGGTACCTCAAAGGACATCTTATTTACTAATTTGATAACCATCCATCATACTCTAATATTTGGATTCAGAGCTGGTTTCAAAGGAGGGAGAAATGTGCCTTTGTGCCTTCTGTGCTCTCCAAAGTCAGCTGATCACAATCCCATAGAGCATATATATGCTTAACATAAGACGACGACTGGGACAATTTGCCAGGCCCTACACCAGGAACTGTGAACGCCCTGTGGGAATTGGTTAATCGTTAATGGGAGAGAATTGCCATGGATGCAAGTTAACAACAATTTTCTTCATAGCACAATACTGTCTGTTCAGAGTTTGATAGAAAATTCACAATAGAGTGGCCTGGTAAGGTCTAGAGCCATCAGAATCATCTACACCAACCCAGAAAGTGCAAGTACATTGCATATATCAAATCCAGCATTGAGGTCAGTGACAAAAGTGGGTGATGACTGCCTGCTCGTGGCACTGTGTGGACCTTATATCGGCATTCTGTGGTTCTTTCAGCTGTCATTAAGAGTGCTGTTGGCCACGTCCAGGATCAACCCAGTGGAGCCCCTTATTGGGTCAAGAGCTCTGACATCTCTGCTGGTGTATCTCCGGTGTGTTTGTCAACTTGCCAGCTGTTTATGGGAACTGGTGCCTGCTAAGCTTGCGGACTGTGCGCTGTAGATGAGGTAGCCAATATTGCAGGTGTTAAGTTGCATAGTTATAGCAAGGACTTTTCCCATTGACTTGTAAAATCTATGTCTCAAAGTAGAATCCTAGCTGTTCTTCATGCCAATGGCATGTGGACAAAATACTGAAGCTGTATGTGTAGCCTACTTTTCATTTTTTTTCCTTCTGTAAAATGCCTACTCTAGTTATAAGGCCAAAAATATTAATTTCAAAATGTATATCTGCTTGCTACTATATTATTTTGTATTTTTATGGGAGTTCTGAAAAATATTTCCTACCAAGGAAAATTATTTTTAGACATCAAATTTGCAAACTATAATTATTTAGTGAAAAGAATGTTAAAAAAAAGAAACTATAATTTAATAACAAAAAGTAAACAAAGCACAAAACACTTGACATGGTATATACATATGCTGCTGCAGCTTCCAGTGCAATATGCTGGAACCCTACCTCCTTTCTAGTGTCACTGTGCCTTACTATAGTTGAGCGTTAAAGTGACAACAAATACGGGAAGACACATCAACTTCCTCATGTCAATTGTCCATAATATGCTAATCAGCTAATATGTTTCTTTTAGCCATTAAGTATAGAGGTCCCAGGTGTGTCAAAGCAATTACAAATATGTTCATTTTCAATATGACCATTTATCAGTTTGTTTAAAGATGAGGCTATTATAACATGGAATCTTTTGAAAGAATGTGGAACCTAGATAAGACTACAACTGTATAATTTGCAGTGAATTAATGTTTACAAGTGTAAATTAAAATGACATACAACTCCAGTCAACCACTTGTCCTCCGTCTTCATAAAGCATCAGCCCATCCACTCTGCCACTGAAACAGTTGTGAAACATTTGTTGTAGTAATTTTACCGATGTTGAATTCTTATATTTCAAATGTTTCTACATTCTTGAATAATGATTTTCAAAAGAAATGACATGAGTTAAACTGCAATGAATCTTGACTTACACTGTATCCTAACTATTATATTGCTTCTATTTGCCGACGTAAACACCAAGATGAAGCTACACAGACCACTAGAGTTCCGAACACTGGCACTTTTGATTTTGTGTATGCACAATGCTCTGGCTCTGGACTCTAAATTATTTGGGCCAGGCAATCTATTTGCATGTCATTATACAATCCTTTGTTTTTCTAATCATTGAATGTATCCCTCATCTGGTTTGTATTGAGGCAGTAGCTGCTATGTTATGTGACATAATGAGATACCTTCAGCCCTGTGTAATAGTTTTTATTTATTTATAACTAATCGAGGTAGCACATTCCAGAACACAGCAGTTCAAACCTGCCTCCAGCCATCCAGATTGGAGTTTTCCGTGATTTTCCTGGATTGCTCCAAGCAAATGTCGGGTGGTTTCTTTCATGTCAACTTTGTTTCCCATCCTTAACAAATCAATTTGAGCTGGAGCTCTATCTTTAAGGGCAACATTGTCAACAGGATAGTAAACCCTAACCTTACTTTTTTTTTTTTTTACAAGGGACAACTAGAAAGTAAGTTTCCATTTTTAAAACATAAATAACATTGCTACATGAAAAACTTTATTGGACCGTAGCACAGTGGTAGAGTGCCAGACTACAAATCCAAAGGTCGCGGGTTCGATCCCCGCCAGGTCCTAGGATTTTTATCTGTCACTTTCCACTTCTTTCACCTCTGGCAGTACTGCTCATGTGAAAAATACCGAGTAGCGCCGTGGTTCGGAACCCATGTTAAACTGTAGGTCCCCCTGTAACTGGCTGGGTAAGTCAGTTCGAAGGTCGGAGGAAGGCAACGGCATACCACCTCCAAACAGGACCACGCCTAGTAAAGCACTGTGGTGTTCAAACCAATCTTCGGATTGTTGACTGCTTTACCTTTTACATGAAAAACTTTATTGGAAATGCATACAGCAATGTTTGAGCTCTTTTTCATCAAGATAATTGAAAGATTTGTCTTATCATAGGCTCACCTATTTCTGTGTTGTAGATGTCTGCCACCTGTGAATGGAACCAGCAGTCGTCTTTAGCTCTTCGCCATTGTCAAATGCTGGTTTGTGTTAACTTCCATTCTGCTTGGGTTACTTCTGTTTTGTCCGCTATTTAGCTAGGCATTTTTTCCTTTGTTACTTTGCATACTGTTGAAAAAAATTAAAGAAAATTTATTGAAAATATTGGCCTCGGCATACCACTTAAGGGTTGATGATAAACAGGAACATTGAAATAGGTTTCTAGGTTGTTTATAAAATCAAAAACAAAACAAAAATATTTTTAAGCTATGTATTTATTTCTTTTATATCTTTTGTTATGAGTCGTAAATCTTCCTTAATTGTAAACTCCATATATGTGCACTGATGGATAGTTCTGCTTAGCAACTAGTATTTAATTTTTTCCTTGTATTACAATATAAAATTTTGTCTCGCTGTGTTATTTCCAGGTAATTGTGTTTCATGTATGGTGTGTTTTATTGTATATATACATATATAATTTTTTTTTTTTTGTCTTCAGACCTGTTCGCACTGCGACCAGAAGATTGAGGAGCCACACCCGTAGCAGGAGATTTCAGCATGAGAGAAGTGACCTGAGTTATAGTGATGAAGCAGATGTTCATGATGTTCATTCCAGTATTACTAGATTTGGTTCAATTACTGACCTGCAGCATGATGTATCAGTACTTCACATAAAGAGGAAAAGAAGCCATAGTGCTGATTCTAGTGACTTTCCAGCATCATTTTCTGATAGTAGCCCACATGCCACAGATCCCAGTACTGATGAAGAATTGCCAACATGTGCAACATGTGGAAAATGTTTCCGCAAGAAGTATGCTCTCGTAAAACATGTCTTCACACACGTTCCAAATGTTCGAAAACCACTCTATGTCTGTAAAGATTGTGGGAAAGTAATTCCCACTGCATCAGTTTTGAGAAAACACAGACGTATTCATCTAAATGAACTTCCAGATTCATATAATAGTAGTAGACGATCAGTTGCATCTCTTCAGACAAGAAAATATGAAGAAGGGCCACTAGCAGAACGCACATATCGGTGTCCATACTGCTTCCGTTCATTCAACCAGTTTGACTACTTCAGAAGACATCTCAATGTTCATTCAGGAAGACACTTTGGCCGACACATCTATAGGTTACGCAACTGAGTAATTTTGCCAGTGGTGTTATTCCTATAGCTTGTAGGAACTTTTTGATGAGCTCAGGGAATTAGTGTGATGAAGTTTATAGAGTCATTTCTTATCACTCACTGTTTACAGTGTGTTGCCTAAAATCATTAAAGAATGAAACAGTCGGTTCATAAAAGAGAATTATGTCAACACATTTATTAGATGATGATCACTAACTCAACCTACTCGTCAAACAGTTCGGTTAAACCAGATTCACTAGTTGGGAAACAGATGAATAGAATAATAAACACAGTTCAGTAAAAAGTAACAGTTGATCAGAGAAAGTTGTGTAATTTGATGGTGCCTGATTAGGAATCAATCATCATATGTGTAGAAATGGTGAAAACTAAATTAAGCTGAAAGTCTCCAGTTCCTGAATATCATGGTTTTAGTCACTGCTTGGAAATTGTTTTGTGTCTATACAGACTGACGATGACAGAACCTGGATACATGACGTGTCAATAGAGTCTGTAAGGAAAACAGAGCAAATGTAAGATAAGAAGTAAATACACCGTCGGATAGTAAAAGGCAACTAAAGTGAGCTGCTATGCTTTGTTTAGTAGGAGATGCAGGATGAGAGAGTCTTGTCAAATTTGTTTAGTGTTTCCCTGTATTCTCCAACATTTGTATTAAGTTTATATCTTTTGTGTTATTCTAAAATATTAATATTACGTTTGTACATTTAATTAGTTATTTATATAAGATAATCATTTTTAAAATGATTTACTTGAAAAGTTGTTGAAACTCCTTTTACGTTTTCAAATGTTTTCGTACAAAAAAAAATGTGACTCATTTTGTAATATTTCTCTAAAACAACTGCTACAATGTTTGTGTAGAATGCAAATAATTTCTTATACTATTTGATCTAAAATGACTCTGTAATTAAAATCTTCCTTGCTTTTACCATCTGTATATTTTATCTTCTGTTCTGTAATGCACTTCAAAATGTGCAAAAGGAACAAGGTTTGCTCAGTAATGAAAACTCTCTCTCTCTCTCTCTCTCTCTCTCTCTCTCTCTCTCTCTCTCTCTCTCTCTCTCTCTCTCTGTGTGTGTGTGTGTGTGTGTGTGTGTGTGTGTGTGTGTGTGTGTCTCAAACCTTTAACATGGAACTCCTTAAGACTTGTTTATTTCATGGCTTTACCACAATATGAAAAGATATATAAATGCTGACTGTCAGTAATATTGTTCCTTGATTGTGTTCATGTACGTTAGCATTCCAGTTTTTTTAATAGTAATTTTATGTGATTTGTCTTATGTATTTACTTTCCTTGTAAATTTTTGTAGTTGTGCAATAACTGAGTCGTATTAAAGCATCACAAGTAAGAGACATTCTACAACAATTATCAATTGTTAATTTATGAAGAATGAAAAAGAACAGAAACAAGACAATGAAAATGATAGCTTGATAGAGATGGAATATTCTTCAGTAGTGTGAACTATAGTATCTTTTTATCTTTTGCAATTATCCAATCTCTAAGGACATTGCCTGCCATTAAAACTAATTGCATGGCAAAAAATATATTCTGAGGTTACTGCATCTTTATGATTTCTTCAATACTTTCTGTCAAGCCTCTGGGAGGTCAGGTTAGTAGTGTTCTCAGTGTGATATATTTCAAGTTTATGACTGTAATCAAATGTTACTTGAATATTTAACACACAAACTCATGCATTTATTTGATAAATGTTGCTAAATAATATGTTAGATGGTTGCTAATTCAGACAGATTATAGAATGGTTCTGCAGTCTGGCAAAAGGACCACTGATAAAGGCTAGATTTATGTGCACTATAACTGTTTTATGTTCTTAATTTGCAATGAAACATATTTGGTATTGATGATTGTAATTGTATTGATTTAATACCAACATTAATATACTGAAAATAATGTGAAATGAAGGAAAGCATCTTGGAGTTATACTCTGATTGGAAAAAATCAAATTATATACATGATATAATGGGTTTCCTCTAGACTTCATTTTTTGTTGTTGTGTGTTATATACTTGTTTGATCAAATGTGAAATGAGATTTCAGCTGTTGGCAGTGTGGTGGACTAGTTCCACTATAAGTATGGTTGGTGCTCCTGTGTGTTGGGACTGTTAGTGACTCGCCCACAGAGTTGAACTGTTCATCTGTGTGAAATCATCATAGTGATTCCACGTTTTTGTTGCATGGGAAGATTATTTAATGATAATCAACCCATACCTGTCACAAAACTTGGTCTTATTATATTAATAGCTGCACACAAGATGTCTTTTATAAGTCTCTCTTTGTTTCAGTATGTTTGTACAACTATCTTATGAGTTAAACAGTTAAATTGCCATTCTTTCCATTCCTTTCATACTTTTACATACTCCTATTGATTTAGCTTAGTAAGAGTGTCATATATTGTCATTGATGAGATATACTTCATTAACACATCAAGGTTTAATTACTATTGCATTGGTTATTTGGTAATAAGAATTGGCGTGTGTTTGCACTGATTCATTTGTATGGTATGAGTGGATTTAGTGAAGTCTCTTTGAGTCCACAATAAACAGTAATTATTGTAAGTTTAGCTTCTGCAAATAAACAGGTTTGACACAGCCGTGTCATGTTCCTCTCTTTTCTGTGGTATTTGCGTATTAATGGTGTGAGAATGTGTGTGCAGTTTTTCATTAAACCTGGTTGCATCAGGCATCTGATTCCCTTTGAAAAATACTCCACTATCCACAGCAGCAGCAGCAGCAACAACAACAACAACAACAACAACCGCTGTGTGTGTGTGGTGGGGGGGGGCAATGTCTGAGAAGGGGGAGGGAAAATATTTATAAGGAATTCAACACAAAGCTGGTACCGCCACCAAAATTTAATGTTATACAATATATGTACAATTTTCCTCTTCCTTTTGAAATATGCATTGATATTTTATTGAAAGTAAATCAATTTCAATATAACATATATGTTTTGAAAATGTAATCATATTAATGGGCCCATGTAATTTCCATATGCAATGTGATATTATAGACATCTAAGTGTCTTAACTGCCATCAAATTCTCAAACTGTCTTTATTTACAGTAACAGCTAACTTGGTTAAAATCAGTTCATAGGTATGTGTGGTGTTAACTATTTATTGAACTTAAGCAAAATTAAGATAACAGAATCCAAAGCTGTCTAAAGTTCACTCACTATGTAAATAATTTAGAAGTAAATGAGACCACACAAGAAACACTGTCATATCACTTGCCTATTCAAAAGGAAGAAAAAGGCATATTATATGACATCTGTCAATTCATACCAATATTCCAAAGGGTTGTCATCAACATCGGCTTTACAAAGAGTTTTATCAATATAAATCGTGCCCTTACATGTTGTAAGTTGATGAGTCATTAAACTCTTTCTACACTTCTTTCTTTATTCACAGTTTTCTCCTTTTTAATATACAAACCTATCTATATACTTGTAATCTCACAGATACCAAAAAGTTTGAACATTTTGCAAGAATCTAACTTAATATATATTACATCATTCACTGTTAATAACTGGTATGAAGTGGCCATTTTTTACTTTTATTTTATTTATTTATTTTCCTTCCCAGTATAAAAGCTTCTTAAGTGACATAAGTAGCATTTTTTTTTCAACCTGCCAATGGGAAAGTGTCATTACATGCCCCTCATATAATTTTTTCTCATTGATGACATGTGTTAAAAGGAATTGTCATAGAAATTTATTAAATATGCAACAAGACTGATAGGATCACCAGAACTTACTATGAGCAGATAAAATTTATATGATAACAGATAGACTTGCATGAAAATAAATGCAGATGGTACATGGAACCACAATATGTCTCTTCATCAAAGAAAAGAAGAATTACTTGAGGCTCATTTCTCAATACGTAGATTAAAGGGACTTACCTTATATTAAGCGGTAGAGAACAATGGTAATCTGTTGTTGCTGTTGTTATTGGTTGTGATGGTCTTCAGTCCAAAGACTGGTTTGATACCGCCCCTACATTCTCTCTCTCTCTCTCTCTCTCTCTCTCTCTCTCTCTCTCTCTCCAAATTCTATTCAACACTTCTCCATTGTTTACATGATCTACCCATCTAATCTACAGCTTTCTTCTCTGGAACCACTTTCAAAAGCTTCTGTTCTCTTCTGATGTGAACTACTTATTATCCATGTTTCACTTCCATACTAGGCTACCCATTAGACAAACTCCTTAAAAAAGACACTATGATACTTAAATCTACATTCAGTCTCAAGAAATTTTTCTTCTTATGAAATTCAACAATATAATGAGAATAGCTTGCAATTTTCCACAAAGATTATCATATGTGTTTGTTGTTGAATTTCAATCTGGACTTTTCATTTTTAGATCTCTTCATAAGAAATGTTTTTCTCGCCATTGCAGTTTATTTTATATCCACTTCACCTCAGCCATTGTAAGTTATTTTGTTGCTAAAATAACAAAACTCATCTACTATTTTTAGTGTCTCATTTGCCAGTCTGATTTAATTTTCTTATTTTAATGTTCATCTTATGTACACTTTTCAGGATTGTCTATTCCACATTTGTTGGAACTGCTTTTCAAGTCCATTGCTTGTCTGTGACAGATTTACAATGTCATTAGCAAGTATCAAAGTTTTTAATTCTTGTCACTTTAAACCCAGCTTCAAATTTTTCTTTGGTTTTCATTGTTGTTTTCTCAATGTATAGGTAGACTAACATTAGGGATAAGCTACAACCCTGTCTCACTCTTTCCAATCACTACTTCCCTGTCATGCCCCTTGTCTCTTATAACTGCTGTCTGATTTCTGTACAAGTTGTATATAACCTTTTGCATAATATATTTTAATGCTATTACCTTCAGAGCTATAAAGAGTGTTTTCCAGTTGTATCTTTTGTAGATTTTGAGATGACGAGTTTGCCTTCTAAGGTAAGTTATAGGATCTGTATTGTCACGTGAGTGCCTACATTTCTCCTCAAATTATTTTCCTCAATAACCCTTCCTATCAGTTTTTCCATTCTTCTGTAAATTATCTTTGTCAGTATTTTGCCAACATTGACTTGTTAGTTGCTATAGTTATGTTATGGATCAAAGATATCATCAACTCTGAGGTAATGTTGTCTACTCCACGGGCCTTGTAGGTCTTTTATTGCAGTATCATTATCTCCTACCAACCTTCATTGATATCCTTTTACCCTTCTTTACTGTTACCTTTAAGTTCATTTCCCTTGTGTAGTCCCTTTGTATACTCCATTGATCTTTCAGCTTTCCCTTATTTGTTTAATACTGGAATTCCATCTGTGCTCTTGCTGTTCATACAGCTGCTTTTCTTCTCCACAAACATCTCTAATTTTCCTGTAGGTGGTATCTATCTTTCATTTATTTATGTATGCTTCCATAGCCTTACAGTTGTCCTCTGCTCATTCCTCTCATTCCTGCTTAGCTATAGTGCACTTCCTGCCATTCTGGTTTTTTTTAGACGCCTGTATTCCCTTTTGTCATCTTCATTTCTGGCATTTTTATATTTCCTCATTTTACCAGTTAAATTTAATATCTGCTGTGATATCCAAGGATTACTACCAGGCCTTGTCGTTTTACCGATTTGACACTCTGCTGCTTTCACTATGTCATCACCCAATCCCTCAATTCATCTCCTCGTGTTTAAGCCAGTCATTATGTCATGTTCGTTCTGCATATCCCAACCACCTCAGGTTCCTTTGATTGTTCTTACATTTTAGCAGTTTCTTCAGTTTTAATCTACTGTTCATAACCAATAAGTTATGGTCAGAGTCAGCATCTGCCTCTGGATATGTCTTACAGTTAACAACCTGTTTCCAAAACCACTTGCCAATATTAAATCAGTCTAAAACTTTCCAGTGTCTCCTAGTCTCTTCTATGTATATAACCTCTTATAATTCTTGTTAGTGATCGTTAAATTATTCTCTACGCAAAAATTCTGCCAGGTACATTCATTTCTTTTCTGTTACTTGGCTATGGTAATTCATTGACTATATTGTTGACAGTAGCTTACACACATCCCTGATTTCTTATTCATTATTAGACCTCCTCATGCAATACCCCATTTTATTTTTATTTATAATCCTGTACTTACCAGAAGTCCTGTCTGTCCTGCTATCAAATGTTACTAATCCCCACTATACTTAACTTCAGTCTATCTTAAGCTACCTGCCCAATTAAGCAATCTAAAATTCCAAACCTCACTCTGTAGATTGCCAGGTTTTCTTCTCTCTCTCTCTCTCTCTCTCTCTCTCTCTCTCTCTCTCTCTCTCTCTCTCTCTCTCTCTCTCTCTCTCTCTCTCCAAATATTGACATATTCATGAGTATTCTCCACTTTGAGACATCTGAAATATTTTAACCAAGAGGATGTCATCTTCAAAATCAAAGAGCTATATGCTCTTAGGAAAAATAATGACTGCAGTTTCCTCTGCTTTCAGCTGTTCACAGCACCTGTATGGCAATAGGACAATGGCAGATGTCACATGGAAAGATCAAAAATGATCCAGGCTGTTGCACATACAACTATTGAAAAAACCTTGCCTCTGAACAGATTCCCCTCCACTGTGGTTACAGTACAGGTATCTGCATTGTTGAGGCATGCGAGCCGCCCAGCCAACAGCAAGGTCCATGATCCATTTGGTGGAAGGGGGGGGGGGCAGTTCTTCATATCAATAGAAAATTCCCCCAGTTTCCAATAAATAGTGTTCAATGAATGGTCAGTTAAGAACAGACAAAAACATTTGTCCTGATGTCTAACCAGTCATCTACCAAAATATTTGTTAATTGTGTCGTAATGTCTGTGATTTAATTCATTCCCCTCCCCCCAACTCCATTCGTTTTTTCCTCTTCCAATTTTATGATCTACAGTTTTGCTGGTAAGGTTTTTCATTTCCTTTTTCTGTACATGGTAGAAACACACCAGTTTCTATTGTGGAAAAAATCTATTAGGTCCATGTTTTCATTTGTTGGAGTAGTAAGTTTGTGCAATTGATTTCTTGCATTGACATCTATGCAAGATTTACTGTAAGAACTCAGGCGAGTGTTCTTTCTGTTCTGATGTACTTTCATTTCATTTATCACAGCTGATAATTTCACTTTGGCATTTGATATACGAGTCCTTTGCAAAATGCAGGTTACACACATTAAAAAAAAATTAAACTGTATTAAAATTGAATGCAAGGAAATCCACAGTGGAGACAACAGGATTCTTAGTACATATATGAAACTCAGAACTAGCATCTTTGGAGGTCATTCAAGAGAAGAAAAGTGTTGATGAGACATCACACCTATCATTAGTTCACGTGCCTTTTCTTTTGTCCGTCTCTAATGAGTGGACATTAAATCCTAATCTTCTTTGTGTGTGTGTGTGTGTGTGTGTGTGTGTGTGTGTGTGTGTGTGTGTGTGTGTTTGTGTTAGCTTTAAGAGAAAGGTGCGAATTGAGGTTAAACTCTGAAAACTACAAATAAGTCACTTTTTTTTTTCAAGGAGAAGAAATAATAAAATTAGTACTGCAAATGTTTTTAACTCTTTGATGTCCTATTGCTAGTTTTGGCAGAAAAATAAAAGAAGATGTAACCAAAAATATTATTGTATCGACAGGAAAATGTTTGAGATACACAAGAATGAAACTAAATTAGCAAAACTGATTTATATAATAATGTGGATGGTGGATCAGTAATAGAAAAAAATTCTGCGGTTTGCCAACTGGTAACATGTGAATATAATACAGTCATTTCATGTATATTTCCAAATCCAAAACAATAGATGAACTGTTACAAAAGTTCTAGGGTTGGTTGGTTTTTTTGTTTGGGACAGGGACCAAACTGTTAAGGTCATCAGTACTTCGGTGGGGAGGGGAAGGGAAAGGAAATGCAGTTCAGGGAGGAAAGAAGGAAGAAAGACTGCATTAGCTCGGGGCCCCATGCTCACCCCACACATACTCACAAAAAACCGTGAGCGCCCTGGGGTGCAAACTTCTAGAGAAAAAAAGAATGGTTTTAAGATCCTTGGAAGATGTATACAGTAAAATTAAGTGATGAATGTTCCACAAAATAATTAAACCCAAGTCTTGTTCATAATGAACATCAGCATATTCTCAACCAAACATAGCTACTCCTTTGGCGGCTGTTAGATATAGACAAAAGGTGTTTGAATATGTTTCCAGTATTGTCAGTACAAGATGCATTTGCATTTAGTTTTAAGTGTAATCCAAATTGAAATACATTAATTTTAAAATAAGGAAACCTTAGAGATTTTATATCTAATGCTATGTGTAGTATTGTGTAAATAACATGATGAAAATTTCTCAGATTTTCAGAGGGGGGGGGGGGGGGGGTAGTTTTGAGATATTATGATTTCTTGAAGAGTGTCATATTAATAATATTGTCATCAAGTATCACAATATTGTGAGTACCCCTGTACTAGTAATTTTGTCTACTGCTGGCTGTGCTGTCTGTATCATGGGATTCCCTCACTGTACTTAGCTGATAACCTTCATCCACTTAGTACCATAAATTTATAGCCATTGTCTCTATGGCCACCTGTGGGTTTCAGACACACGTTACTCATTTAGATTGTGCTGTGCCACTGATGATTTCCCTATGTATCAAATGTACACATCTAATATGGTCTTTGCTTTGTTCCAAGATACAGCAATGTGTTTTCCCAAGAATTGGCAAACACATTCTCATGTGACTATATATATCCTGCCCAAAGCAAAGAATGTTCTGAGATGGTCAGAGATGGTAAGATTTCACCAAAAAAAGTAAAAAGTGTGTTCTTATTTGAAAGTGGCTTCATATATTGCTTTATGCTTCTCTGAATGCTTTCTTTCCTTTTCTTACATGCACTTCTAATTTGGGCTTTACTGTAACTAGTTTGATGGATGTTTTATTCCGATTTAGCTCAGCTAGGACACTTTTTTTGTAACAAATGGTGGGTCCTTTTGGAAGAAAGTGGTTAACACTGTTTGTGTACCAGATGGTGCCAGCTCATTGTATGCAATTACAGATCTATGTTCAGCAGAGCTGTGCAGCCACAGTAGTTTTCCTTTAAGAAGGCAACTGTGTGATGCATTCTCTGTACAGAGAGAGGGGGCTAGCTAGCTTTCACACACTACCAGATAACTGGCAGTGCTGGAGTGAACATTACAATGGGCGACTATTTCTGCCTCTAATTCCCTATACTAGACTATGTATGCTAGAGAAACTGTAACTATTATTGTCACTTCTTAATGTAATAAATAATGTGTTAGATTTATACCGCCCATGAAGAACACTTTACTGGCAATAATCCTCACTGTACCCAAACACACATGAAAATTAATGCTAAATTTTGTATGCAATTGGCTGAAATGTCACATGGTATACTGCTTCTTGACACTGCCCATCATGCCACCAAGGAGAGGCAAGATGCAGAAAACTATGAAGTAATGGAAAGAGACAAGATACTTGATCCCCTCCCCTCCTTTCTTCATATAGCTATTATCAACCAACACTACAAGGCTTCTTGGAACCTCCAACAATAAAGTCATTTTCCCACCACTGCCAAAGAAAAAAATCAATCTATGTAGCTGTAGCTGCCATGATATTGGGAAAATGCAACATTGTACATCAGAAACATATTATGTGTGTACCTCTGAAGCGCACCGAGAAATCAGTAATATAGCACATGCTGAATGAAGAAAGTAGATTCTTGCAGAGAGCCAATGGCTGTTGAAGCACAATAAAAGAATCTATAGAGAGTGCACCATTCCCCAGCCCTCTTCCCCACCCTCTTCTACCCACTGGCCACACAAGTTCCTGGTTCTCATGGCTAGACGAAGTAGATGGGTGCCTCTCACATATAGAGAAATCTGCAGTAGTTTGACATTTTGGTATTGGTCAAAACATTTTGCCTTATCAGCACTGTCACTGAGCTTGCAACCCAACACCTCTTCATAAGTAGTGTTCCCTGATAAAGTCTACAGCCACAATTTTAGTGGTGATATTTGCAGGATCACCTTTAAGGTAAAACTGTCAGTAGACATTGCATGTTTCTTGCTATTTCTGGTTTTTTTTAAGTGGGAAGTAAGGTTAGGATGTTATTTCCATATTAACCTTACTTTTTGTTTAAAAATGGTTTCTGTAATTATTAAGTGCATATTTATTAAATTGTGTCTTGTGTGTTCAGTTACCAAATGAGGTAATGAAATTGTGCCATGTTACTTAATTATTATTTAAGAGGTGCATAGACTTAAGATTCATGTGATTTCCATAAATTGATATGTAAAAAAAATTTTGACAGTTCTTTAAGTAAACCATTGGTGTATTAAATTGTCAGTCATTGACATACCTACAGACTGGTCTCCCTACTTTGATGGTGTCACATAAGTTTGTTTTAATTTAGTGTTCGTCCTTTTTTCTACCTATTGTACACTGCCTTAAGATGTTAAAAACAAAAAGTGTAGAGTGTTATGACTTAAAGTAAGGTCTGTATTTCGGAGACAGAAATACAACTGTACAGACAATCATGAAAGAGGCCGAGTATCATGCCATTGCTCCTGTATGGGAAATTTGTAAATAAAAAGAGTAGGTATGGAAAAACAGGGTAAACCAAAAAATGGTTCAGGACAACACAAGGTTCTAGATAAAGAGCATTAGTAAATTTTCTTGTGACGTATCCTCAGTGTATTATTGTTTTGCTCACTGAAGTAATAAATCATTACATTAAGGGTTTTGGACTCTTTCCAGTTATGAAAGTAAATAAATTTTGGGGACTTTGTAATATGTAAATAGCTTATTGTCAGTTAACTTCTGTGACAATTATTGTGGCTGCACTTACAACAGCTGAAAATTTAATATATCATTCCTTGGCTTAAATATTTTTAATTTTCAGAATTTAGCTTAAAGTTCTTAGCAACCATTTCTGGATGTAATCAACACACTAGAAATAATCTGCTATGTCTTGAACGTTTGTGCCACAACAGCTTTTGTTCATATCATTAGATATTTCTTTTAACAGAAATTATGTTCCTCTACAGACATAACACTTGGATGGCATATACATTGTAAAACTGTTGATTGCAACTTGTCCTACACACTAAAACTTGCTCTAATGATCTTGAGTTCAACAGAATGTTAAAAGCTGTATCTTCCTTCTAAATCTTGTACTTCTTTTTAGTCATGTTGAGATGTGGGTCAGCTCTATTACTTAAATAACGGGAAATTTTGGGATGGAATAACATCATCTGTCATCTCTGTAACTCAGTATTTGCATTGTATTATATCAGTGGTCAGTAATTTAGGCAATCTGTTCGAAATTTGCAGTATTCACTGTTTTAATAGAGCATTGGTTTATTTTTGACATTGTGAATGCTTACATACTCTGATAGTGATAAAAAACAAATCTCTATATTTAAATGAAATATAACGTTTTCAAGATTTTTTAATGTATAGTATTTTGAAAGCAATTCTTAATTCCAAGTGTTAAAAATTGTTTTCCATTTTGCGTCGATAACCAAACACACACATTGAGTATCATCTTAATTGTTCTGTTGACTTTTAATCAGTGCACGTGTTAGATAGATCTGGTGGTGTATTGTCATGAGTGTCCATATTATTAGAATCTTTTGAAGTGACCGTGTGGTACCAGGCTGGCGGTGTTCAGCATTTGATACCAGGCTAGTCTTGTTTTCATACCAGGTCCAAAAAGCCATGTTTGAGTTGAACACCACATATTAAACACTCTCTCATAAGTGAAGGAAATGACCCGCACACTTTTTTGAAAATTGCAGCGGTACCTTCACTTTCAAAAACCTATATTTAATTTTTCAATGGGATTGCAACATCACAGTAATAAAGCCAAGCCTTGTGAACTGTGATAATGCTGCTCACAAAGCAAGATTCAGTTAAGTATCTATATCAACACACATTAGGCATTTCTTTCGACCAATTAAAATCCTGCCAGCTAGTTCCCTGTGAATGAATGTGATGTTTTAAGAAACCTTCATCACATTATTGAGGTCTTGCAGAATAATGTGACTCTCAGGTGCAGACAACTGCAAAGTTGCCAGGCACAAGTGTTTTCTGTTAGTCCTTCCATACAGTGGCAACACTCTTTACATTAATAGATGAAGTAGGTCAGCCTGAATAAGGAATTCCAGTGAAGCTTAATCTAAATTTATGATACTATCTGAATATGGAAGGTTGTAGACACCTATCTTAAATCAGCACAGAAGACATTTCCTTGAAGTTGTTACACATTGTCAGCTCTCCAGACTGATTTTACCACAGCATCTCTTTGATATTAACTGATCAATAACTGGGGCAAACATGAGAATGAGTTAAAGTTATCAATCACACTACAGTATGTGTGTGGGCATGTCTAAATAACACAGAACCGTGTTGCAGATTGTCAAATTGGAGTTTCACATTGCAAAACTGCCATACATTAATTGCAAAAGTTTCCTTAATTTTTGTACACAACTTATGTTATTTTCTCATAGAAAAATCCTCAGTCTCCACTTAATGAATAGGTACAGTGCTTTTACTTGACTTGAAGCTTTCATTGGTTAGAAATTTTAGGCTTCCTACCTCTCTTCCGTCTGCATACTTTTCTCATTGGCGTGGAAACCTTCCAGTTTATCTGTGCCCTATGCACCTCAACACCAATTTTCATGTACAGTTCTTTATTCAGCGTCATCTTATTTGTGTATAGCATTTTATAATGCAAATATTTACAAGTACACACAAGAGATGTTGAGGTATCAAGATGCACACACAAAACAGAATGAAAACTTGCAGAATAAATAATTTGATGAGCTAGAATTGTGTGTGTGTGTGTGTGTGTGTGTGTGTGTGTGTGTGTGTGACACACACACACACACTTGTGCACATTCATTGCGAGGAGTAGGCAGCGATATGCTTACCGCTTCTTCCTCCCACCTCCAACTTTTCTGTTTGCGTCTTGACAACTTAACACCTCTGCGATTCCATGAGTGGTCTCCTTTACTCTTAAATATTTACATTCTGCCAGAACTTTGATACATATTTACAATTGCTAATGCAATTTTTAAATATCACACTTAGCTAAAACTGTCACCTTGTTTATTTCTCAACTGTCTTTTAAAATTTTCTCAACATTTACCAGTCCTGATATATTGCTACACTCATGATTTGATATTTAACTATGACAAATAGTACAAAAATGATGTACTTTTGATTGTTCATAATTATACCATGGCACTGAATAGTATACTTTCATAGCCCTCTAGTGATAACACCAAAAGATATAATATGAGAAGTTTTTAACTACCAGTATGTAGTTTCCTTTCATTTTGTCGTAACAAATGAGTTCTTCTATTTGTTGATGCTTTGAATTCATGCACTGTTGCCATACTGTATAAAGTTGGTAAGGAATTCATATTTTCCAGCCGGATTGCATTGTATATTTTAATATTATTTCCACATTACTGGTTTCAACAGACAAGCTGTCATCTTCAGATCTTGTTGAATAGTTTATAAAATATGCATCTCATCCTGATAATGAGAGCACATCTAACTACTAAAACAACAACACCACCACCACACAGGCTTGTCACCATTTGATGTGGCATGGCTACAACATATCCAATGATGAATGTGCCTCCACAATAGGGTATGGCAGAAACTATGGATCTTCCATATATTTCATTTTATATTAATGATAAGCCTATGTGCCACTGATGTTTTAGTATTGAGACATGCCCTCTTTATGGGATGGGGTGAGATGCATATTATATTCTACATGGTCTGAACATGACAGCTTCTTTATTGAAACCGATAATGTTGATATAAAAGAAAAGAAAAATGTACACTGAACCTGGCTGAAAAATATGATTATTACTAAAAATAATGCTCAGGCCCTGCAACATTTGCAGCTTACATGTAAGAAAATCATTTCATTACTTCTGTTATGGATGCTAGTTTTTCATTTTTGATTAATTCAGAGAGAACAACTACCATTTCAGTTGGACATTGGACCAGAGCAAATGCACATATAACTAGTAATGCTTCCCCTTGCCCTTCCTGTGCTGCAGAAACTCATTTAAGCTTACTCACAACAGATCAGAAAACAAATAAAAGCATAGTAACACCTGAACAGTGATTTGGTCTACTTGAATGACTTAGTTTTTCATTTGATAAAAATACTTTTACACATCAAATCAAATATGAGGGGAAAAAAAATTATTAACACAATTTGAATCTGCTAGGAAGTTACAAATCACTGCCATTTGGCTGCAAAGTGAAATTTTCATTCTGGAAACAATCCCCCATGCTGGGGCTAAGTCATGTTGTCGTTTCCAGTCCATAGACTGGTTTGATGCATATCACTACACTACCCTATCCTGAGTAAGCCTCTTCATCTCTTTAATAACTGCAATCTACATCCTTTCGAACATCTTTACTGTATGTGTCTCAGTCTCCCTGTGTAATTTTTAAGACACACTCTTCCTTTTAATGCTAAACTGACAATTTCTTTGTCTCATAATGTGTCCTACCAGTTGATCCCTTCTTTTAGTCAAGATATACCAGAAATCGATTCTCTGCTGTATTCTGTTCAGTACCACCTCATTAGTTAAGCAGTCTACCCATCCAATTTTCAGCAGTAAATTTCACAGAAATTTCTATGCCCCCCCCCCCCTTGAACTCTTTATTGTCCATGTTTCACTCACATCCAAAGTTGCCTTCCACATAAATGCTTCCAGATTTTAAAATTAATATTGAATTTCAACAAATTTCTTTTCTGCAGAAATGATTTTCTTCCCATAGCGACCCTGTATTCTCTTCTTCAGCCACCACAAGTTATTTTAGTACCCAAGCAACAAAATTCATCTACAACTTCTATTGCTTTGTTTCCTTACCTAATTCATTCAACATAGCCCGACTTTCTTAGACTATATTCCATTGTCCTTGTTTCACTCTTGATAATGTTCATGTTATACCTCCTTTCAAGACATTGTCCGCTCTCTGTTTATTTGCTCTTCCAGGTTCTTTGTTGTCTCTGATAAAATTACGTCATTGGGATATCTTCCAGAAATTTAATTACATTTTTAAATATCTCCTTGCTTTCATTCACATTTTGCTCAATTTTAAGATTGAACAATATTGGAGAAAGGCTACAACCCTGTCTTACTTCCTTCCCAGCCACTGTGTCCCTTTCATGCTCTTTCACTCTTATGACTACTGTCTGGTTTCTGTACAAGCTGTAAATAAAGTTTTGTTCCCTGTATTTTGCCCCTGCTATCTTCAGTATTTTAAAGACTTATGCCAAACAACATTATTAAAAGCTTTCCCCAAACCTAAAAAAAGCCATGAACATGGTTTTGCCTTTCCTTAACCATGAATTCCTAAATTTCTTCTAAATTCAAACTGATCTTCTCTGAGGTCATATTCTACCAGTTTTTCCATTCTTCTGTAAATAATTTGTGTTGTAATTTTATAATCATATTTATAATACTTGTAGTTCTGTAAATGCCATACCCGTGTACAGTTGCTTTCTTTGGAATTGGAATAATTACATTCTTCTTAGTTTATATTCCATTGTCCTTGTTTCATAAAATATAATAGCATACCAGGTGGAACAATTTCATCATGACTGGATGACCCAAGGGTATCAGCAGTTCAGAGGGAATATTTTCTACTTCAGGGGTTCAGTGCTCTGTCAAATACTTGTTGCAGTATTGTGTATCCTATTTCATCTTCATCTACTTCCTCTTCCTTTTGTACAATACTGCCTTCCAGTTAATTTGCCTTATACAGCTCCTCTATTTATTCCTTTCATCTGTCAGCTTTCCCTCCTCTGCTTAGTACATCTTGAGTTTTTTGCTCTCCAAAGTATTTTATTTTCCTATCTAATCTTGCCCCAAGTTATACATTCTTCAGTGGGCATGCATTTGTCTTCTAGACAGTCCTGCTTAACCAATATGCAAATGAATGTTCAAATGTTTGTAGAACTTATTGGACTTAACTACAGGGTCATCAGTCCCTAAGCTTACAAACTACTTATGAACTAGCTAAGACTAAGGATGGCACAAATATCCATGCCCGAGGGGGGATTCGAACCCCCGACCGTAGTGGCCGTGCAGACCGTGACTGGAGCGCCTCAGTCCCCTCGGCCACCGCGGCCGGCACCAATATGCACTGCCTATCAATCTAATTTTTAGCCATTTGTACTCTCTTCTACCTGCTTCATTTGCTGCATTGGCCATCTGTCTGCAATATCTGTTCCTCCAGGAGCTCTAGTCCTGCAATATATACAGGAGAGCTCCTGTGAATTTATTATGTAAAACAGCCGAGATGGCTTATGAGCAGTTTCAGCAGATTAAACAGCCATCACCGGATCTTTCATTTTATCCACCACACCACAGAAGAAACTTTTTTAAAATGTACTTATTCACCAACATTATTGTTGGCATGTCACAATACCAATAAAATATCTAACTCGTCATGCTTTAATGTGAAGTGGTACATGAAATGAAAAATCTCATGATAGCAGTTTAATCTGCTGAAACCAGATGTCTGGATAAAGACAATAAGTGATCTTGGCTGTTTTACATATTAATTGAATAGATTGTTCACCAAGTATCACAAATTTCTGTGAAGTTTGGTATGTAGGAAACGAGTAGTGGGGGAAGTAAACCTGAGAGTCGTGCTCAGGTAACTCACTTGGTAGAGTGCTTGCCTGCAAAAGGCAAAGATCCTTGGTTCAAGTCCTGGTCCAACACACAGTTTTAATCTTCCAGGAAGTTTCATATACATTTACAGTTAGAGCTACTTTTTTCTCTTTGGTATTTTCAAAGACATTTCTCACAGGAAATCTTAGTAGTCTCATTAATACTTTAAAGATGACCATAAAGTGAATGTTTTTATTCTTTTTCTGGGTTTCACTGAACACAGAGGATGCACCTCCACTGCCATTTAGTTATTGTGTATAATTTGTTCTGTAGCCAAGTAAGGTGGTTTTGACTCGCAAAAGTTATATGAACCTGTGTAAAGAAATCACTTTACGTATTGTAATAATGATGGTCATTGCCTGATATCTATTTGCTTCATTTTTCACAGACTACCCTGACCTAGGTATTTAATTAGTTATGGCAAAAAATTGTGCCTGCATTGTAAACATATGCCTTTGTGCATTTATTTTCTGAAAAGATTTGCAAGGTAGATCAGTGTTTTGTAATGATGATCATAGTTGATGATCAGAAATTTGTATTTAATATTAAGGTTTACTGTATAAGCTATTTAGTGTAATTCAAAACATTCTTAATGTGACAACTTAGGAGCTCAGTCTGTTTTAGCTATTTACAGCTATATAATATGTAAATGTAAATGCAAATAAATATCAAAAACTAAACTCTAAGTTCCACTTATTCAGTGAACAAACACCATTTAATTTTAGTTATGACTTCCAAAATGTTTACTTTCAACTGAGAATTTCTGAACAACACAAAACAATCTGAATTTTATGAACATTAAACGTAGCATGGAGATTCTTTTTGTCACTTTGTCAGCAGACAAAGTGTGTGTGTGTCTGTCTGTGTGTGTGTGTGTGTGTGTGTGTGTGTGTGTGTGTTTAAAAATTCTGTTACAACAAACTTTTATTATTTTAAAGTACAAAATAATGTTTGTGTGTCTGCTAATCAATGTTGTAATATGAAGTAAGTTTGATCAAAACACCTGCTTTGTAAATATATGGACACTTCAAGATTCCCATTCCATAAACTGCATACATTTTCAGAATGAAACTTCACTCTGCAGCGGAGTGTGCGCTGATATGAAACTTCCTGGCAGATTAAAATTGTGTGCCGGAACCGGGACTCGAACCTGGGACCTTTGCCTTTCGCGGGCAAGCGCACTACCGACTGTGCTATCCTGACACGACTCACGATGCCACCTCACAACTTTACTTCCGCCAGTACCTAGCCTCCTACTTTCCAAACTTCACAGAAGCTCTCCTGCAAACACGCAAGACTAGCACTCCTGGAAGAAAAGATATGGTGGAGACATGGCTTAGCCACAGCCTAAGGGATGTTTCCAGAATGAAACTTCACTCTGCAGCGGAGTGTGCGCTGATATGAAACTTCCTGGCAGATTAAAATTGTGCCATGTCTCCACCATATCCTTTCTTCCAGGAGGGCTAGTCTTGCATGTTTGCAGGAGAGCTTCTGTGAAGTTTGGAAAGTAGGAGGCGAGGTACTGGCGGAAGTAAAGTTGTGAGGCGGCATCGTGAGTCGTGTCGGGATAGCACAGTCGGTAGTGCGCTTGCCCGCGAAAGGCAAAGGGCCCAGGTTCGAGTCTTGGTTCTGGTACACAATTTTAATCTGCCAGGAAGTTGCTTACATTTTATTATGCAAAATACTTATAATGGAAACTCCCATCACAGCCCCCTCAGATTTAGTGGTAGTACGGCACATGGGATAGCCCATCAAAAATTGATCACAGATCAGGCATGAAAACAGGAAAAAATGTGTGGTACTATGAAAAACGAAGCAAAATACAAACAGTGAACATCCAAAGTAGAACATATGAATTGAGAGGAAACGCGTACAGCCTTCCTCAGTGCAAAACTTATAATTTTTTTCTTTTTCCACAAAATTGTGAACTGACCATACATTAATTGATGTTTCAGTTCTCCTTTAACCAGTTTTGCATCTGTGTTTTGCTGTAATGTACATGCTGCAATACCATTAATTTAGCATATGAATGGCAGTGATTCTCAAACTGACATCGTTTGTTTCGGTGTAGTGTCCCCATACTATAGAACAGTTACCCCTATTTTCACCCTTACTTGAAATTATGCTTACAAGGTGCTGAGACTTTATTGTGACATTGTTCTCACTTGTTTATTTGTTGGTTTTATAGGTGAGCAGTTTATGCAGTATTTTGCTTGCACTCACTATTCATGATATTTGCTTGTGATACAGTAATATGTTCTTAACTCATGACTCTTATTCTGTAACTACTGTATAGTATGAAAATTGACAGCACTACAAAAAGAGAACAGAGACGTCAATGACATGGACAGTTCATAATGTAGTGATAAAAATGAAATAAACATGTTTTCAGGAATGGGAGTTGAACCCAGAATCTTCTGTTTTGTAGTCCAACACCATGACCACAGAACAACAACACAATTGCTTCCTTACTGCCCCCAGGAGCCTCACGGTTCTTTCGTGAGTATGTGTGTAGTGAGCACGGGGCCCCAAGTCTTTCTTCCTTCTTTCGTCCCTGGACTGCATTTCCTTTCTCTTCCCCTCTTTTCCTATCCTCACTCCCCACTGGGGGACTGATAACCTTAGCAGTTTGGTCCCCCTATCCAAAACAACCAAGCAACCAACCAGCGAGCAAGCAACCAAGCTTCCTTAATGTGGCATATTATACACTTGGAGTGTTCAGTTTTTGTTTCTTTTTTTCATAATTCCATATACTTCCTTCATAAAGGAAGAGAATATATTTGCATATCAAGAATAAAATTATTTCTGATCTGCCACTTGTTCGTACTCCAATGAATGTGCATGAGAAATATGTATCTGTACAGTTTATTTTCTATATCACATATCAGCATACCGTAACTTATAAAGGAGTATACCTGAAGCAAAAGAAAGGTAGGAAAATTTCAGGAAAAATAACTGAGATAACAAGAAAAAAGAAGAAAAGAAAAAATAAAACTTCAACAGTGGAAAGTCTAGGTTGGAATATTAACAACCATTAATATACATTTTTTGGGCAAAGAATATGACTCTAACTTGTAGTGTGATATGAATCATAAAATAAAATATCTTCACTCAAAGATGATTCGCAAGCAGCTAATTTAAAGAGTTCAATTTAGTATATTTATTAAATATATTAAAGGAAATGCATAGTGAAATATAATTGCAAGAAGCCATGCTTACCAAAGAAATAAAAATAAAGGAATTGTATTGAACAGTAAGAAAGAGTAACTTCGAAGAAACAGTGAAATATTATAAAACTACTGTGCTATGTTAAGGAAACTAATTAAAAAGTCCAAAAGCATGTTTAACATGTCTGAGATTAGTACCTCTGATAATAAAACAATTTTAAATATTATTGAAAGGGAAACAGGGCAAGAAAAAACACAGGAAGACTATTACCATCAAAAATTTACTAACAAAAAGTCAGAAGTTGAGAATATTTTTTAATAATCATTTTTAAATGTTGTGGAGAAAAAAAAGGATCTAGAAGTACATCAGAAGAGGTAAGGCTGTCTCTCCATACTATGAAGTGCCTTAACAGTGCTACCATTACAATGAAGAACAGTAACAGTCAACCACACACTTCCATGTTGTGGAGTTCCTTTGTTAACACGTCGGCTGCCGCAATGACAGAGGCGTTTGCTGTGCTCGCTGCTGGCCACGCAGCAGCCAATGTATTAAATATGGCGAAATTAACAACACATCCACAAAATGCTGTAGGGCCTTGCAGTTTCACCTTTGGGACTACATTCGTGTCGAGATCCATACTTAAATTGTTAAATTGCTTCTTTATAAACAGGCAAGTGGGAACATTTAACTCTCCTCCTATAATGGGGCTTGATCTCTTGTGTAGTCTTCAGTGCAGTTAGGAAAGAATAAACCCACTAAAAAGTAAAATCTCACATGGAATTGACATTTCCAGCTGAGTATTAATACTTGTTCCCAAGAGATAAGTAGGATCTCAGTCACATATGTATTAAGTCTCTGAAGTGGGGTATATTCCCCCTATAGACTGAAATATTCTATTATAAAGCCATTGCATAAAAAAGGGGATAGTTCAGATGTTAACAACTACTGGCTAATCTTACTCAGGATTAATTTATCCAAAATTCTTGAAAAATTGGTGTGTTAAAGAGTAGCTTCACATATGTTTAAAGTATTAACAAAATGTCATTTTGGTTTTCAGAAAGGCTTTTCAACAGAAACTGCTGTACAAGCTTTTACTGGTCAAATATTAAATGCTCTGAGCAACTGGACATCATCCATTCAGATTTTTTGTAACGTCTCAAAGGCTTAATGTTGTGTAAATTATGGAATTCTTGTACATAATCTCAAGTATTGTGATATGAGTGGGACAAGATACCAATGAAACTTTCTGGCAGATTAAAATTGTGTGCCAGAACCGGGACTCGAACCTGGGACCTTTGCCTTTTGCGGGGAAGCACACTACCGAGTGTGCTATCCCGACACGACTCACGATGCCGCCTCACAACTTTACTTCCGCCAGTACCTCGCCTCTTACTTTCCAAACTTCACAGAAGCTCTCCTGCGAACCATGCAGGAGTGCTAGTCTTCCATGGTTCGCAGGAGAGCTTCTGTGAAGTTTGGAAAGTAGGAGGCGAGGTACTGGCGGAAGTAAAGTTGTGAGGCGGCATTGTGAGTCGTGTCGGGATAGCACAGTCGGTAGTGCGCTTGCCCGCGAAAGGCAAAGGTCCCAGGTTCGAGTCTCGGTTCTGGTACACAATTTTAATCTGCCAGAAAGTTTCATATCAGCGCACACTCCGCTGCATAGTGAAAGTTTCATTCAAGATACCAATGGTTTAATACTTTCTTAACTGTAAGAGTGCAGAAAGTTGAAATAAGTGGTTCACAAAATATGTGGAAAAACCAGCTGTTTCCTCTAACTGGGGAGTTATCAAGAATGGAGTCCCACAGAGCTGAGTCTTAGATCCTTTGCAGTTCTTAATACATGCACAAAAAAGTATTGCATCACCTTGGTTCCAAGGTCTCCTGAACACTGGATGTTGAATTTATGTATTGCATCAAGATCACATTTCCTCAGATCAGTATTTTTTAATCTGTGGGCTGAATAGTCTCCCTTGCGAATCGTCGTCACAGGAGGAAGTACTTGCACCATAAAATAACCAGGGGTTCAGTAGCCTAAGTGAAATATATTTAATCATAATATTTTGGAGTTCCTTGTGTAAAATTCATTATTACTTGAATAGATGACAGATTGTATTATTATATAGTGTGTTGATGATGAATAGCACAAAGTGTGAAAACAGTTTTGAAGAACCAGTCAATAGATAAAAGAACAGAATACAATAAATAATTCAGAAAAAAGGATCTATTTACTTATAAATTTGCTATACAGCGGGATCATTCTTAATGAGCATAATTCACTTTTCAGTCTTGCCTGAAATGTGAAACCTACCTTAAGTAAAATACATCTTTCTGTTGGAAATTATGTAGAAATAGGATAATGTGTTCCATTGCAAAAAGTAAACACAAAAAACTTTTTTAAGCATTTTAAAAGAAAAAAGATTAAATTTGTTTCCTTAGAGATAACATGGGTTTATTACAGTTCGTGAGGAAGGTGGGGTTGCCAGAATATTTTTTTATTATGAAGGGGTTGCCACAATATTTTTAATTGAAAGGGGTCACATATTTGAAAAGGTTAAAAAGCACTGCCTTATATTATCCATAGATGTCACTCAACCTCCACAATGATGTACACAACCTTCCATGAGCAGTGCCAGTGTGATGGAGTGAGCAAGATGATCAAACAGTTCCAGTCATAAAACTAGAAAGGAAGTACACTTATTGTGCTGACTGTAGTTCTGCCATGCCTAGAAGGTCAATTCCGAAGTTTGATTGCATCCACATTGTTACTTTGTCTGGAGGTACTCTCATAAAGGAAAGTTTCCAGATGTCTCAGAGTGAACCAAAGCGGACATGGAAAAGGTACATGGATTGTCGATGACTTGCCTCACTCTGGTCACCCAAAGGCTACCGCAGCAGCTAACTGGTACTTGTGGATTTCAGCTCAGAGAAAACCTGAGAGGAACGTCGTCATGCTGAATAATGATTTCCGTGCAGCCACAGGACATTGTGTTTTGACTCAGTCTCTATGCAATAAGCTGCATGACATGAAACTTCACTCTGAACATCCTTGGTGAGGTCCAGCTTTGACACCATGCAGTGTGGTACCGATGTGCACAACAGCGTGCTGAATTGACTTGTAAAAACTGGCATTGAGTGCTCTTCACAGATGCATCTCACACCTGCCTTCAATCACACAATTTTTGGAGGCAGCCTGAACATCTTTGACACATTGTCCAGCGAGTGCAGCAAGGTGATGGTTTCCTGATGTTTTGCGGTGGCATTATGTGGGGCTACCCTACAACACTGATGGCCGCAAAAGGCATTTTAACAGCTGTATGGTACAGGGATGACATCCTCCAACGTATAGTGCAACCATATGTGCAGCATTTTGATGAGCGATTCGTCTTAGTGAACAACAATTCCACACTTATTATACACATCTTGTGAATGCGTTCCTTCATGATAACGACACTGGAAGATAAAAATGGTCAGCATGTTCTCCAGACATGAACCTTATTGCACATGCCAGGGATACATTGGAAAGGGCTGTTTTTGGATGATCCTACAGTCCCTTGATCTGGTGAACAGTATCCCATGATGAATGCATGCATCAGTGCAAGAGGATGTATTACCAGGATTATGGGGTACTGATGTATGCTGCAACTTGGAACACAAAGCATTATGTCTTAAGTTATTCTAGTACAACTTGTCAATTTGTGTTCCATAAGCAAAGATGCAAAGCTAGTCCTTTTAAGTGGTTCTCAGCAAATGGATTATCCCATTTTAAAAATACACAGTATATACAAAAATCAAATGTTTGTAAATCTATTGGACCAAACTGCGTGGACATCAGTCCGTAGCTTACAAACTACTTAAACTAAGGTAAACTAACCTAAGGACAACATACACACCCATGCCCCAGGGAGGACTCGAACCTCCACAGCAAGCAACCGCGCGCTCCACAGCGAGACACTTTAGACCACTCAGCTACTCCACCGCAGTCAGTATATACAGTTCCTGGTTTGTAATAATGTACAATATCTTTTATTGCATTCTATGGACACTGCAGTGTAATTCGACCTGGCTGTCTTAATAATTAAATAGAATTTTCAATCTTGTTGTAATTTAGGTGGTGTGAGAAACCAATGGCGACATTTGAAAATTTGTGTCAGATTGATATTCGAGCCCCGACTCCTGCTTTACATGAACAGTGCCTTGCTGATTTGGCCATACTTTCTGTTCAATCAAACATCCCGTACCTCACTTCCTACATGTCTGTGTCCCCTTTGGTTGCTACATTTCACACTTATTAACCCATACTCAGCATGGAACACGATGTGATGAGTGCTATCAACAAGGGGTGTCAAAAAGATTCTCTGTTTCTAGATTTCCGGAAGGCTATTAACACAGTACATCACAAGCATCTTCTAATCAAGTTGCATGCTTATAGAATATCACCACAGTTGTGTGATGGGTTTTGTGATTTCCTGTCAGAAAGGACACAATACATTGTAAATGAGGGAAAGTCATCGAGTAAAACAGAAGTGATATCTGTCGTTCCCCAGTGAAGTGTTATAGGGCCCCTACTGTTCCTAATTTTTATAAATGATTTAGGAGACAATCTGAGTAGCTGTCTTAGACTGTTCACAGATGATGCTGTCATTTACTGGTTAGTAAAGTCACAAGAAGATCAAAAGCAACTGCAAAATGATTTAGATAAGATATCTGCATGGTACAAAAAATGGCAATTGACCCTTAATAATGAGAAGTTTGAAGTCATCCATATGAGCGCTAAAAGAAACCCATTAAACTTCATTTACATGATAAATCAGTCAAATTTATGGGCTGTAAATTAAACGAAATACCTAGGAGTAACAATCACAAACAACTTAGAATGGAATGAACACATTGAAAATATTGTAGGGAAGGTGAAACAAAGGCTATGTTTTGTTGGCAAAACACTTAGAAGATAAAAAGTTCTATGAAAGAAACTGCCTACACAACACTTGTGCATCATATTTTGGAATACTGTTGTGCATTGTGGGATCCACACCAGGTGGGACTTGAGACAATTTAGAGATAGTTCAGAGAAGGGCAGATTGTTTTGTATTATCATGATAGAGCAAATGAAAAACTAATCTAATGTAAACTCACATATGACATCATTGGTCAAAGCCGACAGGTTGTATTGCGGTCTTCAATTGTGCCACATCTTTTTGTCATAGAATAGTGTTTTTCTGCTGGGAATTAAAATTCCAGGCTGTTACATGCACTTCTTAATTTCCACAAAACTCCAGAAAAAAAAAAAAAAAAAAACAGCCCAACTAGGCTGTATTACTCCTCCCTACATCACTAAAATACAATGATTACATCAAGAGGCTCACTGAGTTGCTGACAGGCACGAAAAAGACACACAGTCACACAGCTTAAATTTTGAGCCATGGCCTTCATCAGAAAAAGAACCACATGGAGTGGCCGGACATTGTGGTTTTGTGTGTGTGTGTGTAGTTTGAGTGGTTGTGTGACTATATGTGTTTCTTTTTCTGATGAAGCCATGGCTAAGAATTTGAGTTGTGTGAATGTGTTTATCTATTTTCTTGCCTGTCAGCAGCTTGAGCCTCTTTATGGTAAGTTGGGTACAAAAAGGAGCAAAGTATGCAAATACAAAACTCTTTAACACACTCCTGAGTAAGATAAAGTGTCTAAAAGGAAACAAAACACTATTTAAAAAAAGGTTAAAAGAATTCCTATTGGAAAAATGTTTCTACTCTTTAGATGAATTCTTCAGCAAAGATAAACAATAGTAATTCAGATTGATGGATTTATCTGTGACCACAACTAGTCTGTACTAAAACCTCTGTTTTTGCCACTCATTATGTATTTGTATTTTTGCTATTTTATTGTATCTGTATTGTTGTTTTATCTCCATTGGTATTTTTGTAATGTATTGTTTTCTATTTTTATTGGTACTTTTGTAGTGTATTGTTTTTTAACTCTATTGTATCTTTGTATTGTATCTGCTTTGAATCATTCCAATCCCATGTGTAACATGACTTAATGGATTATATTGTATGATATACATATTGTACACGCATTTGACTCATTCCACATCCATGGGTATTCACGCCATACTGGATCTATGGAATATGTATCTCAAATAAATAAAAAATAAAGAGTGGAGAGAGTGTCACGGAAATGATACACAATTTGGGGTGTAAATCATTAAAAGAAAGGCATTATTCAATGTGAAGAGATCTGTTTGCGAGGAAAACTTAATTGTGATAGGGGACTGGAATTCAGTAGTAGGAAAAGGAAGGAAAAAATAGTAGGTGAATATGGACTGGGAAACAGGAATGAAAGAGGAAGCCACCTGGTAGAATTTTGCACAGAACATAATTTAATCATAATAAACACTTGTTTAAGAGTCATGAAAGATGTTTATGTACATGGAAGAGACAATTACAGAACCATCATTTTAGTAAGTCATGGTTACAAAATTTTCAACATGAATTATTTACAGAAGAATGGAGAAGCTGGTAGAATCTGACCTTAGGATTCAGCAGAAATGTAGAAACATGGGAGGCAATATTCACCTTACAACTTATCTTAGAAGACATATGAAGCTACATTTCTATCTTTTGTAGATTTGGAGAAAGCTTTTGATAATGCTGATTGGAATACACTCTTTTAAATTCTGAAGTCAACAGGGGTAAAATATAATAAACAGAAAGTTCTTTACAACTTGTACAAAAACCAGATAGCAGTTATTAGAATTGAAGGGCATGAGAGGGAAGTATTGCTTGGGAAGATCGTGAAACAGAGTTGTAGCCTTTCTCCATTGTTATTCAGTTTGTATGTTTGGCAAGCTGTGAAGGAAAACAAGGAGAAATGGCATTTGCTGATGACATTGCAACTCTATAAGAGACAACAAAGGACCTGGAAGATCAATTCACTGGAATGGACAGCTAGTTGAAAGGAGCGTATAAGATGAACATTAATATGAGAAAAACAAGGATAATGGAATGCAGTCTTAGAAAATCAGGCGATGCTTAAATAACATATGATGGTCACAGTGAAGAGGATATAAAATGAAGAATGGCAATGGGAAGAAAAGAGATTTTAAAAAAGATACATTTCTTAACACTGAATATTAATTTAAGTGTAAATAAGTCTTCCTGAAAGCATTTGTGTGATGTGTTGCCTTGCACAGAAGTGAAACATGTACGACAAATAGTTCAGACACAAAGAGGAGAGAGGCTTTTGAAATGTGATGCTACAGAAGAATGGTGAAAATTAAATGGCTAGATTGTTGAACTAATGAGGAGGTGTGGAACAAAATTTGGGAGAAAAGAATTTCTGACATACCTTGACTAAAAGAAGGGACGATTGGTACAGTCATAAGGCACACACTCATTATTCTACACTGGTGAGAATCATACTGAGTCAAAGCGGCTGCGGCTGGGCCGGTGCCTCTCTCAAACGGCCACGTGGCCTACAGGGTGCAGCGCAATAGCCCAGCCAGCGCCACACAGCGGCCAGTCCTGGTAACGGGTGGCACGCCATTCAAACATACGCGCCGTGTGGTACCACATTCCTCCCCCTTCATGGTGTAATCTCCAGGGGTGCCAAATGCACCCATGCTACGTCCTGGGGGTGCCTCATCCATCTCTGGCTGCTAGCTTTGGGCCGGTACTAACCCATAAGGTCGATAATGTCCTGACCTTACTTGCTGGGAGTGGCTGGTACACCTCTTTGTATTTTGCTCGCAATTAACGGGGATGAGGGTGGACCTTCTGATCCAAGCACTGGAGATAAAAAAAGGAACGGTTGCATTACTCACAGGTTGGTTCACATCTATTTCAGATTTCATGGTGTCCATACGCGCCGTGCATTACCACAGTATGTTTGTTGTTTCAATGATCCTGGATTCAGGCCCTGTTGATGGTTTTTTTTTCCCCCTCTCTGTATTACATTGGAAATTGTTCTACATCTATATATACCAAGTGTTATAAGGGGGTAACATGTTTCTGAGTGCTGCTAATCTAGCACTCATTTATTATCATTAGTATTACTGTTACAGTTATTATTATTATTATTATTATTATTATTATTATTGTTATTATTATTATTATGGCTATTAATATTTTCACACATGTGTTACAGTTGTTTCTTTATTCTTGTATTCCAATTGCTTCTGTTTATTTTCTGAAACTACGGATATATTCTACAGGTTTGCTACTTTGAAAAAAATGAAGCAAAAGCAAACTACTGATAATGCACTGCTATAAAATCCAAACAGTCCTTTTTCATGTCATGAACTCGTTACCCCATATGACAATTGTCAATGTAAGGAAGTAAAAAATAGTAGTATGTGGAGGGCTTGAACCAAGGACCCTCAGTATAACAAACTAATGCTTTACCAGTTTACCCACAGGAGATGGATGTCATAAGCTCTCGCAGTTCTGCTTTTTCTCTACTCCGTAGGTCAGGTGTTGTTATTATAGTTTCTGCTTGTTCTCCTGGACGGCACTGGTGAGTAGGGTTGTGATGTGGCTGTGGAAGCCAACAGCTGCTGGGATGCTGTGAGCAGATCACTGGTGACATGACTGGTGACTTTTTCAGTGACTTCCGCCAATTCAGAGACTGGTATCAACTCAGCTGGCAATGAAGAAGCCACAAGCAATGATGTATCAGATGGATGCTCTGTGATGTCAGTAGGAGTGCTGGATGCCATAGGCTGTGCTGATGGTTGCTACATCCGCAGAGATGAATGGTCCAGCAGACCTGCAGTTTCACCCCTCAGAACTGGAGGTGGGGTGAACAGAGGTGGCGTACAGGGTGGCAAGGACAAGACACGAGTGTGTAGCTGGTTATGGTGCCATGTGACCAAGTCTTCACTGGTGTGCACCAAGCAGAGATAGTGACCGTGATTATGTTTGTTGCACAGTAGCCAGAACCCATTTTGCGTGTTGGCCATATGCTGGTGCCAATATTACATCTCTGAGATGTTGCAGTCTGTTGCCCTCCCGTATTTTTGGAGCTTGCCGAGGGCCACATTGCAACCATGGCATCCCCAGTCTCCCAGTCTGTTGCCTAATGAAAACCTGAGGGCAATGATTGTGGAATGAATGGGTTGGGATACACCACCCTCTGCTACATGAGATGAACTTTGGAAATACGTGAAAACACCATAGCAGTTACACTGGTCAAAAAAGAATTAGCTGATCAGGTGAGATATCACACACAATGAAAATAAGGTAATGTATTTTATTCAGATATTGGTTTTAGTTGTAATTTGTGTGTGATACAGTACGATATTTTTCTGTCTCAACTCTTTATTTGAAGGTAACATGCACTTACTTAGAGCGAGGCACCATATGGCTACCATAATAGTGAAAAAGTCATTCTTGTTGCCCTCTAATATGGTGTGTGATCACTTCGGACGGCCAGTACAGTTGCACAATCAATCAGCTCTTGAGGGATATTTGACCATTCTTCCATGAGTGCAATAACCAGCTCTGCAACAATTGTGGGAAGTGCTGGTCTGGCTGGAATGAGTCTGCCAAATGCATCCCAGATATGCACAATCAGTTTTTGTCTTTTTTCCCACAGTTACTTTTTATGTTAATATGCAGATATTTATTTATATAACCATCTATGCATCTGAAATAAAACAAATTATTTTGCTATACTCATTTCATCTTTATTTACAGGGCATTTCAATTGCCAGGAATTTATACATGTTTGTTTTAAAACTTTTTTTTAGTATTTTAGCTTATAAAAAGTTCTAGCACATTACCTAAGGATCACCAGAACTGTTTACAACCTAAAATACTAAAAAAAAAAAAAAAAAAAAAAAAAAAAAAAAAAAATTGTCAAACATATATATATATTCCGTGCCTCTGAAGATGCCTTGCCTATGAAGGTGAAACATATACGGCAAAATAATTTGTCTTATTTCAGTTGCATAGACTGTTTACATAAATCAATATTCGTAAATTAATATGCTCAATTGAGTTTAAGTCCAGTGAACAAGCTGGCCACTTCATTTGTTCAATTCCCTCAGCTTCAAGCATGTTGTCCATCGGTGCAGCTCAGTGGGGACGAGTGTTATCGGCCACCAGATGAAACACACCTCATATGGCACCAGTGTAGGGTTAAAAAAAAGGTTGAATGATCTCATCTCCATACCTCCGAGCAGTCAAAGTGCCATTCTGAATGACATAAAGGTCTGTACATCTGCCAATACTGATTCCTACCCACACCATTTGTCCACTACCATGGTATGGTGATGTTTCCTGCACATAAGCAGGATTGTTCCAAGTTGCAAATTCTCTCCAGAGGAGGGAATGATTATTGTTCATTTGAATACAAAATCTTGAGTCATCTGTGAACAGAACTCAGTGCCATTTGTTACGACTCCAATCCTAATGTTCCTCCACCCAGTTTCTGTGGGATAAATGGTGTCGTGGTTTCAAAGGGGGGGGGGGGGGGACACCATAGGCATCTGTGCATAGAGGTCACATTCCTGAAGGTGGTTTTGGACTGTATGTGTTGATATTGTGCATCCTGTTGCTGCCTGGAAGGTGTTGTTGCAACTTAGTTGCATTCAGCCTCCGTCTTCATGGGCTGTTAACCAGAGATAACAGTTATCTCTTGCTGATATTACCAATGAATGACCTTGGCCTTATCTGAAATCTCAGCCAGATCCTGGAAATTACACTTTTGGACACTCCAATAGCTGCAGCCATTTCCCTCTGTGTCTGTTCCACTTCCAACCTTCCTATCGTCATTCATGCCATAGCTTCACGTATGTCATGTTGTTGTTGGTTGCCATAATGTTGTTGTTTCCAATCCTTAGAACAATACTTCAGAACCTAGATATTTCAACTGATCCCCTAATTGTTTTGAGCAGTGTATATCCCAACAACACATCTAGAACCTCGTTTCTTTGTTTCAGTGCCTAGCGTGCAGTAGAACCATCAGTGGGAGGAACACTCGATACTGACTTCATCATTGTCTTCAATTAATATGGACCTGAAGTTTCAATCAGGTGTCTTTGGGCAACATGTTATATTCCCAAATAAATTTGGCTGTAATTTCTGGTGGTCAGCAGTGCACTTGTATGACTTATCAGTTGCCAGCAGAGGAAAGTTTGATTTCAAAGCTGCCTCTAGGAAGACAACGTTATGGTTATCAGTGGTAAACCAATATCTTCTGAAGCCACAATGAAAGTTAGTAACGAGCTGCCTGGATTCTCAGTTTCAGACAAGATGGCACTTTGCTGTCTGCTCCAAGGTCTTTTCCACACAGCTAGTGAGGGTAAGACCCGAACAATTATGCATGCAGACTTTTCTGGGTTTAAAAAAAGGTATTGAAATTACCTCTCACCCTGAGTCAGGACAGTGGTCTGACACTCAGATAACATTAAAAAGTGTAAGTAGGCAGTGGTGGACCCAGGATTTTGGTTTGGTAGGGACTTGACCCAAATGAGCTAAAAACCAGGTGCATTTTAGGAGGGAGGGGGCTTGAGCACATTAGCCACCTTCCCCCCATCTGCCTTGGATCCACTACTGAAAGTAGTGTTTTGCCCTCTGAGGTATACTTGTATTTGGGAGGATAATGATTCAAATCGCCATCTGGCTATCCAGATTTAGGTTTTCTCTGATTTCTATAAATCACTTAAGAAAATGCCAAGATGGTTTCTTTGAAAGGGCACACTCATGTTACATTGCTCTCTCTCTCTCTCTCTCTCTTTGTCTGAGCTTGTGCTCAATCTCTTAATTTCCCTTGTTCTTGGCATGATGTTAAATTCTAGTCTTCCTTTTTTCCTTGGATACCATTTTGCTGTTCAGTTCTGGAGTTTAGAGTGGCTAAGTTCCTGTCACTGTAGCTACTACATTCCTTATAGATATAAATGCCTAAGTAATTTATTTTATACTTTTTCATAGTATTTATTTTACAAGTACCCTAACTATAGTGTCAGATGCTGATTTATAAAATGGCCATGAATTTCTTTTTATTTATATTTTACTTTTTCCTTTTCAATCCATGTGATCAGGACCACAATTACAAACAATGGATGAAACTTTTATTCTGAAATCTGAAGTATTGGTTTGGAATTACTTGTAAATAAATGTTGTACACCATAAAAACCTTTTTTATGAAACTGTCATTTTGAATTTAATTTTAACCTTGATGTCATAGTGATACATAAAATTAATCTGTAAGCTACATTCAAAACATTACATGTCATAAAAAATTTCCATTACTATATTGCCATACAGTACATTGCAACAGCATAGACCAGGGTAAACTATCTTCATTTTATTAAGAGAATGAATAAGTTAAATAAATAAGGTACATTTTGTGACTGGCTCATTGGGTCTTTGTTAAAATACACAAATGATATGTAAATAAATGAAATGACTGTCTTCATATATCTTTCAAAATTTTCTTACCAATGAAAATGCTTCAGTCATCTTTAACAACTGACTTACTTGATCACTAATTGTACAAGGCAGGTATTCACAAGTGCTGATTACATCTTTGGTGTCAATAACTGTGCCATATGCCTTAGACCACAGCAGAAATCAATGTCACCAAACATGTAAATGCCATTTGTGGAAGTTTGGATCATATCAGCAAAAAAGTCAGTTGCAAAGGACAGGTGAAGGCATATATTTTAAACCATGGCCCAATACTCAAGAATTCAAAGTCACAAAAGGTGAATGACATTTTCTCATTGCACTTACAAACACCAATCTGTCATCTCACTGCTAGTTATTGTTTCTACGTCTACTGGAAATCACTACATGTATTAAAGCTTTGATATACAGAATAATTATTTAATTAAAAATAGTAACAACCACTTATAATACCTAAGGAAGAACTGAAACATGTTTGATTATCAAACAAAAGTCAGTAACCAAAAGGTGACTGAAGCATTTTTATCAGAAATAAAATCCAATTATTTTGCAACTGAAGATAAATGCTACAAATAGTAACAGTATTACTCTGACATTTTATATGTCTGCAGATAACAGCACATACTTTTGGACAACTTAAAACACAATGACTGCGAGAGCTTTCTGTCTTTGAAAGAATTTACTGTATTTCATCTATTTTATCATGTTTGACCAAGTCTACCTATGTTAATTTTTTTTCTCGTTACTGTAAACTCCTAAAATACTTAAAACTTCAGTCTCAGTGGAATTAACTTTTAAGTTCTTTTTCTGTTTTGTATTACCTGAGATGAATATTGTTTCTATTTTAGCCTGCAGTGATGTTTCAGTACTATGAGTAAAGCTATTGATGCTATTGCTAAGATGTTACACACATACAGACACCAGAATCATTTATACAGAGAAGTGTGGCAAATCTGGTGTATCTATGTAGTAACAACCCTCACACCAAAATTTATTTCATATTGCCTTTTCTTCTTGTGTACATTCCTTTGTTAATTCACTACCAACAAAATATACAAATATGACATGGTAAATTGTTATAGAAACCCCTTTCTCAGTCTCCTTTATTAGTTGATACCAGTACTCCAATTTAAAACAGAAATGCTTTTAAGTATATAACAAATTACCAATAAAACTGTAAATTAAGTGTTACTCCTTAAGTACCTTCCTTGTTTTGTTGCAGGATATTATGACATATCTACAATTTATTGTAATGTTCTAAGAAACTACTTCTGCAGTTCTGAAAAAAAAGTCCTCTTAAAATGTGACTTGTTTCCCCACATTTCCTCATCCCAGAAACAGTTTCTGTCAAATAAATGAAGAGTTTCTCATTGGATAATAAAACCACAGCATTCTGTAACATATGCGCCTCAATGAGCAAATTAAATCTCATTCACTAAAATGTTGCATATTTTTTCAAGTATCACTATTGCATGTCATCCATAAAAGCTCTTATTATTCATCACTCTTATGTATTTGTCAATACTCAACATTATCTTTTTATCAGGTAAACCAGTAGCCCTCTATGAATTGGAGTTCAACTACTTAGGCCTATTTCCAATTATTTTGAGATCTTTGAAACAGAGTTTTGTACCTCACTATATCCTTACAAATTTCAAGATAATGGCTAAGATTATTCCAACGACCACAACACCAAACACAATCCACAGTACAATAGCTTTTCCTGCACACTTCTGTGAATTTACAGCTACTTTATTCGGAGGCGGTAACGGAACTGCCGGCAAATGTTCTCGAACTGGCAGCGGAAGGAGGGGAGCAGGGGATGGCGCAGGTGAAGCTGCTCGCAACATGACGGGGTGAGGTGCCGGCACGAGCACGGCCGGAGGTGGCAGTGGCATTGGCACCGGCACAGGCATAGCAACTGGCAGGGGAGACATCATGCCCGCGCAGTGGTGAACGGGGCACGGCTCACCGTCCCATGTTGCCATTGGCTGCCTATGTCACAAAGTTACTCATTATCAAATGCTTTATACAAAAGACAAAGGACACACAACTTTAGGAGTATTTATGATTTAAGTGTGAGTCGAGGTGATGGTTATGATGATGGCAATCGTTTTGGTTCTGAATATATTAACTTAGTGCCAATTCATATACTTGGTAAGAGTTAATATATCTGAAAATCTTAACATGAATTAAGTTTACTCAGAACACTTACTGAAACTTTCCACTTCTACTTGTGAGTCAGTAGCACACACTAGAAAATTTGATGTCAATAAAGACCATAACTCATAACTGTTCAAAACTGTGGTTTTCGGACACCCGTGGCCTGAACATAAATACTTGTGACCTCTTTCTCATGTGTAGTGCTACTTGAAGTGTGGAGCAAATAAATTAATATTTAAAATATGAATGAAGAAGTTACTTCTTCATTAACTTTAAACATAACATTTTAACTTGTCAGAAAAGAATTCTTATGGTTTATTTACCAAATTACCATGATATGATTCCTGATGTCAATTAATTGTATTAGGAAGCATGCTTTCAGTAGCTTGGACTTGGAAACAAATGAGTCACGGTGTTAGTTCCACATTTCCAAAAGTAGTATACACATAAAAATGAAATACAAATAACTCTCATCACAGTTTCTGCATTCTCTTTATGCACATCTTTATAAATACATGACAAATTTGAAATATAATGTTTTTATTTACATTAACAAAATGAGCACTGATAAACACACATAACCCTTCAGTTAGATTGTTATTGAATTTCAAAAAATAAAAGAGTTACGGAGTATTACTCATCTGCTACACTGACAACACTAGCAGGCCTGCCAACACCACCTAGAAGACAAGGCCTTACAACAGGCCATGCCTACGTCATGCTTAGAGGCCACGGCCGCCATCTGACTGGCAGGCCGCTGCGCGGTGGTGGGCGTGACCCAGCGGCCAGCCAGTGAGGTGGCGGCTGTGGCGTCTAAGCGTGACGTAGGCATGGCCTGTTGTCAGGCCTTGTCTGTAGGTGGTGTTGGGCCTGTTAGTTTTCACCACTAGTACCTACATTATTCAATTAATCTAAAAATAAATATACAAAATTCTAAGTTTTATAAAACTGCCATGACACCACTACCGGTAAAGCTGCGCTGCCCCTGGATGCTGTGATGCACAGTTTGAACTCAACATGTTTTTCAATAACAGTAGAGTTACATGTCCTATGCTGATAATGTAAGATTAGATTACTACTTGTTCCATAGATCATGAATACAACACTTCGTAATGATGTGGAACATGTCAGGTTAACACATTGCTATGCTCGCAGTGCCTGCACTAAGCGTTGCCGAAGAGCAATGAGCTATGCTCGCAGTGAAATATAAAAATGCACAGAAAACCAACTACGGGCTATACTCATAGTTCGTGGGTTCTGTTATACAGCTTGATGGTTTAGTTATGCGAAAAGTCCACTAGATGGCAGCACCAACAAGAGAAATGTGCATTTCTTTACATTCTGGTATATCAATGTGTAAGATGTGCCATCAAGATGTCGCAGTACAGATGATCGCTAACAGATCAAAAGATTTTGGATGTTCTGTTCAATGATTCAGGGTCTGAAGGGGGAACTTAGTGACCATTCTGAAGATGACAGAGATATTGCAGGTAATTATAACATATTTACTGGAATAACGAGTTTGTGATAGATTGAAACACGTAAGATATAGTATGCTGCCTGTACACGTTTGCTATGTATATTTCATGTAATATATTTTAGACTTCTAATGATAATACAGTTTATCCAATTATACATATGCCTTATTTATTTACAGAAGAAGAGCTTCACAATGACAGTGACATAACGTCTCAGCAGGAAACGTGTTGAATAGATCGGGAATTTTGGAATGGTAATTGGTAAAATTGTTCACTTGTCATGCATGACATCAGACTGTAAATAATACAAAACCTGTTAGCAAGTCTTAATAATGACTTACTTATATACAGAAACTGAAGGTCAATTTGGTGATGTAGAGACACCCCAGCATGCAGCGCAGGCTGCTCCTGATCATGAAGTTGAAAATGGTAATTATTCTCAATCTCATCTTTCTCATTATCAATAAAAAATAGTGTAGATTTAGTGCAAAATTCTGATTCGTAATTTTACAAATATACTTTCACATTGTCACTATAGTTCATCAACCGAAACCTCAACCTGCACTTCGAATACGTCAAGTAAGAAGACCCAGGGCAGACAGCGATGCTGATTTGGGATGGGACGACATTCCTGTGTCTACACCTCCTGTAAGGAAAGTTGTTTATGGAGAAGTTCCAAGAATTACAGTTCCACTTGATGCCACGTCAACTGAATTGGAATTTTTTAAAATCAATTTCAACAGGGATGTGGTGAAGCTTGTAAAACAATAAACAAACAGAGGCAGACCAATCAGATTAAGGAACACAGTTTGTGGGCAAATTGGAAACCTGTTACCTCGGCAGAGGTTTATAAATTTTTTTCCATAGTAATCCACATGTGCCTGTAAAAAAGTCATCCATAGCAGATTACTGGTCCACAGCTCCCATTCTTCACTCCACATTTGCAGCTAAACTGATGTCCCGAGATTGTTTCAAGTCCATTTTGGCAATGCTGCATATAAATAATAATGAAACATACATACCACGTGGTCAGCCAAATCATGAGGCTTTGCATAAAATCAGGCCATATTTTGATTATCTTGTGCAGAGCTTCAGCAACTCTTTCATGCAAGGTGAGAATTTGACCATAGATGAAGGAATGTGTACCTTTAGCGGCAGGATACATTTTAGAGTCTATATGAAGAACAAACCAGAGAAGTATAGCATCAAACTGTTCTTTGTGTGTGACTCCCAGTCTGGTTATGTTCTAAATATGGAGGTTTACACAGGCAAAGGTGATGACTTCACAATTATTCCATTGTTTGAACATCTACTTTCACCCTACTTCTCTAAAGGCCATACCATTTACATGGACAGGTTTTATACTAGCCCTAAAGTTATTGACTTTTTATGGAGCAGAGACACTTTGGGTGTTGGCACTGTTGTGCTAAACAGGAAAGATATGCCGAAGAGAATGAAAACAGCTGTACTGAAGAAAGGTGAAATGACATTCAGACACAGACCACATATGATGGGTTGTAAGTGGAAGGACACCAGGGATGTGGCAGTGTTGTCTTCAAAACATGGGGCAACAGTGTCTGAAGTAACTGTCAGGGCTATATAAAACCGGGGAATATATATATATATATATATAAAAAAAAATCGAGCCTGATGCAGTCCTTGATCATTTCGATCAACACCTGTCTTATTTATATTGTAATCAACTTGTTGCTTCTATCCCTTCAAAAAGAAAAGTATGAAATGGTGGAAAAAGCTTTTCTTCCATCTTTTCATTCGGGGAATAGTAAACAGTTATATCATGTATAAAGTGTCACACAGGCAACCAGGTTCTCTTCATAAATTCATGTCTGTTATTGGAGAAAAACTGGCAATGATGGCAGGGGAGGAACAAGTAGGAGCAAACCCTTCGAGCCAACAGAATAACTGGGTGACATTTTGGAAGAAAAATTCCTCCAACTGACAACAAAGCAAGGCCCTGCAGATCCTGTAAAGTGTGTGGTGACAAAGCGAAAAAAGAGACTGGAAAGTGAAGAAGGAAGGAAACTACATACTATTGTCCAATGTGTGATGTTGTGCTGTGCATGCCAGAATGCTTTGAACTATTTCACACAAAAGCCAAGTATGTATAGAAATTATTTATAAAAAGAAATGTAATTTACTTCTGTATTTTTTTAAATAAATACCTTTCAGTTTGATTTATAAAACATAAACAAGTGCAGTATCTTTTCTACCTATAATAAATCCTACTATGAAACTTTTTTATTTTCCTTGTTTCAGCTACAAACTTATGGTAAAGGTGTAAATTTAAGTGAAGTTGGTAACTATAATGTGTTACATCATTTTAAAGTTTAAAGTACAGTGGTAAAACAGAAAAAAACTGCAATGATTTACCTGTAGCCGCTACTGAATTATGATTTTTTGAAAAACGATAAAAAAACGCAGTCTGGTGTGCCAGAACCCTACATTAAGTCCCAGACCTTAAAGTGTTAATGAAAAGAGTCTTTACAGATTATTAATTTGTACTAAATATTACATGTCACAATTTTTTTTAATTTATTATTGATTTTATTTTACTTTTTATTTCTTTTTCAGATTTACTAATTTATATCTAAAAATTCATGTATAGTGTAGAAGGAGTTGCCATTTAGAAATTCTTTTAATTTATTTTTAAATGCTATTTGTCTATCTGTCAGGCTTTTAGTGCTGTTTGGTAGGTGACCAAAGACTTTTGTTGTAGCATAATTCACCCATTTCTGTGCCAAAGCTAGGTTTAAGCTTGAATGGTGAAGATCATTCTTTCTCCTAGTGTTGTAGTTATGTACACTGCTATTGCTTTTGAATTCGATGGGATTGGTAATACTACATTTCATAAGTGAATATATATACACTGTGAAGATCCCTAGCATCTGTCTGGAGGATGATCTTGGATGGGTTACAGCAATTATTCTGATTACATGCTTTTGTGCAATGAATACTTTTTTACTCAGTGATGAATTACCCCAGAAAATGATGTCATATGAAAGCAGAGAATGAAAATAGGCATAGTAGGCTAATTTACTAAGATGTATGTCACCAAATTTGCAATTACCCTAATAGCATAAGTAGCTGAGACCAAACGTTTCAGCAGATCTTCAATGTGTTTTTTCCAGTTCAAGCCCTCATCAATGCATACACCTAGAAATTTTGAATATTCTACCTTTGCTACAGATTTCTGATCAAAGTCTATATTTGTTACTGTATGGAACTGTATGTACTGTGTTTTATCAAAATTTAATGATAGTCCATTTGCTGAGAACCACTTAATGATTTTATGAAAGACATCATTTACAATTTCTTCAGTTAGTTCTTGTCTGTCAGGTGTGATAACTATACTTGTATCATCAGCAAAAAGAACCAGCTCGGCATCTTCATGAATATGGAATAGCAAGTCATTAATATATATTAAGAACAGCAAAGGACCCAAGACCAAATCTTGTGGCACCCCATTTTTTATTGTTCCGCAGTTTGATGAATCAGCTGTTTTTTGCATATTATGTGAATTATTTATGTCAACATTTTGCACTATTCCTGTTAGGTATGATTTAAACCATTTGTATACTGTCCCATTCATACCACAATACTTTAGTTTATCTAGAAGAATTTCATGATTTACACAATCAAAAGCCTTGAAGAGATCACAAAAAATCCCAATGGGTGATGTCCGGTTATTCAGAGCATTTAATATTTCATTGGTGAAAGTATATATAGCATTTTCTGTTGAAAAGCCTTTCTGAAAACCAGACTGACATTTTGTTAGAATTTTATTTTTACCTATGTGTGAAACTATTCTAGAATACATTACTTTTTCAAGAATTTTGGATAAGGCTGTCAGAAGTGAGACTGGGCAGTAGTTGTTGACATCAGATGTATCCCCTTTTTTGCGAAGTGGTTTAACAATAGCATATTTCAGTCTATCAGAAAAAATACCCTGCTTCAGAGAACTATTACATATGTGGCTAAGAATCCTACTTATTTCTTGAGAACAAGCCTTTATTACCCTGCTGGAAACACCATCAATTCCATGTGAGCTTTTATTCTTGAGAGAGTTTATTATTTTCTGAATTTCAGAAGGAGAGGTGGGTAGAATTTCTATTGTATCAAATTGTGTGGGTATGGCCTGTTCCATTAACTGCCTAGCTTCTTCTAATTAACATTTAGATCCTATTTTCTCCACGACATTTAAAAAATAATTATTAAAAATGTTTTCACCTCCTGGTTTGTTAGTTGTAACACAGTAGTTTTTATAAAATTTTACTGTTTCTGGCTCATTACTCTTTCTTGCTATGAGATACAGTTTCCTTTTTCATTTAAAAGATATTCTTATTCCTTTAGTAAGCCATGGTGCTTGTCATTATATTAACTATTTTCTTGGGGAAATAATTTTCAAATACTCTTACAAATGTATCATGAACTAAGAAATTGGTTGAGACACAGACCGGTAGAGTGGTACCATTTCTCAAAGAAGCTCTCACACTATGATGGTGTAAGGCCGCATAACTGAATAAACATTACAATGTAAAATACTGATTTATAGCCAAACACTCGTGACAAAATATAGTGTATTTAAATAATGAACAAAAACTTTCTGCTTTGATGGAAAAAAGTGTTATGTTGCTTACTGAATGACCCTCTTGTGCTGGATAGACAGCACCAAGGAACATTTAAATAAGATCTGCTGATTGCATACAGAAGAGCCATAAGCAAATCACAAACCAGATGAACATATTATGCACCTTTATGAGGGAGGACTAGTTTGTGTCACAGTCCAAACAGGGTTCTGCCCCTGAGATATGTATTTCATGAACAGGCATTCCACAGATGTTTTTTTGAAAAATTAAGGAAAAGTCTTATGTATGTTGATTAAAATCATAGCTTTAAATCACATGATCTGACATTGTCACAAACTGAACAGTGATCCAGGAGTGTAGAATAAACCTCTTTATTTACACCTTTGATTACAAAATGATGATCCACAGACTACTGGTTTCAATCAATGATAACTATCTTCAAATCTACAGCAAAACATATTGAAACCAAACACAACTAGTTAATGGTCTATATCTTAAAAATGAAAAGAATTACATTTGTACATGTTGAAATGTTCAAACATTTGTAATTCTTATGGGACAAAACTACTTTGGTCATAAGTCCCTAGACTTACAAACTACTTAAACTAAGTTAAAGTAACCTAAGGACAATACACACATCCATGCCCGAGGGAGGATTCGAACCCCCGACACGGGAGGCCGCGCTATCCATAACGTGGCGCTCCAAACCACTCGGCTGTACATGTAGGAAACATGTACTTAAAATATAATGGATCATACCTGTTATTTTAGAATATGTAATAATTTAATGAAGCCATTACGGGAAGGGAGGGGAGAGCATGAAAGGCTGGTGGATGTCAGAATTGAACTCAGTTGATAATAAAAGTTGATAAGTTAAAAATGCAAATAATGTTTAAACTATAAGATCATTAAAAGGAAATTATTATTTGATGATCTGTGACTGAACACCTGCAGTGTTTTTACATGAAAATAATATATATAAGAACAATCTGAAGGACCTCACAAGTTTTATAACAAGGGGAAAATGTCAAGTGCATAAAATGAAAGACTCAAGTAAATCATCGGCACTCTGTATTGGCATGAATACCAACATGAGCCAAGAAAAACAAGAGAGCATCAAAGGGTGTGGAGGACGTCAGGAATTGAACTCAACTGGTGGCTATGCCTACAGAGTGTGCAGCTGGCATATTTCAGACTTTTGTTTCATCACGTTGACTTCTTACCCTAATTATTTTATCATTTTTATTTGAATGTGCTCCTTTAGTTTCTTATTGCATATATTATTTTTATCTAAAATCATTGCAAGAGTGTTTCAATTACAGACTGTCATTTAACAAATACCTTTTTAACACATTGTGGATGGCTCCCAAGCCAGATTTGTTCAGTGGTAGTTAGTCAGGCAGACAGTGCCTGAGTCTAACTCGTGCAACACTAAAAAATTTGTAGCTGCCATTGCACAACCTGTCCTCTGTTGGTAACCATGTAAAACTAACAAGGAATTTTCTCTGCATTGTGCTGCCACGTAGTAAGTAGAGTTTTAACTATTTGTATGCTACAAAACAGTTTTGTATGTCCTGAACTCAGTTATTGCATTCATAGTTAGAAAGCTGTAATTTTCAAAAAAAACTTGTTAAAAACAGCAGTCCAGTTGGCCACATCCAGGGTCACTTAAGCCAGTCTTACAAGTGTAAACCATTTTAAGGTATAACTTTATTTGGGTTTTTAACTTATTACATTTTATTACCGTCATAGCTTACTATTCCACCTGCCATCGCAAATGCCTGTCAGGCTGGCTACACGCAATCTGCAAAACACCAAAGATGAGTGGGACTGCATCATCTACCCCGACAGAGACCGAGGCCGGCAGTTCCGATCAAGGAAGTAAACATTATGTAGCAACCACAACAACAACAACACTGCGTAACTCATAACTTTCTTTTCCAGAGGTCGCCAGTTGCAAGAGAGAAGTTTCCAGACCAATGCAGCCTGGCTATATAAGCCTGACCAGTTAGAAGCCCAGACAGTTCTCTCCTGCCTGCGGCTGTGTGTAGTACTCTCTCTGCAAAGAAAGGAAGCCGAAGAAGAAGAATCAAAAGAAGATGAAGACCTCGACCTAGAAACATATACACCAGTATGTCGCTCCGAACCGGTACCATCGCTATATGGAGATTCGACCTGGAACTTTGGACTGTAAGAGTGCCTCCTGATCATGAGACTTCGATTATTGGTGATATACTCATCCTGACTAGAATCAGAAGAATTTTGTGTTAACATTAGTGTACTGTATTATACATTCTAGTTCTTTTGTTGAGAAAAATAAATTTGTGGTGTTCAAAATCACAACACAAGTGGCGATGAGTACAGTGTTGATCTGTAGCATGCAACATGCCACACGTAGATGTGAGTCCTGATTTACAGCAGCTGCTGTTGGACCTTTTTCAACAATTTGCTACCCTTCAACAACAATTGATGCAACAGTCCCAGGACGTGAAATGGCAGTTAGTGCAGGAACTCTGCCGCCAGCGCCAATCACCACCACCAGTGTTTCCAGCATTTAATGAAGAACAGGAAGACTGGGATACTTATGAACATTGGATCAATCAACATTTCCAGATTAACCAAGTCTCCCAGGATATGGATCGACAAACTTATTTCTTGTCCTGGAACAATTCTCACCTTTATGTTCTCCACTCCAAACTCCAGCCAAAGGACCTGGATATGCTTAAATTCTCCCAAATCTGTGAAGTTCTGACATCATATTACTGATGCCGATTTCACGTCCTGGCGGTACAAGTCGAATTTCATCAGTGTCAAAAAAAGCCAGGTCAGACATATCACCAGTGGGCAGGACTTAGTCAAAAATGGCAATTTATCATGGTACAGGCGAAGGAATCGTATGCTGATGAGATGGTGTGATATCGTCTAATCAAAGTCACACCGGATAACTTTTTTCGCCAAGATGCGTTGAAGCTGGAAGATCCCACCTTAGACCAAGTGATAGACTTAGCCTGCAAGTTCGAAGTCACAGCAGCAGACCAGTAGTTGGAGTCTTGGGTCAACGTCGCCACACTCCATGACACAGACACTCACAGGGAACCCTCTACAGTCATTGCAGAAACAGAGGTTGCAGCCACCCATGATTGGAAGCACCACAGCTCTCCCTCTCCAGGCCTGCCTCATTACCTTCAACCCACCCCACATCTTGGAAGTAATCTCGACCACAATCACAACGTTAACCTCTGTGCCTGCCTTCCTGCCCAGCTTGCTTTGCCAAACATGACAGGGACGACTGCCCTGACTGTTGGTTGACCTGCACAACCTGTGGCTTGTCTGGTCACCTCAATTCTGTCTGTCAGGCCACAGCATCCAGATTCCAGCAGCAACAGCCACAGAATTCCCTGGACCTTGCTCCGATAGATGTCAACGAGGAGCAAAAACCTGCACCAACTAAGCTTTCTATAGATGTCCCCATCTCGGGACATCTACTACACCTACAAGTGGACACTGGGGCAGAAACCTTCCTTATTGATTATGCCTTATACGCAGCCATTGGTGCACTGAAGCTGACCCAGACTCCTAAGTGCCTACTCATATATAATCATCAAGAAATCGCCCTAATCGGCCAATTCCGGGCTCCAGTCAGCTGCATTTTTTATGGTCAACAACATGTATACTAGTAACTTATTTGGCCTTAACGCATTTCAGGCTTTTGGGTTCATCATTTCTGACAATGTTAATTTGGTCTCACATGAGGTGCCTTTCCCTGTGATTGACGAGCGAATTTCAGGACCTCTTCTCACCAGGGATTGGGTGCACTAAGGACTATCAGGTTGCCTTGGTCTTGAAGCCGTTGGCTCACCCCCGATACTTCTGGGAGTGGCAAGTGCCAGTGGCTCTTCAACAACCCTTACAAGAGGAGCTCACCCAGCTGCAGAGCAAAGGTGTCATCTCCCCTGTGTGTTATAATCCCTGGGCCACAGCCCTGGTCATAGTAAAAAAAACGAATGGTCACCTTCACCTCTGCCGTGATTTTGAAGCTACTCTCAACTCTCAGTTTCATATTAATGAATACCCCGTGCCTAGAGCAGATGACCTATTCACCAAGCTTGCAGGTGTTCAGTTCTTTTCTAAGGTGGATCTCACAGAAGCTTACCTGCAGCTGCCTTTGGATGAGTCTTCCACACAATTGGTGGTTATCAACACGCCATTGGGCCAGTTCTGCCTAAATCGGTTGATGTTCAGGGTCGCTAGTGCTCCTGCAATTTTTCAATGCTACCTTGAAAAACTTCTCCATGATGTGCTGGGATGCATGAATTAACTAGATGACATTGTGGTCACTGGACACACACCTGAGGAGCATCTACACAATCTCCAAACCTTTTTCCTTCGCCTTAAGGAATCTGGATTGAAATGCAATCATGAAAAATGTTCCTTTTTTCAACCATCCATTACTTACCTGGGGCATGTCATTTCCAGCTCATGCATATCCCCATCATTTTCCTATTTGGCAGCCATCTCTGCTCCACTGATGTCCATCAGCTCCAATTCTTTTTAGGTAAGGTGACATACTACAGGAAGTTTATCCCCAATGCGGCAAACATATGGGAGCCCTTGTACCATCTCTGCAAAAAGCATGTTTCATACCGCTGGACCCCAGCTTGTGAGCAAGCCTTCCGATCCTTGAAAGCTGCTCTCCAATCAGCCACGTGCCTCATTCCATATACGCCTTCCCTTCCATTGGTCCTGGCCACAGACGCCTCAGGTTACGGGGTAGGAGCAGTACTGTCCCATCACTTGTCTAATGGTTCTGATCGGCCAATAGCATATATATCCAAAACCTAGACTGATGCACAGCACAAGTATTCACAGATTGAAAAAGAGGCCTTAGCAATAGTTTTTGTCTGTACTAAATTTTCCCCCTTTCTGTATGGAACATCCTTCCACCTCATTATGGACCACAAGCCCCTAAAGGCCCATTTCTCCCTATCGGCTCAGATTCCCACCAAAACATCCCATTGTTCACAGTGGTGGGTGCTCTTTCTCTCATGATTCCGTTACACTTTTCATTTTTGTCCGACATCCTAACAATCGAATGCTGATGCCCTGTCCCGCCTTCCTTGTGGGCCCGACCGTGCATCTGATTCCTCGGAGTTACTGATCTTGCCTATTGATCAGGCTGTCAACAACACTCTTCAGTCTTTCCTATCACCTCTGGACGGGTCGCTGAGGCTACATCTGCAGACCCAGTTTTGCGAATTGTCTGCCATAACACCTACAAAGGGTGGGCCCCCTTTCCTCCCCCTCAATCCCAGGTCTCCCTCCGTACCTTCTATACCATTCGCCATCACCTTGTGGTCATTGATAGGGTGTTACTCCAAACTGAAGATGCGACTTCGCTCAGAGTTGTTGTTCCAGCTGCCCAACAACCTGAAATCCTGTGCATGCTCCATCAAGGACACTGGGGCATGGCTTGCACAAAAGCCCTGGGCAGGCACCACTTATTCTGGTTTGGGATGTCTACAGATATTGAGAAAATGGTCCATGGGTGCATCCACTGTGCCTCACAACTACCCAAACCACAGCAGTTGTTTCAACCATGGCACACAGTTCAGCGCCCATGGGAGTGCATTCATATTGATTTTGCTGTACCCTTCCTGAACTCTTACTGGTTGGTGGTCACAGATGCATACTGACATTTCCCCTACATAGCACATTGCCCGGTCATCTTGGCTCAGGCCACAGTTACTGCTCTGGCAAACATCTTGGCTGCCAGCGACCATTATCTGCTCCTGGGGCCAGATGCTGTTCAATGTCCCCATCGACGATCGCAGTCTCGCATCATCGAAACAAACTTCGTCCACGTTTCCAGGACCACCTGCTTCTGCCACCTCTGGTTCCACCTACGGTGCAGCCTTTACAGCCTCTTCTCCTTTCATCTCACCGTGACTCAGTCTATGTTCCTCAGTGCCCAGTTGGAACAGGAAACCAAGACCCAGCACATGTGTCTGTTCCAGAGCCATGGTGCCTGCAGTTCCTGCGTTGCAGCCACACCCTCCCCGCCGCTCCTCCTGTTTGGCCTGGTTGGCAGCTCCATACACTTCGGCAGCCGGGCTCCATCGACTCCTCCAGGAAGAACTCGTGCGATCTAGCGAGCGCAAACGCCTGCCAGGCTGGCTACACACAACCCGCAAAACAACGAAGATGAGCGGGCAGAGACCAAGCGGGTCAGCACTCCCTCTCCCTTTCTTCATCCGTTACCAGGGGGGGAAAATTGGATGGAGTTGCTCGGCCTGCTTGAGTTGAAAGCAAAGATGGAAGTCGACTTCTCCAACAAAGATGACAGCACACTGGTAAAAGTGTGTGTTCGGTGCTGGGATGACTATGCGGCTCTGTCTCCTCTTCTAGAAGAGTATATTGTCCCAGCCCCGAAAAAGATTCGGCAAGAGAAGACAACAGTTACGAAGACATCAGTCAAGGCACTGCTGCGAGGGTTGCCTTGGCTGTGCATTGAAGATATGGTCTGCACCTGGCTGACACAAGTCGATTATGGCAATGTGTCAGTCAGGTTGCACAAAATGACCAATAGGAAGAATCTGCCGCTCTTAATTGTGGCTGCCGATGCAGTCGGGGATGGGCAGCAGAAGAAGAACGGAAGCCAAGTGTTCGAGCTGCACAAGCTCCTTGGCTTCCCCGAGAAGATAGAGCCTTTCCTGGCCGGCCTTGACCCAGCACCTTAGTGCTATAAGTCCCAGGAGGAGAGGCAGGCATGAAACACTGTCAAAACCGCGTCAAGTGTGCTGGCGAACACACTAGTCATGCTTGTCTGCTGGCACGAGAAGAGCAGCCAGTGTGTGCCTGCTGCAGAGACCCACATGAAGCCAGACCAAAGCAGTACCAGCGTAAAGAAACAGCAGAACTGACCACTGCCAACATCAGCAGGGCCGGCGAATAAACAGAGGAGCAGAAGACGCCAGGCCGCCAGGTCTGCTCCCACACTTCCAGTGCAGAAAGTGGCCCCCCTCCCAGGTGTGCAGCCTGCGGCTACCGCGAACGGTGACAGAGGTGGTGGGGAAACCAGCCACGCGGCAGCAGAGCCGGGCAGTACGCTCCAGACCGCTGTGAGGCACGGGTCAATACAGCAGTGGATGGCAGTGCGCAATCAAGCGAAGATGTCAACGCAGCTATTGAAGCAGCGGAAGCGAGAATAAGGACGGTGTTGAACGACGAACTGGAGTCCGCGTGTTGACGCATCTGCGAAACATGCTGGCAGCGGCGTCTGCGGCAGGTGACACAGGGTGCGGATACGTACCAACGTCCTGAAGTAGCCACCAAGGGGTCCAGACACCTTGCAAGAAGATGGTACACTGATCGACACATATGAGGCTCAAAACGGCTGACTTCTGCTGCCAAACACCAGAGGTCAGTGAGAAAGAAGACGCGATGGAACCACTCTACCTGAAGAACATACTCTCCAGGGAGGATGGATTCAACCACCACAGAAGGGAGGAGAGGAAAAAGCAAGCAGAAGCAAACAAGAACATGCAAGAAAATCTGCAGCACCTGCACCTCGTCTTCTCTGAAGAGAAGATGACAACCAGAGATGCCGGATGAGAAGAGATGAAGAACATGACTCCTCACACAGGAGACATGACAAAGAGAAGGAAAAAAGAAGAAAGTCGAAGAAAACCTACCACAACAACAAGAGGTGGTAAAATACCGCCAACAGCTCTGACCCAGGTTTCCATGGTTTCCTGTTGGCTGTAAGGTGAATACCAAAGCTGTCCCCATGTCCACGGAATATTCCCAATTGGAACAAAATGTATCCCCCAAAAATATCCCCCAATGAAATAAATAAACAGTGCCACAACAGTATAAAAAAAACCTATGGCTGAAAAGAGCATGAAAGCTCTCAAACAGCCCACCCATCCCCCTCTGGGGTGGGAAAAAAAAGACAGTTCTCTTCTGCCTGCGGCTGTGTGTAGTACTCTCTCCATGAAGAAAGGAAGCCGAAGATGATGAAGACTTCGACCTAGGAAAGTATATGCCAGTACATTGCTCTAGACCAGTAACATCATGATTTGGAGATTTGACCTGGAACTTTGACTGGACTGTAAGAGTACCTCCTGATTGTCAGACTTCAATTATTGGTAGTTTACTCATCCTGACTAGAAGCAGAAGAATTTTGTGTTGACATTAGCATAGTGCAGTGTACTATGCATTGTAGTTCTTTTGTTGAGAAAAATAAATTTGTATTGTTCAAAATAACAATACTTACATATTTTATAATGCTACAATATATCATATATTTTGTATTTTCCATTACTTTTCATAGAATTATTTAAGTGACAAATACATTTAGACAAAGTACTGACATCTAATGAGCCACTGTACCACAGTTTGTTACGAAAAGTAGTACCATTAACAGGACAATTCTGCTAACACTGTGGGCTAGTTTACACTGTATTTCAAACGTGTATGATGAAGCTAAGTTGAATTTGTATTTATTTCTGAATATGCAACAATGGCTTCATTACATTAGGAAACATTTTGAATAATAAATTTAAAAAAATAGATATGCTCTATTAATTTTGTTTAATGTTACTGACTTCTTTCCCTAGCTATTTTATCTTTGTTACATGACTGTGTTCCCCTTGAATTTTCTCTTTCATATACTATTTTTATCTAAATTCACTGCTAGAGTTTTTCAAAGAAGCAACTCATCTACTAGATTTGTTACTGATAGGTTTGATCAGCAAACAAATCTTACCGAGGTGGTTCAGGAACTGAAGTGGAAATCTTTTTGAGAAAAACTACTGAAGAAATTTAGAGGGCCAGCATTTGAATCTGACTTTGGAATGAGTCTACTGCCACCAACTTACATTTAGTACAAGGGACACAAAGATAAGATGCGATGCATTAGAGCTTGGATGGAGACATATAGAAATTTGTTTTTCCCTTTCTCTATTTGGGAATGAAGCACAAAAGGAAATGAGTAGTAGTGGATGAGGTACCCTCTGCCAAGCACCATATGGTGGCTTAAGGCGTATGTATATTGATGTAGTTGTAGCTATTTTAAGTGTATGTTTACCACATGTACAAAAAATTCTGGAAGATGATGTTCTTTATGAGAAAACCTATTGAGAAAATTTCGTGGGACAACATTTGAAGCTGACTGCTGGAAGATTGTGCAGTCACCAAAAAGGCCACAAAGAAAGAGAGATGAGAAATTTGGGCATATACACAGTCATTTCCCACAGCTCTGTTTGGGAGTGGAACAGCAAGGAAAATTACATAGTGGTACATGGTACCCTCACCATGCACCATACAGTGGCTTCTGAGAGTATATCTGTAGATGTAGATATCTTGTTTTTAACATGTAAAAAATGTATTTTTATTACGACATATTTCAGTGTTTTATGATATAGACTGTCCACTAGTTGCATTTAGATTTCCCATGTTTTGTTGTAGACTTGGAGATGATCATCACAGGCTGTCTACTGACCAAGGTTTTGTGATTATAGGTGGAATAAAGAAATTTATATTCAAACAACATGCTGCTGGGTGACATCGTCAACCTCCGCTGATATTTCAACAGGATCACACACTGCCATTCTCAAGGCACAACTGCACTCAAGGAAGCAATGTGCAGTTTGCAAAGGGTAAACAAGGAAGACAACACACAAAGTATAAGTCACTACAGAGCCAACACAAACAAAGATGACCAAACATCAAAAATATCTATAGTGACTATTAATCAACAGGTTATGCAGTATTAATTCTGTACCTCTTTTTATGAGGGACAGTGCTGGATTCCAAGCAGAATTTAAACAAAAACCACAATCTCTGTTTATAAGGTCACTTCCTAGTTTAATTTCAACAGCTTCCTTAATAACACTATACCAATGGGCGGAAGTTCATGACAGAATGTCTGTGTTGTTGTATTCCATAGGATGACTGGTGCCAAAACAGTGTTCTATAACAGTGGATTTGTTTGGCTGTTGTAAGTGTGTGTGATGTTTGTGTTCAATTCACCGGTCTTCCACAGTCCTGACTGTCTTACCAATATATGACATGCCACAACTGCAAGGAATACGATAGACACCAGCCTTGCGTAAACAAAGATCATCCTTTACGGACCTCAACAGGGCCTTTTATCTCAGAAGGTGGTTGAAAAACACATTTCACATCATATTTCCACAAAATAAGACCAATCCTGTTGAAAATGCTTCCTGCATAAGACAAAAAGGCAATAAATTTAGGTGCCACTTTGTTACTATCATCGCTCACCCGTTGCACTGTAGGCTGATTGTGGAACACATGTTTTATCTGCCTCTCACTATAACTATTTTAATGAAAGGTGACCTTGAGATGGGACAACTCAGCTGACAAACTTTCAGGATCTGAAATGACATGGGCCCTGTGAACCAAGGTACACAGTAGGCGATGAATAGTAGTGAATCGGAAGTTTGGAAACAAGCAATCCATAAGGAAATTTATTGTTTAAATAAACATGAAACCTGGAAACTGGTAGTTAAACAAGGAAATGTAAATGTTCTTGATCTAAAGTGGGTTTTTACAAGAAAATCAGATATCACTTGTAAGGCATGATTAGTTATAAGGAGCTTTCAACAAAAATAAATTGTTGATGATATTTATTCACCAGTTGCTATATTGCCAACCTTGAAACTTTTGTTATCTTACTGTTGAGAAAAGGGCTTAATTATAGAACAAATGGATGTACAGACTGCATTCCTTAATGGTAAAGTTTTCTCAGAAGTTTATGTAAAGCAACAGCCAGATAATAGGATGGTACAGGCAGAATTTGTAAATTGTATAAGTCATTGTATGGCTTGAGAGAAAGTCCTCGAGCATGATATGATTGTTTTCAATGAGTTTTGAAAAGGGCCAGGTTTCAAAAGAAGTAAATTTGAGTATTACCTTTATGTACTGACAACTGCAAATAATATTATGTATTTAATTTGCTAATTTGTGGTAAAGGTGAAGGAAAAATACAAGAAATCAAGGGTGTGTTGTCCAAGAAATTTCAAATGAAAGACTTAGGTGAAGTAAAGATTACCTTCACATAAATATTAATTATAATTATGCAAAGAATATAATGACTCTTAGTCAGGAAAACTATAATGAATCTCTAGGTAAAAATATCAGATTGAACATTAAAAGTTGTACAGTATACCAATGGAAGTTAATTTGAAATTAGAACCAGCACTAGATGCAAGTTGGTACAGGAACTTGATAGGCACTCTTCTGTATATACGCTCAGAAACACGGCCCGATGTAAGTTACAATGTAAACTATCTGAGTAGATTTCAAAACTGTTACAATGATACTCATTTTAAGTATTCTTTGAGAGTACTGAAATATTTGTATCAAACAAAAGGTTTGAGAGTAACATATGGGAGCATTGAAATATTGATCTCTTAGATTGTTTTGTGGATTCTGATTGGACTGGTGATTCAGAAGATTGTAAGTCTACATATGGTTATGTAATTAGATTATTTGGGAATGTAATATTTTGGAAATCTAAGAATCAAGGAAGTGTTACAAAATCTTCAACTTTTGCTGAGCATGTAGCACTGTCAAAAGCTGTCACTGAGATTAAGTTAATTCTGGATATTTTGAATATTTTTGATAAACAGTCTGATGAGCCTGTTAAAGTATATGAAGGCAATTCAGGGGCAGTTAATATTGCTAGATATGGAAACTTTACTAAAAATTCAAAGTACGATTGAAGTTCACTACCATTTTGTCAATGAGTGCTTTGTAAATGAAATTATAGACATTTGTAAAGTGGACTCTGAAAACAATGTTGCAGACATTTTTACTAAATCTTTGAGCAAAGACAAGTTTGTAAAATTTTGATAAATGTTGAATGTTATATGATTTCAATATAAATGTAAGGAGGCGTGTTGAAATGTGGTACATTTATAACGCAGGTCAAAGAAGTCGCAACAATGTGTGCATATGTCTGTGCGGCTCAACAAACAGTTTTGTTCAGTTCTGTGCCAAGTGTTGTGATGTAAAGACAGTTGTATATACTTTATTAGTAATAAGTATTTTTAACACACATGATTCTACTAAATATTTTTTTTAAGTATTCAAATTACAAATTCATGTGGAGCATTTGAATGTAGAGATTTGATAATTGTTCTTACACTGCATTTCATTTATTAATTTGTATCAAGACATGATCAATCAAAAATAAATGATCAATTAAAAATAATTCTGTCAATAATTCACAGACAATATTAATAATAAATTCATACTTTTTGCAGATGATGCAATTATATACTACTTGAAAAAACTGCACAAATTTTCAGTCAATGAATCTATGTTAGATTATTAGATAGGTTTCATGTTTATAACCTAATGCACATTTTGCTAATTTATTACTTAAGTGAATGTAACACAGAATTTTTATTTGGTGTTTGGACCTATATAGACAACACAAGACTACTACAGCAAATTTATTTATTTAACTACCAGGTGTTAGTGAGATTAAATAGTTTAATTATTTTCCAGTGTATGATGAACAACATATGCATTATAATATCTTCCTGCACACATACCAAGATACATATCCCATTGAATGAATTTATTGTTTATGATAGAACACTTGAGAAGTTCTGAATTGCATTTTAATTATTTATTATCATTGTTGTTTCTCAAAATTACAATAGTGAGATGAACATAGAAAGCAGTAAAGACAGATACTTACACTGGTACAGTTCCATTGTACTTCTGGCAGGATTCTGTGTCTGGTTCATCACTGCATGAGCTGGATGAGCTTATATCTGTGCTTGGGGGAACAGATTTTGACTGCATTTGTGGTTGGACCATGTAGTGTAAGTCTTTTGATGCACTGTGTGCTGTTGCACTGTGTGTATAAGGATCTAATATGGGTTCACGGTAATTTCCTGTTGCCTCTTTCACTGGGTGCCCTGCAATAAGAACAGACCAGGATGGACGTAATTTATAAACTTAATTTATTTTATAAGTCTACTGTAGGCTGAAAAAATTATCAGGGAACATGCTATTAGTTTTAATGCAAACACTATAATAATAATATGTGTAATATTATGTAAGGCCTATCTGGCTAGTGCTGCAGCTATTTGGCTGCACAGATGTTCATGGCATGATTGTAACTCTAGTTATGGTTGTGCCATGAACTTTTGTGCTGTGAAGTAGCCACAGTACCAGCCAGATGGACCACACATTTCTGAGGATGGCCATTACATAGATTGAAATAAGTTAAATAAAGAATATTTATTGTGGTCTAGACTGTTATTTTATCCAATGAAGTTTATCACACATCACTGCCCCTCCTACGTTCACTCTTGTCTAAATTCATGAATATCAATAATAACTATAATAATAATGTTTTATAAGTTGTTACTGTCAGTTTATGTATCATGGTCAGGGAATGGTATATGTGGCATATGTAGACTACTCTGAGTACAGTTTGTGCTTCTCTTCATTTCTTCCCAAAAAATTCAATGTAAATGGGGGACCTTTACATTGATTTATTTGAAAGAAACCAAGAGAAGCACAAATCAGGATGATTATAGCAGGTAATAAACCTGAATCCTCATTGGAAGAACAATATTTACTAAATTCTATCCACTTTAGTAAGTTATAGTGACAAAAGTCATGGTTAAATGGCCTTAGAGATTACAATGTGAGATTAGCCTTCAACATCACATTGAAAACATATTTTTTTTCACTGATGACCTTCAATTCTCATGAGATGTTAAAACCATATTCTTTAAGAAACATGCAACCCACATTAAAATTAACAAGAAAGCCTGTTATTTAGTGTCCCATCAATAGTTATAATGGGGCTGGACCAGAATTTAAAATGATTAAAAGGATAAGATAGAAAATCAGTCATGTCCCTTTTATTAGAACCATTTTTATATTCAACCCCCGTCCCCCTTCATCACCCAGCAGTGGAGCCACAGCCCTGATGGCATACTAAGCTAGGGACTGCTCTAGCAGATTCTTCTCCTGGCACTGACATGCTACTCAAAGCCTCCTGCCAAGCTGCCATGAGGAAAGGACACATAACTTGTAAAACATTTAGAAATAAATGCTTATTGACAGAATGATGTTCAGTGCCTTGGGGCACTACAGGATCCCAATCCCACACCATCACTTGAATGTTCTACACCATGGATAAGGCCACATCTGGTAGGCTCCTACAGTACTAACATGTTACACAGCTGCTCAGTGTATGTACCTAGTTTGGTACAAACTTATTGGATGAAGTGCTAAATGAAACTTTTTACAGGTAGTTTGAAACCTAATGCCACTTCTAAAATTCTACCACCTCACTGGCATAGTGCCACCAGATATTCATGATGAAATAGATGCCAACATGGAGAGAAGGAATCAGCTCATCAGGATTACCACTGACTATGTAGGCATATTCAGTAGCCCCAAGCTTGAAGTCCTAAAACAGTTTTCTCAAGACCACCCCAATCTTTCAAACAATACCAGCTACAGAAGAAAACACTCGTGGAGCTCTTGACTGGAGAACAACTCTACCTGGCCTCTCCCTTCTAAAACCCTCGTACTTGGGCAAGAACTGAGGTGGATCATATGGTGGTCACTCAGTCATCTTGGTTCTGGAGATGGAAAATCTAGGAGAAACCTCTAGAAATCACACTTTCGTGTGGACACCATCAAATGTGCCTAAGGAAAAAGACAGAGCTTGGAGCACCTACTGGACTGTCAACTATCCCTGCATCTTGTACATAAGAAGATCTACTTGTGACACCAGGTGCCATTGGAATTGCAATATGTTGTTCAAGAGTAGTGCAGCTTGACAATTTTTTCTTTCTGTTTGTAATTGTAATTCTTATTTATGGCACTTGGTTCTAACTCAAATAAATAATAGGGAAAACAATACTATAATTCTTTAACATACTGATAGTCAAATCTTTTGGTCACAAAAACTCTCAATGGAAGAGTGGTTTGTTGACTACTTGCCTCTCCATACCACATCCATTACAATCTTTGGACTGAGGATGACATGGTAGCCTGTAAGTACCACTGGGCCTTTTGAGGCTTCTTTGGAGAGGGGATGAGAAGGAGGAGGAGGAGGAGGACAATATTCATATATCTCTGATCTTCAAGTCATATCAAACTCTGTAAGTAAGGAAGTATTTGACTTGAGCATATGATTTTAATTGATGTAACAGAATGAAAATGCATGATGAAGCACATCTACATTGTGATTTATAAGTTCCTTTGTATTGTGATGAAGGTCAGTAATATTTGTTTGCAAAATGAAAATTTTCATAACATATACGTAATAATGTATCCATCTACTCCACACCCTCAGTCTCCATCATGGGGACACTTTTCCTTAGATTTCATCAGTTCATGTACAAAATATTTAACAAAATAATGGAAAACTGTTCTTCAAGAGGACTAGCACAAACCTGCTCCAGAGTTATCTGAATATAGATTTTGGTGTTGGTAGTTGAGATTCCTATGCTGCCAAGCCATAGGAGTTCTTGGATCACCAAAATCAAGAGGTCTTGGCCTCGTACTTGTTCTTCCCTGCTTCATCATTGTAATTGTTCCTGAAAAACAATTTATTAAGTGAAAATTATACTGGGAAATAATAACACAACTTTCAAAATAATAATCTAGGTTACATCCTAGGTAATCATAATCTTTTAACATAATGCTTCTGTCTGCATACAATAAGCTAATCAAATGTAAGCATAAGCTTCTGCAGACATTGTCACAATCAATGAAATTCCTCTAGGTGTGAGACCACATTGTCAATCTTTCAGAAACTGACTGACATTTCGGCCACTGTTGCAAGTGGCCTTCTTATGAGTATTTCACTGACTGCTGAATGAATGAGGCTTGGTTCTTATATAAAAGTAAAAAATACTAGTTTGAGAAGGAGGGGGGGGGGAGATGTTAGGCTTTCTTTTTTGAATTTGCAATAGTTCGTGCCATTGGTGGAAGTAGGGGTTGTTTATTGATGTTTACATGGAGTATTTTTCTTATCATTGGTGGCTGTATTATTTCACCTCATTGGTGGAAATAGACATAAGGAATTCAGACAAAAAGATGATAGAAGCTTTTGAAATGTGGTGCTACAGACGAATGATGAAAATTACATGGGTAGATCACGTAACTAATGAGGAGGTGCTTAACCGAATCGGGGAGAAAAGGAGTTTCTGGCATATCCTGACCAAGAGAAGGGATAGATTGGTTGGACACATTCTGAGACATCAAGGAATTGTCAACTTAGCATTAGAAGGAAGCGTGTGGGGTAAAAATCGTAGAGGGAGACCGAGGGACGAATATAGTAAGCAGATTGAAAAGGATGTAGGTTGCCGAACGTATTCTCAGATGAAGAGACTTGCACAGGACAGGGTAGCGTGGAGAGCTGCATCAAACCAGCCTGCGGACTGAAGACCACAACAACACCAACAGTTCATAAGTAATTTGTAAGTTTAGGGATTGTTGACCCTGTAGTTAAGTACCATAAGCTCTACAAACATTTGAACATTTTTAATACGTTTGCTGCTCCTTCATGCTGTAAGAGATGTACAGATTTGAATGAAACTGGGAATGGAGATAAGTTATACCCTGCATTAATACATGGGCTACCTTTTGAAAGCCACAGTACAGTGTGTGGCGTAGGGTACCTTTTAGTGGGTTAATACATTTGTTTCTCTTCACGCTGAAATGGCTGGACAGAATTTAATGAAATGTGGAAAGAAAATAGCTTATACGCTGAAGTAACACATGGACTATCTTTCATATCCCTCCGTAGGTGCATGGCAAGAGTACACCAAAAAACTTCCAAATTTGGAAATTGGATTTTTTTTTCCAAAGAGAAGACATATACAAGTGAAAAAAGTCTTACCGTCACTACTGCTTCCTCACTGTGCACTTGCTGCATGTCAACCACGCTCGATCAAGTATTGTGAACAACAAATGAAAATATTTTTAAAGAAGGTGTAGACACTCAAAAGTGTGGTTTCATCAACCACAGGGGCGACAGAAGAAGAAATATCTCAAAAACACACCAACACTAGGTAGAAAACTAAACTTTTTTTTATGTGTGTACTTCAAGGGAATTGCAGGAATTTTGTTTGAGTATAAACAGGCTGAGATCAAAAAGGCAAAACATTTGGTGTTCTTGCACGAAGTACTTCTTGTTTTACCACTTCGATTTGTCCTTTTATATGCTGAACACACTTTAGGCATATTTTAGCAGCAGAAATTGGACCGGCAATACACACTAAATACAATATATACTAAATACAACACTTCGAGCTCAACATCAACATACGATAGACAGACTACTCTCAAGTCTATTGACCACCAAAAATATAGCGGCCAAGTTTACGTAGGTTGCCGCAAAGAGCGCTGTAGCTCTTCAACTGGAGACATGGCGTAACTACAGGTTGGGGGATGTTTTCTGACTGATAAATTCATTCTGGAAAATTCACCCAGGCTGTGGCTACGCCATGCCTCTACAATATCCTATTTTCCAGGATTTCTAGTCCTGCGAGTTATGTAGGAGTACTTATTTGGAGTTTGGAAGGTAGCAGATTAGATAATAGTGGAAGTAAAGCTATAAGGACTGAAAATGACTCATGCTTGGATACCGGTAGTCCAATCTCAGTTGGTCAGTCACTTGCCCATGAAAGGTAGAGGTTGCAAATTAAAAATATGGTCATCCAGGAAGTTTTATATCAATTCACAAACTGCAGTAGAATGAAAAATTCATTTTGAGAACCAAAACGTGATTAAACAAAATACAGGATTTACAAATCTTACGATCAGCAAACTACACCTGTTAAGATAATATAATCATACATGAAACTCACTTTGTATTGAACCTTAATCACCATTGAAGTCATAGACAGATTCATACACATACATGTAAAGCGAGCTGACAACTTTTTCTAGGTTATCTGTCACAAGCATACTTACAGATTCAGTTAGATGAGGAGACAAAGCAATTGGTGGTAACCACTGCTGCCTTATGGTAGTAAATGTGCCAGCATTGTTCCTTTGGAGCTACTATTCTTCCGTCTATTTTCAACATATTCCTGTAAAAAGTGACAGAACACATTTCATACTACTTCATAAACTTCATCGTGGCATGAAAAGCACTTATCACAAAAAGAAGATGTTTATATAATGTATTTTACTTCCCATTTTCATGACAGTTTCTTTTACTATGGACAACTTTTCAACTTATAAATGTCTATCGCCTGTTTCATAACTTTCCTGTTTTTGACATTGCTGTATGCCATTTATCTTGTGGTTTAGCTTTCCTTTATTCTGTACTGTTATGAAATTCTGCTGAATGCTCTTATTTCTTGATTACATTTAATTTTTGAAAACTAGTATGACTTGTTACTAATGACACAATATATCAATAATTTTTGCAAATTTTTTCAAGTCCTCAGTAATATAAATCTTGTGATTATTTGTACTTTCTGCTTCCATTCACTTTTACTTGTTTGATGTTAAACATATTGCAATGTGTTTTGAGAATTTTTGCACACTTCAGGCTTTTTATTCTTCATTAAAAAAAAGCTGCTACTTGAAGGTAAATAGTCTTAAAAATAATATAAAAGTTTTTTGTTTATTGGTGGCCATTGGGGTATTTGTAGGGGAGGGGGGACAGAATAGCCACAACTACACTCAATAAATCTTGTGGTTAACCAGCATTATTTTTTTCTTATCTGATGTGTTATGAGTAGAAGAGAGTATCTGAAAATACATTTTTCAAGAATCAGCAATTTTATAGTTGCCGGCCGCAGTGGGCGAGGGGACTGAGGCGCTCTAGTCACGGTCTGCACGGCCACTACGGTCGGGGGTTCGAATCCCCCCTCGGGCATGGATATTTGTGCCATCCTTAGTGTTAGCTAGTTAGCTAGTCTTAGTTAGTTTGTAAGTTTAGGGACTGATGATCCCGTAGTTAAGTCCCATAAGCTATTCAAACATTTGAATCTTATAGTCGCGTTATCCTTAGTATCATTTTGTTTTTTCTAATGTCAGTGATGCGGTAACAATTTATATGTATCCCAAAAAATTGTACAATGTTGTATTTAATGAAACAGAAGTATAGGAACCATTAAATTACAATGCATTCAGTTGGCTTACTGTGACTTATACTACTAACAATATTCATCAAGATTGAAGTGCTACTTTTTCCCCCCTATCATCAGGATGCTAAAATCATATCAGAATAATTGAAGGAGTAACAGCAGTCATATACAATCATCAGCAATTGTATTAGTGATACATACTGTGTTTGAAAGACATGGGGACAGCCCATTATAGTCAGAGGGTCCCGGTACTATAAATAATTTTGTGATTTTTTTTTTCAGTATTATATCAACTGTTTGGGTATGGCATGATTATGGAATAGTGTGAGTGGCAGAGACCAGAGGTAATCAGGCCCAGGTCCCATTTCTCTGTTTCAGACAGTCCTTGTGCAGTGATGAACCTATTTTCCTGTCCCCATCCCATTCATCAAAAGTCAGGCCTGTATTATTCCAGCCACACCCCTGTCTCCGAAAACTTATGTGACCGAACTGTTTCATTTAGTAATAAAAGACAGTCATGGTTGCAACTTTTTTATTCATTTTTAACGTGTTTCACCCTTGCGGGGCATCCTCAGAAAGTCTGAAAAATAAATGAAATGGGGGGCATAAAACTTAAAAGCCCATTCTTATCGTTCACAATCCCACTAAAAAATGAATGGAATGTTAACTGGCCTAATGATGCCTCACAAGGGTAAAACACATTAAAAATAAATAAAAAAGTTGTGATCACGACTGTCTTTCATTACTAAGCAATCTAATTGCTTACTGTACCAACCGGCCCTAATGGAGTGGAGAGTATTTTATGATAAACTGTTTCACTTTCTCCAACTTGTAGTTTAGGGCCAGTGTGAGTGGGCTTGCAAGGATGCCCAGCACACCCATACCACTTTTTCCCCACACAGCAATCACTCTTTTCCCCTTGTCCACCTGTCTGCAAGTCCATACATTGTTTGGAGCCAGGCAGCTTGGGCCTGTAACACTTACTGTCATGTGCCTCACTTCATTCCGTTTCCTCTCTACTGCCATTAATCAAGAGGAATATGGAAAATAGCAAACAAGGTCCCCTCTAGGTAGTGACCCACATTCTGAAGCTCTGTGGTTGAAAAACTAGTGTTTGTAAAGTGCTTTTAAAATGAATAAAGTAGGTTGTTTGCTTAACACATCCTTTCATTTATTAAGTATGAAAGAGAAGTTGTAAATCAAGCTGTTTAGATGAACATCAAGTTAAAGATTTCTTTATGTCTCAATTCAATGCAAAGGAGAACTTTCTGCAATTCCTGTACATGGTAGTGCAAAACTTCTTGGTTGACAGAGAGCGGAGAGAAACAAAAATTATTTTGTTAGTATTATGTGTTATTAGGTAGTGAATAATTGTAAACAACAATCAACTTTAAGGATCTAAAGCATTTAAGTGCATGAATTAAGAAACAGGAGAAAAGTTGATAACATTATTTAGAAAATATTTGTAAATACAAAATATTTGGCATAATTATCATTGTGCCTCATATTGATCCTCCTGTGAAATGTCAATTCAGAAATATAATAAAGTGGTTACAAACAACATACAAACATTAAACAGAATTGTAGAGTTCTTAATGTTTTACAAAACTCATTAGTTAGGACTGAGGTCTCATAATGAATATCTGGAGTCAGCAAATATCTCTTCTAGGAAATCTTGGCACCATATTAGATGACCACTGAAGCAGTTCTAGTACTTCCGTATGTAAAGATAACACAAACTGAACTTTTACACAGAATATAACAAATTTATCTTCAAGAACAGATTAAAGACATTAACGCTATCACTTTTGTTTATGCACAAGCAGATATCAAATAAAAATAACATGTATTACATGCCAGAGTTGATTTGTCATTATACTGTGGTGTATTAAGGAGAAGAAATCTGTTAAAAGAGTCATTTTCTTTGAAAACATTACTGATAGGGTAACATATGGAGTTAGTGCAGTTCTAACTAGAAGTATGGAACCTTCTGGTGTTCTAGAAAAATCCCATTGTTGAGGCATATGACAGTGTCCCAGTAATGAGTGGCAGCCATGATGGTGTACAGACACTGACAGAGTATTTTAACATATACCAAGTGCATTCGCTGTTATGCACACCATATGAATTTGGTTATTCATAAAGCTTGCAGACAAAACAAAGTATGTTAGGTTCTTTCTTGCAAATATTGCTGAATTTACAATTATTTTCTCATCATCATGTAAACCAAGTGATTTTTCGTGGACATTCTGCAACAAGAGAAAGAAATCCTTCAATCTCTTGAACTAGATGGACTGCACTGTAAATAGTGCTCATGAAAACAAAGTAGGCCTACAGTTATTGGAGTGCTTTGATAAGACTGATGAAGAGGATTCTTAGGATGACGATATGAGGCACATTGGCTATAAAGAATATACTTCACAATCCAGATTTTGTTCCTTCTAAATATTTTAATGAGATTATAAAACATGTTGACTTTTTGTCTAACACAGTACAGATGCATAGAGAAAAAGCCAAAACTGTGTCCAATGCACTACATAATTTTGTGTCTAATTATTCTGAAATACAAAAGAACATTTAAAATTTTTGAGTGTCAAAAGATTAATGTTTTGCTCCTTCAAAATATACCAGTGAACTTAATCTGACAGCAGATTCTAAACAAGTGTGTGACTAGAGCCGGTCGAAACGACCGCCAGTCCCGCTCGCTTCCCGCCGCAGTCGACGCTCGTTCTCGCCGGCTGACGGCTGTTAGAGGGGGAGCGATGACGTCACATTGCCGTGAGCGTGGCCGGCGAGAAATACAGGCCTGAGCGCGCACTTGATGCTACGTAAGCAAGGTAGTGCCGAGCCGGCGCGATCGCTAGCCGATTGGCCGGCCGCTGGGGCACTGCCCGCTGCGTCATAGCGGGCAGCCACTGAGCTAGCGATCGCGCCGGCTCGGAACTACCTTGCTTACGTAGCATCAAGTGCGCGCTCAGGCCTGTATTTCTCGCCGGCCACGTTCGTGAGCGAGACGCGTCGAGATGGGACGAATCACGGTACTCCTGCGTACACATCGCGTCAGCCGTGCTGAGTCGCCTCAGCTTAGCCGGCGCACTCCACCGGCCTGCGTGTTCGCAGTGTGCGCCGGGCATGGCCGAGACGAAAAAAGGGGGAAAATACATTTTTTCGATTTTCACGTTGTAAAAATTGTTGACGGTTTACAAGACCACGCTACATCGTTTTATGAAATTATTTTTTCCTTACAAGCTTTGCCTTGTCTGTGAAAAAATGAAGTCTACTTTTCATTCCGTGCGAGTTTTTAGTTCCGTAATGCTCCTCACTCGATTTTGATGAAAGTGTGCGGTAAAAAATATGATTTTTAGACAAATTTCAGTAAAACATCTTAGCTTTCGAATAAAAATTCACCTTTTCGTATATCGTAATAGTCGTTTTCAAATGACATTCTTTGTCAAGTATGTGCACTTTATTTACAAATCGTCTATTGAAAAAGATAGTGGGCAGCTTACTGTTCTATGCATCATATATTAAAGCGCAGTGGCGGCGATTAGGGGGGGTCATGGGGGACAGTTGCCCCCCCCCCCCCCCCACTTTCTGGGAAAAATATGATTAAATTATTCACTTTTTTAGCGTAGTAACACTTGTATACTCTTAAAACTGATTTGCACAATTGTAACATCGCTATAAGTGGGAATTATGGTGGTACTCATGCTCAGCACGACATTGTAGTAGAGAAGGAGGCTCCGCCTTTGCACACGACATCTGACGACAGTTGACGATCGTAGCCAAACCCAGTGACATTTGCACTGCCTCATCGTAAATATCTCTCTGCGCGCCAGTACTATACGCAAACTGTAACTTGGCTTCTGGTGAGCGGGGGTCGGCTTACTTCATATCAACCCGGCAGCCGACAAGCCGGCATTCTTGCCGGGCCGACACGAGATCCACGCCTCTTCACAGCCACCCACAGCTACACGGCATGCCGTGCCGTGTTGTGACAGCCTTCCGTCTGCAGTTGCCTTCCCAGGCTACAAATGGAGCACGATCAGTTATTAGCGTGGCTTGTCTTGTATAGACGTTTGAAGAGAAGAAAGTTGCATTGGGTTCATCCACTCAATACGAGAATAGAGGAAGTGGATGCATTCTCTGTCCTTTTTGAGATATTAAGGGGAGATAATTTTTTAATTATTTTTGGATGAGTTTATGGACTTTTGATGACTACGTGCACGAATGAAGAGTTCCATTCAGCACAGCAACACATCCTTCTGGGAATGTTGCCAGCCTATACAGATGTTAGCAATTACAATCCGATGAGTGGAAAAACCAATTGTTAAAATTTTTAAAAAAGATTTGTTATTCTAAAGAATGTACATTTTTCAAATCATATTAAAAAAAGTAAAACATAGGTTAAAATCGAATGACCCAATATATGAATTTTCAGAGATTTGTGACGGCGTGGAGGATCTGGAACATGTCCCTGAAAATTGCTCCACTGCTTGTTCATAACGCTTTGTGTCGGTAGCGGGTGAGAGATTATTTTTCTTTTGCATTTGTTAAGTGCTTGTTAGTGATAAAGGGTTAAACATGACGCATATGCGCGTGATGTACAAGGGTGAGCGGCAGTATTAATTTTATCCCATGACATTTTACATTTCTTAATTTCAGAAACAATTTGCATAGCCCTTAACTGAAATTCCACTACCTCTTTGCCGGCAAATGATTCCAGAGTTGGAAGTATCCGGCTAAAAAAAAAAAAAAAAAAAAAAAAAAAAAAAAAAAAAAAAAAAAAAAAAAAAAAAAGGCATATGCCCACTGGATTTTCTGTGCGGTGCATTAATGAGCTATATCTCTACAGGTACGATGGCCGAAACAGGAGGATAGAAAATGTAGACACGGAATGGCAAGAAATGCATTTCTGAAGAAGAGAAATTTTTCACATCAAATAAGGATTTAAGTGTTAGAAAATATTTTTTGAAGGTATTTGTCTGGAGTGTAGCCTTGTTACGGAAGCGAAACGTGGACGATAAATAGTGAAGACAAGAACCGAATAGAAGCTTTTGAAATGTGGTGTTACAGAAGAATGCTGAAATTTAGATAAGAGTTTCTGAATATAATTGGGGATAAAAAAAACATTGTGGCATAACTTGACTAAAAGGAGGGAGCAATTTAAGGACACATTCTGAGACATCAAGGTATCACCAATTTATTACTGGAAGGAAGTGTGGGGGTAAAAACTGTAAGAGGGAGACCATGCGATCAGTACAGTAACCAGGTCCAAAAGGATGTAGGTTGCAGTAGTTATTCTGAAATGAAAAGGCTTGCACAGGATAGAGTAGCATGGAGAGTTGCAACAAACCAGTCTTCGGACTGAAGACCACGACAACAACCTCTACAGGATCAAGCTTCCTTTTCTTGTAAAACGCAGCATCTAAACACTGACAGCAACAGCATGGCTAAGCAACAAAGGAAACGACAAATGCAGTCTACGCTGCACAGTTGGCAACGAACATCTGCAATTCGCTACGCCACGAAATCTACCGACTGCTTCCGAGAGTTTCCGAGAGGTGGCCCACAAGCCAGGTTACAGTTTGCGGATAGTACTGTTCCAGCACAAAGGTTGTCCTCTGAGTTTGTCGTAGTTCTGGTCAAATCGAATGCGGTTGTGTTTGTGTACGCACTTTTGTGTCTTTTAGTTAACAATGAAGCGTTCTTCAGGAAAAACGTTATTTGATTTCTTCAGCAAAAGGCAGAAATCCCAAGAAGAATTACAGCCCCACACAGCCCTAAATATTGCTGTTGCTCCGGATCCAGATAGTGACTTGGCTGAAGTGTCAGTGTCGGCTACACCAGCAATAGATGAACCACAGAGAATTTCGTCAGCGACAGAATCAACATTTGAAATAGTTACCGGTATACCTACACCTACACCTTCAAGTGCTGGGAGTGTATTGCCTGTAAGTAAGACTACTCAGTCGAATAGTCCTTTTCAGCTTCAATTTGAACCAAGAGATCCAATTCATGGTAGATAAGCAGCATCACAGTTGTTTTTTTTTAAATAGTCCTTTTCAACCTATTATTGATAAGTACCCAGAAACAAAGGGTAGAAAGTTTAGAAGTATGTGGTACACAAATTACAATTGGTCAGGATACAGTGTTGCTGCTGATAAAGCTTTTTGCTTCCCATGTCGTTTGTTCAGTTCCACAGGTTGTTATGATGAAACATTCATATCTAATGGGTTTAAAAACTGGAAAAAAGCAGTTCAACGCTTTAAAGAGCACGAAAAACCTTCTTCTCACATCAGTGCTCTTCAACGTTGGCAGGAAAGTTTTAAAAGTAAAGAAAATGTGGTAAGCAAAATATCAATACATCATCAAGAAGAAGTTAAAAAAAATCGTGATTATCTGAAGATTTTATTCCAGTCCCTACTTTTCATGGCCAAGCAGAAAATAGCACTTCGGGGTCATAGAGAAAATGAGGACTCTGATAACATGGGTAATTATGTCAAGTTATTGAAGCTGAGATCAACAGAAAACTCTTTAATAAAACAAAAATTTTTAGACAGAGATACGTTTTTCAATTATGTTCATCACGATGTTCAAATTGAAATGATTGAAATCATGGCAAATTTGGCCAGGCAGTACATATTCGATTATGCTAAAAATCGAAACAATACTACGTGATTGTTGATGAAACTCCAAATGTGTCACATCAAGAACGATTGACTCTTGTTATAAGATATGTGGCAGAAAAGCTCGAAATCAAAGAAAGCTTTATTGGTTTTTACAAAACTGATTTGACTGGCGGTGAAACATTATACAAGCTGCTTGTTTCAATTTTCGGTGAACTTGGCATTGACCTTAAAAATATAATTCTCAGTGCTGTGACGGAGCAGGAAACATGAGTGGTTCTTACAAGGGTGTCGCTGTGAGGGTGAAAGAACAAAATCCGTATGTTATGTTTGTACATTGCCATATGCATTCTCTAAATCTTGCACTTGCCGATGCATCTAAAAACATTCCTTCTGTTTACAACGTTTTTAGCACAGTCCAACAACTATACTGTTTTATTGAGGCTTCGCCTAAAAAGACATGCAGTATTTGCCACAGTAAAAATTGCAGCATGTGCAGTCAAAGAAGGAATAAATAAGGACTTGTCCTTGAAAGCACTAAGTGACACAAGATTTAGCAGCAGATATGAAAGCTTGCGAGCAGTTCAACAACACTTAATAGATATACTGCACACTCTGGAAAATATTGTAGCTATACTGACTCCAAAACTGGTGGAGATGCTCACGGATTGCTCACATATATTACCAAGTTTGAGTTTATTTTTGTATTGAATACTATGAAGTACTTTTTTGAAAAAACTAACATTCTTTCAAAGTACATACAGAATCATGATGCATCCATTCATGAAGTAGTCAGGTTGCTGACAGCGTAGTTATGTCCATAAATTGTTTGAGAAATGAAGAAGAATTCCAAAAGTTTTTTACTGAAGCAATTGATTTTTGTGAAAGACATGGCTTTGAGGGGCCAACAGTTCAACGCAAAAGAAAATTTCCACCAAAAATAGGAGGAGAAGATGTTAATCCTGAATATGATTCACCTGAAGCCTACTTTCTAAAAAGATTTTACTACCCTCTGTTAGATACACTCAGTGAGAAAATTAGGCCACGATACGGAAGAAAAAAAAAAAAAAAAAAAAAAAACAGCTGGCTCTACTCTGCAACATGGAACTACTGCTGACGGCTTCGATGAGGAACAACTCAATTTGTAACGACCGTATCAAAGAAGCATGTTTTGCTGTGAGTTCCGCATTTGGTTTGGAAAATGATAATTTAGTCTCAGAAATTGATGTATTTTCAAGAAAGAAGCATGATTCAGACCAAATAGATCGTCATTTTGTGCCAAATTTGGTTTCACAATTTAAGTCTTAAAATGTTCAAATTCAAGTCTGAAAATGTTCACAACCATCGAGGTATCTCCTTAATTAGCGTTGTAGGCAAAATATTCTCAGGTATTGTTGAAAGGAGAGTGCGAGTATTAATTGAGGACAAGTTAGATGAAAATCAGTGTGGGTTTAGGCCTCTTAGAGGCTGTCAGGACCAGATCTTTAGCTTACGGCAGGTAATGGAAAAGTGCTATCAGTTGAACAGGGAACTGTATCTATGCTTCATAGATCTGGACAAGGCTTATGACCGTGTTCCTAGGAGGAAGCTACTGTCAGTTCTAAAAGATTATGGTATAGGAGGCAATCTTCTGCAGGCAATTAAAGGGCTTTACGTAGACTGTCAGGCAGCAGTTAGAGTAGATGGCAAATTAAGCTCATGGTTCAGGGTAGTTTCAGTGGTAAGACAAGGCTGTAACCTGTCACCACTGTTGTTCATACTATTCATGGATCATATGTTGAAAACAGTAGACTGTTAGGGCGGGATTAAAGTAGGTGAAAACAAAATAAGCAGTCTCGCATATGCGGATGACTTAGTTGTAATGGCCGATTCGATTGAAAGGTTGCAAACTAATATTTCAGAGCTCGACCAGGGGTGCAAGGATTATGATTTGAAGATCAGCATCTCCAAAACGAAAGTAATGTCTGTGGGAAAGAGATTCAAAGAACAAGTAGACAGTTTCACGTACCTGGGATGTATTTTCTCACAGGATGGCAACATAGCGAAAGAACTGGAATCAAGGTGCAGCAGAGCTAATGCAGTGAGTGCTCAGCTAAGATCTAGTCTCTTCTGCAAGAAGGAAGTAAGTACCAAGACTAAGTTAGCAGTGCACCGCTCTATCTTTCGACCAACTTTGTTGTATGGGAGTGAAAGTTGGATGGATACAGGTTACCTTATTCATAAGATAGAGGTTACAGATATGAAAGTAGCAAGAATGATTGCAGGTACCAATAGATGGGAACAATGGCAGTAGGGTGTCCATAATGAGGAAATCAAAGAAAAGCTGGGAATGAACACCATAGATGGAGAAGTTAAAGCGAACAGACTGAGATGGTAGGGTCATTTTACACGCATGGGAGAAGCAAGGTTACCTAAGAGACTCATGAGCTCGTCAGTGGAGGGTAAGAGGAGTCGAGGTAGACCAAAAAGAAAGTACTTAGATTCGGTGCAGAATGATTTTGAAGTGAAAGGCATAGCATCAGACGAGGCATCAATGTTAGCATTGAATAGGGGATCATGGAGGAATTTTATTAGAGGTACTATGCTCTAGACTGAACGCTGAAAGGCATAATCAGTCTCTAATGATGATGATGATGATGATGGAATGTTCACAACCAGTATGTATTCCCTAATTTGTTCAAGCTACTGCAACTGTTTTTGACTATCCCGGTGTCCACTGCAAAGGCAGAACGATCTTTCAATGTCCTCAAACAGATCAAAAACTACTTGAGGAATTTTATGCTTCAAGAACGTTTTAACACATTTAGCTATACTAGCCATTGAAAAAGATGCGGCTAAAAACATTTAATTAGAAGAATGTGTAGAAATTTATGCCAGGCGGAAACCAAGGCACATAGCTTTGTTTTAAAGCAATTATGCTTTGACAAGACGTATCATGTTAAATTACGCCATTGTCTGTTATTTTTGTTTATAATTAAACTAATGTTCCTTTGTTTGTAACAGTTGTATTTTACTAGACAACTTAATTAAACAACTTATGGCAATTACAATGGTATATTGTCTTTTGTTTTTCCTCGCATTTGGTATTATAGGCATGTAGGTGCAAAAATCAAACTATAACATGAAACAATTTCTTACAATGCCATTTTTAGTTTTAGATTTTATCTTGCCCCCCCCCCCCCCCCACTTCCAACGTCCAATCGCCGCCACTGTTAAAGCGAGTGAAATGGAACTACAAGAACAGAGAAGTTTTTGAAATGGTTGTCGCACTGATATCTACTTCCTTTCACGAGTAATTGCGAGTTATGTGAGCGGCGTCATGATACGATTGAAAGCCTACGAACTCGGCCTATGTTGAGCGTAGTGTGAAGCACTGCAGTGAAGGAAAACTTTAATTGCTGGCTACATTTGTCGGTTCCTCGTGAAGTGTTAATGAGCCATAACCAGAAAACAATTATGAACTAATGTTTTTTGGGTGGGGCCCGATTACAATGGACAACGATCTGCTAAGGTTTTACATCAGATCATACTTGACTTTGTGAGAGGCATACAACTGGTTTTTTGTCCACATCATAGAATTCATTGAATATATATTTCGTGTTCGGAACTAGAAGAGAAGAACAAATTAAAGTAAAGTGAATTTGCCGTTGATGGACTGAAATAAAATTTCCTGACATTACAGTTGACGGCTTCTAGTTGTAGATGAAGAAGAAGCCCAAAACACTTATATTTATAGATGCATCTACTCATAATACACGAAATACAACTTTTTTTTAATTTTTCGCTTTTATAGCTTTCGGAAAATGTGGTACCACAAGGTGAAAATAATTGTACACAGCTTGTCCCACATACATGCGGTACCTTCACGTCTGAGATTAAAGTAAGAATGAACTAAATTCTTTTTTAGGAACCTGTCTGAGAGGAACAACGTTTATATGAACATTTTGCTGAATCATTTGAAGACAATTTTCTTTGTCTGGAAGATGGTACATTCGAATTTTCTACAGACACTGGTTTAGTTTATCCTCAGACTGCAGGGCAGTAAAGGATGAGAAGCGTCTTTCACTTGTTATTTTTAATTTTTTCTTTTTCGGGGGGGGGGGGGGGGGGGGGCTTGTCCCCAGCAATAAGGGATCCCCACCCACTGTTAGCAGATCGATTGCCGTCTACTTCAACAAGCTAGATAACAGTTCATTGATATTTTTATTTTATTACTATTGTTCTCACACTGTAGTGACTCGTCGAATTTTATGCGCACAAGAATTAGGTGATAATGGACTAATCCCATGAATTTAGACTAACATTTAGGAGAGTCTTTCCTTACGTGAACATTCGATATGTTTAATATTCCCGGCGCGAGTCGGCGCTGGCACAAACCGATTGGGGTACGGTGTTGCTTCTGCAGCACAAGTATCACACATCTCCAGCCTGCTTTCAAATGTTCAAATGTTTGTAGAGTCTATGGGACTTAACTACGGGGTCATCAGTCCCTGAACTTACAAACTACTTATGAACTACTTACAACTAAGGACGGCACAAATATCCATGCCCGAGGGGGGATTCGAACCCCCGACCGTAGTGGCCGTGCAGACCGTGACTGTAGCGCCTCAGTCCCCTCGGCCACCGCGGCCGGCAGCCTGCTTTCAGCGGTAGCTTCTCTGCATGATATTTTTTTCAATTACACTTATGAAAATATATTTATTTTTCTTCTATTACTATTAATTCTTTAATATGAATAAAAAAATTAAGAAATGTTTAGTTGTTCACATAAGGAAAAACTCGAAAATGTTGGTCGGAATTAATGGGATGAGTCCATGCCACATATTTGTTATGTGCCTATAATTCTATGAGTCACAACAGTGTGCAAACAATAGTAATAAAATAACAAAAGCAATTAACAGTTAACTGGTTCAAAGTAGACAGCAGTGAACAAGTATTTGTCACCCCTGTGTTTCCTTCGATTTTCCACTGACAGTGGGTTACGATCCCTTGCTTCTGGCCACAAGCCCACCAAGAAGGAAAAAAACAAATCACAACATGAAACAAAATGAAACAAAATGATACCTGCTTCTCATCCTTTACTGATCTGCAATGCCTGAGGCTGGACTAAATCTGCGCAATTATTTTTACCCATTTAAAGTAGAAAAATTGATATGAAAGTACCATGGAGTCAAAGAAAATTGTCCTCAGGTGATTCGTGAAATGTTAATTGAAAAGCAGTTCCCATCAGACAGCTTCCTAACAAAATAAGTAACAATTCTGAGAACCGCGTAGAGTTCTTTGAAAATGGAGGTGAGTTGGAACATAGTACACCGTGTCCCAAATAAAACCGGCACACCACATGTACCTCCATGGCCTTAAGTTGCAACATCCCTTATAAGGAGGTAACTAAATGTCTTTAATTTTACTGTTCTGTATTCCTTTTTAAGTAGTTCATTTCTGCTTTAGTCTCGGGCGTGAGGGATAGCGCTTTTATGTGGGACACTGCATACGATTTGTTTTAACTTGTGGTATAACATTTTCCGAGAGCTACAAAAGCAAAAATTAAAAGAAGGCTAAATAGTTTAATAGTCATCTTAGGTGTAGATGAATCAATAAATGTAAGTATATTTTTGGGCCTTTTAAGGTTTATCATCTCCAACTAGAAAGTCATTAAGTACAATTTCAGAAAATCAGTTATACCAATTGGACTAAAACCAACATAAAATGCAGAATTTGCCTATGCACATCTCTACAGGTGTATAAGCTCTATAACCCCAATTTATTAACGAAAAGCATGTACTGGTGAAAAGTTTATGCCCCTAAATCAAAACCTAAAAATTGGAAGAAAGAAACAATGTTAAAAACAAGGTAAAAAGAAGAATTGGAAATCTTGGGTGGGTGGGGGAGGCGGGGGGGGGGGGGGAGTGCTCCAAACCCAGCTGCTCGCATGAAGAGCCACAAACCCACCCAACCTGTCCAAGCATCACAGAATAAAACTGAGAGTCAGCCTGCAACGTCCAATGCAGAGACAGCAAAGGACAGTGGATTCCCTCCGGGAAGGGCGTAAGGAAGAACTCCAAGCTACACTGGTTATCTTGATGGAGCAGAGTTTATTATATAGGTCTGTAGCCTGCAAGTTGCTGTTCCATTTTTTGTGAACAGAGATCTCATCTGCACTCACAAATCTTCATCCGGGAATGTTAACAAGAGGAATGAGTAGTGAACAAATGTTGCTCTAGCCAACCGGTCAGCCCGTTCATTCCATATGATACCCATGTGACAGGAGACCCAGAGAAAAGCAATTGAGCAGGCGAGATGATGGTCAGTGAGAAGATCGTGGATAGAAGTGACCAGAGGATGGGAAGAATAGCATCATTCTGTGGCCTGCAGGCTGCTCATTCAGTCCGTATAGATGAAAACATGGTCCAGTGGCTGCCTATTTAATAAAATAAAGTGTTCTACTAATGGCCATCAGTTCTGCTGTAAACGCATTACATGACTCTGATAGATAATGGCATTCCATATCGATGAGAGATGTAAATGCCTGTAAGACTGGCAGCTTTTGAGCCATCAGAGTAGAAGATCATGGCACCTTGAAATTCTTCAAGTACCGGGTGCAACAAACGTTGGAAGATTATGAAGACACTGAAGCTTTTGGACCCTGGAATAGATCCAGCCAGATTTGTGGTTGAAGCACCATCCAAGGGGATGTGCGCAGTATAGCACTCCATGTACAGTCGAGGGCAGGGAGATGGAAGTCACTGCAAAGGGAAGTGAGCTGCAACCCAACGGACAATCCCACTCAGGGCCAGTATCAGGTCGAAACCCATTACCTGCAAAATGAACATGATTTGTGGGGTGAGCAGGGAACTGTTGAATGGCAATGGCATAGAACACAAGAAGCTGATGTCACATAATCGGAAGAGGGAAGATTCCCACTTCGGTAGGGAGACTGTTAACAGGACTGGATACTGCAATGGTGAACTGGGTCTAACAGTTACAGGGTATAAGGAGCTGCCGAGCCATAAATCTGGCACCCATAACAAAATCAGTGCCCAATAGATATGAAGGAGTGTTATATGGTCTGCACCCCAGGATGAGTGGGCTAGGAAATGGAGGGCATTAAGCTTCCACATGCAACTAGTCTTCAGCTTAGGTGGTGAAATGGGGCAGCTAAGTCAGTTAAAAAAATTAATAAATAAAAAAAGGAGGCCCAAGAAACGGGAGAACTGAAAACCATGAGAGAGGGCCCATGTGGAAGCCTGTCAAATGGCACCTCAAAGATAAGGTTAGGTTGGCGTTCAGCTGAGACTACCGAGTGGGAGATGTACCATATGCGAAAGTCATCAACGTACACAGCAGAAGTGACCAGTGGCCCAACAGAACTCACCAGCCCATTGATGGCAATTACAAAGAGTATGACACTTAATACAAAACCCTGTGGAACGCAGTTCTCCTGGATTTGTGAGGAGCTGAGTGAAGACTGAACCCTAACGTGGAACATGTGGTGGGATAAAAATTGGTAAGGAGTCTTGTAGGCCCCGATCATGATGGGTACTTAAAATACAATGAAACCAAGTAGTGTCATATACTTTACATAGATTGAAGAAAACTGCAACAAGATGTTGACATTTATAGGAGGCCTGCCTGATTGCTGTTTCCAAAGTAGATGGTCTGTAGTAGATTGTCCCTCGTGGAACCCACAGAAGTCCACATGATTCGAGTACCCAGCAAAATCCGCGGGTAACCATCCTTGCAAGCAATTTATATGGTACATTTGTCACGCTAACTGGCCAGTAACTTTCCAGGGATGATGGATCCTTGCCAGGCTTAAGAACAGGAACCACTATACTGTCCCTCTACTGCGAGAGGAAAACCCCTTGGAGCCAAATATGATTTGCCATTGTGGAGGATTGAGTTGTTGGAGCAGTTAATTATTGGTGACTTCAGGGCTAGGTGCAGAATCATGGGAAGAGGAAAGCGCCAGAAGTAGTTCCCATTCAGTAAAGGGGTCGTTGTAAGGTTCCTCTTGGTGAGAGGTAAAACGTAAGCTAGAGGCTTCAGCCTGTTGTTTCTTGATAAGAAAGGCCGCCAGATAGGAAGCCATTGTCGATGCCTTTACAAAGTGATCCACAAGATACTCTGCAAGAACAGATGGATCAATATAGACCCCATCTGGCAGGGCAAGTCCACGGATTGAAGATGGCTGCTGGCAACCTTGGATAGAGCAGAGCATAGCCCAGACTCATGACAAGGGTACAGAAGAGTCCAAGGAGGAGACAAAACGCTCCCAGCATACCCGCTTGCTCTGTTTTATTATATAACGAGCTTTAGCACGAAAGCGTTTAAAGTTGATAAAACCAGCGTGGAACAGGTTGCGTTTAAGATGTTGCAAGGCCCGACAACGCTCACGAATCGCCGCAGCAATATTGCGTTACACCATGGCACTGGATGGCGGCTAGAAGGGCCTGTCGACCAGGGGATGGCAATGCTAGCAACTTGAGTAATTGCATCAGACATATCACGGACGATACGGTCAGTACAGCCAGATGTGGAGGGTGTGAAAACAACCTAACCTGGGGTGTATACTGAGATCAATTAGCATGACAGAAAACCCAATGGGGTAGCCTGTCCATCGTCAGGTGGGAGGGAAACGAAAGAATCAATGGGTAGTGGTCACTATTGCAGAAATCATTGTGTGATGACCAGTGAAATGAAGGGAAAAGAGGAGGAGAATTAAGTGAAAGATCTATAGCAGTGAAAGTGCCGTGAGCAGTACTAAAATGGGTTAGAAAACTGTCACGGAGAAGACACAGGTCACTGCCCCACATAGGATGATGCGCATTTAAGTCCCCAAGGATGAGGAAGGGAGGGGGGAGTTGATGAGGGAGGGCAGTTAGGGCAGCAGACGCAGGTGGCCTGTTAGGGGTAGGTACACATTGTCACTTAGTCTTATTTCAGCTGCATACGATTCGCGGAAAAAATGAATGCCTCTATGACTCCGTGTCTTATCGTTGTGGTCGCTTTACGAGATGTTCAAATGTTGTTAAGCTTAAGGGACTTAACTGCGGGGCCATCAGTCCCTAAACTTACAAACTACTTATGAACTACCTTATATTAAAGACGACACAAACATCCACGCCCGAGGGTGCGCCTCAATGCGCTCGGCCACTCCGCCGCGGTGTTTTACGAGATGTACGTAGGAAGAAGCAATATATCGGTTTGACTCTTCATGAAACATTTGATCTTGGAACTTTGACAGAAATGTGTACCACAATACAGAACGCCTCTCTTGCAGCGTCTGCCACTGGGGTTTCTTAATCATCTTTGTGACGTTTTCGCGCTTATTAAATGAGTCCGTAACGAATCATGCTGCTTTCTGTTGTATCTTCTCTGTGTCTTCTATTAACCCTACCTGGTCCGGTTTTACACTGATGAGGAATACTCAATTGACAGACGAACGAGAGCTTTGTAAGCTACTTCCTTTGTCGACGGACTACACTTCCTGAGTATTCTTCCAATTAATCTGTCTGGCAACTGCCATACCATAACTGATTTTATATGGTCGTGCTATTTCAGATCGCCCCTTATGTCTACTGCCAGATAGTTTATGGAAGAAACTGCTTTAGGTGTTTGTCCTGCTATTGCACATTTATATAATAAATGTTCCCCCTTTCTATGTAATCGCAGCACCTTAGATCTTTTTTTATATTGAGGCTCAATTGTCATTCCCTACACCAACGCTGCAGATCATTCTGCATTTCTCAACCCTTTCCCAGTATTACGACTTATCGATAAACTACAGCATCGTCCGCGAAAAGCCTCATTGAAATTCCAATGTTATCTACGAGGTAATCTATTGAAAAGCAACGGTCCTATAATATTCCCCTGGGCCACTCCTAAGATTATTTGAACGTCCGAAGACGTATCTCCGTTGAGGATGATATGCTGTGTTCTGTTAGCTAGAAACACCTCAGTCACACAGTCTGATATTCCGTATGCTCGGACTTTTTTCACTAAGCGACAGTGCGGAACGATGTGGAACGCCTTGCGAAAGTCAAGAAACACGGCATCTACCTGGAATTCTGTATCAACTGTCCTCTGGATATCGTGGATGATTAGCACGAGTTGTGTTTCACATGCTCGTTATTTTCGGACACCATGTTGATTCCTACAAAGGAGATTTCCGGTTTCCAGATATTACATAATATTGGAACATAAAATGTGTTCCAAAATTCTGCAACTGACCGATGTCAGAGATATAGGCCTACAGTTTTGTGCATCGATGACCCTTCTTGTAAACGGGGCACCCTCTTCCAATCCTTAGGAACACTTTCGTTCTCCTTCGATACACCGCTGCTAGAAAGGGGGCAAATTATTTCGCATACTCCGTATAAAATCGAATTGGTATTCCATAATGTCCAGCGGCCTTTCCTGTGTTGAGATATTTCAATTGCTTTTCCATCCCTCTAACACTTTTTTCAATATCCGCCATTTTATCGTTCGTGCGATGGTTTAGAGAAGGTACTACAGTGCAATCTATACCTCTGGAACAGCTTTGGAAAAAGACATTTAGTATTTAGGCCTTTTATGTATCATCCTCTGTTTCAACACCATTATGATTACAAGAGTGTCTTGATATCTGGTCTCGATCCGTTTACCGAATTGACGTAGGACCAAAATTTCTGCCAAGTCGGTGCACAAAACATTGGTCTCGACGACGTTGAACGCCTCTGTCGTGGCAGCCCTTACGCTAATTTTGGCATCATTTAAATTTTGCTTGTCTGCATGACTTTAGGTACATTTATGTTCAAATGTTTGTAAAGTCTATGGGACTTAACTACGGGGTCATCAGTCCCTAAACTTACAAACTACTTATGAACTACTTACGAACTAGGACAAATATCCATGCCCGAGGGGGGATTCGAGCCCCCGACCGTAGTGGCCGTGCAGACCGTGATTGAAGCGCCTCAGTCCCCTCGGTCACCGCGGCCGGCAGCTACATTTACATTTGCGGTGAAGTTCTCTTTACTTTCGTAACAGAGTTTCCTGACTCGGTTGTTGAACTATGGTGGATCTTTCCCGTCTCTCATAATTTTACTTAGCACATACTTATCTAACGCATATTTAACTTTGTCCACAGTTGCTCAATACTGTCAGTGTTAGAGACGAAACTATGGAGTTGAGCAATCAAGTACTTTGAAATCTGACCCTTTTCGATTTTACTAAATAAGATCTTCCTACCTTTATTGTTATTTCTATTTAAAGCTGTATTCATTGATGCTGTAATGGCCTTGTAATCGCTGATTCCCTGATCTACGCTAACTGAAACGAAAAGATCGGGTCTATCATCAGCAGATCTAACACGTTATCTCCACGAGTCGGCTTTATGGTTCAAAGCAAATTTCGGATACAGCACTTAGAACAATGTTGCTTGTCCCTGCAACCTGTCTTAAACACGTTTGTCTCCCAGTCTATATCCGGTAAGTTAAAATCCCCACCTAGAACTATAACATGGCTAGGAAAACTACGGGAAATATTTTCTAAACTTTCCCTCAGATGACCTGCCACTACTGCTGCTGAGCCAGGTGGCCTATAAGTCCATGTTTGAGCCACTTTTCACGTTGACTTTAGCACAAATTATTTCATAGGTGAAAGTACCGACACAATTCACATTCCAGTAAGTTTGTATGGCCGGCCGCGGTGGCCGAGGTGACTAAGGCGCTCCAGTCACGGTCAGCACGGCCACTACGGTCGGGGGTTCGAATCCCCCCTCGGGCATGGATATTTGTGCCGTCCTAGTTCGTAAGTAGTTCATAAGTAGTTTGTAAGTTTAGGGACTGATGACCCCGTAGTTAAGTCCATAAGCTTAACAAACATTTGAACATTTGAACATTAAGTTTGTATGTTCTTAAGGCTGTTATGAGGATCACGGAGGATCTAAATCTGTGCTCGGTCAATTACTTTGCAATTTCGGCTCTATGAATATGGTTCTCTGGATTGCTGGGCCGCTCATTACCAGTCATCATTCACTACCCAACAGCTAGTGAATGACAGCTTTCTGAAGTGGAAAAATATTGAAGCAAGCATGAAGCATGTCATCCAGTTTTTCTTTCCCGATAGTTTCGGGACCGATACGATTTTTTTCCGCGCTACACCTACTGCAAAATTCCGAGAAATGATATTCGATGAGAATTTTATATTATTTTGATATCGCCCTAATACCTAATATATAAAAAAGAATGTTTGTGTGTTTGTGTTGTATGCGCGGCCATACCCTTCATCTGACTGCGATGATGTCAACATATTGCTTGCACTTTCGCGAAGGTCATAGGCACCATTAAATGACTGTACGACAAATAGTTCGGGAGCTATGACGTAATAAACAATGAAATGGTGCAGAAAAGTGCTGCATCATGCGATGTCTGCTTCTAAACCAATGTACCGATTTCAACCATATTTGGTACACATATTCCTTCCATGAGGTAACAATTGACGTACGGTGTAAGAACTACTTACGATATATAGTTCAGGAAATATGACGTCATCAACAATTATATGGTTGAAAACTTATGACATCGTGCGACATGCGAATAAGGACACTTTATTCATCGACGCGGCGGAGCGGCCGAGCGCATTGAGGCGCTAGGCTACGATGCGCGAGGGCGTTCCCCGTCGGGGGTTCGAATCCCACCTCGGTCATTGATGTTTTTGCCGTCTTTAGTATAAGCTAGTTCATAAGTAGTTTGTAAGTTTAGGGACTGATAACCCCGTAGTTAAGTCCCATAAGCTATACAAACATTTTTTGAAAGTTTATTATCGACTACAAAATGGATATTTATTTCTATCATTCGTAATTAAACAAGCTAACACTTTCAAATTTCAAATGCTATTTGCACAATTTCTTCTTCTGTGGCAGCAACGCGCCGGGTACCAGCTAGTACATGATGAAAATCACCCAGTGAATTCAAGAGCGAAAAAGATTAGAGAATTAAATTAAGCGACCAGTGTTTCAGTGAATAACACTTTGACCTGGAGAAAACTAGCATAAAATAGCGTCAAAGTCTCTCAGACGCTAATTACACCTAAGTGGCGACCGCTTGCATAGAGTGGCCACATCTCTCTGAATACACACGCCCTTTTATGGCCGTTCTATGCTGGAATGAAACATATTGTCATGTAGAATTCAAAATCAAGTACCAGTTACAAGAGAAAAGTTGTCGATAACTAACGCTACACGCTGCAAGTACGTTTATTGATCATGCACGAAGCTTAATTACCCACTTCAGTACATATATACGATATTCTAATAAATTACATTAATTCGGACATGTTCTCGAATCAAAGTTTCAAATGATAGTGACGGACTCAAGAGGGGGGAGGGGGGAGAAGGGGGATACACCCCCACTCCGAAATGCGAAAAATTTACGATAAAGCAAAGTGTTATAAAATTATAGAAGCCTAGGACAGTAGGAAATAAAAACATTTTCACAAAATGTCACACTTTGTTGATCCTTCTCCAACGTGTGACGTAATTTATGGATGGCGCCGTAGTTCTGATTATTTCACCAATTCCTTAAATCGCCCCCCCCCACACGAAAAAAAAATCCTGTGTACACCCATGACCCGTAGGTCGTCCGCCAGCGCCTCATGGCATACTGTCGTATAAGGCGCGGGAAGCATCGGAGAAGGTAGCTGGAAGGAGAACGCTGACCTACAAGATGGGAGGCCGCATTCCGTCGAACAGGACCCGCGCTATCGAGGAGGGACTTGTTCGCTGCTTCCTGCAGACCATACAATGTTGTCTGTAAAGTGAAGAGAAAGTCACGCTTGTGGCCTTTCCCAAAAGAACGCCACGACCGCCATACAGGTAGAGCCGAATCTAAAACATTTTTCCATTCACGCGACAAATCAAATCCTCCCCGCTCTCCCCTTTATTCGTCTCCCTGATACATTAATTGCCGTTCTTGAGGCTCTTTGGAAGTGCCGCACGGGAAAGGCCGCGCGGTCTGAGGCGCCATTTCACGGATTGCGCGGTCGTTCCCGTCGGAGGTCCGAATCCTTCCTCGGACGTTGTGTGTGTGTGTGTGTGTGTTTTGTTCTTAGCAGAATTTAGTTTGTAAGCCTGGGGGACCGATGACCTCATAAGTGTGATTCCGTAGGGTTTTTTTTTTGGGGGGGGGGGGGGAGACGTTAAAAAATAAAGCTAAATCTAGTGGATATGGAACTGAGTTGTTTTGTTAATAACGTTACACTCAATGTACAAATTCTACGCTAGGAGCTACTCTCAGCTTCGGGCCTTTAAACCGGTCCTACACACAGGATAACATCTCAGGATGCAGCCTGGCACTGCAGATTCTGTTTGTGTGCGTTTCTTCCGCTTGTTATATATCAGCTACTGAGTGTTTTCCGGCCGCGGTGGAGTAGCCAAGCTGTCTAAAGCGTCTCGCTGCGGAGCGCGCGGTTGCTCGCCGTGGAGGTTCGAGTCCTCCCTGGGGCATGGATGTGTGTCTTTGTCCTTAGGTTAGTTTACCTAGGTTTAAGTAGTTTCTAAGCTACGGACTGATGACCACGCAGTTTTGTCCGATTTTAAAAAAAAAGTGTTTTCGGCATACTATCAACCAGGAGCGGCTCGTTCTAAAGGGCCACAGGAGCCCAGCCCTACCAGAAAGTTTGTGATATACTTTTGCAGTATTATATCAAACAGTTGTAGTGTGACATGATCCCCTCGAAAATTTACAATGACGCGAACAAATGGTTTCGCTTGCCTCTTGCCGCAGCATAGCTGAGGCCCCGCTAACATGTGCTCCCTCTCTCCCTCACGCTGCCGTCGACAGTGGCGGCTGGCCCTTACTGCCCCCGCACCCTGCACTCCTAATACTGCAGTCTCGGTGAGCCGGCCGCGGTGGCCAAGCGGTCTGCGGCGCGCCAGTCACGGTCTGTACGGCCACTACGGTCGGGGGGTTCGAATCCCCCCTCGGGCGCGGATATTTGTGCCGTGCTTATAATAGCTAGTTCATAAGTAGTTTGTAAGTTTAGGGACTGATGACCCCGTAGTTAAGTCCCATAAGCTCTACAAACGTCTGAACGTCGTCAGTCTCGGTGACGCCACACAGCTGTTTTCAAAAAATTCAAATGTTCAAATGTTTGTACAGCTTATGTGACTTAACTACGGGGTCATCAGTCCCTAAACTTACAAACTACTTATCAGCTACCTTATACTAAGGACGGCACAAATATCCATGCCCGAGGGGGGAATCGAACCCCTCGACCGTAGTGGCCGTGCAGACCGCGACTGGCGCGCCTCAGTTAGCTCGGCCACCGCGGCCGGCCAGCGTTTTCCTTTCCCCGCAACGAGCTTAAATTTCATAGAGTGACTAACACACGAGCTACAGCGCTCTTTGCGGCAACCTACGTATACTCAGACGCCATATTTTTGGTGGTCAATAGACTTGAGAGTAGTCTGTCTATCGTATGTTGATGTTGAGATCGATGTGTTGTATTTAGTATATATTGTATTTTGGGTGTATTGCCGGTACAATTTCTGCTGCTAAAATATGCCTAAAGTGTGTTCAGCATTTAAATGCACAAATCGAAGTGGTAAAACAAGAAGTACTTCGTGCAAGAACAACAAATGTTTTGCCTTTTTAGATCTGAGCCTGTTTATACTCAAACAAAATTCCTGACTAGTGGCACTTAGCTGCCCCAAGAGTGAAGCTTCAAGTGACCTAGCCTGCAATTACCTAGAAGTACACACATAAAAAAAAGTTTAGTTTTCTACCTAGTGTTGGTGTGTTTTTGAGATATTTCTTCTTCTGTCGCCCCTGTGGTTGATGAAACCACACTTTTGAGTGTCTACACCTTCTTTAAAAATATTTTCATTTGTTGTTCACAATACTTGATCGAGCGTGGTTGACATGCAGCAAGTGCACAGTGAGGAAGCAGTAGTGACAGCAAGACATTTTTCACTTGTATATGTCTGTGTTCTTTGCAACAAACATGTACTTATTCCTGCGGGGCAATAACGAAAGTAATTAATGATACGTTATTTCAGTGTGGAATTCTTTCGTGGCAGCTGACCCAGGCACATTTTTATTGGAATATTTTGTTGTCACTTTCTTCTTTGTACTAAAACTTCACGTATCAAACGTTACTTGTTTCAGTATGGCCGGCCACGGTGGCCGAGGGAACTAAGGCGCTCCAGTCACGGTCTGCACGGCCACTACGGTCGGGGGTTCGAATCCCCCCTCGGGCATGGTATATTGTGCCGTCTTTAGTATAAGGTAGTTAATAAGTAGTTTGTAAGTATAGGGACTGATGACCCCGTAGTTAAGTCTCATAAGCTATACAAACTTTTATTTTATTTTTTTGTTTCAGTATGGCAACAAGGAAAGTTATTAATGACACCTTATTTCGACGTGCAATGCTTTTGTGGCAGATGACCAAGGCGCATTTTTAACTGGAGTATATTGTCACCTTCGTCTTTGTACTCATATTTCGTCCACCAAAGTTTACAACCTAACCCCTTAAGAGCAATTTCACAAGTTTGTGGGCTTAATAGGTTTAGTAAACACAAGGTAAGTGTTTACTAGACTTTATGAAAGCAATTATTACAACACATTAACAGCAGATGAAGATCCATGGTCATAACAAATACTGTTCACTGTACGTTTAGCAGTTCGTTTAGACCACGTATTTGCATTAAAATCAACACAGGTATATCCGCAGTAGCACTTTTGTTGTTATTACAATTCTGAGCTAACTGTTATACTTCGAAATGGAACTGTAATACTGACAGGTTGGTGATATTTCCTTACTGCATTTTTAGGGCATTTACTACCAGGCTCGTCAATTCGCAGCTTCGAAAAAGTCTGACGGAACTTGATGCACATCGTTATTCAGTAGTCAATCTTTACTTAAAACGTGGAACTGTAAATAGGTAAAATTCCCTTGTGGGTGTGGCATACCAGCTGTCAGCCGGTACCCCAAATAACATGTGGGAAGCCAGTTCAATTTGCATCAAACATGGCGTACCTATCGCCACTATGAAATTCAAGGTCGTTGTTTCCCCTGCTCGCCCCTCGCCAAAGTGCTGCTCGGGGCCCGGCAGAGTGGGCCCCGGTGAAGCGGTCTGTGCCTGTCGCGCTGCCACTCTCCACCCCTTGCGCACCTGTCCACAGATTCGCCAAGTATGGGGCCGGCGACCCTGGATCCTTGGCACCTAAGTCAAATAGTATTCTGGAGTTGTGTCGTTAACAACTTGGGTGTTCGTAAACAGAGTATAAAACGAATAAAGTAGACTCTTTGCTTAAAACGCCATTTAATTTATTAAGTACTAGCTGCAAACCCGGCATCGCCCGGGTATTTACTTATTCCAGTGTTAAGTTAGTCTATCTTCCCCTTTCTCTCTCTGTGCACCTTCTCTTTCCTTCTCTCTCTATCCATCTCTCTTTCCCTCTGGTCATCTCCTCCTCCCTCTCCTTTCTCCTGTCTGTCACCGTCTCCGCCGCAGCGGCGTGGCCGAGCGCATTGAGGCGCTATGCTCCGATGCGTGAGGCCATTCCCCGTCGGGGGTTCGAATCCCCTCTCGGTCATGGATGTTTGTGCTGTCTTTAGTATAAGCTAGTTCATAAGTAGTTTGTAAGTATAGGGACTGATGATCCCGCAGTTAAATCCCATAAGCTTTACAAGCATTTATTTTTATACATTTATCACCGTCTCCACTCTCTCATTCTCGTCCTCTCCTCTCTCTCTGTCCGCCTCCTCCCTTCACTTTCTGTCCGTTTCATCCTCCACCAACACCTCTCCCTTCTACATGTGAAACCGGCCGCGGTGGCCGAGCGGTCTGCGGCGCGCCACTCACGTTCTGCACGGCCACTACGGTCGGGGGTTCCAATCCCCACTCGGGCATGGATATTTGTGCCGTCCTTAGTATTAGCTAGTTCATAAGTAGTTTGTAAGTTTAGAGACTGATGACCCCGTAGTTAAGTCACAGCCGCGGTGGAGTAGCCGAGTGGTCTAAAGCGTCTCGCTGCGGAGCGCGCGGTTGCTCGCCGTTGAGGGCCGTGGAGGTTCGAGTCCTCCCTGGGGCATGGGTGTGTGTGTGTGTGTTTGTCCTTAGGTTAGTTTACCTAGGTATAAGTAGTTTGTAAGTTACGGACTGATGACCACGCAGTTTGGTCCTATAGAAAAAAAAAAGTTAAGTCACAAAAGCTCTATAAACATTTGAACATTTTCTACATGTGAAAACATACATATATGCGCCAAGTTTCATGGTGATTGGTCAAACGGTGTCAAAGTGGTAAGGTACCCTCCGCCATGCAAAAAACAGTGCTTGTAGATTATAAAAATCTCTATGAAAACATACATTTATGTGCTGACTTTCATGGTGACCAGTCAAACAATTTGGATGTTTGTTGGCGTACCCTCGCCATGCACCTACGGAGGGATACGAAAGGTAGTCCATGTGTTACTTCGGCCTATAAGCTATTTTCTTTCCACATTTCATTAAATTCCGTCCATCCGTTTCAGCGTGAAGAGAAACAAATGTATTAACTCACTAAAAGGTACCCTTCGCCACGCACCGTACGGTGGCTTACGAAAGGTAGCTCGTATTAATGCAGGGTATAACTTATCTCCATTCCCAGTTTCATTCAAATCTGTACATCCCTTACAGCATGAATGAGCAGCAAACCTATTAAAAATATTCAAATGTGTGTAGACCTTATGGGACTTATCTAGGGGTTCATCAGTCCCTAAACTTACAAAATACTTATGAACTAGCTTATACTAAAGACGGCACAAACATCCATGCCCGAGGGGGGATTCGAACCCCCGCCCGCAGCGCCCGTGCAGACCGTGACTGCCGTAGTCCGCTCGGCCACTGCGGCAGGCACAAACCTATTAACACATTGTAAGGTATCCTCCGCCACACACCATACGCTGACTTACGAAAATAGCCTATCTATTAATCAGGGTATGAAATGTTCAAATGTTGTAGAGTCTATGGGACTTAACTACGGGGTCATCAGTCCCTTAACTTACAAACTACTTATGAACTACCTACAACTAAGGACGGCACAAATATCCATGCCCGAGGGGGGATTCGAACCTCCGACCGTAGTGGCCGTGCAGACCGTGACTGAAGCGCCTCAGTCTCCTCGGCCACCGCGACTGGTAATCAGTGTATAAACTACATCTGTTTCAAAGTTCATTCATATCCGTCCAGCCATTTCAGAGTGACGGGGTAATAAATGAATTAAATAACTGTAAAGCACCCTCCGCCATGCACCATACGAATTTAATCCTGAACTATATGTCGTAAGCAGTTCTTACCCCTACGTCAATAGTTACCTCATGGAAAGAATGTGTGTACCAAATTTGGTTGAAATCGGCACAATGGTTTAGAAGCAGACGTCGCATGATGCAGTACTTTTCCACGCATTTGATTGTTTATTACGTCATATTTCTCTAACTACTTAGAGTACAGTCATTTAATGGTGCTTACGACCATCGCGACAGTGTAAGCAATATGTTGAAAAAGTTTCACCACAATCGGTTGAACGGTATGGCCGCGCATAAAATACGAACACACAAACATTCATTTTTATATATTAGATGGAAGAGAAGATAGAAATCAAGCGATTAGGCGCACATCAATCAAAATATTCCTTGATGTCTCAACTCGACTGAAAGAAGAAAACTTTCAGGCATACATGAGACTGCAAAAACTCTTGGCTAGCTGTGAGTGAAGAGAAACAGAAATTGATCCTACTGTGTGTTGCTTGATGGTGAAGGATTGTGGATAACAATCGGCTGCAAGTATCTAAAGCATTTATGTGAACGAATTAAGATACACGAGTAAAGTGGACTACACTTAGAAAATGCTTGTAAATATAAAATTTTTTGCACAATTGACATTGCTGCTCTGATTGATTCGGCGTATAGAACGTCAATTCAGAAACAAAATCAATTAATTACGAAGAACAGACACATATTAAACAGAATACCAGAGTGCTTAATGTTTTGTGAAACTCACGAGTTAGCACTAAGAGTTCACAATGAAAAACTAAGAGTCAGCAAACCATGGCAATTTCTTAGTCTTGTTATCTTTTTTCGGAAATTTTGACAGCGTATTAGGCGATAACTTAAGCAGCTCTAGTAATTCCGTGTGTAAATATACGTCACACATAATATAAAATGAGCTTCTGGACTCTATGTATCAAGTGTACATCGAAGAACTGATTAAAGAGATTAACGATGCAAGCTGACGAAGCAACAGATATTACGTGCAGGAGTCAATTTGTCAGTATACTGCGGTATATTAAGGGGAAGAAACCTGTTGAAAGATTTATTTCCTTTGGAAACGTCAATGATAGGACAGTATATGGACTTGGTGAGGTTTTAAAAAGAAGTCTGGAACTTTTCAGTGTTCAAGAAGAACTCATTGCTCAGGCATACGATGGCGCCCCAGTAATGAGTGGAGTCACAGTGGTGTGCAGACTCCGATGCAGAGCACTTTCCCACATACCAAGTGCGTCCACTGCTATGCGCACCTAATAAATTTGGTTCTTCAGAATTCTTGCATTAAAATCATAAAGTCGATAAGGTTGTTTTCGCAAATATTGCTGGTTGTACAACGTTTTTTTCTTCATCTCCCAAGCGAAGTGATTTGTTACAGACAGTCTGCAACAAGAGAATTCCTTCAGTCTCTTCAACTAAATGGAACTTCCAGTCCCGCATTGTAAATACTGCCAAAGAAAACAAATTGAACTCATTGGGATGTTCTGAAAAGATTGAGGAAGAGAATTCCTGGGATGATGTTACAATAAGCGAAGCATTTCCCTTAAGAAATGTACTTCAGAGTCCACACTTTTTGTTCCTCCTAAATTTTTTCTGTGATATCATGAAACGCGTTGATATTTACTGTAACACAGTTCAGATGTAGAGTGCATATGCAGTTAATACGAGAGAACATTCAACGGTTTCGAGTTTCTGATTATGACTCTATTGTTCCTCCAAGAAAACGTTCCAAATGTAGCAGTGAACACAATCTGACAGCAGATGCCAAACAAGTGTGTGACATTATGGCCAACCAAGTGAAAGGACGATTTCAAAACTCTCATGTATTTATCAGCTTCGAAATCATTGATCCAAAAGCATTTGCTTCGTTTAGAGAACATTCCCAGTCACTTTGGTCAATACTTTTTTCATTAAACTACAGTCCTATTTTTGCCACAATAAACTGAAAAATGAACTGTCAGTGATTTATCGCAATGGTACTCTGAGAGGCATTACATCGGTTTCTGACCTGTTTACTTCCTTTGTGGAACATTCCTTTGAAGAATCGTTCACTGTAGTGCACAAAACACTACAAACTGCGCTAACTATACCAATTTCAACAGCAGAAGCAGTGCGCAGTTTCAGCACCTTAAAAAGAATCAAAACTTTCCTCAGGAACAGTATAAGTCAGGAAAGGCTGAACTCACTGGCTGTTTGTTCCATTCACAAGGAGTAAATCAGTGATATTCCAAACTTCAACAACAGAGAAATTGACAAGTCTGCCATTCAGAAGAACAGACGTGCACATTTAGTGTATAAATAACCTGTCAGAGCACAGACATTATTAACGTGCTAGTTAGGTAAAACACACATGAAACTGCTCCTAGCCAAGGTTTTTCCCAGAGTTTTTACCTTGGCTGTAAGGCAAAAGCCAAGAGGGTCCCTATTGTCTCTCTGGTGCATTCCCAACGGGAAAGTAGTCGCATACGGTCTCCCACAATTCATTTTGATTTTGACATCGCAATCAGTACACAGAAGCACAACTACAATAAATACGAACTTTAGCATGAGAAGAGCTGGTGAACTTCGGTTCGAATCCAAACACCTCCAAGCCTCCCCAAGTTCTTCAAGAATTGTGTCACCACAGCATAAACTCGGACATCCACACAAGTACACGGAAAACCAGCGGAGCTGGTGGAACACATACCCCCCCCCCCGGTTCCAAAAAAGAAAAAAAAATAGTAATAAAATAAATATGTGTATTACACATTTGTATAAATTTTTATTATTGCATAATTAGCATATTTAATATCTTTCGAACGTGTTCAAATGATGTATAAATGGAGGTTATGTAATGAACACTGCAGACTGTTTCCATTATACCGGTTAATAACTTTCTGTCTGTGTCCCACCAACGAAACCGAGCACGCGCATTTTATGGAAAATAAAACATGTCGTGCGCGTCTACACAGTCGCTAATACTGCACTTTCGTGATTTCGCTGCACACCAGCTTCCAATATAGCGATACTCGAGAAAGAATACGATATGTGGTGGATCATTTCTGCTGAACGTCATAACCAAAGAATGGCATGTTCCAGACGTGATAGGAACTTCGCAACAAGACACGACACTCACCAATAAGACAACAACAAACTTCAAGGAACTCTCTTATCCATCTGCGATGGGAAGAAAAATAGCCGGCCGCAGTGGCCGAGGTGACTACGGGGCGCCAGTCACGGTCTGCACGGCCATTACGAAATGTTCAAATGTTTGTATAGCTTATGGGACTTAACTACGGGGTCATCAGTCCCTAAACTTACAAACTACTTATGAACTAACTAATACTAATGACGGCACAAATATCCATGCCCGAGGGGGGATTCGAACCCCCGACCTTAGTGGCCGTGCAGACCGTGACTGGAGCGCCTCAGTCCCCTCGGCCACCGCGGCCGGCCGGCCACTACCGTCGGGGGATTCGAATCCCCCCTCGGGCATGGATATTTGTGCCGTCCTTAGTGTTAGCTAGTTTATAAGTAGTTTGTAAGTTTAGGGACTGATGACTCCGTAGTTAAGTCCCATAAACTATACAAACATTTGAACATTTCGAAAAAAAAGAGAAAAATGCTTAGAGCTTACACACAGAATCAGTCACGCCCGTTCGCCTCGATTATCTGAACGCACTAATGTAATCATGCAGAGCAGGACAATACATTTAGCATCCATAAAAACATCAAATGAAGCAGGTAAGAGAGTATAAATTCACCGGACAAAAAATTAGTCACGCAAAAAGAAGTCGTTAGAAACATCATTTAATACCTGTTAATCCTCCCTGGACTGGATAAGCGGCTGGTTTCGATTAGGAAGAGAGTCCATCAGGTACGTCGCGTCCACATTAAGCCACTCGCTGAGGATTTGATGGCGCACTTCTACCAGACGGTGAGGTTGCTGGTGTCGGTGTTTAACCCGCTGTTCCAACGCGTTCCACACAATTTTATTGGATTCCAGTCGGGTGATTTTGCAATACAGTCGAGATGTAGTAGGAAAGAGGGTGTGTGTTCAGGAAACCAGTCACATATTCTTCCAGCCCGATGAACACTGCTGTTTTAGTGAAAAGTTTGAGATTCAATTGCTACGCATCATGCAGATGTTTCCTGACATTTCCTGTCGTAATATCTCGCAAATCGAATGGGAGATTAGGGTTTAACGTCCCGTCGACAGAGACGGATCACAATCTCGTATTGTTTTTGTAAGCATGCGGACGGAAATCAGCTGTGCTCTTCGTAAAGGATCAAATGTTCAAATGTTTGCAAATCTAAGGAACTTAACTACGTTGGTCATCAGTCCCTAGGACTAGACGCCGAACGCCCGCGCGCATCGCAACAGGGCGACTCAGTGCGCAAGGCTATTCTGCCGCGGCGTAAAGGATCCATCCTACAACGATTTATCTCCCCACAAGATTGAGATGGGTCACCATTCACTGCCTGCAGCTACTTCCTGTAGGGTTTGGATGCGATTTTGATTTACAAGCCGTTAAATGCCTCTCCTGCCCCTTCCTTCTGGATTTCTTTCCTCCCACAATCCTGACGTTTTGTTACGTGTGATACACCACTTCAAATATTTTTAAATCTATGGGACTCAACTATTCAGGTTATCAGTCCCTAGGCTTACCAACTTAAACAAACCTAGGGACAAACACACTTACCCTTGCCCGAGGGAGGACTCGAACCTCCGGCGGTGAGCAGCCGCGCGCTCCGCAGCAAAAGAGACTTCGCACGCCATATGGCGATTGGCACGTTCAAATACGATTGTCTAATTTTGCAATTCTGTTATGTCCTTACATTTACCAGTGGTCACGTACAATGTCAACATGAAATCTCATCGCTACTGCCTTATGCTCACGCAGAGACCGTGTGTGTGCAGATGAGCAAGTAAATGGAAGGCTACGCCATCTGTAAAGGTTGGCGATTCTTCTCAGCACGTGCATATAGGCGAACAGATTTTTTGTCCGGTGAGCTTATTGAGAGTCAATTCTAAGCAAACAAGGAAAAGCTGAAGCGCATACGTGGAAGGGCTGACACAAAAAACGAAGACAATATTATTAATGGAAAATGAAGTAGATGTAGAGGAGATGGAACATACGATAGTGCGAGAAGTATTCTACGGATCACGTAGCCTGCGAAATAGGCGACATTCCTCTGAGCTATAGGGATCACTAGCGAAAGCCAGTCATCACAGAACTAGTACCATTATGCCTGCTACGCAATACATTTCAAACAAACGAAATAAGTATCCTCGGACTTGAAAAATATTGTAGTAATTCTTTTCCACAGTAGGAAAACAGATGAGCGTGTTATATGGTTACCCGTAACAGCTAAACGTGATTGGCATCCTCTGTCAGGTGGTTTAAGAGCTACAATCAAAGTCAGTCGCATTACCGAGAAAGAACTGAAAGTGTTCGGTGTGAGTCAGATCCGGGGCGGCCCATATGTTGGGTATCTCCATCTTCCATTCAATAACGTATCTCCGTAGGAGAGAAAGTTTGAAAGAAGCGTTACATAGAAAAGTCGCAGATGTTACAATCCTCATCTCTGTACCTGTGAGTGTTAACAATATTCCTATAACCATTAACGGAGATCTGGAACTGTGTACAGCCATCAAAAATGACACTCTACACTTGGACTCCACTCCAAGTTCCTTCTACTGAATGTATACCTCCTCCACCAGATAAATGTGCAATGAGTATAATTCTACATATGTAAGCATATGGAGTGCGAAAGTCTCTATTCATTCACTGTCAACTCTTGTTGACTCCCCATTAACGAAACACACACACACACACACACACACACACACACACACACACACATACTCTTACACATTGCCGAATAGACTCTGATCCTCCAATACTCAGTTTCTTGGGAAATTGCACTCCAGGGACAAATTATCTTTGCACATATCTCTGTATTTAGTCATGTATTTAAAGCCAGATATCTATGTTGTCGTTAAGAAAAAAGGTTCAAATGTTTGTAATTCTATCGGACTTAACTGCGCGGTTATTAGTCCATAGCTTACAAACTACTTAAACTAAGGTAAACTAACTTAAGGACAACACAAACATCCATGCCCGAGGGGGCGATTCGAACCCCCGACGGCGAAAGCCCACGTGCACCGCAACACGGCGCTCCAGTACGTACGGCTAATCCGCCGCGGCTGTCGTTAAGAGATCACAAAACTACTCTCAACAAAAGTACAAAAATGTCTTAGATATTATGTGTCTGGCGCAATGGATTTTGTTATCAAATAATAAGGGATATATCCGAAGCAATAAGCACCCCTCTCTTACACAGAGTGATCGTATTCGGGAGGATAGTGGTTCAAATCCACCTCCGGCCATCCAGATTTAGGTTTTCCATGATTTCCCTAAATCGCTCCAGCCAAATGCCGGGATGGTTCCTATCAAAGGGCACGGCCGACTTCCTTCCCCAATCCTTACCCAAAAATCCGAGCGTGAGCTCCGTCTCTAATGACCACGCTGTCGACGGGACGTTAAACCCTAAGTTTCCTTCCTTCCTACAACAGAGCGAGATGTTCCACTGGTAAGACACTGAACTCGTATTCGGAACGATGGCGGTATACACAGGGTGTTTCAGAATTACGTTTTAAAAACTGGGAGATTGTAGAGGATGAACTTACGAACATTTTTATATAAGGCACCTACAGACGGATGTGAAATAAAGTGTTTAGAAAACTTCTCATGCAGTGACGAATAATGTTTTGTCTGACACTCTGTAACATTCCACGCTTCCCTCCGATGGTACTGAAAAATGTACAGATGCGCTGAATAAGGTCAGGAAATGTTCTTACTTGTGTTGCGTACACAATGGGCTTTGCATAACCACAGAGGAAGAAGACAAGAGGGTGATGTTAGGCGAGCTGACACTAAGGAAGTCTGCATCCTGCTGCAATTACTCGTTGAATTTATGTGTGAGATATGCCCTGGCCTGGAGAGCAAAGTGCACCATGGTGTGTTAACAATAGTTAAAACGCAGCAATAACATAATCTCAATGGACGGACAGGTAGCTTACAGAAACGTTATTTCACATTTATGGCTATAGGTTCCTCATACCAAAAGATTCAAATTTTCACCCTCTACAGTCCCCCAATTTTTTGAAATGTCATTCTGAAATAACCTGTACAAGCATAAGCATTCAGTAATCCAAATATAGGGTTTCCGTTATTTCTCTAAATCGCTTAAGGTTTATAACAGCAAGTTTCCTACGAAAGAGCAGGGACGATTTTCTTATCCACCCATTTCTAATTACCCTGTCGTTGACAGGTCTTTAAACTCTAATCATTCTTCTTTTTCATATACAGATAGGACAATACCTGTTCTTTTAACCTCTTGTTCTCCAATTTTCCCGTTTATGATGGCGCCTAAAAGTTAAGACGTTTGCGTAGAGCTGCGGTGCACCATTCGATCAAATGCATCCGCATACTCGATACAATCCGGAACTGCATACTAAATATCACGAGAGGCAGAGCCGTCAGTATAAAAGGAGATGAATACTGTGTGGTCAGGGCAGCTCAGTGACGAGTTACTGGTAACAAATCATCAGGGACACTTCAACCCTTTCTTAAGCTACCAAAGTAGGCTGCAGGTGATGTGACAAAAATGGAAACTCGAAGGAACAATCACAGACCTCATGTACTGAGTATTGCAGAGGCTGATTGTAAAAAATGACATGAAAGCAGCTGAAGGAATCACTTTTGAGTGCTACCAGCAGTCCAGCTAGCGTAGGGAGTTACGAAGAATGGCGTACAGTGGTGGAACAGTTCCTCACAAGCCACAGGGCGTAAATAGCAACCGCCCTGGGCAGTGGATGACTGGAAGTGTGTGATTTGGAGTCTCATGGAAGGGTTCGGGTTTGGTGAAAGCGTGGAGAACGTGTAGAGCCAACGGTGAAATGGTGTTACGATAGGGAGATATTTTTCATGACTGGGGTGCAAGCTTCTTCCTACACTAAAGAAAACGCTAAATGTGGACATTAACATTTCTGAAATAGACTCTTACTGAATTTCGGTGTCATTCTCCGTAAATGAGTATCATATCGACTTGTTCTTCGAAGGAATACATCATTCACATTCGCTTGCTTCGACGACACTAGTCTTACCGTTCCTATTACTGTTGTACTGCGAAACCGTCGAATGGTGTTTACATTTCAACGGCACGTTAGATGGATACGCCGTATCAAAATGTTCAAATGTTTGTAATTCTATGGGACCAAACTATTTTCGTCATAAGTCCCTAGACTTACAAACTACTTAAACCAAGTTAAACTAACCTAAGGACAACACACATCCATGCCCGAGGGAGGATTCGAATATCCGACGCGGGAGGCCTCGCGATCTGTAATGTGGCGCTCCAGACCGCTCGGCTACTCCCGCGCGGCTATGCCGTATCGTTTGTTTGTAAATCTAAGGGATTTAACTACGTTGGTCATCAGTCCCTAGGTTTACAAACTACTTAATCTAACTTAAAGTAACTTATTCTAAGGACAACAAAAACACCATGCTCAAGGGAAGACTAGAACCTCCGACGGCGAGCAACTGTGCGCTCCGAAACAAGGCGCCTTAAACGCTCGGCCACTCCACCGCGGCTACGCCGTAACAGTCGAATATTTACTATTTTCACTATGTACAAGGGCGAATTGTCAGAGCATGTGCTTCGAAAAGTGCTGAAGAAGATTGCAGCACTGCCTTGATACCAATGGTCATCACTTCGCCGGCCGCGGTAGCCGAGCTGGCTGCGGCGCGTCAGTCACAGTCTGCACGGCCACTACGGTCGGAGGTTCGAATCCCCCCTCGGGCATGGATATTTGTGCCGTCCTTAGTATTAGCTAGTTCATAAGTACTTTGTAAGTTTAGGGACTGATGACCCCGTAGTTAAGTCCCATAAGCTCTACAAACATTTGATTTTTGGCCATCACTTCGAATACCTTCTGTAAATGGACGTTCAGGACACTTCGATGACCTTCAAAAACCTCACTGTTATATATCATTGGATTCGCCTCGATAGCCAGTATCAGAAAATAAATACCAAACTATAGCGTCCCATTAAAAAAATTTACCTTCATATGCGATCCCACCTAGCCGCGTGTGCTGGAGCACCGTGTAGCGGTGCGCGCGGCAGTCCGCCGTTGGGGGTTCGAATCCCCCCTCGGGGATAGATGTTTGTGTCTTCTTTAATATAAAGTAGATCATAATTAGTTTGTAAGTTTAGGGACTGATGACCCCGCAGTTAAGTCCCTTAAGCTTTACAAACATTTGAACATTTTTAACATACTCTGGCCCATGTTGTCCCATGCAACTTCTGTCCCACAAACTTTTCAGCTCCAATCGTACTTTCGGAGTTATTCTTGGGGAAATAGTTAGTGACTCACCCTGTATAAGTCATTGATATATCTACATCTTATTGAGGTGCTAATAACTTCGAATGATAAGTGAACCATTAATTTTGTTTATATGTCGTATTGCTTTCTGCAGTACTGTTTATCTCATGACTCTATTTAACCGGTCTTTTGTGCGACATACAAATCGTCATCATTGGAACAGTCAAAAATCGTAAGTTCGAATAATTATGTGCATCTCGCATAGTACAGCAGTTGTGTATATTTATTAGGTACAGTGTAGAGCAAAAAATAATACGACACATCAACAGGTAAAGCAACACGTAATTAGAATATCAGATGCACACCTGAATATGGCTCTTCTGCCTTAGTTTTGTGCCGGCCGCGGTGGCCGAGGGGATTGAGGCACTTCAGTCACGGTCTGCACGGCCACTACAGTCGGGGGTTCGAATCCCCCCTCGGGCATGGATATTTGTTCCGTCCTTAGTTGTAGGTAGTTCACAAGTAGTTTGTAAGTTTAGGGACTGATGACCCCGTAGTTAAGTCCCTTAAGCTTAACAAACATTTGAACCTTAGTTTTGTGGTCGTTCAGGGTGAAAGTGACGCTTCAGCAACATAGTCGTCAACATGTGGTCAGCTCCCCGCATCGCAGCACCTGCCTTCATCCATCTTCCCTATCTTTGCTCGATACAGTGACACATATTTCTACCGCAGGCTCATCTCTATATCGATACAGATCTTCTACTCACTTACGTCCATTCAAGATTTTTGTTCTCTGCTCGAAGTCTGCGTTTAAACTGGAAATCATAATAATAAAGTACCGATAATATGTTTTTTCAAAATCCGGTTATTTTAAGCGTTTTAACGCTTAGGTTAAACTGTTGTCGAAAAGAAACTGTATAACCTAAGAACACTTGTTCTAGTGATAACCATCAAACCTATTTCCGGCCCCTAATGCCATCGTCTTGAAATTTTTTGGAACTTTATTGATGTTCCGTTGTTTTCATAACCTACCACACTCTTGTTAAGGATGCCATCACTCTCAAGCTCAAAACGTAAAAGAATCTGTTGACACCTGTCGGGTCTCCTATTGTATCACCGGTGTTATCACTCGAGACACCCACTGTGCATAGTCTTCTGCCGCGGTGGAGTAGCCGAGCGGTCTAAAGCGGAGCGCGCGGTTGCTCGCCGTGGAGGTTTGAGTCCTCCCTGGGGCATGGGTGTGTGTGTTGTCCTTAGGTTAGTTTACCTAGGTTTAAGTAGTTTGTAAGCTACGGACTGATGACCACGCAGTTTGGTCCGATAGATTTACAAACATTTGAACATAGTCTTCTGTACAGCACTTGCGCTGTGATGGCCTGTGCACGTTCTCGTGATATGCCACAGTTACCTGACAGCTGAGTACACCCACCCGGTTCCGATGTGTCTCGTCGACTGCCACACGCGGCACTTCACTCCGACCTGCATCACACACGTTCAGGTTAGCACCAACGTTTCCTCCATTACCAACACAAACAACTCAGCGTCGCACATGACTGATCAGCGCACAGCTTTCGTTCCTCTGTGGATTTCAACTGGAGTCACGTTTCCTGTGATTACAGCACGCTGTTTGTCATAGTTACGTTATACACCACTACAATTGGAACCCGCAAGGCCGAGCGGTCTGGAGTGCCACGTTGTGGATCGCGCGGCGTCCCGCGTTGGAGGTTCGAATCCCCCCTCGGGCATCGATGTTTGTGTTGTCTTTAGAATAAGTTAGTTGATAAGTAGTTTGTAAGTTTAGGGACTGATGACCCCGCAGTTAAGTCCCATAAGCTGTACAAACATTTGAACATTTTGAACCCGCAAGGGCCGCATGGGAAGGGCAGTGCCTTGTCAGGATTACGCGGCCGCTCCCAGTCGGAGGTTTAAGTTCTCCCTCGGCATCGGTGTGCGTGTGTGTGTGTGTGTTTTGTTCTTAGAATAAGTTAGTTTAAGTAGTTTGTAAGTGTAGAGACTGATGACCACAGCAGTTTGATGCCTTAGGTTTACAAAACGAACAGTATGATTGACATGTAATAGCGCAACCCATATTGAAAACAGAATAAAAGAAAAGAAATGTTCAAATGTTTGTAAATCTATGGGACTTTACTACTTTGGTCATCAGTTCCTAGGCTTACAAACTACGTAAATTTACGCTAAGGACAACAAACACACCCATAGCCGAGGGAGGGCTCAAACCTCCGACGGCGAGCACAGGCGCGCCCCGCAGCAAGGCAGATTAGAGCGCTCGGCTACACCACCGCGGCAGAATAAAAGAATTCGGAGGCTTTACTTTTCAGCACACTATCATAGTAATTTGCGACGCGTTGCGCCTTACAAGTGTTAAGCACGCTCCATGATACGAAAATCTGTATCCATCTGGAGTTCAGCATATTCTAATGGCGTGTTCAGTAAGTTTTTGAATTTCGATCCTGATGGACATAAAAAGATTGCAACATCATCAAGACGGAGTGAAACGAACATCAAGTTCAAATGTTTCAAAACTTACAAGACCAAAGAGCAAAGCTCATCGGTCCCTAGACTTTCAAACTACTTAAACTAACTTATGCAAAGGACAACACACACTCATGCCCGACGGAGATCTCGAATCTTCGGCGGAAGCAGCAGTGCAAACCGTGCTTCATGCCTCGCAGTCATTCTCACGCCGTAAACATCACATTATCATGAAGTTTGCTACCTCCCTTGATAAACATATAGCTGCTGTGGGGCGGCCGAGCGTTCTAAGGCGCCTTGCTGCAGAGCGCGCGGTTGATCGTCGTCGGAGGTTCGAGTCTTTCCTTGGGCATGTGTGTGTGTGTGTGTGTGTGTGTGTGTGTGTGTGTGTTGTCCTTAGATTAGTTTAACTTACTTTAAGTAGTCTGTAAGCCTAGGGACTAATAACCATAGAAGTCCTGCAGATTTACAAACACTTAAACAATTGATAAACATATATTAGCGTTGAATCACTACCGCAAGAAGTACAGTATGTGTTCAAAAGTATCCGGACACGCCCAAAAACATACGTTTTGTGCATTGTGCTGCCACCTATTGCCAGGTACTCCATATCAGCGATCTCAGCAAATATTAGATATCGGGAGAGAGCAGAATGGGTCGTTTCGCGGAACTCACGGACTTCGAAAGTGGTCAGTTGATTGTATGTCAAATGTGTCAGGAGTCTGTATGGGAGATTTCCACATTCCTAAACATCCCTATTTCCACTGTTTCTGATGTGATAGAAAAGAGGAAACGTGAAGGGACACGTACAGGCCGACTTCCTTGTTGATTGACAGAGACCGCCGACAGTTGAAGCGGGTCGTACAATGTTATAGGCAGGCATCTATCCAGAACATCAGACACGGATTCCAAACTGTATCTGGATCCACTCCAAGAACGACAGTTAGGCGGGAGGTGAGAAAACTTGGATTTCATGGTCGAGCGGCTGGCCATAAGCCATACATCACGCAGGTCAATGCCAAACGACGCCTCGCTTGGTGGAAGGAGCGTAAATATTGGACGATTGAACAGTGAAAAAAACGTTGTGTGCAGTGACGAATTACGGTACACAATGTGGCGGTCCGATGACAGGGTGAGGGTATGGCGAATGCCCAGTGAACGTCAAATGTTCAAATGTTAGTAGAACTTATGGGACTTAACTACGGGGTCATCAGTCCCTAAGCTTACAAACTACTTATGAACTAGCTAAGACTAAGGACGGCACAAATATCCATGCCCGAGGGGGGATTCGAACCCCCGACCGTAGTGGCCGTGCAGACCGTGACTGAAGCGCCTCAGTCTCCTCGGCCACCGCGGCCGGCCCAGTGAACTTCAACTGCCAGCTTGTGTCGTGCCAACAGTAAAATCTGGCGGCGGTGATGTTAAAGTGTGGTCGTGTTTTTCATGGAGGGAGCTTGCACCCCTTGTTTTGCGTGGCACTATCACAGCACAGGCCTACAATTATGTTTTAAGCACCTTCTTACTTCCCACTGTTGAATAGCAATCCTGGAATGGCTCTTGCATCATTGAGTGGTTACACGACAATAACATCACTGTAGTGGACTGGCCTGCACAGAGTCCTGACGTGAATCCTACAGAACACATTTGGGACGTGTTAGAACGCCGACGTCGTGCCAGGCCTCACCGACCTACTTCAGGTCCTCTCCTCAGTGCAGCACTCTGTGAAGAAGGGGTTGCCATTCCCCAAGAAACCTTCCAGTAACTGATTGAACGTGCTCCTGCGAGAGTGGAAGCTGTCATCGAGGCTGAGGGTGGGCAAACACCATAATGATTTCTAGCATTCAAGGCAAGATTTTAATCTGCTAGGAAGTTTCACATCAGCGCACACTCCGCTGCAGAGTGAAAGTTTCATTCTGGAAACACCCCTTAGGCTGTGGCTAAGCCATGTCTCCACCATATCCTTTCTTCCAGGAGTGCTAGTCTTGCATGGTTCGCAGGAGAGCTTCTGTAAAGTTTGGAAGTAGGAGGCGAGGTACGGGCGGAAGTAAAGTTATGAGGCGGCATCGCGAGTCGTGTCGGGATAGCACAGTCGGTAGTGCGCTTGCCCGCGAAAGGCAATGGTCCCAGGATCGAGTCCCGGTTCCGGCACACAATTTTAATCTGCCAGGAAGTTTCATATCAGCGCACATTCCGCTGCAGAGTGAAGTTTAGGCTGTGGCTAAGCCATGTCTCCACCATATCCTTTCTTCCAGGAGTGCTAGTCTTGCGTGTTTGCAGGAGAGCTTCTGTGAAGTTTGGAAAGTAGGAGACGAGGTACTGGCGGAAGTAAAGTTGTGAGGCGGCATCTTGAGTCGTGTCGGGATAGCACAGTCGGTAGTGCGCTTGCCCGCGAAAGGCAAAGGTCCCAGGATCGAGTCCCGGTTCCGGCACACAATTTTAATCTGCCAGGAAGTTTCATATCAGCGCACACTCCGCTGCAGAGTGAAAGTTTCATTCTGGAAATGTTCAAATGTTTGTATAGCTTATGGGACTTAACTACATGGGTCATCAGTCCCTAAACTTACAAACTACTTATGAACGGCACAAATATCGATGCCCGAGGGGGGATTCGAACCCCCGACCGTAGTGCCCGTGCAGACCGTGACTGGAGCGCTTCAGTCCCCTCGGCCACCGCGGCCGGCGATATATTTATCAACCAGTTTATTGTAAATGTAGTATAGTACATTTACACTGTATACTATGGTTATAAACTCGAACTTTTGATGTAGAAGAGTTTCCGGATCTGAACAAAATTCATGACGACGCTGCGGTAACTATTCAGTCCTCTGTTATATTGTTCACTAAAGGCAGAGAAAGCTTATTTACGTGTTTCGCAGGCCAACATGAGCGCATACCAGTTCCAATACAAATTTATGAAACTTTCTTCGTGAGTTTTATACAGAACCTACATCACTTCTTCGGCAGCAGGACCTGAAAATAATATATTTATTTTACTGTTCAGAGTATAAAGATACGTCTTAGTTGATAATACACTAAGTTTCTTCCACACTTTCAAATTCATCGCTCTCTAGTCGCACGTAATTCCTACAAGAACCACAACTCCTGTAAGTGTTATTTTTCTTAATAAATTTCTTGTTATTCTAACATCAAAATGTTAATGTGTTGGCTTGTCTGAAATGTTTTTGCTGATGTAGGCTTAACTGTACTGAGGACTCCGTATAAAGAGCTTGATTGACATTAATCTTATTTGTCCATGATTAGTGTGTCGAATGACATGGAAAAGAATTTTCTTTATCCTCGGATAAGCAAACGCATTTGAAGATAACATAAGAGCATTTTCAATGTGTTCTGAGCTCCACTTCATACTTTTTTCAATTATAACCTCAAAAAAAAAAAAAAAAAAAAAAAAAAAAAAAAAATACGTTATTGAGATAAATGAGTGTAAAGAATTACAATATGAAATGCTTTCATCGGGAAAGTAAAATTTTGAGGTATTGTACTTAACTATAATCTCTATTATTTCATAATATGCAAATAATATTTTTAATCTTTGAGCATTGGAATGAGTTTATTTTGGACTTACACCCTTATTCCATTTTCAAGAATTATTTTCATTGAAATTTCGTTTTATTTACATTTTCATTTATTTACTTACAAGCGTGTAGACAAGTTTTACAGGTCATAACATTTCACAGGTCATTAGGAGAGCCACTTCCTCCAAAATTTCCTACTCCCACAGAACCAGTCTTCCAGAAAATATTCTCAAACCGTGCACGTGCATCTGTGCTTACGAATCTTTAACATCTTTTAATTTTCCAGGTTTAATACCTACATAAGGGACTGGAATACTACACAAAGTACCTCCAGATCTACTCGTCAAGAAACGTAATATTACAACTCTGGCTTCCTGATACAATTCCTTTAGCAGAGTAAAATAATGACATACTTTTGAATTGAAAACTTAAGTCCTTTTGCTTGTTGTGTTACAAATGACACTGAGCTGAAAACAGCAGATACGATGGCACGGATTTTCCATCAAGGGGAAGGATTATTCCTACAGCTCTTTAAAATACTAATGTACTCATCAGCTGATACATCAGACCGACACTACTGCTACATCAGCCATTTCGGTTCTGCTGAGCGCTAGCTCACCGCAAGTCAGGAACGAGCAATATTCCCAAGAACGGCGGCGCAACTCAAAATAGTACGTCGCGTGCCATCTATTGACACTATGGCGAAGCCATTCAGGCAGTATCTATGACAGCCAGGAAGGAGTGTGTATACGCAATTTACCGAATAACGACGCAACCTGACTTATGCCCTTCTTCCAACCATTTCTTCAATTGTCATTTCCAGTTCGGTTTTCTTTACAGTTAAAAATTACAGTTATAATTGCGAAGGCTTCTGCGGCCATAGTCAGTTGACATGTTTCCTGGGTGTTGTCCGCGTCAAATGTAAGACGGCTATTACTTTAATAACCGACGTCTCGGCCAACGTTAGATGGCCTTCTGGGTATACTGATGTGACATTAGTATACCCAGAAGATAGCCACTGTAAGGTTAGCCGAAACGTCGGTTTTTAAAGTAATAGCCATCTTACATTATGACGCGACATAAAATCTAGAAAACCTTTGTCAAAAATTATAGTGTTGATGTTGTTGTTGTTTTTTTTTATATGGGACTAAACTACAAGGTCTTCAGTCCCCTGTTCTTAGCGAAGAGTCCACTGTCAAGAACGTAAGGAATAAAACAAAGCTCCGAAAATAAACTTACAAAAGGGACAGACTGACAATGGTCAAGACGCTAACAATACAAAACTATGAAACACAAGAAGTAAAACGAAGTCGGGATCTTACCTAAAACTGGACAGCAGAAGAACACGGCTGGCTGATCACAGAGAAAAAACAGGATGAGCCAGCCGTACTGCACACACTAAAAACCCCTTGGTAATTTACAGAAGGGTCTTAAAAGGGTGTAAAATCGCTGGATAGGTGGGGACGTGAAGTATCAGGCTATAGCACCCACCTCTAGATGGAGTTGTAAAAACCAGCTGCGCGAATAAAACTTAAAACAGACATCGTCGCCTAAAACTAAGGATAGCTACAACTGTGCAGTCCATCAGAAGATGGACTACTGTCAGCGCTGCTCCACACCGACACACAGGTGGGGCCTCACAGCGAAGGAGATGGCCATGGGTCAGCCAGGTATGCCCAATACGGAGACGGCAGAGGACAACTGACTCTCGACGTATGGGCCGCAGTGAAGACTTCCACAGAGTTGTGGATAGCTTCACTGTTCGAAGCTTGTTTGTTGCACTCGTGGTAGACCATAGACCATTCAGCACTCCAAGCATCACGCACCCTCTTGTGCAATGTTAACTTGAGGTCCGACTCTGTGACGCCAATGACTAAGGGTGGCGCAGTGGTGGCCTGTTTGGCCAACTGGTCAACACGTTCATTCCCTGGTATGCCAATGTGGCCAGGGGTCCACAGCAAGACCACACAACGGCCAGATTTGCCACGAGAGTAAGCAGTGTCTTGAATGGATTGCACTAATGGGTGATGAGGGAAGAACTGGTCGAGTGCCTGCAAGCCACTCAGGGAGTCACTACAGATGACAAATGACCCCCTGGGGCAGGCTTGGAGATGTTCTAGAGCCTTTAGGATGGCGACCAGCTCTGCAGTAAAGACACTACTTTCACAGGGCAATGAATGCTGCTCGACATGGTCACCATGGAGACATGCATACCCAGCACGACCATCTGCTAGGGACCCATCAGTATAAATGGCTTCAGCACCACAGAAAGAGTTGAATAGATGCAAGAACTGGCGGCGGAGTTGTGTTAGAGAAACGGAGTCCTTTGATGTATGGGACAGATCCAGACAAAGCTGCAAATGGGGAATGGACCAAGGAGGGGTTTGAAAGGAATATTGGAAAGTGGCAGGGAGTGGTTGGGATTCAAGGGACGAAAGGATAGAACGAACACGGACTGACATTGAATAACCCGACCGAGGCTGTCGTGGAGGGATAGGGAGTGCAGCGCCTGGAAAAAGAAGCCGGTGGTTCACATGGTGTGGCAAGGCCTGAACATGGGCAACATATGAAGCCAGCAGGTGTTGCCGGCGGAACCGCAGGGGAAGGACCCCAGCTTCAACTAGGAGGCTTGTCACAGGGGTCGTGTGAAAAGCCCCTGTCGCCAAACGAACTCCAGAATGTAAGACTGAGTCTAATGTTTGCAGTGCTGAAGGTGCAGCCGAATCATATACTAGACAGCCATAGTATATGGCGCCTTATAAAGTTGCAAGAGCGTTGAACGTGAGGCTCCCCAAACTGTATGGAGACAGCGTAGAATGTTGAGGTGTCGCCAGCACTTTTGTTTGAGCTGGCGAAGGTGTGGCAACCAGGTGAGACGGTTGTCGAACAACATACCCAGAAATCGGTGCGTCTCTTCAACACGCAACAGATCATCAGCCAGATAAAGTTCGGGTTCCGGGTGCACCGCCCGACGCCGACAGAAATGCATCACCCGGGTTTTCTATGGAGAAAATTGGAAACCGTGGATAAACGCCCACGATTGCGCCTTGCGAATAGCTATCTGCAACCGCCGTTCAGCAACGACGATGCTAGTGGAGCTAAAATATATCCAGAAGTCATCGGCATACAACGAGGTGGAAACCGATGACCCCACAGCAGCAGCAGCAGCAGCAAGACCATTGATAGCGACCAAAAATAAAGGGACACTAAGAACGGAACCCTGTGGGACACCGTTTTCTTGATAGTGAGGGGAACTGAGACAGGACCCAACACGGACACGAAAAGAACGTAGCGCGAGAAAATTCTGTATGAATACAGGAAGTGGACCGCGTAAGCCCCAGTTGTACAGTGTAGACAGTATGTGATGGCGCCAGGTGGTGTCGTATGCTTTTTGCAGGTCAAAGAACACTGCAACCAGATGTTCGCGGCGTGTAAAAGATGTACAGATGGCCGACTCCAGCGACACGAGATTATCGATAGCGGAGCGGCCACGACGGAACCCACCTTGTTGTGGGGCCAGGAGTCCCTGGCCCTCGAGGATCCACATAAGCCTCCGACTCACCATCCGTTCGAGGAGTTTGCATGGAACGTTAATGAGGCTGATTGGTCGGTAAATTTCAGCCACCTGCGGATCAGCCCAAGGCTTCATCACCAGGATGACGATGCTATCCTGCCATTGGGACGGGAAGACACCCTCAACCCAGAGACGATTCAGCAAGGAGAGAAGTTGGCGCTTAGAGTCCGCTGATAGTTGTCAGTGGAACTGGCTGTCAATGTGGTCGGGTCCGAGGGACGTGAATGGGCATGTTGCAAGGGCACTTTAGAACTCCCATTCACTGAAAGGGATGTTGTATACTTCCTGGCGTCACGTTTGAGAAGATATCGGTTTTCGCTCCGTGCGCTCTTTAAGGGAGCGGAAATCCGCATCATATGCAGCGGTCGCTGAGGTGCGAGCATAGTGGTATGCCAAATGGTCAGCTATGGTAAGAGGGTCACTACAAATTGTACGCTGAATGCTGAGGCACGGAATTCCCGCTGGTAGGCAGTGCCCAAAGAGGCGTCGAACTTGCGACCATACCCGTGAAGGCGATGCTCGGGATCCAATGGAGGTGACATAACGTTCCCAGGAGGCCCTCTTGCTTTGCTGGAGCAATCTCCGTGCCCGTGCCCGGAGACGCTTAAATGCGATAAGATTATCGATGGAAGGGTGGCAAATCAATGTTCAAATGTTTGTAAAGTCTATGGGACTTAACTACGGGGTCATCAGTCCCTAAACTTACAAACTACTTATGAACTACTTACGAACTAGGACGGCACAAATATCCATGCCCGAGGGGGGATTCGAACCCCCGACCGTAGAGGCCGTGCAGACCTTGACTGGAGCGCCTTAGTCTCCTCGGCCACCGCGGCCGGCGGAAGGGTGGCGCCGGTGGCGCTGTAGTGCTCGCCAATGTTCCCGAGTGGCTTCAGCGATCTCCAGTGTCCACCAGCGCACCGACTTACGGTGGAGTGATCCGAGTGAGGTGGGAACGGTTTTCTCAGCAGCAGAAATGATGGTATCTGTGACCTGCTGAACAGCGGCATCAATATCAGCAAGGAGAGGAGAGGGAAGCGCAGCAGCTATGGAACATCCTGGCCAGTCAGCCCTATGAAAGGACCAACAAGGCAGACGGTCAGCCGGTGGATACTGTGGGAGCGACAGGAAGATAGGAAATTGGTCGCTGCCACACAGGTCATCATAGACTCTCCAAGTGAAGTCTGGAAGCAAGCTTGGGCTACAGATAGACAGATCTATGGCGGAGAACGTTCCGTGTGCTACGCTAAAGTGTATAGCAGCACCAGTGTTGAGGAGGCAGATGTTCAGCTGTGTCAGTAGAGTCTCAACATATCTACCCCGTGCTGAGGTCTGTGTGCCACCCCACAAAGTGTGGTGGGCATTGAAATCCCCCAAAAGAAGGAAGGTGGGGGAAGTTGGGCGACCAAGGCAGCGAGGTCTACAGGAGAGACATCCTCATCTGGTGGGAGGTAGACCGAATAATTGTAACATCTTGCACTGCCCGGAGCCGAACAGCAACCGCCTCTAGAGGCGTTTGAAAAGGTACGTCAGTGCTTGGGACAGTTGCTAGGACATAGATGCAGACTCCACTGGAAACTCTGTCGTAGGTGGAACGATTTTTAAATAGCCCCGGTAACATCGAAGGGCAGGGGACCGCATCGCTGTAAACCAGGTTTTCTGAAGAGTGATACAGAAAGCAGGTGTTTGGCGTAGAAGTTGTCGTAGCTCAGCCAGATGGTGAAAAAAGCCACCACAATTCCACTGGAGGATGTTTTCTCCAAGCTGTACCGCCATGATGAATAAAACAGCAGATCACTCCATTGACTCGTCTGCTACCATATGCTCTGAATCCACAGAACCAGAGATCTTATTGTCTGGGGAATCAGTAATTGCGAGATCCTCAGGAGATGCGAGGATCTCGACTTCATCCTCCGAAGAAGAGGATGTGGGTGATTGTGGCTTTGATGCCACCGAACATTCTTTCTTCTTGTTTCGTTTCTTCTTTTCCTCTCGCTGGCCCTTTGGTTTGCAGGGCCGAGAGGGCTTCCCAGAAGTGGCATCCGGGACGGAGGAATAACGAGAAGCTCTTCGACCTGAAGGTTGTAGATCCATAAGCCTGTGGCCAGGATCCTCCGGAGCGCCCTGAGTAGCCGCGGAAGGGGCTGTCCCGAGGAACCCATTCTCAGCGAGAGGGGCCGAAGAAGCCTTCTCCTTCTCCGGTTTAGAGGTCGGGACTGGCGTCCCCGATGATTTAGCGGGTGTTGCTCCCACGGTGAAAAGCGTGGGAGCCACTGAAGAGGAAGCGCCCCCAGCTGGTAAGGGGGCAGGGTCCGTTGATGGATTGCACTAGCATGGCTTGCACAGACTTGATCAGAGGCACAGTGGAGGTCGACCTCGAGGCTGCCGTTGCATATGTGTTGACCAGGCGCACAGGGTGGAGCTTCTGAAACTTCCTCTTTGCCTTGGAGTATGTCAGTCTGTCTCTGGTCTTGTACTCCATGATCTTTCTTTCTTGGTGCAGAACCGTGCAGACAGGCGAACAAGAGGAGTGATTTTGTCCACAATTACACATACTGGAGGAGGGCTGCAGGGGACGTTCAGATGGACAGCACGCCCACACTCCCGACATGTAGGGTTGGCATCACATCGGGAGGAAATATGCCCAAACCTCCAGCACTTAAAACGCATAGGGGGAGGAACGTAGGGCTTTACGTCGCATCGGTAGATCATCACCTTCACCCTCTTGGGCAATGAATCGCCCTCAAAAGCCAAGATGAAGGCACCGGTGGCAACCCTGTTGTCCTTCGGACCCTTATGGACTCGTCGAATAAAATGAACTCCCCGCCGTTATAGATTCGCACGCAGTTCGTCGTCCGACTGCAACAAAAGGTCTCTGTGGAATATTATTCCCTGCACCATGTTTAATGTCTTGTGCGGCGTGATGTTAACGGAAACATCACCCAGCTTGTCACAGGCAAGCAGTGCCCGTGACTGGGCTGGGGATGACGTCGTTATTAACACTGACCCTGGCCTCATCTTAGACATCCCTTCCACCTCTCCAAACTTATCCTACAAGTTCTCTACAAAGAATAACGGCTTCGTTGTTTTAAATGTTTCTCCATAGGTACGACTACAGTCAAGATATTTAGGGGCATAAGCCTCACCCTGATGTCTTGCCCGACGTTCCTCCCATGGTGTAGCTAAAGAAGGGAATCTTTGGGGATCCTACTCTGCAGCATCGTAGTCCCTTCTACCTCTCTTAGAGATGCCAGGTTTGCGTGTGGCGACGCTAGTATTTGCTCGTTTAATTCTTGGTCCCACGAGCAGCTAGGGATATAAAGGTCCACCTAGGCAGAGCCCTGCTTGCCTGCGTAAGCCTTATACAACTGAGGTGCGGCATGTACCTCAGAGGTAGGTCGCTAGCGACTGTTCAACCTCAACAGCCATGCATCTTCTCGGCACGTAGCACACCTTCAGATTGAGGGTTCACTTTTTTTTTTTTTTTTTTTTTTTTTTTTTTTTTTTTTTAATAGAGGTTTGTACCGTCCTCGCGACCAGGGGGAGTAAGCCAAGATACCCGGGCTCTGAAACGTACAACATTCCACCGTCGCGCCGAACGAGGGTCGTTGAAGCACGCACAGAGCTTACGGTGTAGCGGACTGTTGGCGCGACACAGCCCACAGCTCAGGACCCCGGGTTTGCCAAGCCCGTACTCAGCAAATTAATGCTGAGCCCCTGAGGGGAATTATAGTGTTTTAGAGTCCTGTTCCTCATAGCTCTGTCGTTATCTGCGGCGTTGTCTTTGTTTACGTCGTTTTTTCTGCGTTGTCTGCAGCGGAAACACCGGGATTTTTTTCATGGAAGATTGGTATTTTCTAAGATTGGATTGCATTTAACTTCAGCTACCTTTTTGTAGGCAGAATTTCTCTGCCGTTCCATTCTCTAGTAGTGCGCAAGAAAAATGAACACCTACATATTTCAGTTATCGATCCGATTTCTCTTATTTTCTTATGATGATCATGTCTCCCTATGTAGGTGGGTACCAACAAAATATGTTCGCATTCGGAGGAGAAAGTTGTTGAAAGAAATTTCGCAAATAGATGCCGAAACGAATAACGTCTTTCTCTTTCAATTATTTTCGCCCCAACTCGTACATCAGTTCCGTGACTCTCTCCCCCCTGTATCGGAATAATACAAAACGAGCTGCCCTTTTCTAAACTTTCTTTATATCCTCCGTCAGTCCCACTTGGTGTAGATCTCACAAGGGAGAGTTGCCGAGTTCGAGTGTTTGGTTTACGACAGGCGGGTAAAAGTTGCCGAATTCGTGTGAGCCCCACAGTAGCTGTTGACGCGGCTGCTGGGTTAGCCAGCAGAGAGCACTGGACAAAATCCGGCTCTAATGACCACGCTGTCTAGGGGACGTTAAACCTTAAACTACCTTCCTTCCTTCACTAGATACATCCTGGTTTTGTATGCAGTATCATGATAGTCCAGTGGTTTCCAATCTGTGGTCCGGAAGAACTAAAATATAATCCGCAAAAGATACAAAATTTCGAATTTTTATTTATTTTGAATTATCAGTTCCTTCGTACACGATCAGTCAATTGCACTGTGTGTCCACGATAACTTGACATCACTAGTGATAACAGAAGTAGATAACAACGGTACTATTTGAAATATATTTGTCTCGTAGTGTTGTGAAAGCTTGTTGGATTCCAAAACGATAGAAACTGTAAGAATGCATTTGAAACCCTTTCTTTTGGACAGTATTCTTAGAAAAAAGACAATAACATGCAAAAATGTCCCGAAAATAGCCTTCTGTTATTCTTTTCACGGTTTACTTTGGTGGACAAGGGTTATCAGCTTAAAACAAATCCAGGAATAGACCAGACCGATACTAAGTGGTGTTATGCATATAGCTTTGAGCAACATTATTAGCCATAGGATTAGGAACCGAAGTCGAAACCGAATCATATTGCTGCAAACCGAATTTAATTTTATGCTGAAAGTTCCACTTATAATAGTACTGTCATATTACTTTTGAGTTCAACTAATATGTTAAAAGTTTTATATAAATTTAAATTTAGATTGAAACGGTTTATTTTTCAATGAACCTTGTGGTCTGTGCACACATAAGTGGTTCCTGGTGTCAGAAATGTTGGGAGTCACTGCGATAGCGTATCCTTATGTGGAAGCTCCGCGAAGAATTAGCACTGGCGGGCTACATTCGCCATCTTCATACTGACCAAGCTCCTGGCATTATGGTATGTGGAGCACTTCGGTAATACTTACAGCAGGCGTTACGATTCTTCCGTGTCAGGAACTATTGCTGTGCCCTATTTTCGATGTTTCCGTGATGTTAGCTTTCAGCAAAATACGGCCCGACCTCCTGTTGTCGGTGCTGTCCTGATATACTACGTCGATATAGAGGTCGTTGGAGTGTTGCCCTGCCCAGATCTGCAGCGACTCCTTTCGACGTCACCAATTACGACTGCAACAGTACCGGGCTAATTAGCACCTTTGCGGTAAAAGGCTGACGCGACAGCGCTCAGCAGAGTTCGTCTCGACGGAATGGCCAGTGTCTAAGGATTCGCGAGTAAGTGTGTCCATAAAAAAGTGTTTCTGTATGGTGCAGAGTAAAAGCGTTTGCGATTGCAGATCCTTGCAACTCGTGACGCTAGAAACTTACTTTAACCGTAAAGCAACCACCAAGTGTCTCTCACTGCCCCTGAATTAGAGCACTGATCTGTGAACCTACCGGAAGCTCGGCTTATTAGTATGTCTCACTGTCCGCATGCGTACTCTTATCCAGTGGCGCAGCCAGGAATTGGTTCTGGCGGGACTCGTTTTTTTTAAAAAATAAAGCCTATTGATTTATTAATCTACGACTTATTTTCACACTTTTTTATAATTTAACCAATTATACTAGGAAAACAATTGCACAAGAAAAAGAATTAGTAGGCTCGCATTAATTTGAAAGTGGAAGAGGCGCAACGTGGTGGAAATGGAGTGTATATAATCTGCTCGTAAAATAATTAAGCAGCTTCTATGTTACTTGCCAAAGAGATAGGTCTTCACAGTTTAATTAACTTGAGACGCATATGAGCAATCGGCTCGTAACTTCAGCATAGCAGTAACAATAGCGGCAGTATCAAAGCTGGTCGCGGCGGCATTAAAACCGCTCACCGTAACAGCAGCACACGTTCTCGGTGCCGGGATCACGTTGCCGACCCACTGTCACGTTCACTTGTGCTTGGCAATACTTGCGTTGTGAGTTATTACATGTATACTATTTCAAAATTGCTATGCCGACCTGTTTAAAAAAATAAAAAAATGAAAACAATAAAAAATAATAAAATTAAAAGAATCTTTGGGAGGTGCCGGGGCGGGGGGGGGGGGGGACTTTAGCCCCATTAGACCCCCCCCCCCACGAGTTTGTGACACTTGCGGGGAAAGGAAATGTGTAGACACTTGCGGGGAGACCCGGACGCTGCAGGTAGTGAACAGGGTGTTCCAGAAGTAGCGATACACCACCCCTACTCCACGCCCTCCAGCCGCTACCTGTACCGGAAAGGCCCACCGAGCGAGATGGAGCAGTAGCGCAGACAAATATGTTACTCTGTGGCAGTAGTAACGGGACGCATCTATATTCGCATTTATCGCAAATGCGAATTTTTACTGTCCCTAGTAATACCTCTAAAAATAAACAGCTGATCAAGGCACTAAAAGCAAGGGCAGATCTTTGGGTGTATTACTACAAATAACTAAAACACAATTTGGCCGTGGAATTATATACAATCTCATTATGAAGGTTTGTTGTAGGTGGTTTTGAGCAGCTTTTAAATGTGTTAGGACTTGCATTATGAAATATAGACAGCTACACCTTATGTTTATTATGAGATATCGATTTCGGCTAATTTCAGGTCATCTTCAAGTCTCAAACAACAGGTGTTACTTATGTATTTTTCCAGTGGCACTCATAACCTCTAACTGTTTACACACGAAGTCTAACGTTCTTAATCGTGTTAGCGATGAAAACAGAACCCAGAATCTTTGCGTCTAAATAATACATATATGGTGTGATGTCTTATTTCGAAAGAACAGGCATCACACCAATACAAATATAGCTCTCGGTAAAATGGAACGGTACGATGTCGTTACGTAGCACAGCACGGCCGACTGGAAAGGCAGGAGAAGTGCAAACGACGTTCTCTCCTCAGAGGTATGATTACAATTAGGTTCGGCGTAGACTTCTTCAACATACAGTCTACACGGCGAGGATTACACCAAAAAATTTAACTTTTCGTCTACTTTGGCGATAGCAACCAAATTTTAAAATCGTGTCTACTATGTAAAGATTTAGCAACACAAAACGCTTCAAGTCCACAACTTCACTGGTTTTCGAGTTCTGAATTTTTAATATGTTTTTAATGTTATTATAGAAAAAACAAATTTGGGACTCACACCACAATTTGCATATCGCAGATTTTGTAGGTACATTCACAAGACATAATTCAATGGTTCTGTGCATTCATCTTACGAGAAATATCAATCATTTGTTTTCAGTGTTTATTTCAAATTTCTACATTTAAGTTTCTTTAATTATTAGTACTTAAATGTGGTGATGAAATAAATAAATTACGTGTATATGTGTAGTCTTATGCGGCCATACTACTTAGGTCATCGGTCGCTAGACTTACACACTACTTAATCTTACTTAAAATGACTTAGGCAAAGTACAAACAAACATACCCATGTCCGAGGAAGGACTCGAACCTCCGACCGAACCGACCGCGCAATTTGTGACACAAATTACATGTTTGTTAATATTAATGCATAGAAGTATGAAATCACGTCAAGACTACTTCCTGCAGAAACGTCGACAAAAAAGTTGGCACTGAGTTTAGAAAAACAAAATTCTGGTATATTGGATTTGAACATTTTATCAAAAAATGAATGTGACTACAAGAGATACAGCCATTCAAATTTACGAGTACCATAACGTTTTCCCTTCCTGAGTAAATGAGCTGCTTCTTGTAGTTTGAACACCACAGTAGCCTTTTTCTTGAATGTTCTGAATATAAATCTTCACACAGACTTCTTGAGGAGGAGAGTGATACGGATATCTGATAGTAAACCACTGCCTATTACCTTAGACCTTTTTGACTGTACTGAACAGGAGTTCCGCGTATTCCGTAATTTATATTTATACAGTTAACAGGCAGTGTAATTTATAACCAACTATTGGCTGCCAATTTCGCTTCATTTTTCCTGGAAGTCTTGCAACTTGTTTCTCCCTGTTGGTTTATGCCAAGTTCGGAGTAAAAATGGTTCTATACGACGGTGATAGAAAATAGAATTTATCTTTAGCATTTTTTGGTGTTTGACATTCCCTTACACATTCCGTATTTCATACATTTCTCAGATGTATTTGTAATTCGAATACAGCCAAATCGTTTTGGGATCTACGAATAAACGCTTCAAGTATGTAAAATACTCATTGACTTTTTATTAACGTTTTTTAATTGAAGTTTTAAGGTTGCGTCTCCTATTAAAAAGCATAGTAACTATTTTTAAAGAGATGGAAGTTGCGTGATAGTGGGTTTAACTACATAGCGGTCAATTACATCAACGTATTTGTGCAGGATGCCTAATATATTTATTGCTTGCGCAGGTGTCTTGATATGCTTAGTGTTCTGAATAATATGCTTTTAGGAGGTATGACTGTGGAAAGTCATCATATTGTAGTAGCAGAGAATGTCTTAATAACTCTCCAAACATTATCACTATTAAAATACCTTTTTGTTTTCAGGAGGAACACTCAACGAATTAATATGTAGTTAGGACAAGTTACTATATTGCTCTTCAGCTTGCAAAGGGTTGTGAAATTTCACTGAGTTTCGTGTTATGTTGACAGTGTGGAAACTTGACAACTTCTTGGTGTGCCTGTACCCAGGAAAAGCCATCAGCCGCCCCAAGGGCCCCAGGTTCCCCGCAAGTGTCACTCCCCGCAAGTGTTCCAATCCCCCCCCCCCCCCCCCCCCCACGGTGGCTGCGCCATTGCTCGTAACTCCCAAAGTCATGGCATTACCGTAAGGGGCTCCGCGGAATCATAAATTCACAAAATTACATTGCAAGTTTTGTGCCAATATTTTTCAAAATTTTTACACGGTAATACGTTGTTCATGTCGCTGTGAATAACATTTGCCAGCTGCTTCTGAGTGACATTAGTTTTTTCAAGTTAAAGCTACTGCCCGCACACACTCTACAATATTTTTACTGTCTGACGTCTCTATAACATAATTCGGCAATCGCCTGATGATCACGGTAGAAGCAGTCGTTGAAAAGTTAAGTTTGTAAACAAATCTGACGCGGAAAAAAAAGAAAATTGAGAATTATTTATCCAAGAATGTCGTCCCGAAAAATCAGTTTCTGTTTTATACAATATCCTCGATGCTCCATCACAAGTAATAGCCAATTACAAATATAATGAAAAGAACAAGTGGATGACCAAGGAACGAACCAGTTTTGGTTTCCTACAAGGGAGAGATATTTTCAGCGGCGTAGGTGAAGAGTCTGACGGAAGATACTGACCCTCGTTAACGAAAAATCTACACGGGCTCGGATAGCTGCAGGCAATAGAAATCCGAACAACGCAAAGGGCTTTCAACTCGCTCTGCCCGCTACGAACCCATCGTCTGTGACGTATAGGTTTCAAACATGCAAATCACCTACAAGTTCCCCATAGTGATGTTAGTGCAGTGAGATAACACACATTAACATAGACACTTGTCATTAACATTTTTCTAAGCATTATTTGACACTGTTGAAGTATTTCAATAATAGCTGAAAATATCTCTACCAAGACTTCTGGCAAGCAAGTAATTAACAGCTCTGTTCACGAATATGCAATAAAAATCAGATTTAACTGGCATTTAAGGAGGAAAAAATTAATAAAAACGCAAACAATCATTTTCTTCAGCGAATTGAAATGAATGTAAATTGGCCAAGGAAATAAGAAGCATAACTGAAAACAAGGTTAAAATGCAATAATAGCATACCTCTTTAAACTACATACTATAAAGTATTACTTTAACATCACGAAGAAAAGGTTGGTAAAAATGTTCAAAAAATGTTCAAATGTTTGTAAATCTGTGGGACTTGACTTCGTTGGTTATTAGTCCCTAGGTTTACAAAATACTTAAACTAAATTAGATTAACCCAAGGACAACAAACACACCCATGCACGAGGGAGGACTCGAACCTCAGAGCCGCGGCGGATTAGCCGTGCGTACTGGGTCGCCGTGTTGCGGTGCGCACGGCCGTTCGCCGTCGGGGGTTTGAGTCCCCCCTAGGGCATGGGTGTTTGTGTTGTCCTTAGGTTAGTTTACCTTAGTTTAAGTAGTTTGTAAGCTACGGACTGATAACCTAGAAGTTAAGTCCGATAGATTTACAAACATTTGAACATTTGATCGAACCTCCGACGGCAAGCAACCGCGCGCTCCGTGGGAAGGCGCCTTAGACCGCTCGGTCACTCCACCGCGGCAAAAATGTTAGTGTAGGTATTTTTGTTTTATAATGAATTTAATTGGAAAATTATTTGCCCAAGTGCTGTGATGGAAAAGCTCACTTCCGTTGCACTCCCTGAGCTCCGTATCTTCTTCATCATGCAAGGAGGCTGCCTCAATTTTTATGATGGGAACACAAAAAGCAGGTAACGGACAGGCAGATGTATCATCAGGGACGTCATGTCAGCAGGAAGGGACGCGTGCAGTCAGTGCAAGGAGCCATGACGAGAAATGAGCACAGAATGTAAGATTAGTGCAGCTATTAACTGTAGTCTCTACTGAAATGGCTTGCTAATTGACGTTTGCGTTGGCACACCGGATGCCGCCTAGTGCTCCGCCGTAGCCGGCCCTCACAATCAGACACGGTGGGTCACTTGATAAATGCTGTTACCTAAAACTTGTGACACGGACGAATGTTGCCAGCAGCCGCGCCAGGTATGGCAGGACCTGGGGATGGCGCGTTTTCTAGCCCTGAATTAAAACCCATGTCCAAATCTAACCACCATCTCCGGATGTGCAACACAGCAGAGAAAAAGGTAATCAACAATCCATCAATCCATGGCAGACCTATTAATCACATTCGTTCTGTTCTAGTTTATCACAACCAGCAAACCCAAGACAGAAAATTTTCAGTTTCAGCGCTAAAAGTTTCCACTGCTTACATGAAACTGTCCTCACACTGACTACACAAGCTGCCGCCTCACCAACGAAAGAGCAGATCCCAAACGAAAAAGTAATCATAAAAAGAGAAAGTATCAGCAAGTAGAAAAGTCAATATGATTTAAATGAATCGACAAAGTATTAAAAATAAAAAAAATATATATAAAAAAACTTAAAAAGAGACATTTCATGGAAAAACAATAGTAATCAAAGGAATTTTGATAAGAATTCGAAATAGAAAATTTCAACGCATCTAACAAGATTCTAACCCGTGCTCTTTTCTTCAATAAAGCATCCCAATCACTGCGCTACGCTCAGCAATATACTGATATAACTGCCCAGAACCAATCTTGTGCGAAAAGGTTCAAAAAACGTTTGTAAACCTACGGGACCAAACTGCTATGGTCATCAGTCCCTAGAGTTACAAACTACTTAAACTAACTTACACTAAGGATAACACACACACACCCGTAGACAAAGGAATCTGTTCGAATAATGCTGGAAGCTCACTTTCCAGGAAGTGTAGATAACGGCGTCCTGTAAGATGATACTAACACAGCAGGCCCAATCGTCTGATTATTACACCTCACCACACATTTACAGAGAAGCGTTCTTGCAAATGTCTCCACAATTGGCTTGTGGATTTTTTTCGGCCTGCTGATGTGAATTACGAGTATTCTTGATGCCGTCACTAGTAAAAATGGCTTCAACAGCGAAGAGTGAAAATGGGACTACTTAGCGTTTTTAAAGTATCCAACGTCAAAATTCCAATGGTGTATCTTTCACCTCCTGCTAGAAGGCGTTGAATGAGGTGTAAATGATACGTGCACACGTACTGTGCGCCATACCCTTGTACGTGGAACATCGATACGTTTCAGTTACTACATACCAAGTTTCACGATTTAGTATCTTTAGTGCCCGAGATATACGAAACTAAACCTTGAAATATTTTCGGATGATGATTTTTTCGGCCGACTTGGTTACAACTTCCTAGCCGAAAAGGCTCGTAAAATTCTTTACATTTTTATTCTTAAAAGAAAGCATAGAATTGTACAAAATAGCCACATTTAATGTTTCAAAAAAATGCTTCCCGTAATATTTCAGCTAAAATTGCTAGATATTTGCGGTCGCTGCGCGCGAAGTTGAGCATAGGCTTAAACAATGACTGTATCTCCGGCAGTAATGCCTCAACGAATTTGAAACTTTACCAGTATTCATTGGAGGACGTGCGAATATTCACATAAAATTTCAACAAAAAACTTGATAGACGAGCAGAAAATTGTCCCGAAATTGGGTGATTTGAGACTGAATGACCTTTTATAGCGCGCGCGCGCCCGCGGGCGTGTGTGTGTGTGTGTGTGTGTGTGTGTGTGTTTGAATTGCATACTAATCTACAGTTTTGTTTCCATCTTGATGAAATTTTGCACATTTGGCCTCCAAACCAAGAGGACGGTCGCTGTTGGTGTAATGATCATGTACAACACAGAGTTCACGAGATATGACGTCATAAACAATGAAATGCGCGAAATTTGTTGCACAAGTGACAATGTTGCACATTTCCCACGAAACCACTGGAGCGATTTCAACCAAATTTGGTGCATATATTCCTTACCGTGAGGTAACCATTACTGTACGGGTAAGACCACATACGACACATAATAAACAATAGGAGTCGTAAAGAATTGCTACATCACGTGAGGAGACTTTTTTCAAACACTGTATGAGAATGAGTTGACAAAGTTTTATCAAAATCTAATGTTCGGTATGGCCATGCATAAAATACCAACAAAAAAGATAAACATTAATTTTTATATATTACATTTGTGTTTTGATTACTCTCTTTCAAATGTTTGTCGAGCTTATGAGCTCATCAGTCCCTAAACTTACAAACTACTTATGAACTAGCTTATTCAAAATACGGCACAAACATCCATGCCCGCCGCAGACCGCTCGGCCACTACGGCCGGCTTACTCTCTTTGTTTCGATATAGCACTTATAATTTTGTACATTATTATTCCTTATATATTCTCCCATAAATATAACATCTTTTTAGAAAAAAGAAGATGGATAGAGGTTGGAAGGGATAAAAGTACTAACAAATAAACACCCGGGCAACGTTGGGTTTTCAGCTAGTAACGTACAAATAAAAGGCGCCCTACGATACACATCAATAGGTAGCCGAAATGTAACCCGTTCCCGTGGTACTATACATTCCCTCAAATTTTTCTGCCATCTACGGGTATTGTAGGCGCGCACTGGGATTAGTTAGAAATCATTTAAGAAAAAAATATTGTAAAATCAGATTTAACGTAATAAGTTTTTAAAATTCATGTGAAAGGCAAAACTAAACTGATTTTGTAGAAATTTGGAGAGCGGTAAGTGAACGATATTTCAGATTAAAAACCTTGCGTTATTAAGCAAAAATGTCCAAATATTTATAAATCTATCGGACCAAACTGCGTGGTCATCAGTCCGTAACTTACAAACTACTTAAACTAAGGTAAACTAATCTAAGGACAAAACACACACACCGATACCCCAGGGAGGTCTCGAACTTCCGACGGCGACCAACCGCGCGCTCCGCAGCGAGGTGCCTTAGACCTTTCGGCTACTCCACCCCGGCCGTTATTAAGCTATTTATGCAAAGTGTCGTGTTTATTGTGACATATTGCCTTTAAGAAACGAGATATAACAAGCGAAAGTCGTAACTTTTTCGCTGCCCGATATTTGCGGATTCTTTGGCGCAATTTATATGCACTATGTGATCAAAAGTATCCGGACAACGGGCTGAAAATGACATCAAGTGTTTAACGCCCCGTCGACAGCGTGGTAATTAGAGAGGACTTCAAGTTCGTGGCGCCCTCAATCGGTAATGCTGGAAATCAATATGGCGTTGGCGCACCCTTAGCCTTGCTGACAGCTTCCACTCTCGCAGGAGTACGTTCAGTCAGGTACTGGAAGGTTTCTTGGGGAATGGCAACCCCTTCTTCACAGAGTGCTGCACTGAGGAGAGGTATCTATGTAGGTCGGCGAGGCCTGGCACGACGTCGGCGTTCTAACACGTCCCAAATGTGTTCTGTAGGATTCAAGTCAGGACTCTGTGCAGACCACTCCATTACAAGGATGTTATTGTCGTGTAACCACTTCGCCACAGGCCGTGCATTATCAACAGGTGCTCGGTCGTGTTCAAAGATGCAAACGCCATCCCCGAATTGCTCTTCAGCAGTAGGAAGCAGGAACGTGCTTAAAACAGCAATGTAGGCCTGTGCTGTGATAGTGCCACACAAAACAAGAGCCGGCCGCGGTGGCCGAGAGGACTGAGGCGCTTCAGTCACGGTCTGCACGGCCACTACGGTCGGGGGTTCGAATCCCTCCTCGGGCATGGATATTTGTGCCGTCCTTAGTTGTAGCTAGTTCATAAGTAGTTTGCAAGTTTAGGGACTGATGACCCTGTAGTTAAGTCCCATAGACTATACAAACATTTGAACATTTTGAACAAAACAAGAAGGGGTGCAAGCTCCCTCCATGAAAATCACGACCACACCGTAACATCACCGCCTCCGAATTTTACTGTTGGCACTACACAGGCTGGCAGATGACGTTCACTGGGCATTCGCCATACCCTCACCCTACCATCGGACCGCCACATTGTGTACCATTATTCGTCACTGCACACAACGTTTTTCCAGTGTTCAGTCGTCCAATATTTACGCTCCTTCCACCAAGCGAGGCGTCGTTTGGCAGTGACCTGCTTGGTGTATGGCTTATGGCCAGCCGCTCGACCATGAAATCCAAGTTTTCTCACCTCCCGCCTAACTGTCGTTCTTGGAGTGGATCCTGATGCAGTTTGGAATCCCAGTCTAATGTTCTGGATACATGCCTGCCTATTACATTGTACGACCCGCTTCAACTGTCGGCGGTCTCTGTCACTCAACACATGGGGTCGGCCTGTACGCTTTGGTGGTGTACGTGTCTCTTTACGTTTCCACTTCACTATCACATCAGATACACTGGGCCTAGGGATGTTTAGGCGTGTGGAAATGTGGCGTACAGACTCCTGACACAAGTGACACCTAATCATATGACCACATTCGAAGTCAGTGAGCTCCGAAGAGAATCCCATAGGGACTGATGACCCCGCAGTTAAGTTGTTGTTTGTATAGTCTATGGGACTTAACTACGGGGTCATCAGTCCCTAAACTTACAAACTACTTATGAACTACTTACGAACTACTTAGGAACTAGGACGGCACAAATATCCATGTCCGAGGGGGGATTCGAACCCCCGACCGTAGTGGCCGTGCAGACCGTGACTGGAGCGCCTTAGTCCCCTCGGCCACCGCGGCCGGCCGCAGTTAAGTCCCACAAGCTTTACAAACATTTGAATATTTAGCGAATCCCATTCAGTTCTCTCACGATGTCTAATGACAAATGAGGTCGCTGGTAGTAGGTGGCAGTACAAAGCACCGAATATTAAAATCGTATGTTTTGTGGGGTGTCCGGATACATATAGAATAGCATTGTCAGCCTATGTTAGAAATTAACTCTACTTTTACAGCACGATACAATGCACGTTGTTTCGAATGAGACTGGTTTCGTAGCATTAATGAAAAACAGTTTTAATTTTTTTTTTTTTTTTAATGTAGAATATACCCTATTTTCACCTTTTCACAAAATATGTCATTTTTTGATGAATTTGTAAAATATTGGAAAATGAAATTTAATGTTTCACATCCTTGTGCTACTGACCTATTACGTATTTAGTTTTATGTTGACCATATTATTACTTTACGAGATATAAATATCCAAAGGTTACTTTTTCCGTGATGCAGTTTTCGTGTCCCATTTTACTTCGAATTATATGCTGTTTTTAGTCCGCGTTGGACAATTAAATCTTTTTGCAGCCAAATTCATGGCCTTTCTAACTAGACCCATTTGGAAAGTTTTAAGGGCCACAGTATTTATGCACTATGAGGATGAAAATGGCCCATTTCATCTTTTTCAAAATCTTCAACTTTGTACTTAATTTATTGGGTATTGGAAATTGGTACATTGACACTTTATATTTGAGAACCTTGTATTGATAGGTTACTACATGCCAAGTTTCACGTTTTTAGTATATTTATTGCATCATATATGCGAAACCAAACTTGGAAATTTTTCGGGCGACGATTTTTTCGGACGTCTTTGTATACAACTTTCTAGCTGTAAAAAGACTTGTAAAATTGTTTTCATTATTATTCTTAAAATAATGCACAGAATTTTACAAAATAGCCAAATTTAATTTCTTTCAACAAAATACTTCCCGACTTAATACAGCTGAAAGTCGCTAGAAATTTACTGCTGCCGCGGCGAAATTGTCATGAGACGAAACAAGTGACTATATCTACGTCAGTACTGCATCGACGATTTTTAAACTTTACCATTATTCATTAGTGGTATGTGCGAATGTTCAGAGAAAATTTCAACAAAATGCATGATGGTCAGTAGGAAATTGTTCCGAATTTGAGTGATTTGACCTGGAATGACCCACTTGCAGACATCATACGTGTGCGTGTTGATGGACTACGTTCTACCGACTTCTACTGCATCCTGTCTGTTAATTTACAAAAAATGTTCAAATGTGTGTAAAGCTTAATGGACTTAACTACGGGGTCATCAGTCCCTAAGCTTATAAACTACTTTATACTAAAGACGACACAAAAATCTATGCCCAAGGGGGGATTCGAACCGCCGACGGCGGACGGCCGCGCGCACTACAACACGGCGCTCCAGTACGCGCGGCTAATCCGCCGCGGCTGTGAATATATACGTTCAGATGCAACCTGACTACTGAACACTGAACCAGCGTTACGCCGTGTATTGAACAGCTGAGTAAACAATCTTGGATCTGATAGTCGGCGGTTAGGAAATCGTATGCTATATTGTTTACAAGCAGCAACAGCATTTCCATTACAAAAACCAAACACAAATACCATATCGACATCCGAGGCATGCGTAAATATAAGCATCATGTTTACACGCTACAGTATAGTAGACCTGGCCAACAAATCACATTGAAAACCTCAATGTAAACTAAAGCAGGCTTCACAACATGAACATCAACACTTCACTACTGACATTTCAATGAATACGCCCATGCCAACACACGAAACGAAAATGCATTGAACTCAGCTGTCCTCTGTACTCAATAATAACTGGACACATGTTGTATGGTATTTTATTGCAATTCGTCTATACTAACACCTCCTCAAATATTTACTATCCTTCCTGAAATACCCTATTTATTACGGAAGCAAGGCAAGAAAGCCGCGGTGGAGTGGCCGCGCGTTCTAAGGCGCCTCGCTGCGGAGCGCGAGTTTGCTCGCCGTCGGAGGTTCGAGTCCTCCCTAGGACGTGGGCATGTGTGTGTTGTCCTTAGGTTAGTGTAACTTAGTTTAAGTGTTTTTAAGTCTAGGGCCTGATGAACGAAGCAGTTTAGTCCAATAGGGTTACTGACATTTTAAAGACGAGAAAGAAGAGCTTCCACAACCAAATGGTTAGACAGGTATGTCATGTTGCTTAAAGAACTGTATTGGCGTTAATGAAAAGCGTAGAATTTAGGAGATAATGTATCAGTCTTTATAATGAAAAACAATGCTAAAGGGAACCCTGAGCTAGAGGCTCAGGGCGCAGTCTTGTTCTTCAACTGTGGAAGTTTCTAACTAAACTTTTTTTTTAGACTTAACCTGAGTTTAAGCGAAAAAAATTCGGAAATGTTACCTGCAATGCTATATTTAAAATGAAATGCAGTCTGTGGAGTACTGCAACAGGGATTGAATTTAATGGCTGGTCCAATACTCCCTTTCACAGGCAGTGAACTATCTATAACGCCTTCACAGCACTCCTCAATGACTGATTTATAATTTCTTACAGTCGCAGGCTTCTTCCCTTACAACGGACTTGGTCATATACTATCTGACGCTTTTCAAACGTCATATCGGTCTGAAAGATGTTCGGGAGTAACCATGGATACTGTTGTGGAACCTGCTCAATATTTCTACGATGCGGCTACTCGACGACTTGAGACTCACCTGCCTCTTTGAGATATTGTGTTTATGCCATACATTTGGGAATAATGTCAATACTGTGTTTCCATTGTTCATGTGTCATTAATTTATGCTTGTGATCCTTCCACAGGTTTGATGTCATCTGCAAAACCTTGGATTTTATAAAGTGAGAAGGTCTGAATCAGACTTCAAAAAACGCTCTACAGACCAAATAGGAAACAGCACGATTAAATCTGGGTCAGAAATGAAACACAAGCTGTTGCAGTAACATCAAGTCGAAAGGTTTTATCGAGGATGGAGGCTCACAACATTCGAAGCCAAATAATGCCACGTCTCCAAGTGCGACCTTCCTATCGGTATTCACCAATAAGAATTGGGCAATACATAACTCAGGGTAGTAAAAAGTTTATGGCTCGTTGTCTCTATTCATAGAGGTGAGTTATGTATGTCACCTTCTATGCCCTAAACAGCGACCCAATCTGTTTAAATAAGAATGTTTGTATAGTCTATGGGACTTGACTACGGGGTCATCAGTCCCTAAACTTACAAACTACTTATGAACTACTTACGAACTAGGACGGCACAAATATCCATGCCCGAGGGGGGATTCGAACCCCCCGACCGTAGCGGTCGTGCAGACCGTGACTGGAGCGCCTTAGTCCCCTTGGCCACCGCGGCCGGCTTTAAATAAGATCAATAATTAATCTGTAGTTTACCCAGACTACCAATCAGCATATGATGATATATCTAAACAAACATAAATTAAATCTCTGAATAACCAACAAAATGGATTCTAAGATAAAGAAGTGATTCACTCACGAAGTAATTCTTTAGAAATAGAGTTTATTTCTCTTTCTGGGCATGAAAATGCGGAGGTGGTCTTACTTTGAAAGGTAAAGCAGTCAACAATCCTAAGATTGGTTTGAACACCACAGTGCTTTAGTAGGCATGGTCCTGTTTGGAGGTGGTATGCCGTTGCCTTCCTCCGACCTTCGAACTGGCTTACCCAACCAGTTATAGGGGGACCTACAGTTTAACTTGGGTTCCGAACCACGGTGCTACTCGGTATTTTTCACATGAGCTATACTGCCAGAGGTGAAAGAAGTGGAAAGCCACAGATAAAAATCCTAGGACGTGGCGGGGATCGAACCCGCGACCTTCGGAATTGTAGTCTGGCACTCTACCACTGTGCAACCGAGCTTTATACATCGGTAAATAACTTAATATTTTCCCAATTATTGTTCATGAGAGGCACTATAAGTATCACACGCACTCGAGAGCGAAAGTTCTAAATTATCACTCGTAAATTAGTGAAGTTCCAAGTTAATCAGCATTTACAGTATTTGTTATAAAACACAGCTTGTCATCACACATGTGCACGATTGCTGATTTATCACAGTTCCACAGCCCTACTACCGTGCATAGTTCACCATTTTCACCAGAGATAAAGTTCTGCAGTCACAGTCCCATAAATTTTCTAAGACCACACATCCCTAGCTCTTCAAATCAGAAGTTCGTAACGCGGCTTCAGACCTCCCAGCGTCATAACCTTTCACCACCGCATCCAAAGTAAGAGAGTCCCTTCCCCGGCATTCGAAAGCATGCTCTTCCTGCTCCCAAAATTGTATCCTTCCGCACATCCTAACACCTCATCTTTAAAATACAATGTTCCTTCCAAAATATTTTAAACATTTGAATATCACAGAATTAAATGATTTGACTACCTCCCTACAAATGTAGGGAATAATGTGTGTGGCTATATTGTATTTCAGTTGCAATCTGGGTGAGCCGCCCTCGCTCACCCGAGACAGTCGGCTTTCTGTTTCTGAGCACATTAGGAAAACCCTGACTACCTGTATTTCATTCACTATGTCCACACTGTTAGCCGGCCGGCTGGGGAATCCAACAGCCTGGCAAAACCCGCCTATCACATGGAAACAATCAGCTTCCCCCTTTATCTGTAATGTTACACATGTGTGTGGTGGCTGTGTTCTAACCAACGAATACAACATACAAATACGAAATATTCAAACATCCCGACTTTTACAGAACACTAAAAGAAATTCAACGGCGAAGTTGAAAATTTGTGCTGGACCGGGATTCCAACCCCGGATTTTCTGCTGCGGGCCAAGGTCGCCTTAACCAATTTTTTTTTTTTTTTTTTTTTTTTTTTTGTTTTTTTTTTTTTGTTTGCTCTATGGGTAGTTCTGTTCATTGCGGACGCTGATCGTATTTGTTCGTTGATGTTCGAAGTGTTCTTGGCTCAGCTTTTTTTTATTACAGTGGGCGTTGAGCCCCCTGACCGGGCGCGCTGAGCCACGGCGCCCGGCGACCAATTAGGCTATCCAGGCACACTTCCTGCCCTTCCAAAATTCTCAGCATATCGTACACTAAGATTGTAGTGCCCCTTGCCCGTTACTTCCTCTTACTCGCAGCTTTAACTGTATCCTTGCAAGAAATGGTGCGTACTTGTGCATCCGCACACAAAGTGAGATGCGCCAGTTGAGGGTATACATAGGATTACAAACTCATTTAAAAAGCAGCACAGTGACACTGTACATGAAGAATCATGTGGACGTAAGAGGAATTCCAATCTCACAGGGTTAAACGCTATGCTGAGGTCGCTTAAATACATTTTTTCATTGGTAAGCGTGACATACAGAGTGTATAATTCAACTTTCGCTACATACGACAATGTCGCCGGAAAACTATTCACTTTATGGGTGCTTAACTTTATAGGAATGATGTTCCGACGGTGTGCTGCAGTATTTGCGTTGTTTTAGTGTTAATGCTACGACTTGGTTTTATGCGCCGGTACTGGTACGGCGACGTACGGCTGAAACACAAGCATCAGCATGCATTACACCTGCCGGCAGTCGGCATGGATCTGGTCAAGTCGAACAGGGCACTTCGAAAGTAGGACTATCGACACATTAAAAGGACACAGAGAGATGTTCATTCCGCACCGGGGCAGGACATATTCGTTAAGCTAGAATTAACTGGAGCTTTAGAAATTGCTCCTAGGAAATGCCGGCGTCCAATACGCTACAAATTGTTGAAGAAGTTACTGTTGCCATGGCTGAGAATGCTGGACGCAATGTGCGAGGCTTTCAAATATGCAATAAATAAATATATAAATAAAATACACGATCTGTGTTTTGACAATTCAACATTCAGTGGTCGACCGTTGGAAAAGTTTTGCGAAAAATTGTGAAATGGTATCTCTAGTCCTGTTCCAGGCTGTCATAGATGCAGATGCTCCACACATTGAGCAGCATTTGTCATCTGGAACATCAACATGGTGCGCAAATAAGAAATGTTTCGTTGTTTGGCTTCGGAATTTCCTAACAAATATTGGCACGTAGTTTAACACGGTGTAACTATGGGCAGCCCGGGACACCGGTCACAGCTGGGAGCAGGCGGTGGAACAACAGAGAGAGTTCCGGCTCTGGTTGGCTGCTGCGAAACCCAGCGCAATTCCTTGCATGTGACCTACTAGCTAAAGCATGACAGTTCGCTTCCCTGCCTTTGTAGTCCTCACAGGGAATCTTGAGCACTTTTAACAACTCTCTCTACTGGTATCGCACAAACTGACGCTGGCTCGGCGAAAGAGAGCATCATAGAAAAATAGCCAACATCAGCTCTGCTCTAAAACACCCAAGCTTACAGTGGACATAACGTCAAATACAGAAAATTTATTAGGGGGCCTATTTTTGAGAGAACGTTTTTGGTAAAGGTAGCTTCAGGATCGACGTTAACGATCCAGGCGTCCCAGGCGAGTCACCTATTCGGCGCCCTTCTAATATATAAAGCAGAGTGTCCGTATATTTGTACTGTTGCATACAAATCTACAGTTTTGTTCCAATCCTTATGAAATTTTGTACACGTAAGCTTCAATTCATGAGGACGGTCGCCGTAAGTGTAAGAATCACATACGATATATAGTTCACGAGATATGACGCCATAAACAATGAGATGCGTGAAAAACTGCTGCATTTTGCGACAATGCTGCTCATTTCCTCCTAAACCATTTGACCGATTTCAACCAAATTTGGTATACACATTCCTTACCGTGAGGTACCAATTTCTGCTTGGTTAAGAATCACATACGGCACATGGTTCAAAAGATATTACGTCATAACCAATAGAAATCGCAAAAAATGCCATATAATGCGGCGAGACTTTCGAAATACACTGTATGAGAATGATAGTACTTAGCGACTTGCAACAAACTTTAAACATAATTTCAAACCTTTATTAAACTTTTTCTCGCTGGCAACCATAGTAAAATGATGAAAGGAAAAAAGTTTCTCGCTTACTACTTTTCCGCTGTTTATGGAGTAAAACTACGGCTCTCGGTATAACGTTACAATTTATAATTTGAACACTACAAATTGTAGCGACAGGGCATTTTACAGACAGTATACACATATATAGTTGAACGCAGCTTCTAAATTGTATCATATTCAGAAACGTTGTTCATGAGATATGAGCACGTAAACAGTAACTTTCCGCTGTTCATGGCTAAAACTACGGGACTCGGTATGACGTTACAATTTAAATTTCTACACTACGAATTGTAGCCGCAGCAAATTTTACAGACAGTATACATCCATATAGTTGAGTGTACCTTCTAAATTGTATCACAGTACAACACGTAGTTCATGAGATATGAGCACATAAACAGTATCGTTCATAGAAAACCGCCCCATCACGCACCAAGTTATATTGTATTATTTCTTTACTACTAATTGAATTCCCGAGAGATTTTGCAGACATACAGCCCTTATACAAATGAATATATACCTGAAAAGGGCAGGAATAAATAAATAAATACCCGGGCATCGCCGGGTTTTCAGCTAGTTTTGTATAAATAGCGAACCTGCAGTGCTTTGCAACAGGGGGTTTCACTGCTTTCTAGACGTCGCCTTAAATCGTTAATTACGTCATCATATGCTCATAGCATGGTTTCTTACTCGTGAATTTATTTTACAAAAAAGAAGAATCGGGAATGAAATCCGAATGATTTGAAATCCCGTTGAGACGCTCCATTTGAGTCTTGTGTTGCCTGTGACGTCACTGTCCAGCATGCTGCTACAGCTGTCGTAACGTTCAGTAGGCATACAACAGTGATACACTGTTTGGGTATTAACATTTTCGAAAATTGTCCGAAAATAGCGCGTTGTACCACACTGAACGAATGTATCTACAACAACTCCAGAAAAATAGTTTTTCTCGTGTTCCAAAGAACGAGGAGATGCATAAAATGGGGTCGAAACACGCTCGTGGATCCCAAATGAGATAGCGAGCGCTTTATGCGTTTATTTCTGTGAGGATAATTTCTATGTTGTATTAAGTTCACGGTTAATTATCATGCTCTACAATTACAATCTTTTAAAGTGCTATTATGTATATATTCGTAAGCTTTTGTTTACATTTGCAAAACAGTTGTACACGTTATGAAAATCACCTATCAGTAGACGTAACTAGAAGAGAACAAGAACTAAAAGATAAAAATATTTTTTCGGGCTTACCAGAAAATTCAAATGTTGTCACGGCCACGACACTCGTTTCATTTACCATTATTCAGCCACGAAGACATGACTGGCTCCTCCGACAAACGCTGTGTGGCGCTGTATTATTCCAGGGCGAATATATACCTGAATGACAAAAAAAGACAAAGGGTGACTGTTGAGACAGAAGACAAGACACACAAGTTGCAAGAAACGAGTAAGTTTATGCAGGTGATTGAGGATGCCGTGATAGCTAGCCATGAACAAGCGCCGCTGACAGAAAGTATGCAAATTGCTACTGATAGTGTTTGATCGACTTGGCCCGTTCATGAGTAGACCAGAGGTACACCTTAGGGAGAGCATTCTCTATAAAGGCAGTGCATGAGGTATTGATTGCTGTAGATGAGTCATTAAGACAAATATTCGTTATAAATCCATTCGTAGTATGTGTTTGTTGTTGTGGTCTTCAGTCCGCAGACTGATTTGATGCAGCTCTCCATGCTACCCTGTCCTGTGCAAGTACCTTCATCTGAGAATACGTTCGACAACCTACGTCCTTTTGAATCTGCTTACTATATTCGTCCCTCGGTCTCCCTCTACGATTTTTACCCTACACACTTCCTTCTAATGATAAGTTGACAATTCCTTGATGTCGCAGAATGTGTCCAACCAATCTATCCCTTCTCTTAGTCAGGATGTCAGAAACTCCTTTTCTCCCCGATTCGGTTAAGCACTTCCTCATTAGTTACGTGATCTACCCATCTAATTTTCATCATTCGTCTGTAGTACCACATTTCAAAAGCTTCTATCATCTTTTTAACTGAACTCTTTATCGTCCACGTTTCACTCCCATACAATGCTACACTCCAGATAAATGCTTTCAGAAAGGACTTCCTAACATTTCAATTAATATTGCATATTAACAAGTTTCGCTTCTTTAGAAACGCTTTTCTTCCCATAGCCATTCTGCATTTTATATCTTCTTTACTTCGGCCATCAGAAGTTATCTTGCTACCCAAATAACAAAATTCATCTACTGCTTTTATTGTCACATTACCTAATCTAATTCCTTCAGCATCGCCTGATTTTCTGACATTGCATTCCATAACCTTCAAAAATATTCCACAGTCCGAATTTCTTTGGTTTGGACCCACAGTTAGTTTCTGTAGTGCACGAAAGATGGTGCGGCTGCATGGGCGCTTCGCTGTTGCAGTTCTTGAAACGAATAATACAGGCGCTGTGGGAGTCTCGGCCAAGGTCTCGACTCCCATCTGGCCGCTTGTGACGTCAGACAAAGCTCGCGTGAAACATGGATGGATGTAGGCAATAGGAAGATTGCATTCATCACGTTTTCTCTTCAGCTACCCTGAATTCAGCGCCCAATCGTGAGATTCCCGACGGATGTTGAATGAGACGTAAACAAATAAATATCGTAATTAAATCCAATCCTGGCGGGAGACAATAATTTCAGACGTACAAATCGCAAAATATTTTCAAGATGTTCAACGACATGAAAAATTCGCTTTCAATTCACTTTGGAATGATCGCCAGTTCTTGTAATCATGAAAAAAGACACCATGGAAACACGTGAATTGCTTGAAAAATAGCAAGTGTTACAGATCTGCAGCTTCGGTTGTTGCAGTTGTTGTTAGTCTTCAGTCCGAAAACTGGTTTGATGCAACACTCCACCCTACTCTATGCTGAGCAAATCTCTTGATCTCCTCGTCATAAGAACAGCAACTCTTGGTCCCCCTCTCCGATCCCCCCCCCCCCCCCCCCCACACACACACACATTTCCCTCCAATGCTAAATTCACGATTCCATGATGTCTAATAATATGTCATACCAGTCAATCCCTTCTTATAGTCAAGGTATGCTTACGGTTCCCATCCGTCCCGATTTTTCCGGGACAGTCCAGGAATTTAGTATACTGTCCCGGTATCCCCAAGACTTCTCTGGGGACAGCTAAATGTCCCGGATTTTCGTCATATATCGCATGGTCTTTTTTTCTTACTAAAATAAAAGTGTGTCATAATACATCGCTTTGTTGACCTTAAGTTTTGGTATGTTGGTACAATGTTACATTCACACGAAAAGTCTATATCGCTCTTCAAGTGCGATATATTGTACCGACATCGATTTTTCTTGCGACTGTAAAAAAAGTTTACGAGTAGATAGGTGCAAGAAAAATGTTCGGCTGACACAAGGCAAAGAACTTCAGCCAGAAACAGTGACACATACTTGTTTACAAAGTATGAGTTGTTCATCACACGACCGCAGTTTAGTATTTTGAGTGCTTGTAGCAGTGGCAGTAGTCAATTATATTTTAGTTTTAATCGAATGTCGATTACGCGGCTACTCAGGCGCGGAATGTGTAAATATGGGTATTTACTAATGTATCATAATCTACAAATACTTTTGTATTACTAGAAATCTACCGATAACAAAGAATTTACTTCACTCGCGAGATAAGTACATTCAGATATTTATTAATGTATCATAACGTTCAAAAACGTTTTATTACTGGAAATCTACCGATAAACAAGGCGTTACTTTATTAATGATCGAAGTATTCGTCTTGAAGTACTCTACCAGTTGCATATGCACTTTCTTAATTAGAAGACACTAATGAAATACGTTCTCCAAACTTAATAAGTAGCGTGCCAATACTGACGTAATCGACATTCGATATATATCGATTTCGGCCGCACATGTTCGAGTGTAAGCTTTCTTGGAAATTACCGAGTGTTTTCAATAATAAATGCTATGTCGACAGATGAAAGAAATAGATTACAGTTAGAAACAGTGAAAGCACTAACAACGATAAAAACTTTTGCTAACCTTCGTTGTATGGGACTCTACAATTTGATACCTAAGGAAGATAAACTACTGAAACAGTTGCACAGCACTAAAAAGTGCCACTAAAATCCATTTGAGCCTGTTCCGTCAACTTCAACAGAATGTGTGTAAAGCTTGTGTTTATAGTTAATTTGTAATTGCTACAATGCTTTTGACCTGCCATAAATAGTATAGTATATTTTGTGAAACTATGTCATTACTTTGCTTATGTGAGTGTTATATCCTTTTGTAATCTGGAACACTTAAAAAAATTAAAGTCCTAAAGAAATTATATACTACTTAAAAGTACTACTCATTTACCTCTGGACCTCTATAATCAACTTTAAAGAAATGTGTGAAATTTATGTTGATATTTGAATTTTAGTTCTGTATTGTCTATTAATATCCTGCCATCAGTAGTACAGAACATTATGTGAAAATAGAAACTTTCTATTAGGTTCACTTTTATTGTCTTCTACAATTTTCTACACTGCTCAATGAAATGTACTAAAGCAAACCAACTTCAACTTATGTGAAAATATATTAAATTTGCCGTAATATCCACATAAAAGTGTGTACGCTATGCTACTACAACCTGCAACCAATAGTATGGTAGATTACACTGAAATATATAATTATTAACTAAAAATGAATAGAAATCCTATACTGTCCTGAATTTTATTCATTTGTCCTGAATTTTTTGGGAATTACTTTGAAAATGTCCTGAATTTTATTAAAAACAATATGGGAAACTTAGGTATGCTAGAAATTCCTCCCCCCCCCCACCCCCCAATTCTGTTCAGTATATCCTCATTAGTTTCGCGATCAACCCAGCTAATCTTCAGCATTCTTCTATAGCACCACATTTCAAAAGCCTCTATCTCTTCCTGTCAGAACTATTTATTGTCCATGTTTCACTCCCGTACTTAAAGTAATGTTTGAAGTTGACAAATTGATGTAAAAAAAAAAAAAAAAAAAAAAAAAAAAAAAAAAAAAAAAGATTCTTCCCATTGCCAGTCTGCGTTTTATATCCTCTGTACCGCGACCATCATAGCTTCTTTTAATGCCCAAGTAAAAAATAAATAAATAAAAAAATCATCTGACTCTTTATTGTTTCATTATCTAATCTAATCCGTTCAGCATCACCTGATTTTCTTAGACTAGATTCCATTCCCTTGTTTTGCTCTTGCTAATTTCATTTTTATACACTCCTTTCAAAACAGCGTCCATTCCGTTCAACTGTTCTTCCAGGTCCTTGCTGTCTCTGACTGAAATGCAATGTCATCATAAAAACGCAATGTTTTTATTTCTTCTTCCGGAACTTTAATTACTTCCACAGGGCGCTCAAAGTACAGAATGGATAACATTGGAGAAAGGCTAAAACCCTGCCTTATTCCCTTCTCAACCAATGCTTCCCTTTCATGCCCTTCGACTATAATAACTTCTTTCTGGTTTTCGTGCAAGTTGTACATAATCACCTGTTTCCTATATTATACCCCTGCTGACTTCAGAATTTGAAAAGGCTATTTCAGTCAACGTTGTCACAAGCTTTCTCCAAATCTAAAAAAGCTAGAAATATAGGTTTGCCTTTCCTTAATCAACCCCCATGAACCACAGACATTGGCGAGGTGGAGTGGCTTGCCGGCCGCGGTGGCCGAGGGGACTGAGGCCCTCCAGTCACGGTCTGCACGGCCACTACGGTCGGGGGTTCGAATCCCCCCTCGGGCATGGATATTTGTGCCGTCCTTAGTGTTAGCTAGTTCATAAGTAGTTTGTAAGTTTAGGGACTGATGACCCTGTAGTTAAGTCCCATAAGCTTTACAAACATTTTTTTTTTTTTTGAGTGGCTTGCAGCCTCAACGATGCAGAAAGCCGTACCGTAGGTGCAACCACAGCGGGAGGCCAAACAAACGTGTGGTTCCTGAAGAGGGGCAGCAGTCGTTTCAGTAGTTACAGGGACAACAGTCTGGATGATTGATTGAGCTGGCCTTGTGACATCAGCTAACATGGCTTTTCCATGAAGTTGATTGATTGATTTTCTCAGGGAAGCCAAACCAGTCTTGGTCCAAACCGCCACTGCCCGCACCGAAACTAAGTTTCAAATCAAATGTTTGTAGAACTTATGGGACTTAACTACGGGGTCATCAGTCCCTAAGCTTACAAACTACTTATGAACTAGCTAAGACTAAAAACGGCACAAATATCCATGTCCGAAGGGGGATTCGAACCCCCGACCGTAGTGGCCGTGCAGACCGTGACTGGAGCGCCTCAGTCCCCTCGGCCACCGCGGCCGGCGAAACTAAGTTTATTGTGCGGTATCGCTCCCTGTATATCTAGTAAAGCCAACCAATGCTCTTGAACAGTGTAAGGAGTTCCTTTACCAGTTCTTTATTAGACACAATTTCTTCGGATCTGGTTGTCCCAAATGCAATGCAAATGCAATGCATTCGAAGATTAGATGTGATGCTGTTTCATCACCGTCATCACAGATTCTACATTTAGGGTCCTCTTCTGTTATTCCCATTGTATGTAGGTGTTTTTTGAAATTCCCATGGCCTGTCAGCAATCCAACCATGACTCTAATCTCTCTCCTGTTCAGGCCCAGGATTGCAGAGCTTCTTTTAAAACATGGCTTTGGCCTCATAACCTTGCCATGTTTTTGTTGATAGATTTTGGTCCAATATTCTACGTGCTGTCTTCTGAGCCAGTTACGTAGCTACAATTTGATTATTGCCTTGTTGATTGTCAGGACAGGTTCCGGTCCAATAAATGGAGTCTCTGCCCCCATCCTGGCTAATCTGTCGGCATGTTCATTGCCACTGATCCCCAAGTGGCCAGGGACCCACAATAGGTTTATCCTATTGCTTTCCCCCACCCCCATGAACCACAGACATGGCCGAGGTGGGGTGGCTTGCGTGCCTCAACGATGCAGATAGCCGTACCGTAGGTGCAACCACAGCGGAGGGGTATCTGTGGAGAGGCCAGACAAACGTGTGGTTCCTGAAGAGGGGCAGCAGCCTTTTCAGTAGTTACAGGGGCAACAGTCTGGATGATTGACTGAGCTGGCCTTGTAACATCAGCTAATGTGGCTTTGTCACACAGTTACTGCGAACGACTGAAAGCAAGGGGAAACTACAGCCGTTACTTTTCCCGAGGACATGCATCTCTACTGTATGAAAATATGATGATGGCATCCTCTTGGGTAAAATATTCCGGAGGTAAAATAGTCCCCCACTCGGATCTCCGGGCGGGGACTACTCAGGAGGATGTCGTTATCAGGAAAGACAATACTGGCATTCTACGGATCGGAGCGTGGAATGTTAGATCCCTTAATCGGGTAGGAAAATTAGAAAATTTAAAAAGGGAAATGTATAGGTTGAAGTTACATATAGTGGGGATTAGTGAAGTTCGGTGGCCGGATGAACAGGATTTCTGGTCAGGTGAGTACAGTATTATAAGTACAAAATCAGTTGGAGGTATCACAGGAGTAGGACTGATAATGAATAAGAAAATAGGAATGCGGGTAAACTACTATGACCAGCACAGTGATCGCATTATCATTGTCAAGATAGATACGAAGCCAACACCGACAACAGCAGTACAGGTTTATATGCCAACTAGCTCTGCCGATGATGAGGAGATCGAAGAAATATATGAGGAGCTAAAGGAAATTATTCAAACAATTAAGGGAGAGGAAAACTTAATTGTTATGGGAGACTGGAATTCGGTAGTAGGAAAAGGAAGGGAAGGGAAGATAGTAGGTGTATATGGTCTGGGCAAAAGGAATGAAAGAGGAAGCCGCCTGGTAGAATTTTGCACAGAAAATAATTTAGTTATAACAAACACCTGGTTTAAGAATCACAAAAGAGGGTTGTATACGTGGAAGAGACCAGGAGACACCGGAAGGTATCAGATAGATTTTATAATGGTAAGACATAGGTACCGGAACCAGGTTATAAACTGCAGGACATACCCAGGGGCAGATATAGACTCTGACCATAACTTGTTAGTCATGAACTGTAGGCCGAAACTGAAAAAAACTGCAGAAAGGTAGGAAAATAAGGAGATGGGACCTAGATAAATTGAAGGAACGTGAAGTTCTGGAGAATTTCAGAGGGAGATTTAGGCATAAATTAACAGAAACAGGGGGAAATAAAACAGTAGAAGAGGAATGGGTAACATTGAGAGATGAAATAGTGAAGGAAGCAGAGGACAAAATAGGTAGAAAGTCAAGACCTACAAAAAATCCTTCGATATCACGGGAAATACTAAATTTAATTGATGAAAGGAGAAAATATAAGAATGCAGTAAATGAAACAGGCAAAATGGAGTACAGACGACTAAGAAATGAGATTGACAGGAAGTGCAAAATGGCTAAGCAGGAGTGGCTAGAAGCCAAATGCAAATCTGTAGATGAATGTATAAGAAGGGGAAAAGTAGATACCGCCTACAGGAAAATAAAAGAGACATTTGGAGATAAGAGAAGAAACTCCACGAATATCAAGAACTCAGATGGGAAACCAGTTCTCAGCAAAGAAGGGAAAGCTGAAAGGTGGAAAGAGTACATAGAGCAGCTCTACAAAGGAAATGAACTTAGAGACGATGTTGTAGGAAGGGAAGAGGAAGTAGATCAAGATGAAATAGGAGATTCTATACTGAGAGATGAATTTGACAGAGCCCTGAAAGACCTAGGTCAGAACAAGGCCCCAGGAGTAGATGACATACCCGCAGAGCTACTAAAGTCTCTGGGAGAGCCAGCCAAGACAAAACTATTTGAACTGGTGTGTAGGATGTATGAGACAGGCGAAATACCCTCAGACTTCAAGAAAAATGTAATAATCCCCATTCCAAAGAAATCGGGAGCAGACAGGTGTGAAAATTGCAGAACCATCAGTTTGATAAGTCATGGTTGCAAAATTTTAACACGAATTATCTACAGGAGAATGGAAAAGCTGGTAGAAGCTCACCTTGGGGAAGATCAGTTTGGTTTCAGGAGGAACGTAGGAACCCGGGAGGCAATACTCACTTTACGTCTTATCTTAGAAGATAGATTAAGGAAAGGCAAACCTACATTTTTTGCTTTTGTAGATTTGGAGAAAGCATTTGACAATGTTGACTGGAATACACTCTTTCAAATTCTGAAGTCAGCAGGGGTAAAATACAGGGAGAGGAGAGTTATTTACAACTTGTACAAAAGCCAGACCGCAGTTATTAGACTCGAAGGGCATGAAAGGGAAGCATCAGTTGGGAAGGGAGTAAGACAGGGTTGTAGCCTTTCACCGATGTTATTCAATTTGTACATCGAGCAGGCGGTGAAGGAAAGCAAGGAAAAATTTGGAATAGGGATTAAAGTTCAGGGGGAAGAAATAAAAACATTGCGTTTTGCTGATGTCATTGTAATTCTGTCAGAGACAGCAAAGGACCTGGAAGAGCAGTTGAATGGAATGGACAGTGTGTTGAAGAGAGCGTATAAAATGAACATTAACAAGAGCTAAACAAAAATAATGGAATTAGATCTTGTTGCAGGAGCTGCCAGTGATCTCAGGGCTGCCTGGCTGTCTGAATAGATATAGATGCTACGATCTTTGTAACACCTACGCAAATTCTCCTCCACACACGCCCTGATGGCAGTGATTTCGGCCTGGAATACTGAGGCCAGTTTTCCTAGAGAGATGACACCCTCTAGTCTTTGCTGCACCCCGTATACCCCGGCCCCAACGCCTTGGTCTGATTTCGACCCGTCAGTGAACCAGACAATATCCCCCGTACGGTGTCGAACTATTTTCTCCAACTGCTCCCTACTGCCATGAAGTTACTGCGAACGGCTGAAAGCAAGGGAAAACTACAGACGTTACTTTTTCCAAAGAAGTGCATCTCTACTGTATGAATATATGATGATGGCGTCTTCTTTGGTAAAATATTCCTTTTGTGTCCCAACTTCGTCGCCGCTTTTGTGTCCCAGCCTCGCCGTAGGTGTCGGTGGCCGAGTGGAATGAAACCAACACGCTGGTGCAGGTACGTAGGGGAGCAGCCAGAAACTATAAACACTCGAGTAAATTAGAAAGAGATATATTGCACAGAATGTAACAATACTTAACTTTTACATAGTACTGCAGAATGTTGATACATAGTTGTTAGAGGCCTGCCTAGTGCCTGTACAATAGCAAAGTCTTCACTGGTGCCTATCTGATTATGAAGGTCCTAACTCGTTGCTATCTCAGTCCGAAGTGCCAACTGCGAAGTCCACGATCCTTCAGTGGTGGCCACGAGAGGCGTTGTCCCAGAGGGCGCTCGTGGCTGTCGTCGGAAGAACGCCGCGCCGTGCATGCATGGCGGCGCGCGGCGAAAGTAGGTGGCGCGCACTTTGTACTTGTGCGACACCACACCCCTCCCCCCCAAACCGCCGCGCCGTCGTGGCGTAGGGCTGAGGGCCACGGCGACGGCACTGGGAGGAGGGCCTGGGCGGGGGCGTTACTGGTGGGACGGGCGTCGTAGCGGAGGCCGGGATCGAGACGCCGTCCGCGCCCCGGCATCCGCCTTGCGATCCTCCAGGGAACCCGCCGAAACCTGGGGAAGGGCGCCCGCCCCCGCCCAGAGGGAGCAGGTCATCTTCTTCTGAGGTGCGTGGCCCAAGCTGGGGGGGCCCGCACGGTCCCGGAGTCCCTCTCGGTGACGCTGTCATCTGCGGCGGCGACAGCGGCGGCGACGACTGCGTCGGATGTACGTCGACGTCCATAGGGATCTCGTAGTCCGGGGACGAACGATGTGGTTGTGCTCCCTGGCGGTGAACTGGGTCTGGAATCAAGAAACCGGAGACAGGATCGCGCGGTCTGTGCAGGCGCAATTGGTTTGCGTGGCGCCGCAGCTCCGACCCTGTGGAAGAACGTACAATAAACATATTGCGACCAAGCACGCGCTGAATGGTGCCCGGCAGCCATAGTTTCTTCTTGTTTCCAGCAAACACCCTGTACAGCACCGGCGTGGAAACCTGAAAACGCGTAGCGCCATACGAACCGACTCGGTGCGTGGGAGGCTGCAGCAGGTGAAGGAGAGTGCGGTGACGGCGGCCGTGTAGCAGCTCGGCAGGAGACGGGCCGTCACGTGGCATGCACCGATACGTAGACAGGAAAATTTGAAGAGCTTGCTGCCTGGAGTGCTGACCTTTCATCTTCTCCATGTGAGACTTGAATGTTCGAACGAAACGTTCTGCTTCACCATTGGACTGAGGGTGAAAAGGTGCAGTGGTAATATGCTGAATGCCATTCACACGACAAAACTGTTGAAATTCCGCACTAACAAACTGAGGTCCATTGTCACTGACGATAGTTTCAGGCAAGCCTTCGATGCAAAACACTGATGTTAAGGCACTGATTGTACTAGAAGCTGTCGTTGAGTTCATGGCAATCACAAAAGGAAACTTGCTGAAAGCGTCTACAACAATTAACCAGCGCGTATTCCAGAATGGTCCGGCAAAGTCAATATGTAAACGTTGCCATGGTCCCGTGGGGCGTGGCCAGTCTGAGAAACGCTGTGGAGGAGCCGCCTGATGCTCCGCACAAACTGTACACTGTGATGTCATGCTCTCTATCTGAGCGTCCATACCAACCCAGGTACAATGACGTCTGGCCAATTGCTTTGTCCTAACAATGCCCCAATGTCCTTGATGCAGGAGGCGTAACACTTCTCGTTGCAGGGAACGAGGAACAATCACTCTTGCTTGGTCGTTGTCGGTATGCAACAACAGTACACCCTGACTTAAAGATAATGCATGACGTTGTGCAAAATAACGTCGAACCAGAGGCCGATCAATGTCTTTGGCTCTGGCAGGCCAACCAAAGCGAACAAAACGTGCTACCACACTTAGGTCTGCATCCGCAGCTGTTTCCTGTGCAACCCGACGAGAGTTTAAAGGGAAGTCTGCGACAGCGGAAGCATCTCTGGAGTCTATCTGACAACATGCCATTTCTGAAGAATCAAAAGAAACATCCTGGCCAACCGGAAGTCGGGAAAGTGTGTCCGTGTTGGCGTGTTTAGTGGTAGGTCGGTAGAAAATCTCATACTGATAATTAGACAATATCAAGGACCATCTCTGAAGCTTTTGTGCCGTACGTGGCGGAATTGGCTTTGTAGGTGAGAACAACGACGTGAGAGGCTTGTGGTCTGTCAACAAATAGAATTTTCTGCCATAGAGATAATGATGAAACTTTGTGACGCCGTAAACGATTGCTAAGGCCTCCTTTTCTATCTGACTGTAATTCTGTTGCGTCGGCGTCAGTAGCTTGGATGCAAAGGCAATAGGACGATCGTGACATCCAATACGATGTGAGATTACAGCGCCGAGACCGTACGATGAGGCGTCAACTGCTAACACTACAGGCTTCTGGGGGTCAAAGGGAATCAGACATGCATCACGGAGTAGTGCAGACTTTAGTTTGTCAAAGGCAACCTGACAATCTTTGGACCATACAAAAGGAACATTCTTCCTACGTAAGTGATGCAGTGGAGCTGCAATCTGAGAGGCATTGGGAATAAATCTGAAATAATAGTTCAGCTTCCCCATTACTGCTTGCAATTCGTGCACATTCTTAGGAGGAGGCAAGTCTTTGATTGCTCGAAGATGTGACTGTAAGGGATGAATTCCTTGGGCATTAATCACATGGCCTAGGTACTCTATTTCAGTTTGAAAAAACGAACACTTTGCTTTATTGCAACGTAGACCTGCTGCAGTCAACACTTTGAAAAGGCACTCCAGGTTTGCTAAATGTTCTTCAACTGTACGTCCGGATACCACAATGTCATCTAAATAGTTCGAACAACACGGTACAGAAACTGTCAGCTGTTCCAAAAAACGCTGAAAAATAGCGGGAGCGGAAGAACTGCCAAAGGGTAGGCGTTGAAATTGAAAAAGGCCCATGTGAGTATTAATGACGAAAAATTTTTTTGACTCGTCATCAAGCGGAATTTGTAAGTATGCCTCTGCTAAATCAATCTTGGAAAAGAAACGAGACTGTCCTAATTTGTCCATTAGTTCGTCAGGTCTGGGCAGGGGATAAGTGTCTACAATTGTTTGACTGTTCACTGTTGATTTGAAGTCCGCACAGAGACGAAGTTTTCCTGACGGCTTGGGTATAATTACTATAGGCGAGGCCCACTGACTCGCAGAAACAGGAGAAATCACCCCACTATCTTGCCAACGTTTAAGTTCTTCGGCAACTGTATCACGCAAGGCGATAGGCACTGGTCTAGCTTTACGAAATTTTGGAACTGCAGATTCTTTTAAAGTTACATGTGCCACGAAGTCTTTTGCACAACCTAGTTCCGGCGAAAACAGGTCACTATATTTGTCACACAATGCATTGATTTTATCCTGAGGCACTATTGACGAAATTTGAAGCACATCTCTTTGAATTGATAAACCAAACAAGTCAAAAGCATCTAGTCCAAAAATGTTCTGTGTCGATTTGGCCTGAAGAACTACAAAAGCAACTGTTTTCGTGACACCTTGAAAAGAGGCAGGCAGGCTACACGTTCCTAGCACCGGAATAGTTTGTCCTGTGTACGCTGTTAACACTTGCTGTGACGGCGACAGTTTTGGCGAACCCAGAAGTTCATAAGTATCTTTATTTATTAATGTAACAGCGGAACCAGTATCAAGCTGAAATTGCACAGTCTTATTGTCAATGGAAAGATTCACAAAAAGTTTTTGCTTGCGGCGCTCGACAGGTGCGCGAATGTGGGCAACGTCTGCTACGGTTTGTTTACTGCGCTTGCGCGGGTTGCGTGCGGTAGGAAGTGGCGCATACTCGGCACACAGCGGATTAACCACACTGTCACTAGATGACACTACCGCCGGAACGGCGTCCGCGCAATGCGAGGCTACTACAGAGTCACTAACTACTGCACTACACTTTTGAGTAGCTACTTGATGTCTACTGTCACTAGCTACACAGTACTGGGCACTATTACAAGGAGCAGTTGCAGAAGGCACTATTTTCACTACAGGAATGCACTGTTCATAGTCATTTTGCTTGTCCCGAACCCTTGTCCGTAGCACTGTTTTACGCGCTCGTCGGCGCTTGCTACGTGGTGCACTATATAGTTTTGCAATAGGTGCAGAAGAACTTTCTTGTAATTGAGAACCAACTAAAGCACTGTTCAATTCCACAGCCCGTATAACATTTACAGAATGAACTGTTCTCGCACTCTGCGAAGCACTGTTTCTAACGTTACTGTTCTTTGAGTTTTTAATTTGCATACACACAGACTGTACATGTCCCGATTTGCCCCATTGATAACAGGTTGCGTTGCGACTAGGGCAATGAGCACGCTTGTGGCGAGACACACACTGGGGGCAAGATTTACGTACATTTTTCTGAAATGAGCGTTGGCGCCCGTTATTCAAATTACTGTTTCTAACACTACGGGGCGACCTTTGCGTCGCACTTTTACTCTGGCTACTGTTTACTGTATGTTCAGCACGGCCTGTACTATTGTAAGAATCACTAGTGCTACACTGAGAACTACGGCTAGGAAAGCGTCCGTTGCGGCGCACTGAATTTACACTATGGCTTTGCATTTCTACATCTGCTAAGTCAAAAGTATCATGCGCTTCTATAAGCTGCAGTACACTGTCTAAGGAGGGGTCAGACTGTTTCAGAATTGCTGCTCTAATTCTGGGGTCCTGAATATTCTGCGTAATCGCATCCCTCAACATCACGTCACTATACGAAAGTCCACAAGAGCAAGTAAATTTACATTGGCGGGTTAAGCCCTTCAATTCCGTAATCCACTCTTGGTGTGACTGCTGCGGTAATTTTTTAAGTCTGAAAAATCGGTATCGTGCAGCGGCTACAAGAACTTTTCTCTCATAATGAGCATTCAGTGCATCTACAATTTGTTCAAAGTCTACATCACGAGGAGATGCGAGAGGGAAAAGTTTTTGCAATAGTACGAACGTCTGGGGGCCCACAATCGATAAGAAAAGGTTCTTCACTCTCTGACCTGTAATTTGATGAGCCGCGACGAGTTCTTGAAACTGCGCGAAATAGTCACTCCATTCTTCCTCACGTTCGTTGTACTGGCGGAACGTCGGAAGCGGTGCGGCGGCAGGTGTGGGCTGCTGATGCGACGGCTGTTGTTGAGTTCCGTCAACTGCGCCACTGCGTTGAGAAGTTGTGAGATTTGCGCCGTCTGTAACTGAATAATTTCCATTAAGTTTGGGTTCGGGGTAGTGGCCATGCTGACCGATTAGGCGCCGCGTATACAAGAAAGTTAGTACAAAACACAAATGCAATATGAAAGAGGACGCTCTGCAACAAAAAAGTCCACAAACACGTAACTGAAAATGTTCCCCCAAAAATCTTATAATAAGGGTGGGTGGGCGGGAGCAATTTCTGCGTGCTCCGACTGCTGCTGTCTGGCTGCTGCAAGCGCGCTGGTCCACGGTTCTATCACTCCTCGTCGCCACTTTTGTGTCCCAACTTCGTCGCCGCTTTTGTGTCCCAGCCTCGCCGTAGGTGTCGGTGGCCGAGTGGAATGAAACCAACACGCTGGTGCAGGTACGTAGGGGAGCAGCCAGAAACTATAAACACTCGAGTAAATTAGAAAGAGATATATTGCACAGAATGTAACAATACTTAACTTTTACATAGTACTGCAGAATGTTGATACATAGTTGTTAGAGGCCTGCCTAGTGCCTGTACAATAGCAAAGTCTTCACTGGTGCCTATCTGATTATGAAGGTCCTAACTCGTTGCTATCTCAGTCCGAAGTGCCAACTGCGAAGTCCACGATCCTTCAGTGGTGGCCACGAGAGGCGTTGTCCCAGAGGGCGCTCGTGGCTGTCGTCGGAAGAACGCCGCGCCGTGCATGCATGGCGGCGCGCGGCGAAAGTAGGTGGCGCGCACTTTGTACTTGTGCGACACCACAATTCCAAAGGTAAAATAGTCCCCATTCGGATCTCCGGGTGGGGACTACACAGGAGGATGTCATCATCAAGAAAAACAAAACAGGCATTCTACGGATCGGAGCGTGGAATGTTCAAACCCTTAACCGCGAAAGTAAGTTAGAAAATTTGAAAAGAGAAATGGACAAGTTAAAGTTAGATATGGTGGGGATTAGTGAAGTTCGGTGGCAGGATGAACAGGATTTCTGGTCAGGTGAGTACAGGGTTATCAATACAAAATCAGTTTGTGGTAACGCAGGAGTAGGTCTGATATGAATAAGAAAATAGGAATGCGGGTAAGTTACTATGAACAGCATAGTGAATGCATTATCGTAGCAAAGATAGACACAAAACCAACACCGACCACAGTATTGCAAGTTTATATGCCAACTAACACAGCCGACGATGAGGATATTGAAGAAATGTATGAGGAGATAAAAGAAATCATTCAGAAAGTTAAGGGAATAGAAAAGGGAAGAGAAGGAAATGTAGTAGGTGAATATGGATTGGAAAAAAAGGATTGAAAGAGGAGGTCGCTTGGTAGAATTTTGCGCAGAGCACAATTTAATGATAACCAACACTTGGTTTAATCATCACGAAAGAAGGCTGTATACGTGGAAGACACAAGGAGACACTGCAAGGTACCAGATTGACTTTATAATGGTAAGGAATAGATTTAGAAACCAAGTTCTAAACTGTAAGACATATCCTGGGGCAGATATAGACTCTGACATTACTTGTTGGTTATGAACTGCAGATTAAGAACAAGAGACTGCAGAAAGGTAGAAAAGTTAGGAGATGGAACCTGGGCCAATTGAAGGAACCAGAGGTGGCTGAGAGTTTCAGAAGGAGCATTAGGCAAGGATTGTCTGAAACGGGGGAAAGTAATACAGTAGAAGAATGGGTAGCTCCGAGAGATAGGGTAGTGAAGGCCGCAGAGGACCATACAGGCAGAAGGACAAGGCCTAATAGAAATCCCTGGATAGCACAGGATATACTCAACTTAATTGATGAGAGGAGAAAATATAAAAATTTAGCAAATGAAACAGGAAAAAGGGAGTACAAACGTCTGAAAAATGAGATTGACAGGAAGTGCAGACTGGCTAAGCAAGAGTGGCTAGAGGACAAATGCAGAACCGTAGAAGAATGTATAACTAGGGGAAAGATAGATACCACCTACAGGAAAATAAAAGAGATATTCGGAGACAAGAAAAGCAGCTGTATTAAGCAAAGACGGTTCAAAATGTTCAAATGTTTGTAAATCTATCGGAGCAAACTGCGTGGTCATCAGTCCGTAGCTTACAAACTACTTAAACCTAAGGACAACACACACACCCATGCCCCAGGGAGGACTAACCTCCACGGCGAGCAACCGCGCGCTCCGCAGCAAGACGCTTTAGACCGCTCGGCTACTCCACCGCGGCAAGCAAAGACGGGAAAGCTGAACTGTGGAAGGTATATATAGAGGGCCTATACAAAAGAAATAAACTTGAAGGCAGTATTCTAGAAATGGAAAACGAAGTGGAGGGCGATGAGATAGGAGATATGATACTGCGAGAAGAATTTGACAAAGCGCTGAAGAATTTGAGTCGAAAGAAGGCCCCTGGAGTAGATGATATTCCGTCTGAACTGCTGATATCGTGATGATAGCCAGTAATGGAAAAAAATTGTTCCTCCTGGTATGCAAGATGCATGAGACGGGGGAAATACCTTCCGACTTCAAGAAGAATATCGTAATTCCAGTTCCAAAGAAAGCAAGTTGCAGACAAATGTGAAAATTACAGAACTATCAGTTTAATGAGTCATGGTTGCAAAATACTAACAGGAGTCATTTACAGACGAATGGAAAAACTTGTGGAATCCGACCTCGGGGAAGATCAGTTTGGATTTAGGGGAAATGTAGGAACACAGGAGCCAATACTCACATTACTATCTTAGAAGATAGGTTAAGGAAAGGCAAACCTACGTTTTTAGCATTTATAGATTTAGAAAAGCTTTTGACAATGTCGACTGGAATAAACTCTTTCAAATTCTAAAGGTATCAGGGGTAAAATATAGGGAGCGAAGAGTTATATTCAACATATACAAAAACCAGACAGCAGTTATTAGAGTCGAACGGATAGAAAGGGACGCAGAGATTGGGAAGGGTGTAAGACAGGGTTATAGCATTTCCCCAATGTTGTTCAATCTGTACATTGAGCAAGCAGTGAAGGAATGCAAAGAGAAATTTGGAGAAGAAATAAAAACTTTTCTCTTTGCCGATGACATAGTAATTTTGTCACAGACAGCAAAAGACCTTGAAGAACAATAAAACGGAATGTACAATGTCTTGAAAGGAAGGTATAAGATGAATATTAACAAGAGTAAACGATGGTGATGGAATGTAGTGTCAGAAAATACAGGCGATGCTGAAGGAATTAGATTAGGTAATGAGACAAAAGTAGTAGATGCGTTTTGTTATTTGGGTAGCAAGGTAACTTCTGATGGCCGAAGTAGAGAAGACATGAAATGCAGAATGGCTTCTAAAGAAGCGAAACTTGTTATCTTCGAATACTAATTGAAACGTTAGGAAGTCCTTTCTGAAAGCATTTATCTGGAATGTAGCATTGTATGGGAGTGAAACGTGGACGATAAGGAGTTCAGACAAAAAGATGAGCCGCGGTGGAGTAGCCGGGCGGCCTAAAGCGTCTCGCCGCGGAGCGCGCGGTTGCTCGCCGAGTCCTCCCTGGGGCATGGGTGTGTTTGTTTGTCCGTAGGTTAGTTTACCTAGGTTTAAGTAGTTTGTAAGCTACGGACTGATGACCACGTAGTTTGGTCCGATAGATTAACAGACATTTCAACATTTGAACAAATAGATGATAGGAGCCTTCGAAATTTGGCGCTACAGACGAATGAAGAAGATTAGATGGGTACATCACTGTGCTGTTCATAGTAGTTTACCCGCATTCCAATTTTCTTACTCATTATTACACCTACTCCTGTAATACCTCCAACTGATTTGGTATTTATAACCCCGTACTCACCTGACCAGAAATCCTATTCATCTTTACAACGAACTTCACTATTCGCCGCTATATCTAACTTTCACCTATCCATTTCCCTTTTTAAATTTTCTAATCTCTCTACTCGCTTAAGGGATCTAACATTCCACGCCCCGATCCGTAGAATGGCAGTGTTGTCTTTCCTGATGACGTTACCCTCCTGAGTAAGGCTCCTATAAGTACGAGCTGACGCATCCGCCATTTTCATTCTCGTGTCTCGTAAGTCAAACACACTGCGCTGCTATAGGATTTGCGTCACGGCACTTTATCACGACATTACGGGTGGTTGTGTTGCCATAAACTGCTCAAATCATTCCATAGGTGGGTATAGAACGTTTAGTTTCCCGAGAGATTCTAAGAGAAGAAAAAATGGATCATTAAATGTCGGCGCAAAAAATTGGGAACCCGGACCTAGCCCACAGTTATGTACTGCAAGTAAATAGTTATTATTATGACTTCAAGCAATTTTTAATAGTAAAAATCGTTTGTGGTATTTAAACTTGCGGTTTTGTTTAGCTCTTCTGAAAGTACTACCTCTTAACAGAGAAGCTGCCTGTAGGAAATTAGCAGCCGCAAAATATATTACAGCAAAGCAGCCCAGAACATGTTTTTAGAGCGCAATATGTGTGTCTTATACAGTATATTGAGAAATACACCTCATCAAAAAGTTTTGTACTGACATTGCACAAATTGTTGGAGATACTTCAGTTACGTTATTGCGAAAAAGTATTACCAACACTAAAACGGAAAATATAAATATACTGGGCCAAACGTTTCGTTACGGCTGTGGCAGCGTACTGTGCTGATACAGGCAACTACCGTTGAATGCTATTTGTGGTATTTCGAAGTTTTAGCGTCATAACTTGTAGTATGCAATTTGACAGAATAGTACGGTACCTGATATTTTATCACAAAATACACCCTCAGTTCAATTTCTTATTAGTAAATATTGACGCTTATCTATAAGAGGCTGTAACATAACTGGCAAAGAATACTAGGTAAATTTTACTTACGGCTGCGGCGGTGTAGTGTGCTAATGTTAGCAACGAAATGTTTGCTTAAGGATTATTAAATTACTGACAAGACAAGGGTACTGTTACATACGAAAACCTTAGAGAAGGAACAGAATTATTTATTTATTTCATGCTCAACACATTCTATACGATTACGTTTTCAAATAGCATTCAAAGGTTGTTACCAACATCGACACCGTTTGCCTCTACGACAATAAACTTTAGATCCTGTACACTAATATTATTTTTATTTTTAGTGTTTGTAATACATTCTGAAACTCTCAGTAACATAATAGAAGTACTTTCAGCAATTTGAGTACAATAATGCGATGTGGTGAATTTGTCACAGCAGAAACAAACACTTACTGCAAGACGGCAAACAAATCTCGCATGTTGACAGTCATTATTCAAATAGAAGCCAAGATCGCTTAAAAATTTTATGTAGATAACCAATTTCGGCAGTATTAAACGTAGTACGCGATTTTTATCGCAGAAATATGTTTCTTGCTTTTTTTTCTGTATTTGGACAGAGGCAGCAATAAGTAAAGAAAACGCGAGATTTCTTGTGTATAATCCACATATCGATGTAAACAAGAGCGGAATGCAAGGTCAAAGTAGCACGATCTAAGGCTCTATGCCGGGCACTTGTTTTATTTAAGTTTAGTGAAATATTTTACAACACTGTTCGTATAAGCTGCGTGCTGTGTTTAGCATTCGCAGGAATGAAAGTGGCGGATGCGCCAGCCTGTGTTTTCAGGAGCTCTACTCCTGAGTAGTCCCTGCCCGGAGATCCAAATGGGGAACTATTTTACCTCCGGAATATTTTAGCCAAGAGGGAGCCATCATCATAAATTCACACACTAGAGCTGCATGTCTTCGGGAAAAGTAACGACTGTAGTTTCCCCTTGCTTTCAGTCGTTCGCAGTAATTGTATGACAAATCCACATTACCTGATACTGCAAGGTCAGCTCAGTCAACCATCCAGACTGTTGTTGCCTCTGCAACTACTGAAAAGGAACCACACGTTTGTTTGGCCTCTCCACAGATATCCCTCCGCGGTACGGCTATCTGTATCGTTGATGCACGCAAGCCACACCGCCTCGGCAATGTCTGTGATTCATGGAAGTAGCAGTTTCGGCTAAGTCATGAATTCTGAAGTTAAACTATACACATAAAATCTTGAAGATTTTTACTTTTTTAGTAGCGACAGTCATGTAGAACTTTCTAAATGATCTTCCAGGCATTTGACTGTATTGCCATATTTATTTTTATTTCACAATACGGATGTTGGCCTTGGCCACTGTACCACTGGACTATGGCATAAGGCCGAAATCCAGATTGTGGAATAAAAATAACTGTAGCAATACCGTCAAATGGCAGAAAATCATTTAGGGAGACATAAAATCTCCTCCAAGAACAACATAGGAATATGAAAATTTCCTTAGCAAAAGCCTTCTAGTCATCCAGAACCGAAAAGTATAGAAGAGTAACCGCAAACAGACGATTCGTCTTTTTTATTGAGTACCTTGAGAAGGTGGCAGTGCTTGGGAGAGACGTGAGACAGCTTAGTAGACTAGTCCTCTTGTTGTTCAATCAGTACTTTGGCAAGTAGTTACAGAAAACCAACGAGAACTTTAGAAAGGGGACTGTAATTCAGGGAGAGAGAAAAATGAGATTTTCCGATGAGATTATAGTTCTGTTACAGACGGTAAAGAACCGGAAGATCTGTTGAACAGAATTAATAGTTAGACGTCATTATTTCTTAAAGTCACAGTTGCGATTTAATATAGCGAGTACCAGTTTCAGAATTTATCAGCCACCTTCAGAATAAACACAACATAGCACGTGAACCTCGTCTCCATGTGTAGCTACCTCAACATTCAAAAACTGAAGGTGAAAATTAGGCTATTTTCATACAAAATATTTTGTCTTCAAAGGCGAAAACTGGCGTCATAAAGATCCCTTTGGAAGGTCTACAGTCCAGAATCGGCATGCAATCTGGTTTATCGCTGTGAGCATTACGGCAATCATACCGCAACCACACCAAGACACCCGTTTAGTGAAACACCATGTCCTGCTGCATGAAGAAGTCCGTAACTGGATGCTGCACATCCTCGTCAGACAGGAATCGTCGTTCCTACAAGCCCTTTTTTTAAGGGCGTGATGATCGCGTGGCATGAGATCTGGAATATAGGACGGTCCCCGAGTGTCTCCAACTTGTATTGACGTTCGCGTTATACGGGATCTTGTGATGAATTGCGGGTAGCACAGTATTAAGTGCAGCATTCCACAACGGCGGTCTTCGTCAGACATGCTGCCCCATATGCATTCTTCATTATCCGATATGCGTGTGCCGGTGTTTGTCCTTCGGCAACCAGGTAAAGAACTGCAGCACTGCTGGGGCTGAGCGGTAGGTCCCCAGATGAGGCGTGAAACCTGGTGGGGCGCCAGAGAACGCTTGTAAAACAGTATCAGAGTTATTCATTTGAATACAAGATTCCGTAGTGTAGGCGCTAGCTCGGCAGGAGCTAGATCAGCAGGTGGCGTCTCCTTCGGCCGCGTTAGCACGCCGTCTCTCCGCGTCTTCTATGGGCCCGCTGCTATACGGTTCGGACGGATGTGCCCGCGCCGCGACGTCTGGGGTTTGAAGTAAAGACTGCCAGGTGTAGTACTCTGTCCCTCCTTCTGTCTAGGCAGTTGTTGTGGGTCCAGGCTTGGAATCACTGGAGTCGGATGCCGTGGTGACAGTTGACCTCTTGGTAACGCTGCCAGGGTTAACACCGGAGTGCTTGCGTGTCGGCAGGATCATTGGCCTTTAGGAAACCAACCAATGAAGACTGAGCTGGCCTCAGGCAGCAACCATATTCAGCGTTGTGAAGACGGTAAACAGCGGTTCACCATCTACTTGTGAGTGCAGCGATCACTCAATGAGCCCTTTAACCTCTGATGTATCTTCGGTCTTACTCACTCTTGTGACAGAGTTACGTGTAGTTATGAAATGTTTACAAGCTGATGAATATACCATCTCTCTCTCTGCTGGTGGTCTGTCGCTCTCAACAGTCTGCTGACTAGGCTTGCAACTCGCCGACGCAGCATCTACTGTCGTCACGAACGACTGGCATCGCTTTTACGAGAGAGGCGTTGACCTGCTTCCTCCTAGCTTGGCTGGCGATGGCTTGAGCAATCTAACATTTAAGCAAGTTTCTCTGTCACAATTTTGAGCCGTAACAGCACGTTTGTGTTGTTTAGACGTAATTGGCAATAGCGCCGCCACAGTTCACGATTCTGCATTTACTGCAAGCGCTTCGGAAAGACACGCATACCACACTAATCCCCGGTCCAAGTGATACGATTCTATGCAGATGATGCCAGTCCTCGAACTCCTGTCTTCGTGAATTGGCTACTAGCGAGCTAGTTGTCATTGAAAGCCATTCACCTTCTACTTCTTGTTCAGCTGAATGTAGACGTACTGAGTTTCTGGGTCTATTTGTCTTCGTCCCGACTTATATTCCTCTTCCAAGCTTCTGCGACACCGAAGATATGTCGCGAGTCCCTGGTGGTGATTACAAAAATACTGAAGGAAGGTAGGAAGATTAGTGTCAACGTCCCGTCGACAACGTGGTCATAAGAGACGAAGCAGAAGGTCGGACTGTTTCTGGTTAATAATGAGGAAGAAAAATGGCTGTGTCCTTTGAAAGGCACCAAACCTGCATTTGCCTAGAGCGATTTAGGGAAGTCACGAAAAATCTAATTCTGCATGGCCAGGGGCGTGTTTGAACCCCCATCCTCCTGAATATGAGTCCATTGTGTTACCACTGCACCACCTCGCTCGGTGTGTGAATATAGTGTAAGCATCAATGATTCTCAGTTCGTTCTTCGAGATGAAGATCTAAAAGGATTGCCGGCCGCGGTGGGCGAGGGGACTGAGGCGCTCCAGTCACGGTCTGCACGGCCACTACGGTCGGGTGTTCGAATCCCCCCCTCGGGCATGGATATTTGTGCCGTCCTTAGGATTAGCTAGTTCATAAGTAGTTTGTAAGTTTAGGGACTGATGACCCCGTAGTTAAGTCCCATAAGGTATACAAACATTTGAACATTTTTCTAACAGGATTCAGTTCCCACTATTCTCGTTGAAATTATGTTGCTTCTGAGGAAGGGGAGGTTTAGAATCCGAAGGAGTTGTGAATGGATACGAGTTATCAAGATGAAGGTGTGAAGTGACTGTACTGCCTAGTCAGGCGTGCGATCGGCTGCACCGTGTTTGCAGTACACTGGCCTGCGTTGTAGTATCTCGACGGAAGCAGTCGCCTCCTCTTTTGCAGCACGAAGTTCTCACGTCACCTACTGAACATTGTGAGGCAGCATCCTGCTTCCAGACTTTTCTTCTCACATTTTTAAAACAACAACAACGTTCCTTATATATCAGCCTTATTTCGTTTATAAATGTCTAATTCAACCCGTTGTTTTGCAATTTAATGAATAACATTTACCCGGAAATCTCATGAGTGTTCAGTAGGGTTATAGCGAATTTGCATGTAATATTTTGATGTTGTTTATTACAACCTTCAATTACATCCTGGATGTTTCTGTTGGCTCAGTAAAGGCCTGGATTTCCGTGGCTGTGGGAAAGAGAGGTAACCGGTCCCACGAACTAGGGGCTAGCGGGTTTCCTACGCCGCTCACAGTAATAGCGTGGAACACGTGGGACACCAGCAGACAGGGCGAGTGAACGGGTTAAGTGGAGTGGCAAAGGGAACCTAAAATGCAAGTGGGAGTAAGAAAGCTTCTTACATTGGAGGAAACAATTGGGTCCATTTGGCTATTGGCTGGAAAACGGAGGATAGGCGATTTGCAAAGTGGGGATGAGGAGCGAGATGGGACATTATTATTTTACTCTCGGTTTGGACTCTAGGAGATACGGACACACACTATTCGGCCGTTTGCTGGGTCGGTGGAGTTTGTTACGATGCCACGCGGAACTTAGTTTTCCATTCCCGTGTGCAGAAATTGGAAGCAATATCACGCTGACGTACGCAGCAAACAGCCGCCGTCCGTCGCGCCGCTGCTAGCTGCCGATGTTACGAGCGGTAAGGACCCACTTGCCATGCTTACAGCAAGTTCAAATGTTTGTAAAGTTACGGGATCTAACTGCAGTGGTCATCGGTCCCTAAACTTACAAACTACTTAAACTATCTTGTCCTAAGAACAAATACACACCTCTGCCCAAGGGAGGACTCGAATCTCCGATGGCAAACGGCCGCCCGCACCACAGCAAGGCGCCTTAGTGCGCACGACTATTCCGCCGCGGCTTACAGCAAGTCAGCGCAGTGTGAGCCGACGAAAATGGGTCATGGCAATTTTCAGTTCAAAATGTTCAAATTTTTGTATAGTTTATGGGACTTAACTACTGGGTCATCAGTCCCTAAACTTACAAACTACTTATGAACTACTTACGAACTAGGACGGCACAAATATCCATGCCCGAGGGGGGATTTGAACCCCCGACCGTAGTGGCCGTGCAGACCGTGACTGGAGCGCCTCAGTCTCCTCGGCCACCGCGGCCGGCGCGGCAATCAGACTTCACATCATTGTTGATAGGATCCCATGGAGCATTTCCAAATCTGTTGTGTAATCCTTGTTTCCTCTAGATTCGGGCTACACCATTTTATTGTAGATTGTCGTTCTCTTGTAAGCAGGTTGAATAATTCGTACCGTTTAATACTTCAACCGCAATTTATCCGGTTATTCCCTCGGTGGCGACCCTTTATTTTTGCTCCATTCTATTGATGTACATTATAATGTACGAATAAAAGTATCTACAATGTTAGTAATAAATAGTATTTACAGTTCAGTTTGTTGATACTGGAGATTTTCCCCCCTTTTTTTCCCTTAACAAATGATACGCCCAGGTCCATTAAACATAAGCACTAGGTGATCATTATTTGTGGTAATAGAATTTCTCGCGTTATCCTAACTGCGCGACAGTTGATTAACTTGAGTTAAAGTGGCTTCGTGGGTAATTCCATTGCCTTGTCTGATCTGAGGAGAGCATGTCCATCTTGCTTTAAAATTCAAATTAGCCACGGGACACCTGTTTCTTCCACGACTCCTGGGAACATGACGGCGCGCCTCGTGCAGTTCACTCTCAAGGCTGCGCCTTCCGCCGTGGTGGCTTGGAGAGCGGCCAACACGTCATCCGCGGCCCCACGTAATTTTGCGTGCAATGCATCGCTAGTGTCTTCGTTGCTTCGCTTCCGCCTCTTGAGAGGAAGGGGGGGGGGGTGGAGCGTCGACACCGACTGCTCGGGGAGACGCAAGTCGTCTCTTATTTGGTAAACTTTCGGTGTCTTCCTCAATCTCTTGCCTACGACTCGGTGTTTATATGCCCAAGCAAGCTGAAACATTTAGACCGCTCCTTATATAAAACTGTCACGTCAGCCACATTTCACATACAGCTTTACTTCTAAAAACATAGCGAGATGCAAGTCTCATCTGATCCTAACATTGCAGTCTCTTCAATGTCAGCACATACTGTACTGCAGACAATTCATTTCCGTTCGTTTCTTCCTCCTGGAAGTTTGGGCGCAGTTTGTTCGTTCTCCATCGTCTTTGCCGATTCGTTAGGTGTCGCGATGGGAAACAGAATGGAAATCCTGTCCTGATATGCACAGCACTTGACATTACCTTCGACAGCAATGAGAGGCGTCTGACAGCTGTATGTGATATCGGCCCCCCTCAGAGTAGAGCCTGTGACACTGCATTCTACAAACGTGCACTGGGACGTGGGCGCCTTCAAACACTACAATAGTGATTTCCAACCTTCCTGAGACCAGAGTATAGTCAAATATTGGCTAGTCTCCCCTCCCTCCCAGCACATCATAATTGACAACATTAGTGTCTGTCTAAACTTTAAAATTAAAAAGGCTTTTGAAACCTGAGTTTCTCCTGGCATACTGATTATTCGAAAAACTTATGGGTATGCAGCCATATCCTCTCACGCGACTGCGTACCCGTGAGTTTTCCGAAAAAGGCTTTTCCCTGAACACTTTCATTCTAAAATGACAAGACATAGTTGCGTGGTGTTTTAAGCGTTTTTCTAACAACCTTTTCTACTGAATCGTGAAAATTCTCAAATCATCGTGTTTGCTACATACAACTCCAACTAATAAAGGGAAGATAAATATCCACATAAAAATGCTTCCTCTGCACCGTTTCAGTCCCTAGCGACACTCCCTTCAACCAGACCCCAATTTAAAATGAACTATGTTAAATTGTGTCTACTATACTTACCGTTTGCACACTGACTTAGCAGACGTCAAGGAACAGATGGTGTACCTCCTCCTCTGGACTACAGTGAGACACGTTGCGAGTGAGTCTACTAGTCCCTGCTACTCCTCTGGAAACACTGTCATCAGTGTTCTTCAAATGCAGCTTTCCATGTAGTCATGTAGTTTACTACCCACTTTGTTTTCTCGTAAATGTATCCTTTCCTTATACTGTCAACCATCTGGTATTTTCAGCGTCAGCATCATCATCTTCTTCTATTCACAGTTCCCTCCATAGCATCCACCAGCAGACAATTTCTTCTGATCCAATGCCCAAGCCAATTACGTTTCCTCTTTCTGATTACCTTCAAAATGTCTGTCTGTTCACACACTCTTCTCAACACCTCATTCCTCAATTTGTCTACCCACCTTATCCCTTCCATCCTCCTCAAAGTCTACATCCCAAATGCTTCTAATCTTCTTTCGTCCCTTTTCTCAACGGCTATTTCTGAGAGTCATATAGTGCCATACTCCATATAAAAATTTTGTCAGTCTTTTCCTCAGATTCCTGTCCATACACCTGCCGAAGCCTCCTCTTCTTATTAAATGCCTCCTTGGCAAATGCTAGGTGGGTTTTCACTTCCTTGCGGCATCTCATAATTGT